>BPTQ01000007.1:188679309-188704466 GCA_019973895.1 Chrysanthemum seticuspe
CTAAACGTGTAGCTTGCCAAAAAGGTTTTCATAAGCAGTTAAGTAAAGGACCTGGTTCCAACTAAGTTCTAACTTAGCGGGGTAGCAAAGATAGGTCAACAGTATTCGAACTAGAAAACGTTCTAGAGTGTACAGTGGGTGGTTCTCGAACAAACTACAACCGAGATCTTCCTAAAGGTAGAAGTAACACTTATAAAAGTATAGTGAGCCTACAAGACCGTTATGGTGTTCCTATTACGCATCCTGAGAGTTATATATGAATGAAAGGTGTAACACACTTTCTCGTTCAGAAGTAATTAAAACACAGGATTACTCTATAACACCTACTAGAGAACCGAGATCTGAGTTAACACGTGAAAACCAAGGACACGGCCTCTGATCCCTCTCCCAGAGGAAGAAGTTATAGTTGTTAGAGATTCTCTTTAAGCTATCTAATACAGCTAAGGGGCACTCTTACTTTGTTCGGGAAAATTCTCCTTGAACTCATCGAACCCTTCAAATCACGTCACGCAGTGACCCAGGTACTGCAGAACAGAAATTATGGTCACAATGGAATCATTGGTGGTCAACGTATACATAACTTGGGCCAAAGACGGGATTCCAACTTAATAACCTCCCGATAAAGAAAAGTGGGAAAAGTGTAATTAAAGAAAAAGTAAGAAGTTGGGGAAGTCACGTATGGTTCTGAAGTATTGATCTTGGAACAACCCAAATAAGGTCATGATCGAGACAGAGTCAGGCGTGAGAAGGGTATAGAGTGAAAAGAGGAAAAAAGTTATATGGATTCCTGAGATGTGATAGATCACCTAACAGGGACCCATCTAGGGAGGCCAAGACCGCCTAGCACCCTTGTTTATGGATTGGATTGGTACGGGTTCAATACATATGCAACTGGTGGTTACTAAGGTAACACTGGTATTAAAGACAAGACGTCATGGACCCAGTGACGCACTGCACTAAACTTCCCAAGCTACTCAAGTTCCTCTTAAAAGGGCTTGTTTCATTCTCACGGGGAATCGACATAATCTATCGAATTTCTCTTAGAGATTGTTGATATTGAAGAAGGAGACCCTCTCCCTAGTCTCCGGCACAGGAACCAAAAGTGCACAATTGAGTCTAGAGCCAAGAGATCATCCACAATATCTCATTAGGACACAAAATTAATGAAGACTTGCTCTTTCACACAATGTGGAAAGTAAGTATATATTGAGAGTCCTACGCATTATCCTTGTGGTATTGCCAGAACATCCGAGTGATATGAAAATATTCACAATGAAGATGGAAATCCTTCTAGAGCCAACATCAAACAAGCTCTTGGTGGGTGACATGTGAGATCTTGCAAAAGATCAAGCTTATGACAACTGGATAGAAACGATGGGGCGATTCAATCTTGAATCAACCTTGAAAAACCGTTCGATGTGCAAATCTTCTTTTCTCTAGCGCATCGAATGTGTATTCATATTTCAAATTCAAAAAGTATCTCTGATTGAAAAATACTTTTGAAAAAAACCGTTCGATGTGCAAATCTTCTTTTCTCTAGCAAGTCGAATGTGTATTCAGTTTCAAACACAAAAAGTATTTTGGTTGAAAATTGATCTTTCTCATAAAACCTTCGTCGTATTGCAAAACTCTTTCTTCAAGCAATACACGATTTTTTTTCAAATCATTTTTCATCAATCAGTGAATCTCAATTCGCTGGTTCACTCACTCCGTGTTGTCTTCTTTGAGACGTTTCGGTTTGAGAATAGCTAGAACAGCTGCGAAACCCTGTCAAGGAGATTCTTCGGAATTATACCTGATCACAGGCAGTACTTGTACTGATCAACGGGGAACCGTGGGCCATGTACCTCAATTCGACGAAAGTGATCAAAGACACTTTCGTGTGTTTTATTGCTAACTGTTGTTTGCAGGTACATTTTGACGGTTGCAGCTGATCAGAATTGAGGTGTCAATCCAAAGCCGCATGCTCACAGCATCCACACTTAATTCAAGAAATCATGACTGGTGCATATCTACATAACCTGGTTCTGATATTTTTATACTATGCTTCTGCTACGCTGCTGCAAATATCATGAACCAGTAAAGCTTCCGCTACTCTGATGGAAAGATGTCATGATCCTGAAAGTGTGAGCATGTCGGTCCGAAAGTCACAACTTCACATGATGGCAACACAATAAAGGGTGATCCAGAGATTTAATGTGGCTGATGATCTCAAAGAAAGCTCGAAGATCATCAAAGATGTGGATCAGTTCAAAGACCTCCACTGAAAGTACAAATCAAGCGGACTTTGAAGAATCGCTACTAAAGCACAAAGATTGCGGAATTGAAGAATTGAAGTCTACGAGCTCAAGAACAAACACAAAGATAGAATGCTAGGATGCAAAATGTATTTCATGGGGTGACCTCCCTTAGGGGGAGATTGTTAGGAATTAGAAATTCCATAGTGAAGTTTCGGTCACCCCATATATAATCTAGCATAAGTTAGCTCGTAGACATTACGTTATTTACTAGTTATTTAGTTAGTTATTTAGTTTAGTGCAACACCGTGGAGGACGGACGGGTCTTTACCCACTGTATGCCTGATCCACAGTCCGAAGGAGGACGTTTAGTTTGTAACTATAAATACCCTCTACCTCCCAAGGTAGAGGGTTGGACCTTTAATTCATCTTAATCTAACCTTCTATGTTTTCTTTTACTTTCTCTCTCTAGAAAGGATCCCACTTTCTCTCTCTAAACATACTCATAATTCGACCCATATTATTGTTTGTTATGTGTTTATGAAATCCAATATCTAACAATGTTGCAGTAACTTTTCTCCGTTTTCCTACAAAAATGGTTAAAAACACAAAACCCAACAGAAATGGAAATAAAACTGTAACATATTGGATTTCACAAACACATCATATCATTATAAATGGGGTGTATGGTTTAAGAGTTTAGAGAGAGAAAGTGGGACGGGAGCCTTTCTAGAGAGAGAAAGTGAAAGAAAACTTAGAAGGTTAGATTAAGAATGAAAGGTCCAACCCTCTACCTTGGGAGGTAGAGGGTATTTATAGTTACATACTAACGTCCTCCTTCGGACTGTGGCTCAGGCATACAGTGGGTAAAGACCCATCCTTCCTCCACGGTGTTGCACTAAGCTAATAAACAGTAAATAATGATATGTCTACGAGCTAACTTGTGCTAGACTATAACTGGGGTGACCGACACTTCACCATGGAATTTCTAATTCCTAACAATCTCCCCCTAAGGGAGGTCACCCCATGATTTACATTTTGAATCCTAGCATTATATTTTATCATCAGTCTTGGGCTCGTAGACATTAATTCTTCACTTTCGCAATCTTTGTGCTTTAGCAGTGACTCTTCATAGTCAGCATATTTTGTACTTTCAGTGGAGGTCTTTGAACTGATCCACATCTTTGATGATCTTCGAGCTTTCTTTGAGATCATCAGCCACAGTAAATCTCTGGATAACCCTTTATTGTGTTGCCATCATGTGATGTTGTGACTTTCGGACCGACATGCTCACACTTTTGGATCATGACATCTTTTCATTAGAGTAGCAGAAGCTTTACTGGTTCATGATATTTGCAGCAGCGTAGCAGAAGCATAGTATAAAAATATCAGAACCAGGTTATGTAGATATGCACCAGTCATGATTTCTTCAATTAAGTGTGGATTCAGTGAGCATGCGGCTTTGGATTGACTCCTCAATTCTGATCAGCTGCAACCATCCAAATGTACCTGCAAACAATAGTTAGCAATGAAACACACGCAAGTATCTTTGATCACTTTCGTTGAATTGAGGTACACGGCCCACAGTTCCCCGTTGATCAGTACAAGTACTGCCTGTGATCAGGTATAATTTCGAAGAATCTCCTTGACAGGGTTTCGCAGTTATTCTAGCTGTTCTCAAACCGGAACGTCTCAAAGAAGACAACACGGAGTGAGTGAACCAGCGAATTGAGATTCACTGATTGATGAAAAGTTGACTTGAAAAACAATCGCGTATTACTTAGAAGAAAGATTTTTGCAATACGACGAAGGTTTTAAGAGAAAGATCAATTTTCAATCAAAAATACTTTTTGTATTTGAAAAGAGTACACATTCGATGTGCTAGAGAAAAGAAGATTTGCACATCGAACGGTTTTTCCAAAAGTATTCGTCAATTCATTTCCTGGACCAAGATTGATTCAAGAGTGAATCGCCCCATTGTTTCTATCCAGTTGTCACAAGTTTGATCTTTAGAAAAGATCTCACATGTCACCCATCAAGAGCTTGTTTGATGTTGGCTCTAGAAGGATTTCCATCTTCATAGTGAAGAGGGTCTCCTTCTTCAATATCAACAATCTCTAAGAGAACGTTGATAGATAATGTAGGTTCCCCATGAGAATGAAACAAGCCCTTTTAAGAGGAACTTGAGTAGCTTGGGAAGTTAGGAGTAGTGCGTCACTGGATCCATGACGTCTTGTCTTCAATATCGGCGTTACCTTAGTAACCACCAGTAGCATATGTATTGAACCCGGTTTCTGCCCTAAGGTTGAATTATTGGAGGGCTATTTCTTTTCACCCTTTTCACATTCAATTCTTTTTCATTCTTCAACCCCTTCAGTGCTTACCGAGACTTCATTACTAGAACCTTGTTGGGTTTATTCCAGTTCTAGCTCTATCTCAGTCGGCACTCTTCCCATTTCTCACTTTTCTCCTTTTTTTCATCATACCTAAGGACTCTACACTATCTAGTGGATTGTCCCTGGGTAGATCCCTCCGGCCGTGGCGGGATCGTGGGAACGAATACCTAACCTTACAATCCTTATAACACCATGCATAAAGTAAATTGGTCGGTCTTTTGGTATTGTTCTTTCCTTCTCGAAACCAATTGAAAAATCATTTGGAAAAACAATCAAGGTACTTTTGATACGAGATCAAAGCCTTTTGTACCTTAATAGTTTTGATCATTTAGAAAAATGCTCCCCCTCAACATGTGCATATGATCTTGAAATTGTTTAGCACATGGAGGCAAGAGTTCTTTGAAATATTTTCTTTGATCACAATTTTCATAGAAAAAGCCATTTGATTTTCTTTGGTAAATTCTCCCCCTCAATATGTGCATAGGATATTTGAAATCAGTTTATCACATAGAGGAAAGAGTTCTTTGAAGTACTTTTCACGATTGCCAATATAAACCATTCGCTCCCCCTCAATATGTGCCTCGATATACGAAAGATTTTGGCACATATTAGAGAGAACTTGCACTTTGAATCAAAACGATCATCTTTTATCAAATTTCATATTAAATCACAAATTCTCCCCAGATCAAAAATATCAAACCCTTTGAGATTTTGGATCCCAAGTGATTTAATAAGGTTTAGAAAACATGGGAGAATATGTGCCTGATTTAAAAACTCATCATGTTTTTGGATAAATGCTCCCCCTCAACATGTGCATTATGTGAATTGAAATCGTTTGGCACATGGAGGCAGGAGTGCCTTTAAAGGACTAAAACCAATTCCATTTAAAACAAACGAGATTTAAATCACGATTTCTCCCCTGATCAAAAATTTCAAACCAATTAAGATTTGTGATCCCACTTGATTTAAATTATTTAGAAAATTTTAGGGAAAAACGTGGCAAGATTTGATTTTAAAAAATGACTGATAAAGAACAGTTTTTCGACATTAAAGATTGTTAGTGTCACATATGATAGTTTTTAAAAGATCTTTAAGTAAAATAAAACAATTTCACAATCAAACAAGAAAAGAAAAAATTTCATTTTGTAAGATCTTGATTCTAAAGAAAAATCATACCATGACATAACATTAAATCTTTAGATCACCACTTATTTTGTACAAACCGGACTTTTTGATGAAATATCGTTTGAAAATATTTAATTTGAAATCACTTAAGATTTGATAAAATAAAGTCCGGTTGATTTCAAAACTTTGAATCCGATTTATTTTCAAAACAATATTTTTCCATTTTCAAAACAATATTATTAAATGTTTTAGAAAAATTGTATCATCACTATTATCCCTGCACAAAGATACGTTAGGTGGTTGAGAAGCTTATGTTGTTGCTGTAGGGCTTGGAAGAAAAACCGTCTTCTGATGCAGTGAGACTTCTTATGTTGCATTTTAATGCCAACTGAGGTCAAATTAAGCTCCGTTTCTTCAATCACTTAGAAGAAAACCATATGCTGATGCAGTGAGACCTCTTACGTTGCATTTTTCCATGCCAACACTCCATAGAAGTCCAATTAAGCTCCGTTTCTTCATTTGTCAACCCAAGATATAGTTACCCTTTCCTTTCGGCATCCAGTCATCTTCAATTGTGGGATCCGGATCGGGAACATTCTTATATACCATGATATCTGCATATGTTAGTGGACACAAACAAATATATGGTGGTCGACATCTCCCACACAGTAATTGACTAATAAAAGTCAATCTAACATGTCAATCAATTCATATATTGCATGGGAATAATGTGTTTATCAAACTCTAATCATCTAAACCTAACAATCATATCCTAGGCACCTAGTCCTTCAACGTAGGTTAACATCATTTTCAATTAAGCATATAGGATAATTAGATAATCTCGTTAGATGATATAGATTTGAAAACATTCTCCCCCTCAATCAATGACTTATTTTTCTGAAAAGTTTAAAAGCGCTGAAGTCATTGATTGATTTTTCACTTTTTTTTTTACGAATACTCTGAATCTGATTGATTTACAAGCAACTTATTTTCCACCATTTTGTTAAAACAAATATTTTTCTGAAGAATTTTAGACGGAAAAACATTTGTGTAGGAACAGCAGTCATTCGACATACTTTCCTCATTTGTTTTAGGATAAGTGCTCGAAAATTGTGAAAATCATTTAAGCGTAGCACTTTCCTTTCTTGAAAAACGGGTTGCTATCAGAAATAATAGCAAGCCATAGTTTAAGCACGGGTTACAGTCTGAAATAACTGCAAGCCATATTTAGAGACATGTTTAGAAAGAAATATTTACACCTCCTGCTCGAACTTCATCTAAAGTCCCGTGACGTTATTGAATGACATTTCTAAGACCGTAGATGTTATCGATACCAGAAGACATGTATTGAGAAAACATATTTTTGGTATTTTTCAATTTTCTGATTTTTATGGGCTTTTGTTGATTTTATATTTTTCTATTTTGTTTTTGTTGGTTTTATATTTTTGTATTTTGCTTTTTGAAAAATATTAACAACGATAGAGAAATAGTTTAAGAAGATGATGATACGAGTACCGAGATAAGGAAATCGTTCAGCACTTTGTAGAAGATAGAAGTCATCATCTCTTAAACTTTCACCACCAAAGCATTCGAGGCTCTTAAATCGTCGCAAGAACTTGAGCCTTCAAAAAATGAATCTTTGGTAGTTTCCCCCAAACCGACAATCCACGTAAAAAGACCATTTCCCCCAAGAAGAAGAAGTGAAGCAAACAGTCTAATTGTATGAAGCTCAATGACCCGAAGAAGACGATAACACCGAAGTAACAAGTTGAAACATGGATCATTGCTGTAGTAATCAAACCCGGAATGAATGATTAAGTTTGAGATCACATGAACTTGTTGTGCATCCCCGATGTACACATTACTCTTCGAGATTGAGCAGTTGTCTATTCAGGGGAACCATATATCAACATCTTCATTTTACCTTGAGATCACATGAACTTGTTGTGCATCCCCGATGTACACATTACTCTTCGAGATTGAGCAGTTGTCTATTCAGGGGAACCATATATCAACATCTTCATTTTACCAAGTGCATTCCAGTTATCTTCCATATAACCAATCAGCCCATAATGAAGCAATAACCAGAGGCACTTTATCATAACTATATCGAAGATGTCGATAAGCAATATCATCTCACGCTCCAAATATTCTTCTCATATTTCTTCCAACTGAACACTGAAGTAACACATACCAAAAGTCTCCAGAGACCACTTCCCCCAAATAGTTGGAATAATACATCCTTCCCCCAAATAGTTGGAATAATATATCCTTCCCCCAAATAGTTGGAATACACCAGAAGACATGAGTTAAACACTGAGTTTCTCTGCGGTTATGACATTTGTCTCCCCGGAATAACTTCAATATAGAAGAAGTATTTAGTTCAGCCCATGTACTCGTTGTGTGTTTAGATGTATGTCTCCTTCCCCCTTGCTGGTTTTGATACCTCAGAATCAGCAACACATAGTACATACCAAATATTCTTGAAATAGAGAAGAACAAAAATTAGCTCAAATGAATCATGTGAGAATCAACTGCTCCAGAAACTCTCTCTGACTATCCTTATCAACCAATATGAAGACAATTTGAAGTGACCACTGAAGAAGAAAACCCGATATACCAAACTTGAAACTGAAGTCGAATTCCCTACATTTGTATCTTAAGCTTGCACTTAATGATGGAAGAACGGTGTCGAGAATCTATGCTTCAAGCAAATCTCTAAGTACCCAATACTCAACCAAAGTACGAGACAATAACACCTCTTGTGATTATCCACAACGACATAAGCGTGTGTCACTGAGTAAAACAACGTAACTCCCAAAAGTGATAGTTAACCAGGTCTTCAACCATCCACCCCGACTGCTGGTAACTAGATAAACCAAGTCTTCAACTCAAATGCTTAAGCCCGAGCAAGTTATCAAATAAGAACACGCCTTTGTTGAAAGTCAACTTCAATCTCAAATAAGTGATAAATGATTAACTCCGAAAGTCATTTTCTTTAATGTTCATGTGGTTGATTTATAGCGTGCACAATGAGAGCAACAATAATATGTGAAGATTTGGCAAAGGAGTACCAAAGAGCGGATCATTATTCATGAGTGCAACTGCAGTATTATGATAGTCATTATCAATTCCTCGAGGAATAACTGGAGATTGTTTCTTGAGAATCCCGAGAAGTACTTCTTAGATGGTGAACCAATTGAGTCAATAGGAACCGGAGCATGAGCTTCAGAAACTGGATGATCAACATTCGTTGGAGATTGGAAGTACTCATCAAACATATCATGAAAAACAATGAATCCCAAATAGTATATCCCAGTTATCCTTAGTGAGTGAAGACATTAGGCGTTGGAGAGTCGTATGACCATAACTCAAGCATCCATCAATATGTAGTATATTCCCTCTTCTCCCCCTCAAAAATTGCAAATGAAGTTTGCCATTTTTGATTAATCAAGTGAATAAGAATGTATACCAATGAACAGAGATCCACTTGAGGATTGAATGAGCATGGAAAAACATGAAGCTTGTTGATGAAGAATGTCAATAAGAATGGTCATAAAAATGAAGATTTCTCTTCTTCTGAAGATAAAGCGCACTGAGGCATACACTTTTCTTTTCTTTGAGCAACGGGGCCTGAAGTGTTATCTGCAGACGCCATAATGATGAAGTACGAGGCCTGAACTGATGTCAACAGACGTCATAGCCGAATGAATATCAAGATTGAGTTACTTGAACCCGTGAGTTATGAGATATCAATCCATTTGTAATCCATACTTTAAGCCAATCCATGTAGTGAAAGATCAAAGTATCTGCAACTGAGTAAGGACTACCTGCACTAATATTACAAACTTGATTGCATATATTTTGGTTACTGACCTTAGTATCCAAACCCTTTGGGGTTTCACAGTCAACCTTGATTTTGTCATCGGTAAAGAGCTTTCCGGTAGGCATCCACCGAAGTCCAACATCCTTAAACATTTTACCAGACAGAATCCACTTATGGCAAGGTCTAGGATTGGTGACATACTTATGCACAGTTGAAGACTTATTGGTATTCCTAGACTCCAAATATTTAGTAGTTGGGATCCATCTAGGTGGAGTTTTAGGTTTGTTTTGGATCATAACATGTTGAACCTTAGCCATGTTAGTAGTCTTAGTGGATTGTACCTTAGCATGTGAATTAGAAAAATGTTTCTTATTCGGAAAAGACTCAGAATTTCTAGTTTCATTTTCTACATGCTTAGCATTCTTCTTTATATAACTACTCTTAGATGCAAGCCAACCCCTAGTCTTTTGAGAGTTCCTAGGTAATGGTTTACTACTACTAGCAGTGCCTTGAAATCTCGTGGAATGCATCACCCTAGGTCTTGCACCTAAAATTCCGTCTTTTCGAATCTGTACCTTTTTCCTAGCTTCTTCTAGATAATAGTTCTTCCACAAGTCATTCATATCATATGAATTCTGGGTTTTAATGCTTGGTTTTGGCACTGTTTTCGAACTATTCCTACAGGTGTTGGGAGTAGAAGCATTATTCTTAGGTAACTTAGGTTAAGTGACTGATTTTGACAAAACTTTTATCGCATCAACTTGGGAGGCAAACAGTGTTTTTGAAAATTTTGGTCTTTCGGATATAAACGCAGTAGGCTGCCTAACAACGGACCGGTTTCTAATGGGATGAGAAACTGGTTTCCCCAAGGTTGACGGTTTTGTAAACTTAGTGTTCACACTTTTCCCTACAGTTTTCCTAAGCTCTTTTTTAAGGCAACAATAGCGAAACTCTTTTCCTGAAGTTGAGCTTTGAGTTCATCAAATTTTTCTATCAAAGAGTTTGTTTGTTCAATTGACTTAGTTCTAGCTTCTTTGACAGAGTCACTTAGTTCTATGTGATGCTTTCTCAAAGACTCATTTTCCTTTAGTAATTTGGCCACACAAACCGCTAATTCATCATTTCTCATTTGAATATCATCAATAGTATTAACTTCAGAATTACTTGTAACCAAATTACTTTTCACATGCATATTAGAAATATGTTTCTTCAAATTGTTGATAGTTGAGTTTTTGTCTTGAAGCTGAGCTTTCAAAGTGGTAATTTCAAAAAGTTCACGGAATTCAGGAAGTTCCGGATTTTTACATGGTTTGTTAAGTTGAAAACTTTCTTCTTTACTCTGTATTGCAATTTCAAGTGAAATGCAATATTTTTCAAGTTTTTAGAATTTGTTTGAAAGTTCATCAATAGCCTTTTTATCAACCATATCATATGTTTTGAAATTATTAGACTCGGCCTCAACAAAGGAACATATATCAGAATCATGTTCAGCATTAAGATCTGTATGTTTAGGTACATTAGCAGATGCACTATGTTGAACAGTTAAGGGTACCTCATCACATGACACCTGTTCATTTATCTGTCTGATATCTGCATCCACATAATATGTAACATGAGTTACTGAACAATTTGTTGCATCATTCTTTGTTGTCTCTATTATTCTACATTCAGCAACACCCGATTATTCAACTAATACATTACCCAACTCATCACAACTTTCTGTCAACTGCACCAGACTCTCATCAATTATTTCATCTTTCTGAGTAACTTCCTCAATATACTTCTCCACTTTGTCCATGAGATGGATAAGTGTCTCTATGAACACACCAATTTCCATTCCAGTGTGTTTCTTGAAAGACATTTCAGTCATGTCTTGATCATAATCTAATGTAAATTCCCCACTGATGAATGACTGAAATTGGTTGTGGATCACTTGTAGTGCAGCACTGGCACTATCCTTTTGAACCTTTTCTTTATCAAGTTGTTGTTCCAATTGTCCTAAGTTCAATAGTAATGTTCCCGTTAATGTGGATAAATCTTGACGGAAAAGGGCATTGCATGTTCGTTCCATTCCAATCGGTGTGAGTAACATGAGGTGTGAGTGAAGTTGATGATAAGGTTCAATGCTACTTTCCTTTTGCATGGCATTTTGTAGTCTAAACAGGTGCAATTCTCTCTCTTCAGACTCTGAACACGAAGAACTCACATCCTCATTGTTTAATTCAAGCATCTTTAATCGTTCAGTGTAGCATACATTATCATTGTTGTCCACAGCATCATACAATTTAAGTACTTCTGAAATCACTAAATCAGGAGTGTAAGACATGATGTTGATGTATACACGGGATTTTACAAGTCTGTGATTTAAACCGAGAAATAGAATCTTTCGCGGGATTTAACTAAAATCAAGACCAACCCGTTAAGCAATGACCAATGGAATGTGTTAAGATGACTGATGGATCGACACAGTGATAGAAAATTATGTGTTAGGGCATATGATTGTTTGTAGGATTAGTAGAGATGTTGTTTGGTTGAGATTTGGATTGGTTTATGCCCGTTGTTTCAGAGAAATTTAGGTCAAAAAACATAAAAACCTCAATAACTTCTGTTCGGAGCAGATTTAGGCCTCGAAGGCTGACCCGAATGAACTTTAATTCGGCATGCCATTCTCCACGTTCTCACGGTCGTTTTGATGGGTAGAACGCTGAAAACGGAGTTACAGTTCAAAAGTTATGGCCGTTTGAAGTTTTGTCGGGAAAAGTCAACAAGTCGCTAGCAAGACAAGTCGCTAGAGTAACCAAGTCGCTAAAAAGAAGTCGCTATGAACCAAGTCGCTAAACACAAGTCGCTAAGGTGAAAAGTCGCTAAAGAGTAACTAGCTAAGTATCCAAGTCGCTAACACCAAGTCGCTGAGAATACGAAGTACAAGTCGCTAACAAAATTGAAAGCAAGTCGCTAACCTAACCAAGTCGCTAGCCGTAGTGGAGAATCCACTAACTTGTACTTTTTGTCGGCTTGTCTCAATAGACAAGTCACTAGGCTCAAGTCTCTAACAATTAACACTACAACTCGCTAACAATTACTGAAGCAAGTCGCTACGAAGAAAAACACTACGAGAGTCAAGTCGCTAGCAAGAAAAACTTCAAAAACACACTTTTGAATCCAAAACAAGCCCAACCACAGTAATTCAAGCTTTCCAAATCAAAACCAAAGCACTTACAATGATTCTAAACACAAAAGTACACTCAAAATTCAAACTTTAACACAAGAAATGATCCAAATGATGCAAAAACCACTAAACTTTTTCAAACTCAAAAACCATCTAAAACCACTAGAAATCCAAGGATATGTAAGAGAGATGATCAAACCTTGGCTCTTGAAACCATTTGTAACATATTAGATTTCACAAACAAATCATATCATTATAAATGGGGCGTATGGTTTAAGAGTTTAGAGAGAGAAAGTGGGATGGGAGCCTTTCTAGAGAGAGAAAGTGAAAGAAAACTTAGAAGGTTAGATTAAGAATGAAAGGTCCAACCCTCTACCTTGGGAGGTATAGGGTATTTATAGTTACATACTAACGTCCTCCTTCGGACTGTGGATCAGGCATACAGTGGGTAAAGAACCGTCCTTCCTCCACGGTGTTGCACTAAGCTAATAACTAAGCTAATAAACAGTAAATAACGATATGTCTACGAACTAACTTGTGCTAGACTATAATTGGGGTGACCAAAACTTCACCATGGAATTTCTAATTCCTAACAAAAACAAATGAAAGGGATAATTCGGGTTGTCTCCCGAAAAAGCACTTTTCTTTATTTACGAGTTTTTAAGTTACTCTCAAGGCCATGGGGCTAGAAGTGCTTGTTTGTCATTTCGTGGATATGACAATCTCCACGGTGAATCCAACTGATCAGATTCTCATCCCGCTTGTAGTCCGTGCCCACTTCTAAACACCCCAAGTAAAATTCTTGATCTTTTGGTAAGGGTGGTCAATACCTTTGGCCTTATATTTGTCACTAATGTCGAGCAGTGACTGAGCATGGCTTAACTACTTCTTAGTCCAATTTTTAAAATTCTTAACTGTCCTTGGCATTTTAAAAACTGTTTAATCATCGCCAATCTTTAACCATACTAGCCCTTCCTTCTCATTTTTATCTAGCCCAGACATTTCTTGAAAGGGTTTCCCGAAAATTACCCTGGTTAGCCCATCTTCCACGAACTCGCTAACATCATCCAAAACCACAAAATCGACCAAAAATGAGTGAGTCCCAACAAAGACATGAATTTTTGTCGCAGTACCTAGGAAATTGTTTCCTTTATATTCAAGTTCTTTTTCCATAACTTGGTTGTAGCACTCTTTCGACATGATGTTTACTGGGGAATTTGTGTCGATGAACGGATGGAAATCAATGAACCCAATCTTGCATGAAATTTTCAGATAATAGGGGTTCCTATGATGGATTCGATTTCCCATCTCATAAAACTTAGGCTGGTCAGATTGTGAAAAAGTCTTTTCAGAGTTGATGTGCCAATGGACCATTTCGATGTCACTAGAGAAATCATCGGCACTGATTCCCAAGTCATCTTCTTCTTCAAAGTTGACAAACACGTCAAAATCTTTCACTGAAGCTATCTCACCCAGATTTGAAGGAGTCTTCGGGGGATCACTAAGAAATTCTTCCAATGCATCACCAAAATCACCTATTGGGTCAATCACACAAACCTTTTGAGGAGTGGACAGAAGATCATTAGGTCTGAACGTAGCAACTTCCCCATTAGCTTCGAGAGTTCATTTTCAAGCGAAGACATCTACTTTTGCATGGGCAATAACAAGCATTGGTCTTCCTAAACTAATAGGTATCCTGTTGTCTTCGGGAATATCTAGAATCACGAAATCCACCGGGAAGAGGAATTTTTTTATTTTTACCAATACATTTTCAACGATTTCTAACGGTAACTGCATGGATCGATCGGCCATTTCAATTTTCATTTTGGCTTGTTTAAGATCTCCAATACCCATATGCAGGAACATTGAACGAGGCATTATGCTTATGCTCGCTCCAAGATCAGCAAGGGTGTTATACATATTAAGACTCCCGATCAAGCAAGAGAGAGTGAGACAACCGGGATCTTTTTCCTTTTGCGGTAGCTCATTTCTTAAAACTGTTGAACATCTCTCGTTAAGTTGAACCATCTAATCGCAATCGTCATTTAATCCCTGCAAAACATTGTTAGGTTCAGTTCTAATGGAATTAACTAGATAGATGTTTACCGGGAGAGCTCCAATGTGAGGGAGTAAGAGTTTCTCCTTGATAATTCTTCGTTTAACCTTCTCCGAGAAGGTAGTTGGCTCTTCAAAAATTGTTTCAAATGTGTTGACAACTTCTTCTTCCCGTGAAACAAGGTAATCCGTGATAGATTTTGAGCATAAGTTCACATTCTTCTCCAAACCCTTTATCCGGTCTTCATGAGTCTTAAGAGAAGAAACTGTGTTTTCCACGAATTTTCTCATCATTTTTTCAATCTCGTCTGGTTCCCTTGATTCCTCAATATGGTCAAGGATCCTCTTTTCTAAGCTGTTTCAAATCTTGGCCCCAAATACACTCTTTACTTTTTCTACCTTACAAGCTTCACTTTCATTGGCCCTTTCGAGCCTCCGCTTTTCGAAAATTGCACCGTAATCATATTCTTGCTTGGTTAATGTTTTCATCACCTTATGATCGAAATTATCCTTTGGTCCATACCCTGTCTCCATATTCCATTTATAGCAATGTTCAGAAATCCTTCGAATACACTCCAAAGCTTGGTCGGGTGTCATGCTCGGAATATGTATAGGAGAATCGAGTAATTCACGGGATTCTGCGTTAATTCCCCTATAGAAGACATAGACGATTTGGTGCTTGTTTAGGTCATGTGTAGGGCATCGGTAAAGCATCTCATTGAATCTTTCCCACGCTTGATACAATGTTTCTTCACTCTCTTGAACGAACTGATGGATTTTACAGAGAAGTTTAGCCATCTTTGAAGGAAGGCAAAATTGTTGAACGAATTATCTTCTTAATTGATCCCATGTTTCCTTGCATTCGGCAGGGAGTTTATTGTACCATCTTTTTGCAGTCCCAGAAAGAGTCATAGGAAAAATTCTTATTGTAAACGAATAGCTAGTGATATTCCGGACGCTAAAAAGGGATGACAAGTAGAGCACTTCTTCCACATGATTTTGAACATCCTCATTCTCGTCTCCTGATAACTGCAGCTCGTGTAATTCCCAGATAAATTGGTTCGGAATGGATAATTTTTCCATACTAGAGTCTTGTGTGAAGGCTCGTTTACAGTTCATATTGGGTTGCTCCAAATACTGCTCCATGGTTATTCCCTCGATATTAATTTCATCAATGATTTCAGGTTCTGCATCAGACTGGTCAAATTCGTAAAATGAGAAAATATTATGAATAGGAATTGGTGAGTAAACTTTTTTCGTCCGAAATTGTTTTTTCGGATCATCGAACGGGGTAACCAAAAATGGCTTGGAGCTTCTAGTCTTGAATCCTGACATTATGAAAAAGAAAGAGAATTAAAAATAGACTTAATAAAAAAAACCCTTATATAACTCCCCGGTAGCGGCTCCAAAAACATGGTGCATGTTGTACTGACCACGTTATAATATTTATAAAGTCTCGTTATACCTATGGTCTACCCTAATGCACTAACGGGCAGTATATCCGGTCGTGTGTAGTGTAGTATTCGGTAAAACCGAGGTCGTCCCAAGAGCTATGTGTGCGGATTTTAACTAAGTCTAGGTGTCACAGATTTTAAGGTTGTAATGATTGATTAATAACTAAAGACAAGAAAATAAGAGAAAGCAAATAAAGGCGGGGGTTGTGATCAATAGAGGAGAAGTATGCTAACCTAGTTAGTCATCCTGTCATGTTAAGTTCACGTTTAATTACTTCCAATTGCTTCAAGTGGGGGTAAAAGTCGCTAGGACAACATTTGGTCAGTTCGTCCTAACCTATCAGCAAAGGCCTTCCACCGGAGAACAAGCTACTACCCTTGTAAGTCCAGTTGTTTTTAGTCCCCTAAGCTGAAGTCATTAAGTTCTGCTACATGCAAGATTCATAAAAATGAGTGCCCGGGCGCTAGCATCTTAAACACTCATCCCTAACTTCTTAAGTTCATCCAAACTGTAGGTGATCAGTTGGTCAAATCGCACAAGCGAAGAAGGGTCGTCAGTTGGTCAATTCTTACCCTTCCCACTCATTCTACCTACTTAGGGTCAGTTGGTCATATCTCCTAAGTAACTAGTCACTACCGTTATTCAAAACAACCGAAACAAGGGTAGCTACCAACAAACTATGCATGCATACACTAGAAACAATTATACAGAAGCAATGTAAACTTAAACCAAACAATCAAGGAATCATAACTAGGCTTGCACCAGAGGTGCTTAGCCGCTCATATTAACTAAAACAATTGATTCAATGTTTAACATATCGAAATACATGAATTGAAAGTAAAGAAATGATAAATTGTTAATGCTTATCGTAGAGGAGTGATTTCTCCCTTGGAGATGGCTCCGTATGCTCCTCAAGATCTGCCTTCAACCTTCTACCCACGTTCTCTGATTTGGTGTGTGTAGTGAATGAATAGAAATGCTCGAATTTGGGCGGTATTTATAGGCCAGATCTTGTTACGGCGTCACTTAAGTTGAGAGTTATGCCGTAACATCCAATTCTTCATATTTTTGTTGTGGAAAAGCTGATTACGGCGTAACATCAGGAATGAGTTACGCCGTATCTTTTAATAAATTATGGTTACGCCGTAATTGTGGAATGAATCACGGCGTAGCTTGCAGCGGCGCAGAAAATCATTTGACCTAATTAGTTACAACGTAATCCTAGGAGGGAGTTACGCCGTAATCTTCAGCTTAGTTGGTTTTCTGAGCCACGCTTCTATTACGGCATAATGTGAGAGGAGAGTAATGCTCTAACATCTTCAAAATGGGCATACTGTCATATATCTTCAATAAACTCTCCAAATCCGCATCTCATTAGCTCTAATGCTCGTAATTTACCTGAAAGTGAAATATAGAGGAAAACAAGCGTAAATAAATATACATGATATAAAATACGAGCATTATCGGGGGAAATTGACACTTAATATTCAGGACTATTTTATGTTATCATTAATCTTCCTCAAAGTCAAAGAATCCTCAAAGTTTATAGGACTCGAGAACTACATTACATTTGGGATTCAAAGTCAAAAGAAGTGTGAGCATGGTGGAGAAAGACGTGGAGACGCCTAACCAAAGAAGTTGACGAATGGCAGACAACAACATACGATCACAACATCCATAAAGAACAATGAACAATGAAAAACATCGACGTCAAGCTGATAAAGTTCAAGAATTCAAAGCATCTCTACTCACAAGAAAGAAGAATGCTAGAAAGACGTCAAGCAACCTTATGACCAACACTTAGGGGGAGATTGTTGGGATCACTTGTAACTAATATTTCAAGCGTCGGTCATTTATATGTAATAAGTTGCTAATTATGGCTTATATGTATGTAATTAATGCTAGGCTTATGTAGTAAGCCCATGAGCCTATGCAAAGGCCCATAAGGCCAAGGGAAGGGACTAGAATAGGTGCCTTAGCATCATTGCTTATAAATACAATGTATACTCTCATTTGAGAGTGTTGGTTCCTTTATTATATGCATAAACATTTTATTATTACTTGTGTGTGAAGAATCCGACCGTCTCACTCATTCTCACGTTCTAATCTATATACTTGTGTTCATATTATGGTGACCTAATAGAAACTTGATGGTGTTTATATATAGTCATACGAATACTAAAGAGACAAGTAAATACATTACAAGTTTATATACTATGACTATTTATTCAATTAATACAAATTTAGTAACTTATCCGTATATTTTGCTCTAAAAAATCTCCCTCTAAATACTGATATACTTGATTTGTGAACATTGTTGTCTTCAAATAAATCTGAGGATGACTCTGAAGCTCCCTCTTCCGAAGATACCTCTACTTCTTTTACTGTAAAACCTGGAAATCTAAAATCTGATTAAAGACTAAAATACCCTTGGAATCGAAATTTATAAAATACGTAAAATATATTTATAACATTTAACGAAATTTAAAACTTAACTTGTAAATAATTAAAACCTAACTAAAATATATTACGTGATCGATTTTGGTACGACGAAGATTGGACGTTTCGTAAATAATTTGGGTCGTGTTTGTTTTGTTCGATGGACCATAGGTCGAAGCCCATATGGTGTGCGTGTGTGGTGTGTTCGGTTGGGCCAAACCGAAACCCAAAGACCTCCTAAGCTGTCACACCCCCAAATTACCTGTTTTGCAGCGGAATGGAATTCATGGGGACTGACTGTCATAGCATCACAATCACAGTTATATTGAACGACCTAAAGTGTCGTTTGGAAAATACATCGCTTGATTTAATAAAAACATTCAGAGTTTACAAAGTGTAGGTCCCAAATGAAAATCATCTTGTGCGGAAATAAGTTTGTTACAATTCAAACGATGTTTTAAAAGTACATAAAACCCAAGTGAGACGCGTCGTCACCACGACTCCATGATGTGTCCAAATGTATGCCATGAAGTGAATGCCTTAGATACCTGAGAATAAACATGCTAAAAAGGTCAACACAAAGGTTAAGTGAAATCCATAGGTTTAAGTAATTCGTTTGAACACAATCATCGTAGTGTGAGTTAAATTGTTTCACACTCATCGTTGAAAACAAAATCGTATTTATTTCACTAAGTTCATGACACCAAAGCGGTAGATCGTATTTATTTCACTAAGTTCATGACACCAAAGCGTAAACATCGCACCAATAAAAATTGGTAATCATCGTTTCATCGCCGCCCTAATAGGTAAACTTGCCAATTTACCTTACTGGTTCAAATATAGTGCGCTCGATTTCCCCTAACTGGGTCAATAAAAGCGGGAGTGTTAATTCCAATAGGCCTATTCACAATATTCGCGCTCACTCGCAAGTGACTAATGGTTCATGATGTAGGGACTTCGAACATGGCAAATACTTAGTGACAATAAAACATTCGGTTATAGCATACAGTTCAAAGCATTTGTGTTCGATTAAAAAAATGTAGCATGTATCTCCCCCAAGAGTTTGTAAAACAGTTAAAAGAGTAAAAGTGGGGCTATGAACTCACCTGTTGCAATGGTTACGATGACAAAAGTGGATACACTGAAATATAGCGTGAATCTCGAAAATGTCCTATTATGAATGATATGATACGTAATGAGTTATGATGTAATGTTATGCATGCATTTCGCATGTTATTTATACCATTTGTGAGTTTTGAAAATAATACTTATCGTCGAAAAATACTCTTTTGACATCTTGACCATTCTTAAATTACTTTACAAGTATTTACGTTAAAATGTCATCCTACAATGGTTTCGTAATGATTTATAGTGAAATTATCACTTTTCGTCGTAAAATAAAGTCGTCGGAATTTCATGAAAGTGACAAAAATGGCTTTGAAAGACTAGTCGTAAAATGGTGTACGTCGCACGTTAGGAAACGAACTCGACGGTTTTGGAAAGTTTGTATCAAAATCTAGAAGTTTCAGTTCATGAGTTTTCGTCATAGAGGTCTCGAACATAAAGATAATAAAGGTTAAAGATGGTGATTTTGGCTAAAATGTTGGTTAAAAATGAGTTTCGGCAAAGTTTAAGCATCCATAAATAATTTATTACAACTCCGCTATACAAACGGTTGGTCGTTTTGGAAAATATGCTTGGTCATCTTAATTTTATTAGAAGACATCTCGTTACAAAAAGTTCTACATCATCGTTAAAAACAGCCTTCAACATGGTCGTTTTAGTTACCGTAACACTTGTCTCGTAAAAATAATATAGTTTTTTTAAAAATAATAGTTACGGTAAGTTTATGAAAACGTGCATATCTTAGTCGTTTCAAATCCGTTTTCTACGTATTATACGTCCTTAGCTTCGTATCAAAGTATACTAATATATTTTTGACAAGTCGAAATAATTTGTAAAGCTTAGGACTCGTTTTTGACTCGAATAAGGTAAAAATAGGTTGCTGAAACTTTTCAGAAAATATATATTTCGTCGTCAACTTGAAAAATTCATAACTTCTTCGTTATAACTCCGTTTTAATCCGTTCAAGCGGCCACGGATTCGTTTTAAAGTATATTTTCTAATTATCAAGGCCAAAATTTCGTGCCTACTGTCGGATTTTCCAGAAAAACAAAATAAGGACAGAACACTTTTTATACTTATCGAAAATAGTTTTTCTCGTACTAAACCTATTCCAATCCCTTCAAATCAACTCCAAAGCTAATCTAATCCTACCATACACCTTCTTAGGGTGTCATGGGTTCCTAAACATCATCAAGACCAATAACTAACAAGGGAATAATTATAGGATGACCTTTATATATATATAACACTAAAAATCATGTAAAAATGGTATAAATCAACATAAGTCTTGCATGCTTGCTATGAAAATGATAAAATACTTATGAAATGAAAAGGAAAGATGTAAAATGAAGTGATATGCTTACAAGTAAACTATGATGAGGTGATTAGAACAAAGGTTAGCCTAAACACCCTAGGTTTTTATTTCAAAACCTTAATGAGAGTGTAATCTAGATTGTAATTACTTGTGCTTGAAAATTTTTTGATGATCCTTGTAAACACCTATGAAGAACCGGTTGTTGAGAGATGAAACAATGAGAGAGAACTTTTCTAACTTGTGAATTATTTGATTAAGTGAATGAATGAAAGGAAGTGTGTAATATGGAGAATATATCTAGATATGTAAGAAGATTTTCAACAAACCATAAATGCATCACCCCCTTGGTCGGCCAAGGGGGGATGTTTTTCAATAATACAAATTTTTTTTTTTTTTTTTTTATTATCTTGTAAGTAAAATGTGTAAGAAAATTGAATTATGTAAGATAACTTGTAACTTGTATATATTTTTGGAGCTTTTAGGGTAGCGTTGGCTAAAAATAAATTTTATCGGATCAAAGTAAAGTATATTAAGATCATAAAAATTGTAAAAATATATTTCTTGCATAATTTGAGTGATAATATAATTATCGTGTAGTTTTTTTTTTTTTAGAAAACGCCGTAATAATATAAATTTAACGATTTATATACAAAATAAATTTAAAACACTAGGTAAACTTAAAATATAGTTTTTATAAACTAAATGTAAGTATAAAAATATATCGGAATCATTTTTGGAAGTATCGGATTAAATGTTCAAAATAGTAACTTACGCGATAACGTTTATTAAATATAAAATTTACGCGTTTAATGTGAAATGTAAAATCATGAATGAACTAACATGATGCAAATGATGCTAATGAAATGTAGACTAAACTTAGTCCATATGAAATGTTCGTGATGATATGATCATGAATTCGCCGCTAAACCATTAATGGTTACGCGAATTTGGAACACGTAAACCTAGTTTACGATAAATGTTGAAATTGTAAAGCATGAATTGTTTCGAGAAATGACCTGAAAGTTCGGGTTGTCACATTTGCCCATCCAAAAAGGAATTCAGTCCCTGAATTCAGTTCGTGTTAGTCTATCGAATTTTTGAGTTTGTGATGAATAACGAGGAGAAAAGACATGGAGAAGTGTCGTTACGGTCATCGATGATTGAGAGTGTACAAAACATCGTAGTAAAGAAAATATCGGATGAATCTCTCATAATTAACACTTTGACTTTGAAATATGTGAAGATTTTGCTTGCACTAAGATTTATAATTAACTGCTCCCAACATAACATGACCCCTCCAGAATTAGACATAGTTAGCTAGGCTATGTATAATTAAGGAACGATGATGTGACGTTCGGTTTAGTTGTTATAACTCTCGATGCTTACAAGGATTTAAACCGTGTCGTTAAAATGGTCGATAAAGTAAAAAGAAGTAAAATTCTCGTAAGTAATAACAAATCGGAAAGAATATAAGTACGATAGATGAGAATATTTTACAACGGGTGGTTTAGCAAAAGTAGTACATCTTAAGTCATAAGGTCCGAATATGATGAAAGACATAAACTTAGTACAACATAGTACATAAGGAAAATTAAGACTGTTAGTTTCCAAACTTCTTCAGTCTTCCGCGTTGTTGTGACCATGACGAGCTTCTCCTCCTCCTAACATGTATGCATTCCCATGAGCACCTTCAACTGGTTGACCTTGATTTTGAGGACATTGATTCCGATAGTGTCCTTGTTCCCCACATCCGAAGCATGTGACTACGGCTTTACCTTTACAATCCCTGGCTAGATGTCCCGGTGTTTGGCATTTGTAGCACTTGGCAGGGCAAGGACCCGAGTGATGAAAATTACATCGATTACATAGTGGATGTGTTCCAGCATACCCTCTACCTCTCATTGGTGCAGCGACATAAACCATTCCCGCTTCTTGCCTTCTATTCTGCTGTTGATGATGGTTGGTGTTACGGTTTTGGTTGTTGTTGTTATAACCTCCTTGGTCGTTTTCCCATTTTCTTTTGTTGTTGTTGATTTGGTTATCGTCGTTGTTGTTGTTGTTTTGGTTATTGTTGTAATTGAAGCGGTTGTTGGGGTTGTTGTTGTTGTTTCGGTTGGTGTTGGTGTATTTACCTCTCTTCACCACCTGTGCCATAAGCTTCTGAGTCACTCTAATAGATTCCTCGATTGTTTGTGGATCAAACGAAGTCACATCTCCTTGAATAACCTCGGGAAGTCCCCCGATGAAAGCCTCTAGTAACTTCTCGTTATCCGAAACCATAGATGGGCATAACGCAGCCAATTCTTGGAATCTCCGAATGTAAGTGTCAATATCGTACCCAATAGTTACTAGTTCATAGAATTCTGTCTCCAACTTTTTCACTTCCGTACGAGGACAAAACTTCTTTGTCACCAAACCCTTGAATTGCTCCCAAGTAAGCTTGAAAGCATTCTCCATTCCAAACGGCTGAGCATATGAGTTCCACCACGACAATGCTCCATCCAGTAGTGTACTTGTAGCAAACTTGACCTTACTATCATCCGGGCAATTACACAGCAAAAACACGGACTCCAATTTCTCGAACCATCGCACCATGGCAGTGGCTCCTTCAGTACCTCTAAACTTAGTGGGATCTCCACTTTTGAAATCCTTGTACGAACAATTTTTAACTCCGGACCCTCCTGCATTTCCTGTAGCAGCAGCAAGCCTAGCGGCTTCAGCAGCAGCAGCCACCGTTTCCCTTTCAATCCTTAATGCCTCTGCTACACTATCCCTTACCAACTTTTGAATAGCCGCTTGAGTCATTTCAGGTGTAGCTTTCTTCGGTGCCATATCTTCTTCAAAACAAGAGGAAATGGTGAGACGTAACAAAATCCTATGTTAATAATAAGCGCTCTAAAGAGATGTGATAAGAAATGATAAGTTTGAGGTTATTTTTCAAAATGATCGACGGTTTCCGAAAAGATGGGTTATGAGGTGTTGTAAATGTTTCAAATGTATGGTGGTTTAGTGACTTAATGTGTTAATAACGTGTAACTCGACATGTTAGTGGTGCAACAAAGGAGTGAGAGTGACTTCGCCCTATTTAAAGGTTTATCTCGGCATTCGACGTTATCGGTGATGAATTATCTCTTGATCCAACGTAGTAACTGGGATCTGATATTGATGTAGTAGTATCGTAGAGTAGTAAAGTAGTATTCACGTACAAGTGAAACGTACGCTAAATATGCATGTAAAAAGCTCAATAAGTGAAAGTAAAGTGTAGCTAACAGTGTACCTACGGAAATTTAAGGGTAGGGTAATAGTAAAGGAGTATGAGATTACACCACTTATGAAACAGTAAGGGATAGCGTTAAAATTATAGTCGACTAAGTAGTGGCTATTGCAGCTTACGGCTCTATTTGGAAATTTATCCCGCTTCAGTGAGAGTGAGGAAACAACGTGGTGATTGTACAGCTCAATGTGCAATAATTGTGTAATTCAGTGATTTGGTGGTATGTAAACTTTGTAAATGTTGTGGAGTATTGGGTAGAAAAGCCTTTGGCAGCTAGTAAAACTTTTTATTGGAGTTTGAATAGTAAAGAATAGTGTAGAGAAATCTCGCGAATAATAATTGTATCCTAAAACAATGCAGAGTGGTAAAGGAGAACAAAACTTCTTCTATACCGTGGCTTCTTTCGATGTGGACTTTACTGAGTTCGCCGATAAGTTTTCAACCATTCCCTATCACATCGTCTCCGTAATTCCTAACTTTCCCTTTGCCACCGACGACGACGACTTCGGCGATCCGAACGACGACGATGTCCTTTACGTCCTCCCAGGCCTCAATTTTTAACAAGCATGTTCCTAAAGTTTTCACCTCTAGGGTGATTCAAATCTCCATGACTTCCTCGGTGACGGTACCACGCTACCAAGCTCTTTAACCTCAGGCACAAAAACGACACATTAACGGGCCTACTATCATTCCAGTTCAAACGATGTTCATGTGATGACCTACCTCGTAACAGCACCACCT
>BPTQ01000007.1:188705913-189106905 GCA_019973895.1 Chrysanthemum seticuspe
TTTTTTTTTTTTTTTTTTTTATTATCTTGTAAGTAAAATGTGTAAGAAAATTGAATTATGTAAGATAACTTGTAACTTGTATATATTTTTGGAGCTTTTAGGGTAGCGTTGGCTAAAAATAAATTTTATCGGATCAAAGTAAAGTATATTAAGATCATAAAAATTGTAAAAATATATTTCTTGCATAATTTGAGTGATAATATAATTATCGTGTAGTTTTTTTTTTTTAGAAAACGCCGTAATAATATAAATTTAACGATTTATATACAAAATAAATTTAAAACACTAGGTAAACTTAAAATATAGTTTTTATAAACTAAATGTAAGTATAAAAATATATCGGAATCATTTTTGGAAGTATCGGATTAAATGTTCAAAATAGTAACTTACGCGATAACGTTTATTAAATATAAAATTTACGCGTTTAATGTGAAATGTAAAATCATGAATGAACTAACATGATGCAAATGATGCTAATGAAATGTAGACTAAACTTAGTCCATATGAAATGTTCGTGATGATATGATCATGAATTCGCCGCTAAACCATTAATGGTTACGCGAATTTGGAACACGTAAACCTAGTTTACGATAAATGTTGAAATTGTAAAGCATGAATTGTTTCGAGAAATGACCTGAAAGTTCGGGTTGTCACATAAGCCCTAACTAAAAATACTACTACTATATATACAATACATAAACTCTAAAGTGAAACCCTAGTTTTGTTGTTGCCTCTCTTTTCTTTTGCTCTCTTGCTCGGCCGAATATCAACATCCTAGGTGTCGAGATTTTTGGCTCAACCAAGTCAAGGTATAACCTATTTTCGTCTTCCTTTGATGTACTTTGCATTAATATATTGCAATATGTTTTGTTTTAGTCGAGTTTGTGTTTTCTTTGTGTGACCGAGCCGAATGGAACCAAAACAAGGCAAACCCTAATGATTAAACCTTACAAGTATTAAAGAGTTATGTACGTAATATGTATTATTGAATCGGGTTATGTATATGTCGAGTTAAATAAGGACCGAACCATATGTAACTATAACCGAACCATGCATGTCATTCGACTAAGGTATAAAACATGATAACTTGAATGAGTTAAGTATGTAGATGAGTTAAGACTTGCGTAATAACTTATTAATTGAAACCCTAAGTTGAACCGAACCACATATGAGTTTTAAAAGTATATTAAGTAAGTAAAGGTCATGAAAACGTAAACCCTAGTTTGATATGTAAATCGAATAAGGTATGCCAAACCCTAATGGTTTGTGATTTGTGTCTCATATGCGTGCGTAACTATAAGTCAAGTGAATTTGTAAGTGTGTAAACGTGTAATTAATACGAGTAATAAGTAACTTGTATGTCACATAAAATCATAAACGTATATGGTGAAACATAAAAGGAAAGATTATTTTGATGACGTGTTAGGTTAAGTAACGAGTCATTAAAAGACGTGACATGTAAGTAAATGCATATTAATGAGATATTAAAGATGAGAAAACCCTAGAATATAAATAAGAGTCGATTAGGGTTTTGAGGCTAAATATATTAATTCGTTATTTTATGTGTGAGTTATGACGTTTAAACTATTTTCACATTTAACCCTAAACTTTAATAAATGACATATGAACCCTAATCTACAATATTAATTATAAAACATTTAAGTCTCATTTAATTATAAAACCCTAAAATATTAAAAGATCATTTCGACGATTATGGAATCATTAATAATATGTACGACCGTTAATGTGTATAGGTTCTGTGAAGAAGGAGTAATCCTTTGCTTTCCCTGTGTCTTCTTTTCGATCATTTGCTTTGGAATAAGGTACAGATATTCTGACCTTTTCAGTAAAGGTTTCTTATAACGTTTTCTTTTCGTTAACTTTTGTATTAGGATTTCCTAAGCCTTTGCTATGAACCCTAATGTGTCTATTTGAGCTGTTGCTTATCTGAACTTTGATTTTTGAATCATTAAACATTTGATTTTGAACTATATGATATGAAACTTTGATTTTGAAAACATGATTAAACATTTGATAAAATATGATCTATGTCAGTTATGACATTCTTATTTGACCTAAGATAGTTTGACACCCGAGCCAATTATTAACTAGTCATGGGGGTTCCATGTCCGTGTCAGTAATGCACTTCTGACATGACTCTAGGGCAGTAGAGTGAAGTTCTTCCACGTCCCTTATCTGATATTTGTTATGAGCTCAATTTATATTATATTATCAATGTATGTTTGTGGGGCGTATGGGTGCATCCTAGATCTGTTATATGTTATATATTATATGTTATATGCTATATGTTATTTGATGATTGATGCTGCGTGCATGCACGTCCTTCATAACTCTGGTAGGTCTCCCCTACAAATTGTTGCCTTATGTGATTATGAATATGTTTATGATATGGCATATGTGTTTGGGCTCGAGGTAGTTAGCTATAAAACTTATTCTTATATCCTGATTTATCTTTGAAATGATTATGATTTCACTATCTTTCTTTCACTTTATTTCGTATTCGTTTTCATTTCGTATTCGTTTTGCTTGTATATCTGTTCACTGGGCTTTTGAAGCTCAACCGCATTTCTTTTCTTCCGCGGCAGGTATCTAAGCATTGGAGCTGGGTATTGCTTTGGGATGAGTGTTGTGTGGACTTACCTTAGAGATTTTAGCTTTGATCTTATGATGCCATTTTAGACTTTATATTTTAGACATTTCATTTGGAGTTTTTTTTCCGCTGGGACCTATGTATTGAAGTCATTTGACTTGGATTATTTCAATATTTATGTTGAGATTTCTTTTGGATATTTATGTTTGCTTTGATATGACACCATTACTTGTAATTCCTTTACCCTTGTCGGGTCGGGGCGTTACATTTACTTTGAACTTCATGTGCACCATTTTTGAAGACGAACAATGAAATGATAGCTAATTGAGTTTTCTCCCCTCCTCAATTAGGCTATCAAATGTAAAAGCTTCTTCAAAGACTTGAAGATTCTGAATCGGCTCTCCGTCAAACTAACCATCCCCTTTAATAGATTCAAAACTTGAAAGTCATGATCATGTTTGAGGGGCTTGATATCAACCATCTCTTCTCTTTCTGAGTTAACCAATCAAACGGAGTATCAACCATCTTTTCTCTTCTTGTCGTGATCACTTTTTTACATTAAAATTTCATTTTTTGTGCATTTAAAAGGGTAGAAAGACTTAAAGTTAGAAAAAAAAATCTTTTACAATTTTTTATGCACTAACATCCTCTATCTTCGAGTAAAATTTTAGAAATTTTCAAAATTTTTATTATATCAAACATTTTTATCATTCTCACGAATATTTATCTTTCTATGTCCAGCCCCCCAAGAATAGTGATGAGTGTTTAAATACTCATCATTTTTGTACTGTTTAGAATGCCAAAAACATCTGAAAACACTCAGAAATGCATCAAAATGATAAAAATATCACAAACAAGTGTTTTATGTGTTTTAAATGCAAAAATATCAAAATCCGATGAAAAACGTATCAAGTTTGCATAATTGGCAGTTTTAGTCCCTCAAGTTTCAAAAGTTGTCAAATTTAGTCCCTGGTAATTCAAAAACTTGTAAAAAATCATTTTAAGTCCTTAGGGATTCATGAAGTTGTCAAAGCAAGTCCTTGAAATTTAAAATTGCAAAAATTACAACTTTGGTCCCTTAACTTTTAAAAATGACAAAAATGGTCCTTGGACATTTAAAAATGGAAAATAATCATCATTGGTCCTTGTACTATTCATATATGGCAGGTTTGGTCCTTGTGTGAACTTTGGAAAAATTACAAGATCAGTCCCTCATGTTTGGCCTAATTGCATAAATGGTCCTTGTGTTATCTAAACCAAATGGACCTAAATTAAACAAACACAAACCAAACCCAACCCAGCTGCGGGCCCAATCCCAACCATAGCCCAAAAACCCAACACCCGTTATTAATAACCCGGTCAAATAAGGTCAAACACCCAAAATACCCGCGTCTACTGTTCATCCCCTTCCCAACTCCACCTGTTACCACTCCTTCTCCTCCATCTGTGCTACCACCTCACCACCTTGTCTCTCCAGCTCATACCAAACTCTCACCATCACCCTTTCCACCTTGCAAACAACCACAGTGCATTAAATGCAAAAACCAACTCAAAGACTTTTTCCCGCCAAAATACCACATGTATGGTTTTGATGATTTCTAATGATCCAAGGGATGAGAAGAGGTGGGAAAGATTCAGAGGTCGACATACATCAATATAAATAGAGAAAGAAGCTGAGAGAAAAAGGAGAGTAGATTAGCTTAGTATAATTTAATTTACTTATGTCGTTTTTAATAATTTAAGTTTTCTAGTTTAGCTTTAAACTTTCAAGTGTTATGTAATCTTATCTTAGTGTAATTAAAACTTGCTTTTCAGTTTCAATTTCAGTTCTTGCACACGAATTCAGTTTAAGCTTATTTCCTTGTTTAAATTTTCAAAATACTCAAGTGTTGTTTATAGTTGTTGTTCTTGGACTCAAAAGCTCATATAAGTCTCTATATAGCATCTGAGAGCTTTTAGAACCATTGAAATCATTTATAGTTTTAAAACTCAAAAATTCACAAAAATCAAGAAAAATAGTGAGAAAATAAAAATCCAGTGAAAATGAAGATTAAATACTGAAGCAAGGTTGAATTTGGATTTCTTTTGGGTATAGAGCTTTGTGGAAAGCTATAGGGTGTGATCTCAGTCATTGGTTCCCTGTTTATGCTTGAATCTCATCTTGTAAGCTATTTTCTTGATTTTTACATTTTCTAGTATAAGTCCTTAACACCTGTTAATTTTGGTTTAAACCTGTTTAAATATAGTTATTACAAGTTAATTAGTAGATTTATCAGTTTAAAAACTTGTTTTAGTTCTTAATGCTTCACAACTGCTTCTAAAAGGGGTGTTTGGATTTGGTTGATAATCTGTGTTAAAGGTTGGTTTATCAGTTTAAAATACTTGGTATAGGTTTGTTTAGGTATAACTTACTCATATTAGTCAATAGTTTGTATCTACATACCATTAAAGTCAAATCATCTTAAAACTGTCTTAAGTTCATAATCTGTTAAGATCTTAGAATACAAATTACATCAAAGTTGTTTATAACTAGGTACTATAGCTTAATCTCACCTTAGTATAGCTTAATATAACTAATTCAGTCCATAAGATCAATTACAAGTTCATAAAAGTCAAAGTTTTAGTGTAAACTGAAAAGTCAAAATTTCCTAAATGCAGTTTTTGAATAAAATTTAGAATTTTATATAGGATTCAATATTAAGATTTAGCTTAAATCCTTTTGGGATATTAAAATTTTGTTGCTTATCTAAATTAGAAAAATAGTAGTTCATTCCCACTTAGCTTATAAAGTGCTTATTATTAAGCTTGTTTTGAGCACCCCTTTCTGAAACATGTTCTGTGCAGTGATGCACCACCACAACAGTGGCCATCACCACCACTTTGGTGGGTCCCACAGGCCACATCAGTGGACCCCAGTGGTGGTTCTTGGCTCCATAGTATTCACCACCCAGCTGACTATCAATTTCAGTCAAGATTTTGAGCTTAAGCTCTGTGGACCCCACTCCTAGATCAGCCATAATTTTGTCCCATTTCTGAAATAAAACTAGTTTATGCTTTGCTTAATTCTTAGCTTAAACTGCTTTTCAGAGGTTTAGGATATTTGGAATAGGTTAGTATTAAGTAATTATAGCATAACCTAGCTTCTGTGATTATTTGGTGTCCATTTGTGGACTTTGGCTTATTTTGAAGTGCTTATTTATAAGCCAATCCACTGCAGTTGCATTTTCCTCCACATAAGCATATGTTTTTATATTTTTTATAAACTTAGAATAATATTTTAGTATTTTCCTGAATTTTTCAGATTTTTCCATCACTGTTTAGTATTTTTCTTTATTTTAAATAGTTTTGAAGTCTTTTTAAATAGCTTTTAATACAAATAAATCAGAAAAAGCTTAAAAAAATATGTTTTCAATTTTCCTAGATTAAGATAAATATAAAAAGAAAAAAAATATTTTTCCATAATTTTCTTGGTTTAAATAGTATTTTCTAGCATTTTAATTAGTTTTAAATAGTATTAAATTCATAATAAATACATATAAACTCTAAAAATATATTTTCAGTTTTAAAATAACTTTTATCATATTTTAGATTTTTCTAAGTTATAATTTCATTTTTTTAGGTTAATTTTGTATTTTCTTATATTTTAGTGCATTTTAAATAATAAATAAATAGTTTTTAATTAATAATAATTAAATAAATAGTTTTAAAAATAATTTTCTTTTTCTAATAATTTTCTTTTATTATTAGGATTGTAAAAATGTCATTTTTATATTTGTAGGCCTTTTATTTCTTAAAAATCACTTTTTATTTTGTACGTTTACGTAATTTTATTTAAACGTACGTTTTAGATTTTAAACGTTCATCAATTTTAAAAATAGTGATAGCGTTTATTTAATATATTTTATCTTTTTAATTTCCTTTAATTTGCATTTAAGTCGCTGTAATTTATTAAACTTTTCTTTAGGTATAAATATTTCAAAATCCTTACGAATCACTATCATTAGTGATTATTCGACATCTGTCTGTGTGAAACACCAATTCATCCTCCGTGGGACTTAACGACCCAGGAATCCACTATATTCCTCTGATCTAAATTGCATTTGCTTCTGAGCTGTTTTAAGTTTGTTACGGTTAGGCATTCACAAGTGGCTAGCTTGTGTGATTAAACTTGACCGTTCGGGAGCGAATCAAATAGCATTACTTAGTGACTAGGAGTGGAGAGACCTTTGTGCTTTCCTTTTGTTTGATCGATCTATCTTCTTTCTATAAGCAAACTCCCTCCGGTTGTCCAGGGACAAGATGGTTCTCGATTTTTGAGCATGTTGGGGGATTAGGTGTCACTTGAAAGAGTTGCTTGAAAGATTTACAAAAAAGAGAAAAATGCCTATTATATATATTATATTTTTTTAGTACAAAGGATTTTTACTAGTCAAGTGGTAAGGTATGGCATTATTTGTTGAACGAAATAAATTTTAGGAAAATGGTTCAGGTAGCTCAGCTGGTTAGAGTAAAGGACTGAAAATCTTTGTGTCAGTGGTTCGAATCCACTTCTAAGCGGGCCAATGGTCCAAAGGCCGGGAGCGAACCAAATTTTGATATTCAAGTTCAAAAGTAAGCCAAAATATCATAATCTTAAAACACACGACACCGTCTAATTTGCTACCCATAAATGTCAGCATTTGTTTACACATATATGTGACACATAAAAAGTGGTTGTGCCCATGGTTTTGGAGTGTCACGAGCTCCGCAACTTTCTCAAACTATGAGTCCACCAAACTAAATAGTAATCTAATATTGTTCTCAATTAGTACCCGGTACATGATTTATAGACTATTAAATTTATTTAGTTACACAATACACATTGCTTACATCCATTTTTAATTTTTTATATTCCAATATAAATGCATGCCTAAACTGGTAACACACGTGTTGAGTTGGGCTACCAAAAAGCTCAAACCCATTGTTTACTTCATTGCGATTAACTCATGTAGATGACTTGTATGTTTTGAGACGCTTGAGACTCATGTTATATAATCTTATTCCGCTAAATCGTTAATGTAATGATTTAAACTTGACTTTTTTGTATATTAGTACTATTACTTTGGTGTTTGAAATTAGAACTTTGCATTTTTAAGAGGATATTATATGAATTTATCTTTGACGTTGAGTAAAAATACAAAATAGTTTGAATCGTTTATCCTTTATTTACAAAATATGACAAATTGGTAGGATCGTAGGATCTTGATCTGATCCTACGATTTTGATCTTGCAAAGACAAAAACGATCTCATATGAAATCGCGATCTTGACAGCCTTAGTTTAAACAATGCCATCCGATGCTAGACACATGAAATAGATGTCGGAACACCATAGGATTTTCTAGGAATAGTGTGTTAAAAATATACGTATCAAATATAGGTGGCAATTTGTGCCTAAAATCAAGAAAATTTGCTAATTTTGGCAAATTTTTAAAAGATGTGGGCACATTTAGCCCATTTTTTTTTAAATGGGTATATATTGACCATTTAAAAGTTAAATGAGCACAAACGGGCATCTATTTTCTATCAATTAGAAAATATTACAATTTAAAAAAAAAAAAAAAAAAACCTTATAGATATGATATATTTATTTTCTAAAATATAAATGAGGTGTTACGTTTGAAGAATTTATTTCGTCATTTTAGGTCTTTTTTAAAGCGATTTGTATAACATGCGTCCGTTTGGCCCGTGTCTATTTAGCCCGTGCCCATTTAGCCATCGCCCGTGCCCACCTAACCCGCTCGTTTTGCCACCTTTAGTATCAAACTATGAGTTCACCAAACTAAATAGTAATCTAATATTCTTAATTCTATATATCAACTACAGAGTAATATGTATTTTGAACTAATCGTGCAAAACTAAACGCAATATATTTACGTGGGTTTTGAAGTTGTGGGTGTTTGATCCTCTGGTGATGGTGGTGTTGATCGGAAAAAAGAGAGAAAGTGATGATCCTGGAAAAAAAAAGTGAGAGAGGAGAGATACTGAGGAGTTATTTTATATAAATTAAAGGGTATTATGGTCTTTTAACATTTTTAATAATAAGACAAAATGAGAATATATGGGAAAACACCCAACTACAACTGTACTTTAAATGGACAGGTGTCGCACATGTGATCAAGTCGCACATTCGCACATGACCAAATTGAGAAGGGACTTTATTTTTGTACCTCAAAGTAATCACTATCCACCTTTTTGTCCTCTTTTGAGAATTACCCCATATAAAAATATCAGTACATGCATTGACGAATATATGCAGCCTATATGCTAAATTCATTTGCCTTTAAAAAAATATATATTCTAAATTCATTGGATCCTTAAAATTTAATGTGACTTTTAATCAATGTAGATAAAAAAAAATAGGGGACACTAACGCTGTGTTCTTGAGTTATAATTTGGGGAGAAAGGAAAGGATTCTCACTATATTTTGTGTTCTCTAGTTTTTTATGGGAAGAAACTCAAGAAAGGAAACGGAATTAGGCAGGAAAGGGTGGGTTTTTTTTGTGGTATAATCTTCCGGCCAGATTTGGGCGGAAAGAGAAGGAACCATTATTGTAGTTGATGAAAAGACTAAAATGCCCCCTTCTTTTGAAAGATGATCCAAGAAACAATGGGCAAGATTGTAATTTTGTCTGTTTCTCTTCCTTTTCCTCTGGGTTTAAGAGCATACTCAAGAACACATCACAATCATCAAACTCAACTTTTCTTTTCTTTTCTGTTTCTCTTCCTTTTCCTCTTCTTTTTCTGTTTCCCTTCTTACAAACTGAAGAACACAGCGTAAAAGTTACTAGTAGCACTTTTAAAAAATAATTTTATTTATAAAAGAACACAATATTCTTTTATAAAAACAATTGACTAGACTTAAACTGGGTGAAAGTGAAAGAAAACCATCAAAGCCTGATACTGAATCTTGAAACATGAACCCAACACCACCTGAATTTGCTTCACCCACCCCACTTGTAGATCCCTATAAATACCCATAAACTATTTCATATTCCACAACAGCAACAAGAAGCACAATCACAAGATATTAAGAATCATCATATTATCTTCTTCTTCACCTTCTATAGAATTATAATGGCTTCATTTGACCAAAAGCTAGCCATGGCTAAGAGCTGCTCACATGGTAACCATCATATATTTTTAAGCACGATACATGTTATAATCTGTAATTCAATTTGCATGCCAAACTTTAGTAGCTTACTAGCTTATAATTAATTATTTTTGTGGGTTCTGTAGAAGGAGTGGTTGCAGGAGCTAAAGCTGCAGTGTTAGCAACTATCGCCACCGCTATTCCAACTGTAAGTACATTTAGTTACCTGATACATCAAGACTCTTGCTTACATATAACTATAAAATGGCCGGTATCAAACATACATATGATGAAGTAAGAAATCAAATAACTTACTTAGAATGAATGCAGGTGGCTAGTGCAAAAATGGTTCCCTGGGCAAGGCTTCATCTTAACCATACAGTTCAAGCTCTCATCATTTCCACAGTTTCAATAAAAAATTTATCTTAACCGCATTGTCATATATTTCATTTGTGATTATGGTATAGAGTATATACTAAGATTAAAATAAATTTATTTTTACAGTGGCAGGAGCTGCATATTTCATAGTTGCAGACAAGACTGCTAAAAAATGCCCGAAAAAACTCCTTCAACAATGTTACTCAACCATGAACTTGATCCAACTGACAAATAGAAATGGTTGAAATGGTGCAATAAATTATTAGAGTATGTAAAAAGACACATATAGTACGTATCGAATTTGGTTTTCCCATATAATACTCTAGGAAAACATCTACTTTTTCATTATGATTGTAACTTATTTTAAGCTTCCTTGTATTGTAAAAAGTTTCACAAGAGTATTTTCTATGAAATTTCATATCTTCTAAACTAACAGAGCTGCCAGCCCTCGCAACAGGGGATAAAATTAAACTTAGTAAAGAGTCTGATATTTAAAAGTTTTGTGAGCATTTAAGGCTGCATGCAGTAGAGCCGATCGACACTCGATCGAGGGTGTTTGGGCGATCGATTACAGTCGATCGTCCTGCTGTGGTTCCAGTCGATCGCCAAAAAAAAAAGGGATGTTGGTCTTCTGCTCGATCGACACCACAAACCAAAAACATTCCACTTTTTGTGTTAATATGAATACCTATTATGAGATTTGGTCATCAGCTAGTACAACATCTATGGAATAGCGGCTGTTATTATGCCCAGAAATATAAGAATTGTGTTTAGTGGTATTTATAATAATGTGATGGGCTAGGTTAGCTATATAAGAGGGCTTTTTTTGGGCCACTACTAACTACACTCACACTTTGACACTAGTAGAGTAAATATATTGGCTAAAAAAAAGATAATAGTTTAATAAGGGTATTGATCGGTTCGGTTATCGGGTTATTCGGTTCGGTTCGTCAGGTTAATTAATGAAATTTTATTTTGTGTTAAAAATGTTTTTTTTTTTTTTTAAAAAAAAGAAAAAAAAAATGAACTTGGTCGCCCTTACTGGGGCACCTAATCGCCTGAAGGTCGCTGGAGAGAGAAAGCTGACGTGGCAGTGAAAAGTAAGGGGATTGAATCCCCTTACTGGGGGCAGCCTTAGTGAGCAAGAAGTCTTAAGGGACCCAACGGCCGTCCCTCGAATTTTGGGAGCCCTGCACCGCGATTGCAAAAGGAGCCCCTTCAAACGAAAATTTTGACTAGTTTTTCTATTCTTTTTTCCTTTGCATTAAAAATATATCATCAAGATTGTCTTTGTTGTTTTTAAACATCCAAGTTAAGAATGGACAAAGAAACAAGGCAAATATAGTTAATCCCACATCGCTGGCACTCCAGTTTGATGCTTTTTATAACTGCTTGAAAGGTTATAAGCCCAAGATACGATTAGTGTTTTACTGGAAAATATATACTCTTATTATTGGGCATCATTCACAATTTGTGGCCCAAACGTTTTGTGCCTTGTGCGGTTGGCAGCCCGCATATGCCATGAAAGGATACCTGCTACGTTGAGAAGGGAATTGTTGGTTCACCCAACTATGTAGGTAAATTAACCTTCATCCTTTTTCAGAATGTATTTTTGAAAAGTAAGGAGTCCATTCAGTCCGGTTTCGTAAATCTTTCCGCCAGAGCCTAACATCAAAGGCGCATGTCGTTCTAGATATTAAATTTCAATAAACTTGCTTTTTTCTAATTGGACAAATCTCCACTGATAAATTATTAATAAGTAACCAACTAGTACCATGGTTGTCAATAACCAAAGAACTAAGCCTTATTATTGATCAAAAATTTTGAAAGAAATAATTTGCTTGTTGATAGTTGAACTTCCATCTTTAACAGCTCCTCATATGGCACATAGTTTTTGATATACAGTGGAATTCTTGTCAAGTTTGGCATGATTTTTATAAAATCACAATCCGTGTGGTTTTCAGACCATACCCACCAACAATATATGATTTTGAATCTTCTACGCCATTCACTATCAGGATACTATGAAGCTCTCGTACTGACAAAGACGGAAAAACGAATTTTAATATGTAAACCCTAAATAAAGGGTAACCCTAATCCAAAGGATGAGGATGAAACCTCAAGAGAACGGAAACCTTAATAAAAGACGCACTTTTATCGAATAATCAAATATCAAAATATTAAATTATAATAAAAGAAGCCATGTATTTAAAGAGAAAAGATAGATCGAGGAGAAATTTATCTTTATTCCTAACTTAAGATTACTAATTAACCTAGAAAACTAATTCCAAAATTTGCCCTAAACTAAACTTACGCAAAAAAAAAAAAAAAAAAAAAAAAAAAAAAAAGCCCTTGGAATCTAAATAGAACATAAATGCCAATGGAAATAACATGTTTCCCTCCTACAAAATAACGATCCAAACAACCACTTGTGTTCTTCGCTTTCTTGTCCGCATCACTTAAGCACACAAAAGTTTTATAGTACTAGTATTTCATATTGTCCATATTAATAATGGAATGGCATGATCAATTCCCCCCAAAACATTCTTCAAGCATGCTCTGTTTTGCAATACTGTATCCTCTCCATTAATGCTGAAATTTATGGCTTACAGTGACATCTGTTTTATATGGTGTTAAGAAAAAATTTATGGTGAGTTACGATTATCTTAATCCCATATTTTATATTGCAACTATTCTGATTATCAATATGAGAAAACAACTAATCATGTGATGATAGAATTGTTCTTTTTGTAGTTGATGAACTAGGTATGCTCTAGCTAGATTTCACTCGTGCAAATATGGCCATGATGACATGCTAAATTATGAATTGAGAGATGACCAAACCAATATTGAGACTCGGTTACCCCTTGTGCATAGGGTGTGTAATTGTGAAGGGCCTCAAAATTTTGTGGGACTTCAAGTTCACAAGTTAAATTTAGGTATTAGGGGCCTGCAAAACATATACCAACGGAGATTTAAGAAATAAATTGTTGGTGATTTTGCATCATCGATATAATTTTAAGTGTAATTGATTGATTTAGTTGACCAATGTGTAATTGTGATAAATGTTCAATAAGTCGAGGTTGTGCGGAGTGCACACTTGTATGACGTTATTATGATTATCATTCGGGGGCGAAGCCCCGAATGACGGGGGTCCGGGGGCAGCGCCCCTGGTAGCAGGGTCCAAGGGGCGGCAGTTATAACCGACAGTTAATTTTTGGTATAAAGTGCTATGTTAAAAACGCACTAGAAAATAAAATTTCCGGTTGATTACCCCTTATTTTTTAACTGATTCGGTGGTTAATATAACCGCCATAGCAGTTAAAACCGACAGTTAGTTTTTGGTCATATGTATGCATTCTCCTGGTTCGGTTTCATAACAGAAAAAACGCATTCTCGTTTCTAAATCTGAGTTTTATCCGATTTAAGATTTCGATAGAACCATCGAAATACTTTAATCTGAAAGTGTTTACACGACTCTCAGATTACTGTGATCCTAATGTTCTAACAAAGATTGAAGTATTTTGTGATCATGATGAACGGAGAATCTGTGAAGGATATGACGAGCAAGTTAGATAAGTTGGCAAAGTTTGAAGGGCAGGACTTTTGTCGCTGGTAAAAGAAGATGCACTTTCTTCTTACCACCCTGAAAGTTGTGTACGTTCTGAGTACACCCAGTCCCGAATGGGACGAGAATGAAACTTTGGATACTACTAGGAAGAGGATGAAGTGGGAGAACGACGACTACATATGTGTTGGATCAGTCCTAGATAGATCTTCTGAGCTGGTTGAATTAGGTAGAATACTTATGCAATCACAAGCAAACTACAAGAGAGACTCTAACAATAAACTGATGTTTATGCGAAATATAAACAACAGAATCAAAGAAGAATAACTAAATAACAATGATCCTCTATGGATCTATATTACTAACTATTAAAAATATTTTCCAAGATGTACATTTTTCACAGCCGATGGTTTCTTTTATACTACAAGAAACCCTAATTGGCATTTACTCGAAAACGTGTAGAGGAGATATGCATATCGCTTCCTAATTTATCTCATGCATATCCTCATCTTTAACAAACTAAATCTTATCCTGGAATAACTGAACCAGGACTAACTATACTACCAGTAGGAACCACCAGTAGTAACTATACTACTAACAATACCAGCAAGACCTATATACCTGCCAGTAGGAACTCCAACTCTACCAATAGGAACTACATACCTACTAGTATTACAACTTTAACGAAATATTACAAATATTCCTAACAATCCTCCCCTAAACTGGAATTTGACTTGTTACTTTCCAGTTTCTTAGATAGATCTTCAGCTGAAACAATGAGGATTGAGGAATACTTGACCATCCAGCCCATAGCAGCATCCTGTCTTTGCAACTTTAAATTCCAAATCAGCAACAATGAGTAGATATACCAGAAGTACCATTGGAACACAACATAGATTAGAACCACCACAACTACATGAGTAGATTTGATAAGCCTTTACCAAGTAGCTACTCACTCTTGGGCTAGCTAATTCTTTGATGGAATCATGGCATCATCCTGGTGAATTAGAAACCAGTCCAATTCTCTGAACGTGAATCATTGGTGAATTGGAAGACCCTAATGATTTTTGGCAAATCATCATAGCTATAAACGTATTTGATATGTCTTTACCTGTAGCCGTTAACTCAGGACTAGTCATGGGTTGCCACTGCCTTTACCACAAGCCATGATCTTGTGGGCTAGCCAACTCTTTATCAACAACGACATGGTGAGTTGAGCACCATACAATTTTTGGCAAATTGTCAGCCTCCAACGGATTTGATGTCTCTTTACCAGAGCCGTTTGCTCATGGAGTAGCCAATGTTTTGATGTGTTAGACCATGGTACATTGATAACCATCTTATTTCGAGTAAACCAGCAACTTTCAACGGATCTGATTATCATACAAGAGCCGTACCCTCATGATGAGCAACTCTTTCTTGTCAAATACATGGTGAGTTGAATACCATTGTTTTCCAAAAGAATTTTAGTACCATGTGTGCCAGAATCAAAAGAGTTTGAGGACCAGAACCAAAAGAACTTTGCACACCAAAACTTAAGAGAAGAAACCACTGGTACATTCAAATAGTTTTTTTTTGTAAACAACAAAAGAATACTATACATATATACAGAAAAGACCTACTAATGAAACAAAGATACAAAGAGAAGTAAGACAAAGTACCGGAATCAAACAGGAGGACCCCTAGCCTCAGAAAGCCGCTTCTTGACAAACCCAATCAGTTGCTCTGTAGTGGTCATGTCAGTTCCCACCATATCAGCAGGAACTTCCAACTTCAGCTTGAGCATTTTCTCCATAACCTCTATAGATAGACGGTACTTGACATCTGTAAACATATATAGCACCGTGCCAACAACAGTCACCAATAGGAATAGATGACTTTGTGGCAGGAGGAGTGTCAGTGGTAGGAGGAATGGTAGTAAAATCAACTGGTGGAGTTAGAGGAACAGAGGAACCAGAAGGAGTTGAAGTCTCACTAGACTTCTGCTGCTTGAAGGAAGTAGTAGCTTCCACAAAACTCTTCCTTTTCAATGTCCTGCTAAATGTATTCACCTGATAGAGTCCACAAGCCTTTTTAACCTTCTCAAACTCCTTCTTCAACTGATCATCAGACAATCATTTCACCCTTGACATTGTCTAACCAATAGTATAAACAGCACAAATCTGATTCTTCACAAACTGTCTCATGAACTCCTTTTGTTGTGCCTTAGTCATAGGCTTGTTTTGCCTTTCTGCTGCTAACTTGGCAGCAAGATCTTGTCTCCTTTTTCGAATCAAGGCAGCCATTCTGGATCGAAAGTTGTCTTCATTGACATCAGCACCCAACAGATCTTTGGAGAGAGAAGCATTTAATTCAACTTGTGCCATAATATCCACCCAGTCAGCTTCAGAATAAATCATAGCAGAAGCAATGACGTCCTCTTGTCTCTTCTTGGCCTCTTCCTCTCTGAATCTAGCCAACTTAGCTAGTTCCTCCTCATGTGCTTTCCTAGCAGCTTCTGCTCCCAAGCTATCTTCCATCATTTGCTTGGGAGTCCTATAAAGGACAAGAGGATCCTCTTCAACCATTAGGGCTTTTCCCTTGTCAGATACAACCACATGAACATCAGAAAAAGCCTGGGTATGAGAATGATCAGTATCATGAGGAGCAGAGTGATCAACATGAATAGCATCCCCATCAGTAGAATCAGGACCATCATTAGCACCAGGAGAAACATCTTCATTAAGACCAGGAGGAACATTTGCAGCACCAGCAGGAGGAATATCAGACATACCACCAGAAGCACCACCAGGAGGAACATCTAACACACCACCAGTGGGAATATCTGTGCCAGCAGCCACAGCAGCTTCAGCTAACTTGATCAAAGCATCCAAATCAACACTTTTGTTACCCCCAACTTCTGGATCAGACTCAGTTGCCAACTTTCTCTTCTTCAACAGAACAATCATCTCTTTGACCTTGTTGACTAGTGTGCCAACTACATGCCTAAACAAAACCTTGTGACTCTTAAGATCAACTTCTAAAGTAGTCACTCTTTGCACAAGTAGAGATACCATAGTAGATAGAGCTTCTAGAGACACATGGTCCTCTGCACTTGGTTTAGGTTGGTCAGCAGATGGAGTTGGAGGGGGGTCTCAGTGGAGGTGTAGGAGACCTGGGTGGAGTGTTAGATTCATGATGGTGAGGACTTAGAGGTGGTGGAGATGAAGACACAACAGGATGAGATTGTGCAGTTTCTGTCTCAGGTTGAGATATAGGTGCTGGTTCATTTTTGGATCAGTCCCAGATAGATCTTAAGAGCCTTAATGAATGTATAGTAAACCTGTGTAATCACAAGTAAACTATGGAGAACCTTTATTAGATTTATGTCCATGCGGAATATGAACACAAGAATTAAGAAGACAATAAACAAAATATTTGATCCTCTATGGATCTATATTCAATTACTAATGATGTTCTTCAGAAAAGCGTACATAAACCCTAGCCGCAGGTTTCTTTTATACTACTAGAAACCCTAATTCTGCAGCTTACAAAACACGTAAAAGATATGCATTATCTCTTCCTAAATTAACTCTGCATATCCTAACTAAATACTAATAATACGGAAACTACATATCCGCAAAAACAAAAATACATACCAGCAGTAACTACACTATCAGTATAAAAACTCATACTATCACCAGGAACCTTTATCAGTAGGAACCCACTGTTACAATAATTCCTAACAATCCTCCCCTAAACTTGAATTTGACTATGTTAACTTCAAGTTTCCAGATAGATCTTGAACATATAAGAGGATTGAAGAACACAGAAACTGAAGCAATAGAATGAACCAGCAGTAACTCCTAGAACCACCAGTATCAGCATGAATGACTAAAGATCCATCAGCAGCTCCTATGCAGCAGCATCAGAATCTAACATCAACAGTAACCTGAGTAGATTTGATGAGCCTTTACCAAGTAGCTACTCACTCTTGGGCTAGCTGGTTCTTTGGTGGAATCATGACATCACCCTGGTGAACCAATAACCAGTCCAACACTTAGAACGTGAATCAACGGTGTGTTGGAAAACCCTAATGGCTTTTGGCAAACCATCACAGCCATCAACGGATTTGACGTGTCTTTACCTGAAGCCGTTAACTCAGGACTAGTCATGGTATTCCATTGCCTTTACCACAAGCCATGAACTTGTGGACTAGCCAACTATTCATCTATGAGGACATGGAGAGTTAAGCGCCATACAATTTATTGGAAAATTGTTAACCATCCAACGGATTTGATATCTCTTTACCAGAGCCGTTTGCTCATGGAGTAGCCAATGTTTGGTGTGTTAGACCAGGGTACATTGATAACCCTCTGATTTTTAGTAAATCAACAACTCTCAACGGATTTGAGGAATGCCCACCAGAGCCGTACCCCCATGGTGAGTCAACTCTTTCTTGTCAAAGACATGGTGAGTTAATTACCATATATGTGACACAACTATACAACAAGATCCTCAAAGAAAAGTTAGTATGCAGATAATATATACAAAATATGAAGTTTTTTTTTTTTTTTTTTTTTTTTTTTTTTTTTTTTTTTTTTTTTTTTTTTAACAAAAACAAAGAAAAGAAAGAATTTACAACAAGAATACCAGTCTCAAGATGTGGCAGCAGCTTTAGCAACACGAATTCGATCCTTGATAAGTTTGATTAACTGCTCTGCATGCAGCATATCATTGCCAACAGGTTCAGTAGTAAGCACCAGCTGATGCTTTAACATTTGAGTCATAACCTGCACAGACAAAGGATATTGCAAATCCGAGAACATATACACATAATGACCACTTACAGTGTGTAACACATGCACATTAGCCAGTGGATAAAACTTCCATTCCCATACAATCCAATCACCCTGACTATCCCAAACAGGGAACCCTTTTCCATCCTGATATGTAGAGTCAAACAAGACATGTAAATCACCCAGCAAGAGAAGACCAGCATCAGAGGCATGATGAGCATCAAAATATTTAGAGACCAATCCATACAACTTTATAAGATCCTATCTATCCACTAGATGAAGTATCTCATTCAAAAAGGTAAAATGCTTGAATGACCCATCTCTTCTATAGATTGTATTCTCCTTGCCACCCATGAATTCTGTAAGTTCCCATCTATCAAAGAGAGGCCACACAACTGGTTCTTCATCACTAGGATCAGCAACTGTGATGAATGAACTGTCAAGAACATTCAGATCAAGAATCCTTGAGCTCCTCTTCTTTGCAATACTTTTTCGTCTTCCACCAGTTGAGGAGGAAGGAGAAGGAATGTTAGATCTTGGAGCATCGGGAGTAGGAATCACTGAGGCAACATCTGGTGTTTTAGCACCTTCCTTAGGATAAGCAAATGCATGCTGAGGTGTATCAGTGGAAACAGATGTATCCTTCTCAGTAGAACAAAGGTGGTCAGCATCAGAAGGAACATTGGGATCAACATCAGTGGAAACAACTTGAGGCTTATCAGAAGAATCTACACCAAGGTTGTTAGTAGGAATGATCTTAGGCTCAGCAGGAGGCACAAAAGGAAAACCTTCAGAAGGGTTAGACTGAGAGGTATCAGCAGGAAAAGTTGGAGATGCAATAGGGTTCTCAACAGGTGTAGAATGCTGCTTAATGATCTCTTGAGCATGAACACCAACATCTGATGTGCTAATTAGGATCTCATCAGAAGGATCAGTAGACTTCAATCTCTTGACTTCGGGTCCTTCCAATGAAGGCTAATGTCTCTTCATCCTTGCATATGGATTAAGGCCATCCTTTTCCAACCTACTTAGAATCTTGTTATACTCTACCACCAATTGTTCATCTGTCAAAGATTTCACAAAAGCCATTGTCCATCCAGTGGTGTATACAACAGAACTCATATTCTTGACCACCTCCCTCATATGTTGTCTTTGTTCAGCCTGAGTAGGTGGTCGATCCCTTTTAGCCTTAGCTTTCCTCTCTGCATCTGCTTTCTTCCTCTTATTAGCCAGTGCCATCAAATCAGCAGCAAAATTATCTGAGTCAATAGAACCACCCAAGATAGCCTGAGCAAGGGATGTGTTAGATGTAGCTCCAGCCATAATTGATCTCCATGTGTCATCAGTTAAGTGCAAGGCAGAATCATCCAGTTCTTGCATTCTCTAAGGTGTAATATCAGGAACTGTGTGAGTATGAAATTCTGCATCAAAGGAGGCTTGAAATTTCTCTGCTACTTCCCTATCATCCTTTTCAATTTCATGAAGTCTAAAAAGCCTCTCCTGTTCAGCCTTGATAGCAGCAGGATCCACTTCCTCTTCACCCATTGGAGCTTTCCCTTTATCAACTGAAGAAACACCCACTTGAACATCTTCAGAAGTAACCTTGAGATCAGAATAAATGGATGCTGGTATCTCAGAAGCAATGGAGACAGTATCAGCAGGTATAGGCTTATTAGCAGGATCAGCTACACTATCAGAAGGAACACTAATCTCAGCAGCATCATAAGACACTTTATCCTCAGTACCCTTATCAGTAGAAAGAGGTTCTGATGGAAGTTGCACTTGATCAGCACCAACATAAGTATCAGGAGAATCCACAGAACTAGTCTTGAGCACATTAAGATTTAGAGAATTCCTCTTTCTAGTCCTTCTTCTGTTAAACACTTGAACTTCTAGATCTTTCTGAGCTTGAGTCTCTCCTAATGAAACAGAGGCCAAAACATGTAGTGCCTCCATATCAATGTTGGTCCTCTCAGTATCTTGTTCCTCCTCTGTATCAGAAACTACAACCCTGCTCCTCCTTTTGTTGCTCCTAACCTCCAAATATGTCACCCTTTTAAGCAACTTAACCAGAGCACCACCAATAGTCTGCTTGGTCTCCTTAAGCTCATTCCTTGTTTCTGTAAGCTGAGCCTCCAAATCATCAACTTTCTTAGAATATCTGTCAAGTAAGCTAGACATTTTTATTAGCATATCAGGATCCTCAGCTCCACCAACAGGATTTCCTGAGGTTTTGGGAGCTTCATTGGACCTGAGAGGAGACATATAAAATTCATCACCAAAATTGGTGTCATCCTCAAAAGTATCTCTAGGTGGACTAGAAGGTTGGACAAAAGGTTGATCAACATTGTCCTCAGTCTCAACAGGAGTTTGACCCAGTGGTTCAGAGGCAATGACAGGCTCTTTAGGAGCAACAACCCTTGGTGATGGTGGGGCAACAGGTGGAGGAGATGGGGGTTGTTGGTTTTCAGTGGCAACTGATGCAGAGGCATCAGGAGTATTGGAGGCCCCAATATCAGCTGAAACTGATGCAGAGGCACCAGCAGCATTGGGGTCTGGTGACATAGGGCCACTAGATGCCTCATCAATCATAGGCTCTAAACCACCAGCAGGGAATACCTGCACCAGCAGCTACATTGCCACTTGGCAACATAGAAGGTAACAAGGGCCTGTGTTCTCCAGCAAAATTGGTTTTCATTGTTGCAAAGAGTTTAGCAGTTAATTTACTTATTGCTTTTGGGGTTTTATCAGAGGGTTCAAAGTTTAATATCATCTGAAGAAATCTTGGATACACTAAGAATTTATGTTTGGTATCCTTGATATTTCTAAGCATTTCCTCAAAGATATATTTAGAAAAATTATAAGTTCTCCCCTGAGCCAAACAAATGATAGCAGTTGCAATAGAGCTGGAGAACTGATCCCAACCCCCAGACTTAGGACTAAGACACTGAAGGAGAGTGTGGACCAAAATCCTCCATTTAGGGCAAAATTTATTTTTATACCAAATGAATTTCCCATCAGTGGGATACCCAATACTTGCCAAACCAGTGATTATATCATCTCTATTATTTTCAAACACACCTCCTTAATCGTCTAAAAGTAACTGAGTCCTTATGAGTAACTCAGTGATGACACACTCTTGTCCATCTATGGTGGCCACGATCTCCTTGGGTTGACCCTAAGGAGATGTCTCATAAGCTGTGGCCCAGAATTGCTTGACTAGAGAGTCATAAACAATAGATGGACAGAAGGTTAGGGCATACCTGAGCTTTGATCGCAGAAGAAAGTCCACCATTTGATCATATACATCACTCCCTTTAGCTCTTTCCAAGAATGCAACCTTGTTATGATCAACTTTGAAAGCCAATGATACCATTGAATTATTCTGAGACGGTGGAAGATGGATTTGGTTTCAAAATGGGAGGGAATTGTGCAATTAGGTCGAGGGATATCAATAATTGGTTATTTAAGTAAGTTACTTAAAATAACCGTTTAAATTGGCAAAAGATTCGCATAGAATATTTGACCAATTTTGACTATAATCCAATCCCGTTTTAATCCCTAATTATTATGAAATCAGCAGCAATGAAAAGTCACTCAGCAGAAACCATTTAGTCAACCAGTAGGAACGACTGAACGTTTGACCACTGTTTCCATATCAAAGCTACCAGCAGAAACCATTGCCCCTCAGCAGAAAGAATCACGTTACCAGCAGGAATGGAGAAAAGATAAATCCTTTTGTACATAAATGTGCATCAATAGTCTCCATACGTAACCTTTATTTATTCAAATACCAACCAATTAATTACAGCCATAAATTCTACCAACTAAAGATTCCATATTTACTATGCCTATTTTACCAACCCCTTGCCTAATCAAACACACATACAAACCAAATAACCCTAACACCAGAGTCGATTTCCTACCAAACCACCATGAATAACTCTCCCAATCATCTCATTGAAATATCTTAAGAATCATCTGAGACTGAGCCATCCAATGATGGATGGTTAAGCAACTTTCCTCGTGGTTACTCCAGTGTGACTTACATGTCCAGAGACCCTCCTCATAAATCACCATTTGTTTGCACTTCTTCAGAGGATCTGCCTACCCCACCCTCAGGCTATGGATACAGTCACTCTAGTTCTGACACTGATGATGACCATGGTGGTTCTTCCAGACTAGTGATGGATGTTGTTCCTCTTGCCATTGTATCACCTCCTTCTGTGCCAGTTGCAGGTCCTTCAGCTCCAAGACCAGAACCCTCCACCTGAAACCCTGAGAAGAGAGCTACAGTGGTTGGTCTAGCTGCAAAGCCAGTGTGGTCGTTCATCAACAGGTGGGGAAAGGAGCATCAGAGGATGCCAAAGTGGGAAAAAAGGAGGCCTGAGTAGGTGCCTGGAAGATGAAAGCTGGAGTCTGAAGGAGTCTCTTGTGAAGCTTGTTAGGATGGAGGCATGATGTAATCAGCAGCAGTATTTTAAAAAGCCTTGTAATGTTACACTGCATCTAAGAATGCAGTGTTTTTATATAAATAAAATACTTTTGTAGTTTAATCTTTTGCTATCTTTTGCCACTGATTGTGTGTTTGATACTAGATCTGCAAAATGGTTAGTTGAATAGAGAATGTACAAAACTAGTATATACATATATATACAAATATACAAATATACGACATAAATCCTCCCCTTAAACCAGAAACCTCCCCTTAGGCATAATCCTCCCCTCAAACACTACAATCAGGGGTTGATCATGCCTATATGGACAACCAAAAATTGAAACCTTGGACCATCAAAAGCTTTAGTAAACAAATCAGCTACATTTTCATCTGTATGAATTTTAACCACTTGAATAAGGTGTTTTTCATTAGCATCTCTGATAAAGTGGTGTCGAATTTCTATGTGCTTAGTTCTTTGATAAAAAACAGGATTTTTAACAATGCAAATTGTACTTTGGTTGTCTATAAAGATTTTAGTGTTCATAAAATTAAACCCATAGTCTAATAACAGATTTTGAATCCAAAGTACCTGACCACAACAACTAGCAGCAACAACATATTCAGCCTCAGTAGAAGATGTAGCCACTATGGTCTGCTTCTTGCATTGCGAGGAGATTAATCTCCTTCCCAGAAACTGACTGTGGAGTTTGTTAGACTCCTTGAGATCATTTTGAGCCTTAGGGTTTAACAATAACATGCACAATACATAGCGGGATAATAAGAACATTATGTTATTGACACAAGGTTTTACTTTCACCCAATCTCCTCCAAATATTATTTGATCAGAATAATACGTGTTACCTAAATGTAACAGGGATCAAAGCCTTCTTCGATCTTGGAGGTAAACAACTAACCTAGGCGTTTACAATAAACTACACGCCCTAGGTTACACGCACACACACCTTTGACTACATTATGGAAGACTTAATTATAAAACCTATACCCCATGTCCTCTTTATATACTAGAGAATTAGGGTTTACAAAATACTACGAAGGACTAAATAATAAATCTTCTTTTGCAAGCAAGTCCTTCCATCTTTTTGTAGATTTCTTCTTTGTCACATTAAGCCCTTGATGTTCCATTCTTTATTGTTTTGTATCATCAAATCAATAAACCCAACACTGACAACCCCCAGTAGTAGATTTTTCAATCAAAGTTTGCACCAGCATAGTCACTATCACAATAAGCTTCCAACTCAAATGGAGATTCTTTAGGATACCAAAGACCAAACTTAGGTTGACCCTTGAGATACTTGAAAATCTTCTTGACTGCAGTCAAATGGGAAGTCAAAGGAGTGACCTGATGGCTGGAACAAGCACTGACTACAAACATAATATCAGGCCTAGAAGCACTCAAATACATGAGTGAACCAATCATAGATCTGTAGAGGTGAACATTAACAGCTGGATCTGGTTCATTATTTGACTTAGTCTTTGGGGCTTCATAAGGAGTAGTTGCAGTCCTAACTAGTTCCATATCAAACTTCTTGAGGATGTCATTGTCACACCCCCAAATTACCTGTTTTGCAGCGGAATGGAATACCTGAGGGATGACTGTCATAGCATCAAAGTTACAATTATATCGAACGACCTAAAATGTTGTTTTAAAAAATATCGTTTGATTAAGTAAAATAATCAGAGTTTACAAAACATAGGTCCCAAAAGAGTTCCAATGTACCAAAAATGAATTTGTTACAATCAAACAACAATTAAGTGCATAAAATATATGTGAGACGCGTCGACACCGCAACTTTATGATAAGTCCACATGCATGCCATGAAGTGAATTCCTTAGATACATGAGATAAAACATGCTAAAAAGTGTCAACACAATGGTTGAGTGAGTTCATAGAGTTTGTGTTGTCATGAAAAACCTTTAAAGAACGTTCATGCAGCAAAGGCAAAGTTCTTGGTCATTTAGAATAGTCCACAAAGCAAAGGCATTGTAAATCCACTCAGTTCCAAGTTCCGCCCATACAAAACTTGCAACCTATGTGTTCACAACCCACAGCCAAAATATGTATGTCTAGTAGTCAAGTATATGCTGTCATAATAGATCACAATATAGCACCACGTATATAATAAATAAAGACTGCTCCGAACAAGGGAGACTTTATAGTGTTGCTCCGAACATGGGAGACTTTATAGTGCTGCTCCGTTCACATAGGGAGACTTTATAGTGTTGCTCCGTTCTCATAGGGAGACTTTATAGTGTTGCTCCATTCACATAGGGAGACTTTATAGTGTTGCTCCGTTCACATAGGGAGACTTTGCACGCTCCACCAATAAGGTGAGACTTTTAGGTCATAACACGTACGATTCAATAAGTTCAAGTGTTCCATTCCAAAAGTTCAAAATTAAGTTCAAGTGTTCCATTCAAAAGTTCAAAATTAAGTTCAAGAGTTTAAGTCGAGTTCCAAAAGTTCAAAACAGTCAAAGAGCTCAAAACATATCATAAGGCTCAAAATAGTCAAAGAGTTCAATATTATGTCAAACAAGTTCAAAATAGTCAAGGGGTTCAATATTATGTCAAACAAGTTCAAAATAGTCAAAGGGTTCAATATAAAGTCAAACAAGTTCAAAATAGTCAAAAGGTTCAATATTAAGTTAAAAGAGATTAATTATATGTCAAAATATTTTAAATCAAGTTAAAAGAGATTAATTATATGTCAAAATGTTTTAAATCTAGTTAAAAGAGATTAATTATATGTCAAAATGTTTTAAATCAAGTTAAAAGTGATTAATTATATGTCAAAAGAATTAAATCAAGTTAAAAGAGATTAATTATATGTCAAAATAATTAAATCAAGTTAAAAGAGATTAAATATATGTCAAAAGGTCCAACTCAAGTTCAAAGTATTCAAATATATGTGAAAAAGTCCAAATCAATTTAAAAGAGTTCAAATATATATGTCGAAGGGTTTAAAATCAAGGAATGTGGTTCAAATAATAGTGTTCATAACATAGTGATCAATTTAGTTCGGGCATAATCTACCTACTAACATAAGTAGTGAAAGAACAGTTATTTAAGTTCATATAAGTGTAAAGTAAAAGTAAGTAGTTTAGCATGTATATCCCCCGAAGAGTTTATAAAACAATTAAACGAGTAAAAGTGGGGCTACGAACTCACCCGATGCAATGATTATGATGACAAAAGTAGATACACTGAAATGAGGTGTGTTAGGAATTGGAAATTCCATGAGGAAGTGTCGGTCACCCCAATTATAGTCTAGCATATGTTAGCTCGTAGACATGTCATTATTTACGTTATATAGTAGTTAATTAGTTAGTTATTAGCTTAGTGCAACACCGTGGAGGAAGGACGGGTCTTTACCCACTGTATGCCTGATCCACAGTCCGTCAGGAGGACGTTTGTTCTGTAACTATAAATACCCCTTCCATCCTTGGAAGGGGTTGCACTCTCAATCTAACCTTTCTTTTTTGTTGAACTTTCTCTCTCTAGTTTCATCCTCTCCTCTCTTCATCTCTCTAAAACCATGGCATACTTGTATCATCACCATCCAAGACCACCCGAATCATCATAACACAATATATGTAAGATCCTAAAAATGGTACCAGAGCCAAGGTTATTGTGTTGTGTTGATTTGTGTGCTTTCGTATCATTGTTTGAACCTGTTTTACCCGTATTTTTCGGATCTGAAAGTTTTTTCTCTTTCATTATCTTTTGTGGTAAACCAATTTTTACGTTTTCTTTGCGTATCTTTTTGGTCAGGAAAATGTCATGTGGTATATCTGATTTTATCAGTCTTGTGTCAAACATTATTTTGGTCAAAACTGATAAATCTCATTTTTTTAGACATTTTTTTGGTTACCAAATTCGTGAATAATATAGTGGTCATCTGGTCAGTTTTTTAGTCAAACAGGGCACAAAAGAAGCCTTTCTTATGCTGTTTTATGGTCAAAATGGGTCAAAAAGATGTATCTTTTATGACAGTTTCTGGGTTATCTTTGAAGATGAACGGAAAAAGTGGTCGGAAAACTCATCGGAAAAAGTCAACGAGGGTCAAAACCCTATTCTTACGCATAAGGAGCATCTACAGAGTTATTTACGCATAGCTGTGAAGTTATGCGTAAGGAAAAGCTTACGAGTAAACTGGCTTTACGCCTAAGCAAGGTTACGCGTAAAAATCTTACGCATAAGCCTTGACTTACGCATAACTCCAGGTTACGCATAAGAAATGAGTGTTACGCGTAGTTTTACGCATAAGGGTGATAAAAGAGTTACGCGTAAAAATGACCAAATACCACAAGAACTTAGACCACGAATACCAAATACCATTTACAACACAACCTCAGGTTACATATCCATCATCAGTCCTATTCATGACCCAACTCAGATTCGACCAAAAACAAAACAACTCTTACATCTAGACTCACCAATGAACCCTCACCATCACTCCCCAAACTCATTCATACAAGACTCAAACACGAAAATAAAACATCATTCAAGATCTCAAAAACGGGTTCAATATGAATATTTTAATATATTTTTGGTTGAACCCTCGTCATTACAGATCTCTATGTGTGAAGCCTTGCTTCTTTATTTAATATCCGAAAATGGTATAAAAAGATTTATAACATAGAGTGTTAAAATCGTTTTTATCTTTTCGTTACTCAACACATAAATGATTACAAACAAGTAAAAATACCTACCCGAGACCTATTCAAGATCTTGAAGTCATCTTAATCTTTGTTCGGTGTCTTAATCATACGAGATTGGTTGACTATCGGTTTTACAAGAGTAGCAAGAAAGGGGTTATTTGTTGTGCTTTCAATTATGATTGATGATGAGATTTGATATCAATTTGACTGAAGATGAGATATAATATGAGTTGAGATGCGTTTTTTTGTTTCCAGATCTAAGTTGGGAGTTTGGTGATGAGAAATATTAAGTGGGAGGCGTATACTTTTCTAAGTGTGTGTAGGGTTTGTTTTTTTAGGTTTGGGAAATGAGATATATTAGGGTAATATAACCAACCGGTTATATGGATGGTTGAGTTGGAATATGGGCCGATGGTGAGACTGCTTCTGTTTGGGCCGTACATCTCTGAATGTACTTGGGCTTTGGAATTGTTTAACTCGTGGGTTGTGATTCCTTGGGCATTCCAGCTTCTGCTTGTATTCGTTTTGAGATTTGCAAACGAGTATCATTTGGGATGATCATTTGGTCTAATATAAGTTGGTATCCGAATAAAATAAAATTTTGGGATACAAATTTATGATAATGAGCGGAAATTTTTGGTATGGTATATTTTCGCGGAAGGATACAATATTCACGGCTTGAGCAAAAAAGTGAAAAATGACTATGGGGTTTGTGTACGGCTTTATTGAAGTGACGTTATCTTCATATGCGGTCATTACTATTAGCCGATGAATCAATGGAGGTTCAATTTCTGCAATTCCCATGAGATATTCGTCGCCACAGAATATCAATGATACTTCACAGTCTAAGCAAAATCTTTCAAGAATCTTCAGCGTCAGTTATGATTTTTCATGATGTTTACTTATGACAAGAACTTCTCGTGCAAATGGTCGTACACGTTATGATGCTTCCGAAAGTTCGAAACCATCATGGGGGAGAAACGTGTACTTTGATGTGTTACGGTGAACCTCCAGGGGGAAGTAGTATATACTACTTGACTTAGTATGGTTTGTGAAGGTGTCTACATTTGGGTTTAGAATTGTTCATGGTGGAGAAGAATCGTTGAAGAACCAATGCATGTTCCCCTAAAACAGATATTCACCCAAACCAAAGTTGTCTTAACACATTCAAGCTGATATTGTTTACGGTTTTGTCTTGATTTTGTAAAATCCCGCGAAAGAAATTATTTCTCGGTTTAAATCATAGACTTGTAAAATCCCGTGACAATGGAAACATCCTGGTAGTAGTAAAGTGCATTTCCGGATCTATCTTGCGGTTTATTCTTGGTTTTGTAAAATCCCGCGAAAGAAACTATTTCTCGGTTTAAGCCATAGAATTGTAAAATCCCGTATTGATGGACCATCCTGGAGAAAGGAAAGTGTATTTCGGGATCTTATTTGATGCTGGTGCTACGATTTCTACTTTGAAGAAGGGATAAAAGGGTGTACTTCATGAATTGGATGTGTGTTTGGATATTCGTCATGGCAGTTTGGCTATTTCAAAGTTTTACGGGGTTATGTGCTTTTAACCATGGTCGGGATGAAACCATTATCATAGTTCACTTAAAACGTCAAAGGAGGCTAGATTTGACCTTTTAACCAGAAGATGTGACAACGGCGTTAATTCAGTATTATTTATTTGAGGTTGAAGTGAAATATCACGGGCGAGTGTACTTAGTATCTGAAGGTATCGGGGATGGTTGGATGAAGATTCTTCGAGATCCTTGTTCGAGCTTTTTCAAAAACGAAGACTTGGAAATCTAGTTATTTTTGGGTGACTTTTTCCTTTTCTTTTACCACTTGGGGGAATTGGGCTCACACCACCACAAAATAACTATCACTTTAAGGAGTTACGTTGTAGTGCTCAGTGTCACATTGAATTGTGGAGTATCAAGAGGTGATGTACGTCTATTACTTGATGGTTGGTTGGTTGAAGAGTATAGAGTACTTAGAGATTCAAATGGGCATGAATTCTCGACACCGCTCTTTGTTACATATGTGCAAGTTTAAGTCACGAGTTCGGGTTAGTTTACTTCAAGGTCAAATTCATCATATTGGGTTTTCTCCATCAGCTGTCACGACAAAGAGCCTACTGAATGATAATGGGGTTGATTACAAGTTTGCCAAGAGTAGCTGAAAAGAGAATATGACGTATGAACACATCAGTTCATGCCTCATACTCTAAAGAAAAGAAAAGTGTACGTTTCAGTGCGCTTTATCTTCAAAAGAAGAGAAATCTTCTTATGATGTTTGAACACAACAGTTCAAGCCTCGTACTCACAGAAAAGAAAGGTGTACGCTTCAGTGCGCTTTATCTTCAAAAGAAGAGAAATCTTCTTATTATGACCATTCTCATCAACATGCTTCATAATATTTTCATGCGCTTCAATTATCAAGTGAACCGGGCTACCGTTGATTGTTCTCTTATTCCGCTTGCTCAACTATAATGACGATGGCGACAACATGTGCTAATTTTGCGGGGGAGAAGTGTGAGTAGACTACATTTGGATGATTTCACTTATTTAGTCAAGAATGGCAACTTCGTCTGCAATTCTTGAGGGGGAGAAGAAGTATGATGACACTACATGTTGTGTTATATGAGAATAAATGGTCAAACAACTTCTAACTCATGTAAGAACTGAGCTTCTTCTTATCGGGTCATCTTTACATGGAGTTTTCTTCTAAGAGCCGTTAGTTGACATCTTCTCACGGACTAATGAGTCTAATGACAAAGTGCTTCCGGTTAATGCTTCACGTGCACATCAACATGATGATTCCGAACAACCTTCTGTTCTTGTTTGATGTGATTGTTTGTTTGGTGTTACCACTTCGTGTGTTCGTTGCGGGCTGATTGTTGATTTCCTTGATGAACATCTTTCTGTTCTTGTTTGATTGGGAGGGATCTTAATTAAGGGGATTTGCAAGAGGTAAGTTAATTGGGATGCTTTTTGGTGTGTTGAAGATGTTAACCTTTTGATCCCCAACTGGACAATCTTGAAGAAGGTCGAGTCTACAGTTGGTTCTACATTTCCTGCTACATGTTAGAAGACTAAAGACGAGTTGCATTTAACGATCTAAAGACTTCTTATTCTGGGCATTTTTCAAACAGATTGTCGGTTTATGGGAGAGCAATAATTGGGGGAGAGTGAAATGTCAAATTTAATCCCCAATTAGACTTGCTCACTTTCTTCAGCAAGTTGATTCTCACAAGAGTTCAAGTGTTCTTCTCAACCGATTTCTATTATACGGGCTTACAAAGAGTTGCTGATTCTGAAGTGTCAAAACCAGCAAGGGGGAAGGAGACACACATCTAAACACAAAGTGAGTAAACTTGATAAACCTAATTCTTCTAAGTGATTGAAGATATCTCGGGAAGACAAATGTCATGACCGCAGAGAATCTCAAGGTTTTACTCATCATGGCGTTTAGTGTTCTTATTCCAACTATGTGGGGGAAGAGATGGAAGAGTTAGTTTCTGAAGATATAAGAGGTACACAAGTGTGTGATGATCTCGATTTTATCGTAATCATTAGGGGAGAGAGAATTGTGTACATTGGGGGCGCTCAGCTGTCTCACTTGAGGGCTTAATCAGTGATTCAGAGATATAATCACTCATTCCGGTGTTGACGTCCGCAGAGATTGTCACCCGCAGAGATAATCAGTGATTCGGCCTGCTTCTTCAATGTTATCGGTTGTTCTCTCTTTGGGGAATGTGTGTACTTCGGGTCCTTGAGCTTCATACACGATCATCAGGGAAGAAAGCCATTGTTTACCACAAACATTGGGGAGGTGTTTTCTCTTCGGGCATGATGTGTATTCAGGAGAGTTCTTGGATATTGGTGTACTTCAGGTTCTTGAGCTTCATACACGTTCATCAGGGAAGAAAAATGTGAACATGGGAAGGTGTTAGGTCACTAGTTTTACAAACACAAGTTATAAGAAAGAGATAAGGCGATTGAACAAGTAAACAAGCACACATACACAATAAGAGTAGCACGGTTAGGCATAGGTGAATGTGTGAAGAGAATAACTTGAACAACCAACCCTCAAATGAGGGTTTACAAGAGTTTATATAGGAAAGGAGCTAGGGCAACACTCCCTCTCCTTCCCTATTCCTTATTGGGCTTGGATCAAGCTTATGGGCCTTCTACATAAGCTTGACCTTAAACAAACATAAAGGCCATAATAAAGCTACCTATTACATATGAAATATAAATACTTGAAATACTGTTTAGGAGTGATTCCAACAATCTCCCCCTCAAGTATATATGAATGTAAACGGTGAAGGCGTTGATGTAATAGTAGCTGTGACGTCTTCTGACATTCTTCTTTCTTGTGAGAGGAATTGCCTTGATTCGAACAATCTCCCCAGTGTAGAGAGATAGTTATCTTTGAACAGTTATGCTTCGACGTCATCTTTAACTTTGTTCTTTGATCATTGTTCTTTGTGGTGAAAGTGATAGTATGTTGTTGTCTGCATCAGTCTGCCTCAGGTCTGCTTCGCTGCTCCAGTGTCTCCACGTCATTCTTCAACATGCTCACACGCTCTTTGACGTTGGAAATTAATACTGATGAAGTTCTGTAAGTCTTTGACTTTGTAGATTCTTTGGTTTGACGAAGAATCATTCTGACGGTTGTGTTGCTTTTGAATAGAACTTCCGTTAGTGATGATGTTGGCGTGAACATGAGAAGAATCAGCACGATCATCCCGCTCTGGCGCTTCCATAAGAAGAAAACATTTCAAACGGTTAGTAATAAGCGGTTTCCGGCACTTACAAGTTTGAACTTCGAGAGTGTTAACAGCATAGTGTGAAAACACAACTCTAATTCTTACAAAGGCCGTTCCTGAACTGGAGTCCCACAAGTGAGATAACGCGATGTACCGAAGTACATCTACAGTTCAGATGAGTCGCTGAGGTACACCGAAGCATCACCTCACGACTGTAGACCGTTTGAGACACACTCCGCGTAATCTACGGGGAGTTACCGAAGTGACCTGCTGTCAGGGCTGTTTGATGTTGACCCTGGCAGGAGTTTCCATTCAATCACTGAGGATCACAGATGTGAACCTCTCATAAATGTTCTCGACAGATTGCTAAGATCTGTGAAGGACTCGATATGAACCACTGATGATCTTATTTGTTGATCATCAAGTGATTAAATGTCAAGTGTTCCTAGGAGATCTTTTGATGAATCTCGTGGCTCTAGACTCAATAGTTGATGAGTGTCTAAATACTCATCATTTTTGTACAATCTAAACTGCAAAATCATCTGAAAACACTCAGAAACACATCAAAATGATCAAAATATCACAAATTAGTGTTTTATGTGTTTTAAATGCAAAAATATCAAAATCAGATGAAAAATGTATAAAGTTTGCAAAATTGGCAGTTTTAGTCCCCCAAGTTTTAAAAATTATCAAACCTAGTCCCTGGAATTCAAAAATGTGGAATTTTATCATTCAAGGTCCCTGAAGTATTCTAAGTTGTAAAAAAATGATCTTTGAATGATTCTTTGGTCAATTGGCAAGAAAGGTCCTCAAGCTTTGGAAAATTGCAAAATTAGTCCTTGGACCTTTAAAAATGGATTTTATGCAAAAAGGGTCCTTGTTCTATAAATGTTTGTCATGTTTGGTCCTTGTGAGAGTTTGGAAAGTTGGCATTTTCAGTCCTTGAGGTTTGGTGAATTTACACTTTTGGTCCTTGTATTCTAGTTAAACCAACCGGACCCTTATGTTATTAAAAGCCCTAATCCAAATCCACTATCCAAGTCCAAAACACAAGCTAGGCCCAAACCCTTAGCCCAACCTTGACCCGGCCCTTTGATATTAACCACCCGGTCAAAGAAAGTCAAAACCCACTCACGCGCGCCCAAAACCACTACCACTGTAGCACCTCCTCCTCAACCCCTGAATCCTCAAAACCAGTAATGGTTTCTCCACCTTTTTCAACACCCTTCCATACTTTGTCCCCCCTCCTCTTCCACTAACACCCAAAACCCATTAATATCAAAAAACCTGCTTGTACCTGCTCAAGACCTTTTGGCGCCAAAAATGACATATGGCACTTTTGATGAATTCAATGGCTGAGATCATGTGGGAAGTGCTCAGAAACAAGTGGGGAAGATATTTTGTTATAAAAAGAAGAAAGAGGAGTAGAGAGATAGTAGTAGTTAGTTTTTATTTTTCTTTGTATGTCGTTTTTCATTTTAATGTCTTAATTAGTTTTCTAAATTATAATTTTAAGCTTTCTTGTATTGAACCTAAGCTACTCAGTCTTTTGTAACTCATTTCAAGTATTAATTTCAAGGTTTTATCTAAGTTCCTGTTTTTATGTTTCTTGTTATAAATTCAGTTTGCATTTTCGTAAATCCAAGCTCCAAAGAGCTTATTTCTAACCCCAAATAAGCTCACTGAAGCTGTTGATAGCTTTCAGTAAGCTTTAGATACAGATTCACTCAATTTGGCACTCAGTCAACAAAAGTCAACTGATAAGCATTAGTTGGATTTGGTTATGATATTTGGTGATGAAGAGCTGGAATTGGGTATATTTAGATTAGAATAGTGTAGATATTGGTTCTGTTTAAGCTTATCTACAGTTGGGCCTCATGTAAGTTTGGTTTTCCTTTCTATAAAACTGCCATGTACTCATTCTCAGTTCAGTACATATTTGATTATGATAGTGTCTGAATTTGTTTTAGTTTAGCTCTAGGATTATTGTTAGAAATCCTTTTTCAATATTGCACTAGTAGAAGTAAGATTAGGTAGTTGAAGTTGCTTATTAGTTTCATTAAGCTGTGTTTGGATTAAACAGCAGCTCTGTGATTTAAGTTTATTTAGTGGTAGAAATTTGTTGGTTTATGCTTGTTTAGTCCTATTGAACTCACTTGAGTCATTCCCTTGTGTCTGCTAAGCTCTAAAGTCAAAATCACAAACCTTCTGTCCTTACAGCAAATCTGTTGAGATTTTGAAATATCAAAAGTTTGTTTTGTGTTCCAATTTTATAGGTCTAGCTTACATTAGTGTTATTTCATCACATTACATCATTATCAGTCCTAAATTTGATCTCAAATCTCAAGAAAGTCAAAGTTCTAATGTATTTTAGAAAGTCAAATCTCTCAATACCTGTTTTTGAATAAAACTTAGATTTTTACTGTGTGTTTATTAGTGATATTCAGCTTAAAAGCTCTTAGGGTATTAAAGTCTAGTTGCTAAACAAAATTAGAAAAATACTAGATCAGCTTTAATCAGCTTATAGAGTGCTTAATTATTAGCTTGTTTTAGATACCTTAACTGAGATAGTGCCCTGTGCACAGATTTGGTACCCAACTTCATAAGCTCTCATAGAGCTCATTAGTTAGCTTAATACTGTGTAATCTTGCTTTTTGAGAAGCTAACCTAGTTTTCTAGCTATTCCAGTGCTTATTTTCTATTTTGAAACTTATTTAGTTGGTCTGCTTATTGTTTTCAATTCTGTCCATTTTGTTTAAGTCCATTATTAAGTCAGTTTTCATCAGTTTTACATAAGCTCCTCAAGAGCTTATTAGTGTAAGCCAAACCTTGTAAAATAGCTTTTTAGAGAGTTTAACTGGTCTACTTGTTGGTCCAAGTTTTCATTTCCATTTTGTAGCTTATTCAAGTGCTTAATAAGTAGCTAGAAGGTGCCTTGTGAAACCAATAGTGTACTGTGCATAGTCAGTCTTAGCTTTTGCTTATTTAGTGCTTAATCAGTGCTTTGTGCTTATTCAGTTGATGTAATTAGCTTATTTTAAGTTACTTAGCTTATTTCAGTTTATCTTTAGCTTATTTCATAGCTTATAGCCATTTTAACTTAAAAACTTGAGCTTATTTCATTTTTCTTGCCACTGTTGTGATTTTTGGGCTTATTCAGTGCTTATTAGTCATTTTTGTAAAAATTTGTAATTATAAAAAGTGCTTATCTTCATGTGATTGATTGGTTTGTAAAATAAAAATCAGAAAAATAAAATGTTTGGCAAAAAGGTGGGGAGGCAGGCTCGAACCTGAGACCTCCCACCTTGTGAGAGTGATAGTGTGTACCTGTATAGCCAGCGCCCTTGGGACTTGTCTTGGTTATCATTTGCAAAATCAAATACTTAACTACTCTTTCTCATTTTAGCTTATACGATTGTTTTAGCTTATTTTTAGCTTATTCGAAGTAGCTTTTTCATTTTTTTCAATTTTCTTAGCTTAGTATTGTTATAAAGTATTTTCTGTGAAAATTTCAGATTTTTCTCATTTGTTTTAGTATTTTTAAACATTTAATTAGTGTTTTATAATAATTAATTCATAATAAAAAATATAAAAGTCTAAAAAATACAAATATTTTTTCTAAAATTTTCTTTTATCATATAGTACGTAATAAAATTGGTTTCACATTCGTAGGCCTTTTATCTCAATAATTTTACGTTTTTGCTTGCGCTCCAGCGTTATTTTTACACGTAACGTACGTTTTTGTTTTAGACCACGTTTTTAAATATTTTAAGTTTACATTTTAGTTAATATAGTTTATTTAAGTTATTTTATTTTATAAAACACAAAAACATCACTTTAAAAATAGTGATAGCATTTATTTAAAATATTTTATCTTTTTAATTTTCTTAATTTGCATTTAAGTCGCTTTAATTTATAAACTTTTTCAGTAGTGTAATAATCAATCCTAATCTTTTCTGATCACTATCATTAGTGATCAATATATCGTCTGATCAAGTGTTTACACACCATTGAGTCTCCGTGGGACTTAACGACCCGGGAATTCATTGTATTCTCTGATCTTCATTGTATTTGTGTTTTAAACAGTTTTAAGTCTGTTACGGTTAGCCATTCACAAGTGGCTAGCTTGTGTGATTAGACTTGACGGTTTAGCACAGATCAAATTTTGGCGCCGCTGCCGGGGAGGCTTTAGCGTGTGTTTAGCCATTTTCAGACCCATTCTTGCACATATACCATCTTTTGTAAAAAGTTTTTTGTAAAGTTATCAGAAAACCCAAAAATATTTTCATTCTTTGTTTTTACAAATGTTTTTCAAAAATCCAAAAATATCCATCTTTACCCTCTCACATCTTTTGATTCTACATTTCTTTTACCCTCTATCCATTTGATTCTTTCTATGTCTCATCCTCACCAATTTGGTTGTGAATGGTGTGGGGGACCTCAAAATGGTGGAAATTGCCCCAGTTGTGGCATTGTGAATCCGGGAAACGGGTTTGTCTATGACCAAAATCCCTACAATGAAACAACTAATTTCCTCAACCAACCCCCGCACTATGAGATGGAGACATATTCTTGTGAGTACTGTGGAGGTCCTCACCCGAGTTTTGAGTGTCAAACAGGGAACACGCTTGTCTATGAGCATAATCCTTGTAACAATTATGACTACTCTTATCATGACCAACCTCCACAGTACCAAACGATTCAAACACAACCTCTGCAAATTCCTCATGAACTTCTCCAAAATTGTCTCGATATACTCAAAGATTTAAAAGAATTGGTTAAAGAAGAGTCTCGTCAGAAAACGTATGCTGAAGAACAAGCAGCTAGAGTAAGTTCTCAATATTGGAAACCTCTCGTGTACGACTATGATGACGACGACGACGATGATTTTGATGAGGAATCTACGACTCCGAGTGGCAATCCCACTCCCGTTTCTGAGCCTTTCATTTCCGACTCTTCCCCTTCACTCACGCCGGTTGAGAGAAGTGAATTCCTTTTGGAAGAGGTCGATGATCCTATTTATTTGAAATTTTTTGATCCCAAAGACTCTCTCACCATGGGGGATAAGCATCTCAGCACTATTCCGGAAACGGAATCGTCTAATGTTGAGAACTTTATCCCGATCCCAAGTGAGTCTGAGGGAATTCTTGACCATGAGTGTGATGTGTCTTTTCCTCTTACAAATGATCTTGTTGAGACTTTCTCAGATTTTGACAGTGATTATAGTGATGCCGATTCTTTATATTCTAAAGACATAGAATTTATTGATGCATTACTTCCACATTCCGAGATCGTCAACTTAGAAGAGGATGTTGACCATGTTGTTTCCACAACAGTTAATACGACTATCACTAATCCCTTATTCGAATTCGATTCTGAATTTACTCTAAATTCAGTTAATCCAATCTTTGATAGTGATGAGTCTGACACGGAGACTATAATGGACGAGGTGCATATTTATAGCCCACGAAGTACCGCACATGTCCCACCTCCGTATACTCTTCATAAGGAGTTCTCCAGTGAACTCACTCATATCATATCTCCGCTGGAGTATGATTGCTTGGATAGCAAAGATCATGATCGGGGGGAGAGAATCTCAATTTGCATAGTAATGACAAATCTTCCCACCCTCCCAACCGAGATGCCTTCCAACCCAAAGAGCTCAACCAATAAAATCCAAATAAGTGCAACTGCACTTAATCCCGAGGAAGAAGATCTAGTCATGATTGTTATCATGATTTTCCTTCTTTTCTTCACCTACTCGGTGACTTCCTCTCTTCTTCACTCCTTCGGGAATGAAGACACTATTTTTGATCCCGGCATTTTCATTCATCATTTTTGAGCCGGTTCTCTCTATATCTCATCGGTGTGGAACTTTCACGTGCTTCAAATGTTTGTCCAAACATCTTGAATGAAAGTCCGATGGAGATTGTTTCTTCCACTTTGTTTCCCCATGAACAAATTAATGCGGGGTCGAGTCAAGCTAGCGACTCGGAAATCAAAAACAGTAGCACACACCATATGGGTTTTCACCCATATTTCTGACTTCTTACCCCTTTCTACCACCTAAGTGTGGGGGTGATACCCCACATGTTATATATATATATCTCTAAAAAAAAAAAAACTTTCATAATAATGGCCGTAGTATTTTCCTTTTACGTTCTCAGTTTCGGCATAACCGCCGGTACTTTGAATATTGAGGGCAATATTCATTTCTAAGTGTGGGGGGGGGGGGAATTCTCACGAATTTCATATATTATCTACCCAATTCCCCCGTTTTTGGCCAAAAATTTTTTTTTTGGAGTAAGTGTTCTACACACACTCAGCTTGGTTATCAGTCCGCCTTGTCTAATAAACAAAAGGATTGGCTAATCCAGGAGCAAACGGCTCTTGGTAAAGATTTCTCAAATCCGTTTATATGGCTTGCAATTTGCCCAAAATTGTATGGTATTCAGCTCACCATATCCTAAAAAGTGAAGAGTTGGCTAGCCCGCAAGTTTATGGCTTGTGGTAAAGGCAGTGGAAAATCCATAATTGGTATTCAGCTCACCAAAGATAATTCTGATAATTTATCTAAGAGTTGGCTAGTCCAGAAGGGTACGGCTTCTGGTAAAGACTAATCAAATCCGTTTACAGCTTATGATTTGCTCAAAATCATTTGGTTATCAGTGTACCAAGGTTCTTACTTGAACTGAAACATTTGGCTACTCCAGAAGTGATGGCTTTTGGTAAAGAGTTTTTAAAATCCATTAAAGTTCAAATCATTGCTAGGGACTAGCAATATCTTAGTGTGGGGGATTGATGAGTGTCTAAATACTCATCATTTTTGTACAATCTAAACTGCAAAATCATCTGAAAACACTCAGAAACACATCAAAATGATCAAAATATCACAAATTAGTGTTTTATGTGTTTTAAATGCAAAAATATCAAAATCAGATGAAAAATGTATAAAGTTTGCAAAATTGGCAGTTTTAGTCCCCCAAGTTTTAAAAATTATCAAACCTAGTCCCTGGAATTCAAAAATGTGGAATTTTATCATTCAAGGTCCCTGAAGTATTCTAAGTTGTAAAAAAATGATCTTTGAATGATTCTTTGGTCAATTGGCAAGAAAGGTCCTCAAGCTTTGGAAAATTGCAAAATTAGTCCTTGGACCTTTAAAAATGGATTTTATGCAAAAAGGGTCCTTGTTCTATAAATGTTTGTCATGTTTGGTCCTTGTGAGAGTTTGGAAAGTTGGCATTTTCAGTCCTTGAGGTTTGGTGAATTTACACTTTTGGTCCTTGTATTCTAGTTAAACCAACCGGACCCTTATGTTATTAAAAGCCCTAATCCAAATCCACTATCCAAGTCCAAAACACAAGCTAGGCCCAAACCCTTAGCCCAACCTTGACCCGGCCCTTTGATATTAACCACCCGGTCAAAGAAAGTCAAAACCCACTCACGCGCGCCCAAAACCACTACCACTGTAGCACCTCCTCCTCAACCCCTGAATCCTCAAAACCAGTAATGGTTTCTCCACCTTTTCAACACCCTTCCATACTTTGTCCCCCCTCCTCTTCCACTAACACCCAAAACCCATTAATATCAAAAAACCTGCTTGTACCTGCTCAAGACCTTTTGGCGCCAAAAATGACATATGACACTTTTGATGAATTCAATGGCTGAGATCATGTGGGAAGTGCTCAGAAACAAGTGGGGAAGATATTTTGTTATAAAAAGAAGAAAGAGGAGTAGAGAGATAGTAGTAGTTAGTTTTTATTTTTCTTTGTATGTCGTTTTTCATTTTAATGTCTTAATTAGTTTTCTAAATTATAATTTTAAGCTTTCTTGTATTGAACCTAAGCTACTCAGTCTTTTGTAACTCATTTCAAGTATTAATTTCAAGGTTTTATCTAAGTTCCTGTTTTTATGTTTCTTGTTATAAATTCAGTTTGCATTTTCGTAAATCCAAGCTCCAAAGAGCTTATTTCTAACCCCAAATAAGCTCACTGAAGCTGTTGATAGCTTTCAGTAAGCTTTAGATACAGATTCACTCAATTTGGCACTCAGTCAACAAAAGTCAACTGATAAGCATTAGTTGGATTTGGTTATGATATTTGGTGATGAAGAGCTGGAATTGGGTATATTTAGATTAGAATAGTGTAGATATTGGTTCTGTTTAAGCTTATCTACAGTTGGGCCTCATGTAAGTTTGGTTTTCCTTTCTATAAAACTGCCATGTACTCATTCTTAGTTCAGTACATATTTGATTATGATAGTGTCTGAATTTGTTTTAGTTTAGCTCTAGGATTATTGTTAGAAATCCTTTTTCAATATTGCACTAGTAGAAGTAAGATTAGGTAGTTGAAGTTGCTTATTAGTTTCATTAAGCTGTGTTTGGATTAAACAGCAGCTCTGTGATTTAAGTTTATTTAGTGGTAGAAATTTGTTGGTTTATGCTTGTTTAGTCCTATTGAACTCACTTGAGTCATTCCCTTGTGTCTGCTAAGCTCTAAAGTCAAAATCACAAACCTTCTGTCCTTACAGCAAATCTGTTGAGATTTTGAAATATCAAAAGTTTGTTTTGTGTTCCAATTTTATAGGTCTAGCTTACATTAGTGTTATTTCATCACATTACATCATTATCAGTCCTAAATTTGATCTCAAATCTCAAGAAAGTCAAAGTTCTAAGTGAAAGGATCGGAGTGGCTTCCTAAGAAGGAACTTTCTTCTTAGGGGTGGGTTTTCTCTTTGGAATAGGTTTCTTCTTTGGAACATTCCTTTGACTATCTGCACTTGTGACACTTCCAGCACTTCCTTTTCTGGTTCTCCTTACAGGTGTTCCAGAAGATTTTTCGTTGAGATGACCAACTTTGCCTTGTTTGACTGCTTCCAGATACCTTTTGTACGTGTCGAGCTTTCTGACATCTTCAGTTAGAAGGAAATCTGGCAACACAGCACCTTGTTTCTTTGTAGACGTTTCCTTGATTCTGACAGAGAGAATGGGTTCCGTCAACATGTCGTGATTGTCGGGGTCATTGAGCCTCTTGGGAATGTCAGGATGAAGTCCAAGTGCTCTCTGGATCAACAATTTAGTATATCTGATGTAGGGAATCTTTGAGCCAAGTTTGTTGAGAAATGACATCATGTCATCCCAAATCAGAGCTTCGATAGCGATGTGTTTCTTGTTGACCAATGCCCAGAATATTTGCAGTTCCATGAGCTTAGGGTGCTCATAGCCGCTGTTACGACCAGAAACAGACTTGGTGATGATCATGTAGAGAGTTCTCCAGGGTTGAGGAATACTCTTAAGCTCTACGTGAGAATGCTTGGTGATTATTCCTGTAGCCTCGTCATAACCAATATTGATTAAGAATTGGAGAGTGAGCTCTTCAGCAGGTGTGGCATATAGTTTGGTCGGATCGACATCAGGAATTAGGAGAACAGCCCTTAAGTCTGCAGGTGTAATGGTGACTTGTTTGTGATTCAGAGTCACCGTCACAGCAGTTTGTCCTTTGACCCTTTCCATAGTGTTCCAGAACTGTTGGATGTAGATCTCAGGAACAGTTGCAGAGTGAGTAAGCATGTTCTGATAAGGATGAGTCCTCAGAATGTCAATAGCAATTAAACACGAAGATTCAGAGCAAGTGAGGGTGTCAAAGTCAACACGGAGATTATTCTTTCCTATCTTCATTGGATAGCCATGAGGATAGATATCAGCAATGGAGAGAACTTCAGGTGCATCCACATTCATTTGTTCAGCCATGTTATGATCTGAAATAACATTAGCCAAAAGAACCAACATATCGAAAGACATAATGTTAGTCAACAGAAGGTCTTATTGTCTAGTTATTGAATGTACAGTGTTAATGATTGTTGCGAGTCCTAAGTCACTTGTATGTTCAATAGTTCAATGATGTCGTGAAATGTTTCGTGAGTTAGTTAACTTTAAGTTTTAAAGTTTATTTTATCACTTATTGTTCACAACATATCAAACGATTTAAGTTTATTAGTGACATTTTTGGATTCGTGATGATATGATTAGTTTATTTACAAGTTTGTACACGTAACAATTCATAACGAAGGTATGATCTCGGCTTATGCGTAGGATTGGTAAAGTTATGCGTAGACAGGAATGATATATGCATAGGTGTAAGCTTACGCGTAGGATCCTAACTTACGCGTAAGAAATGTTACGCGTAGGAAATAGGAGACCTTATGCGTAGAGCTTATGCGTAGGCATATATTAACCTTACGCGTAAGGCTACTCGTAAGAGTTGACCTTATGCGTAGAGGTCACTGTTTACGCATATCCTTCACAGGATACGCGTAGTCCCATATGTAGAACCTTATGCGTAGAAGCTACGCGTAAGACTAGTCTTACGCATAACAAGCTACGCGTAAGGTGATCCTTATGCGTAGATTAATAACAACCTTGATTCTGAATATTACGTGTTGCAAGCCTGAAATAAAGCATCATTTCAACAAAGTTAAACACATAGCATTCGTTTTATGACAAATCAAAACACATTTGCACAGTTTAACAGTTATGCGTAGAACTGCATACGCGTAGTCTAAACCCTAAATCTACGCGTATGAGATCTAGCCATAGAATATGCATACAACTGATTCTGGGAGGACTAAGAAGCATATAGAGTTGTTTTGGTCAAGTTTTAACATCAAAAGTGTCAAGAATCAAAAGTACCCAAACCGTATGAACACAAAACCCTAATTTCCATTTAAGAGTAATTAGTGTTTCTGGATGTAATCTGGGCCTAGATATAATCAATTCAACTTGATAACAACCTTATACAACAATCTTTTTCACCAAAAACGTTCTCATTTGGAAAGACCCAAATCCACGCATAAACCCTAGTTTTCAAATACATTCAATTCGTGTTTCTGGGCGCGTTTTGATGATTAAAAAAGTATCATTGATGTTTTAAGAACGTTTTGACACAGCCCTTTTAACCATAAACACCCTTTCATGATTTAGTGTTCTTGTGCTTACGCGTAAGATACACAAATGTTAATAACTTAAGATTAAACCGTTGGATTTTCATGAAATTTAAAACCATTGTTTAAAAACTTGTTAATAACACAAAACCACTTACAAATTGAAGATCAGATAACCGGATTTGAAGAATGATTTTTGAGCGTAGGATTTGTATGGTTATGAGTAATAAATGTGAGGATTAGGTTAGGTGGAGGTATTTTTTATTAAAAGTAACTTTAAGCTTTTGACAGTTTTAGTCCCTCCACCTTTTCCATTTTCATCCAAAGCTTTTTAACTTCCAATTTTGGTTACCAAATGAAGATTTTATGAAAGAAACTTGACGACACTCCCCCTCGACTTGAGAAAATAATGAAAGGTTATTAATTAAAGTCCGAGGAGTGTCTTTGAACCAGGAAATGTACCACCATTTGTAAAAGATTCAACCGAGATAAGATAACATGCAAGTACACAGTTATTTTGAAGCAGTTAATAGATTATTTTCTCCCCCTCAACACTTGATCGGAAAAATATTGAATTTTGAAAGATTGAAGTGTTGACGGAAGAAGTGTACTTGCCATGTTGAAAGAAATATAGATTAGGAGAATATTTTTGTTGTTTTATCGGATTTTATATTTTTGTATTTTGTTTTTGAAAAGTTTATATACAAAGGATGTTTTGGTGTTTGACAGGTTTTTAAGACTGTTTTAAGAGGTTATCCAATTCCTCTTGAGTCAAACACCTCATACCAATTCGGTGGACCAACTCATTAAACCTAGCGGGAGGCAAGGCTTTGGTGAGCAGATCTGCCAATTGGTATTCAGTACCCACAAAGTATAATTCAACGGTACCCTGTTCCACGTGGTCCTTGATGAAATGATAGCGTAGATCGATGTGCTTTGATTTCGAGTGCTGAACTGAGTTGCACGAGATTGCAATGGCACTCCAATTGTCGCAGTACATCGGGATTCTATTAAATACGTAACCATAGTCTTTGAGTTGTGTTCTCATCCAAATGACTTGAGCACAGCACGCGGACATGGCTACATATTCTGCTTCGGTTGATGACAGCGATGTACAATCCTGCTTCTTTGATTGCCAAGACACCAGTTTATCACCAAGAAATTGTAGAGCTCCTGAAGTACTTTTTCTTGAGTCTAAGCATCCTGCGTGATCAGCGTCTGAAAAAGCGATTAGTTTAAAACCAGAATCCTTCGGATACCAGATCCCCAAGTTAATGGTTCCCTTGATGTATCGGAGGATTCTTTTAGCCTCAGAGAGGTGGGTTTCAGTTGGTCGCGACTGATAACGGGAGCATAGATAAACGGCAAAGACAATATCAGGTCTGCTAGCTGTTAGATACATGAGGGACCCAATAATACTTCGGTATTTGGTGGGGTCAACTAATTTCCCATGTAAATCAGCATCTAACTTCTTGGTATGAGTCATTGGTGTGGCATAAGTATCACAGGTTTTCATTCCAAATTTGTTTAACAATTCAAGGGCATATTTGGACTGACTCAAGAAAATACCACGGGGTGATTGATGAACTTGGAGTCCTAGAAAGAACGTAAGTTCACCCATCATGGACATTTCAAAAATTTTCTTCATTAGTTTTGCAAAAGCGATTGAAAACTTTTTATGTGTTGACCCAAAAATGATGTCATCCATGTAAATTTGAACAATTAAGATGTGTGCCCCGTGATATTGTATAAAAAGAGTTGGGTCAACCGAGCCTTTGGTGAAATTATTGGCAATGAGGAAAGATGATAGCTTATCGTACCATGCCCGAGGGGCTTGTTTGAGACCATAAAGAGCTTTGTTCAGTTTGTAAACATGGTTCGGGAACTCAGGATCAACGAGTCCATCTGGTTGGCTGACATAGACCGTTTCTTTAAGTTGTCCATTGAGAAACGCCGTTTTGACATCCATCTGATAGACCGTCATATTCATATGAGCAGCGAACGCGAGAAATATCCGAACAGCCTCAAGACGAGCAACCAGAGCAAAAGATTCTTCAAAGTCTATTCCCTCTTCCTGACGATAACCCTTAGCAACTAGCCGTGACTTGTTTCGGATGACATTCCCTTCAGCATCCAATTTGTTTTTCCAAATCCATTTTAGACCAATGACGTAGACCCCTGTTGGTCTTTCAACCAGTTCCCATACTTCAAGACGTTTGAATTGGTTGAGTTCTTCCTGCATGGATTCAATCCAGTTGTCTTTTGTCATTGCATCTTTAATGTTTTTAGGCTCAGATTGGCAGACAGTGAGTGCATAAATGCAATGTTCACCGTCTGAGTGAAGACGTTGTCTCGTAACGACTGGTTGGTTCGGGTTGCCAATAATGTTAGCCAGAGGATGGTCTTTTGTCCATCCATGTGTAGAGGGTTGATGTTGGTATACATTGTGCAAATTCTGAGGATTCAAATGGTTTGTTGAAGATTCCGCAACATCTGGTGCAGCAGTCTCATTAGCAAACGGGTTGAAAAATGCATTTGGATCAAAATCTGCAGGTGGGGGTACTTCATTCAGAATATCATCAGCCGGTTCAACATTGTTGGAAGCGGTGTGTTCAACTGTTGTGTTGGAGTCAACTGGTGTAGGTGCATCTTTAACAGTAGTTGTTGTAGCAGGTGTATCAGGTATAGGAATATTATCAGGTTGTGCAGCGGAAACAGCGGATACACCTGGAGCACGTGCATCAATATCGTCACAGAACAGAGGAGCAAATAACCTTTCCATTTGTTGACGAGTTAGCTGAGGGCTTTCTTCAGCTGATGATGGGGGTTGAGGGAAGTTTAAACGGTTGTGACCGGGTTCTAAGCTGTTATACTCAGAAGCCATTTCCGTGAGTTCATCGAAATGAGCATGAATCGTTTCCATTACCTCCTTAGTTCGACGATTCCAGATTCGGAAACCTTTAGAATTGTCACAGTATCCAATAAAGACTCCAATATCAGCTTTGGCTTTGAGCTTTCCAAAATCATCACGATCATTATTCGGATAGCAAAGGGATCCAAATACATGAAAGTGTTTGAGGTTCGGTTTATGGTTGTGGACAAGCTCGAAAGGTGTTTTGTTGTGGCGTTTTGTGATCATAGAACGGTTTTGAGTATAGCATGCAGTAGATACAGCTTCTGCCCATAAGTAATCTGGAAGTTTAGCATTGATTAACATTGTTCTTGCAGCTTCCACTAACGTTCGGTTTCGTCTTTCAACAACTCCGTTTTGTTCAGGTGTACGTGCAATAGATGTTTGATGCTGAATTCCCACTTTCTCATAAAAGTCACGAAGGGTTTTGTTAACAAATTCATTTCCTTTGTCTGTTCTGATTATTCTGACGGTGTTGCGGAGCTGAACCTGTATTTTTGTGAGAAAGGTGATGATCATTTGTGGAGCTTGGTCTTTGCTACGAAGAAAGTAGACCCAAGTCCATCGTGAGTAGTCATCAACAATTACTAAGATGTAGCGTTTGCCGTTGATTGTTTGCACACGCATCGGGCCACACAAATCCATGTGAAGAAGATGAAGCACATGCTGAGAGCTGTGTTCCACCTTTGAAGGAAAATGAGCACGAGTGCTTTTCCCTTGTTCATAGGCTGAGCAAAGGTGATCTTTTGAATACCGGAATCGTGGGAGTCCTTCAACTAGTTTGTGTCGAGCAAGGTTGGTGATGGTTTGAAAGTTTAGATGTGAGAGACGACGGTGCCATAGCCAGGATTTTGTAGATGTTGCCTTTGAAAGTAAGCAAATGGGAGAGGAAGCAACCATGTCTTGCATAGAGATAGTGTAGAGACTAGAATTACGCGAGCCAGACATAAGGTCATTTCCTTGTAGATCACGAATGAAACAAGTTTTCTCCCTGAAAGCAACCTCCAAATCTCCATCACAAAATTGACCTACTGAAAACAGATTGTGGCCGAGGCCTTCCACATAGTAAACCCTGCTGATTTCGATGTTCCCATTAACATAATCTCCGTAGCCCATGATGGCTGCGAAGTGATCGTTCCCGAATCTGACAGTGCCAATGAACTTTGCAATAAAGTTTGATAACAGTTTAAGGTTGCCTGTCATGTGTCGGGAACATCCGCTATCAACAATCCAGAGAATGATCTGTATCACCTGCATTACACACAGACGACACAGATGGAATAGAAGTAGATGTGGAACCCGAAATGTTAGAGGGTTCCGAAGCAGGTATGTGAGACATACACACATTGATAATTTTAGGCATCCATTTAAATCCTAGTGTGTTATATATCCATTTCTGCCATCTATAACTACTCTTTGCTTTAGTCTTAGTGAAAACACTAGGTGGTACTACATTCTTAGGAGGTGAAGCGGGAGCTACTGTGATAGCAATGGTTGTCTTAGAATCTAAAGAAGGTGGTTTACCAAGCACTGACTTAGAATGATTAGAGGGCCTAGAGGTATTCCAATTCTTAGGATTCTGTAATCGAGAGATTATAGCTTTAGCAACACATTTGTCATGACAATCAGAATTCATACTCTTTCGACAAATAACACAAGGTGCATCAGTCTGAATATCAAAAGTACTTAACGGTTTAGCATTCGTTACATCACTATTTGTATTACATTTGCCAGACGCAACATCTATAGTGGAAGCAACATGATTTTTATTCAGAGTCCTAGGGTGTTCTTCTACTTTAGCATTCCTTATTGATCTTTTCTTAGGTCGCACTTCCTATTCTTCGTTTGAGTGCTCCTAGGCTGTGAAGTGCGGACGTTTGGAAAAGATGCAACTATTCCTGTTTCAGTAGAGGGAAACACATTAGCAACTTGTGATTTGGCAGTGGGAATTCTAGGTTCACGATTACTAAGTGTGACTGGTGCTAATCTCTTAATCACAGTAGGCGGAAGTTGTTCATACTTTCCTAACATTTCCCGTAACTTAGAGATGGTGTGAATCAGATCTTGATTTTCAGAACGAATATTACCAGCAAAATTCATTACTTCTCTAGTGTGAGCAAGATAGTGATCAAGTTCGTTAGATGCTTCAAGTCGAGTCTTTTTGAGTAAATCAAATATGATACCATATTCCTGTTTGACTTTTAAAATTTCTTGTTCATATTTTGATATTTGACTTTTCAAAGACACGTTGTGATCATCCAGTTGCTCAATTTTAGGATCAGAAGATTTTTCACTCAGCTGAGCGATTTTCTTTTGAAAACTAAGTTGATGGTTGTGAATATCTTTTTCACACCAATGAAGACGACGTTTTGCATTGTAAATTTCTGTGTGTAATCTTTTATTTTCAGCTTTTAAAGACTCGATCTGAAGCACATTATCGGTGTTCTCAACAGTAACAACAGTTTCAACAATATCAGCAGAGATGTAATCAGATGCAAATGGCAAGGCATGAAGTAACACAACATTATGGATATCAGCACAGATAACATCTTCCAAGAGTCGATCAACATCTTTTCTCAACAGTTTCTTTTTGCGTTTAGTGTTAGAAATAGATGTTTCGGTTTTCTCGAAAACGTTTTTCATTACCCCAAGTTCCTTATGAAAATCCTTTTCCCAGGCAATTGCATAACTTTTCAAGTTTTTAACATTAGGTAAAAGATTTTTCTGAAAAATGTCTCTTTGTTCTCGCGCCAGAGGCGATTGAAAATGTTCAACTTTGATTTCAGATCGATATTCTATCTCATGTTGTAAAATTTTGAGGTCAGCCATGAAAATGTCAAAATATCGAAGAATTTTTCGATTTTCAGGTTGTGAGTTTACTTCACTAATGGAAGGTAAAGGACCATAAGTTTGTGCAAAGTCTGTTTTGGGATTAACAATAGAAGACTCAGGTGTTTTGATGATAACCCTTGGTGTGTTAGAAGAATCCGTTGGTGTGACGAAAGTGACCGCGTTTTTATAATTAAAAGGTTTGTTTTAAACAACATTTTTTAATTTTGATCGACTCTCGTCTTCTGCATCTAATTCCTCTTGACGATGATATTCAACAACACTCATGACAGTATTATCAATTTTGTATTCTGCACTGGAAACTTCAGGAGTTGGTTTGAATGTTTTTAGTGAAAGCTTTGGTTTGTAATCAGTTAGATTTTTTCCATATCCTTTTGGATTGGGTTTTAAGGTAAACTTTTCAATAGCTGTTACGGATTCACCATGTTTGTAAACAACAGTTTTAAACTCTTTAAGTTTGTTTTGCAAGCCGAGAATTTCGTCAAGAAGGTCATCTACCCGATTCGTTGAATGCTTTTTGTATGCGGAGAACTGTTTTTGACAATTTAACAACTCAGCCCTAGCTTTTTGATTTTCCAAGGTGAGAGCGTTAATTTGCTTTTTATGTTCGTGTTTCAGTTGTTCTAATTCAGACAACAAAGCATTCTTCGAGGCGGCTAGATCACGCATCTGTCTCTCTAAATATTTTTCGTTTTGATGAGATTTTGCAAAAGCGGCGTCAAAACCTTTTTCACGGTTTTTTTGAGTTTTGAAAAAGTTGAGTTGCATTTGTAAACATTCAAAATCCTTGGTTAACAGTGCATTTTTACTTTTTAATGACTGATTTAATGCATAACATTCCTCCATTTTGATTTTATGGTCTTGAACTAACCGAGCAAAATCCGGATGAGGCAACAGATCATCTTGTTCAACGTGAGTCTCAACATGATCATTCTTTAGATCCTCAAGTACGACCACGGAGTCAATTTGATTATCAAAGGAAACCATAAGGTCATCTTGATCGTCAAATGTAACTACAGGGTTAACTTGAAAATCATCAGAGAGAGATGTAGAAGACTCATTTTGAACAGTCTGATCCGTGCCGGATTCAGATATTGGCGGAGATATTAGTTCAGATATGATGATGGTTTGTTCGGGTACCTGAGACAAGCCATCAGTGTCATACACTGGGCCTGTATCACTTATGTGCAGCTCATGCATATTAGCCATCAACATAACAGCTGCATTAGCCTGCAAGTCCTCCATATCATCATCTGAGTCTGCATCTGCCATAAAGCTCTGTTCTTTGTCTGTAAGAGATCCACCAGCTTCATCCTTAAGAGCCAAAAGTAAGGCCTCTTTGAAATAAGCACTGCCCCTAGTCCTTGGCTTTGGGTATGCATTAGCCAGGTGTCCCTTCTCATTGCAGTTGTAGCATCTAAGACCATTTAACCGATTCTGAGCATTTCCCTGTTCCACCACTTGAGCTCTGTTGTTATTCCTACCCACAGCATTAAACCCTTGACCACCGCCCATCTGACGACCATAATCACGATTCTGAACTTCAACACGTCCATTGTTCACAACAGCTTGAGTTCGTGTGTTAGATGAGGAACGAATACGATTGTTGGATTTGTTGGTGTAATGGCCAAAAGCATTTGCAATCATCACAAATCCTTGTTGCAATGCTTCGAACGGATCGATTTCCTCAGTAGCTTCACTGACATATGCTTGAGCATTGTTGTTGTATGGAACCAATTGATTTTGTTGAGGTTGAGGTTGTTGCTGTGAAGGTGTGTTTGAAGCAGTTGGTTGAGTTGCTGGTTGAGAGGGATAATTTTGTTGAGCATACAAGGCAAGTTGTTGATTGTCCGGTTGTGACTGTTTAGCAATTTGAGCACGGAGAATCCTTTCCCGATCAACTTCCTTTTCATGAGGCTTCAAGTAATCGTACACCAATCCATAAGTAGAATGATGCATATTCTTCGCTTGACGGAGAAAAATGACATACTTCTCCCATTCTGGACCAAGACTACTCAGGAACTTAGTATTCACTGCAATTCTTGGCATGATGATGTTGTGTTTATCCAAATCATTGATGATATCTGAAAATCGATGATGATAGGACTCTAGTGTCTCTCCAGGTTCAATCATGAAGTGTTCATAAGCCAAGTAAATTTTGGATTCCAAATCCTCTTGATTGAGTACAGATCCTTCCATAAGAAGACGAATATGATCCCACATTTTTTGTGCAGTCTTTTGAGCATCAACACTACGAAGAATTGGGTTTGGTAATCCTAAGAGGATGTATTCCATTGCAAGTTCATCAGCTTCATAGTGTAGAAGTTCTGTAGGATTTAAATCTGCAACAGTAGCAATGTTGGTTTGTTCATCTCTTGGTGGAACAGCAGTTGGATCTCCGGGTACAATGACAGTAGGCATCTCAAATGGACCTTCCAATATAACCTTCTTTAAGAACTTTCCATGTGGCTTCTTTAGATCACAAAACCTAAAGAACCTTATCACCCATTGATCGTAGTTTCCTGGAGTGAGCATTGGAGGTCTATCAAGTGATCCAGCTTCATGAATTGATTGTTGGCTGCTTAAAGCTTCACACATCTTTGCAAACCAAGTGGGTTCCTTCATATTGCTTCGTGATGGATGTTGATTGAAATCGTTTGTGTAGGGTAGAGCTTGAAGACTTGGTGGTGGTTGAACCATTTGTGGTTGTGGAATTGCACCAAGTTGTGGAGTATGTTGCTGATTAAATTGTTGTTGATAAATAGCTTGTTGTTGATTCCATTGTTGATGTTGTGGAGTTAATTGTTGTTGTTGTTGATGATTATAAGTGTGAGGGAAATAGTTAGAGTATGGTGGTTGAGACATGATGATAAACTGGTGTGGTAAAAATGGATCTTTGTAGTCGAATGAACCTTTGTTGATGAAGTGTCCTTAGGTGTAGAAAAGACAAGAACCAAGTAGCACTTATGCATAAAAACACCAAAAGTTACGCGTAACAATAAGGAGTTACGTGTAGGTTTTAGCTTACGCGTAAGTAGGATAAAAGCACTAAAGTTAGGCGTAGACAAAAGTTAGGCGTAGAAAGTTAGGCGTAGGATTACCTTATGCGTAGACCGAAGTTTACGCGTAAAGTGAATCTTATGCGTAGAATTTCTACGCGTAAGCTTATGCTTATGCGTAATTTTAGGGTTTTTTGCCCAAATGATCTTTTACACTTCACAGTGCAAAAGATATCCAAAGTCGACGTATTTTCAGACTTATCCAAGTAAGAAAACACGGAATAAACCAGAAAATTAAAGATCAAACCAAGGAACAATCTTACGCGTAATTTTAGGGTTTTGATACGCGTAGGATTACTCGTAACTTTGATTTTGCCCTAATGTGTTTCTAAACCAGATTTTTGTTATGGAATAGCTTCAATAGTACCAAAAGAACACAAAAGTGTGAATTTTGATGTACCAAAACTGCTAAACGGGTTACGCGTAGAACGACACCCACGAACAAAAACAAGCTTAAAAACGTAAATCCACGCGTAAAGTTTGAAACTTTTTGCCAAAAACAAGTATTTTAACACCTCAAAACATTGAAAGTACAAGAATCTTGGATTAAAAAGTGTAAAAAACGAGTTTATTAGATAACCAAAGATTGCGTTATCTTTACGCGTAAGACCCAAAACCAAAACTTCAAAAACAAACGAGTACACCCAACTATTTGGCGATTGATACCACTGTTAGGTCACTAGTTTTACAAACACAAGTTATAAGAAAGAGATAAGGCGATTGAACAAGTAAACAAGCACACATACACAATAAGAGTAGCACGGTTAGGCGTAGGTGAATGTGTGAAGAGAATAACTTGAACAACCAACCCTCAAATGAGGGTTTACAAGAGTTTATATAGGCAAGGAGCTAGGGCAACACTCCCTCTCCTTCCCTATTCCTTATTGGGCTTGGATCAAGCTTATGGGCCTTCTACATAAGCTTGACCTTAAACAAACATAAAGGCCATAATAAAGCTACCTATTACATATGAAATATAAATACTTGAAATACTGTTTAGGAGTGATTCCAACAGAAGGTGTTCTTCATTCCCCTCATGAAGTGTATTCGGAAAGTTCTTGAGCATTATTCTAAGAGACGGACTGCATCATTTCAACTACACGGGGGAAGTGTTCTCTTGACACCTTTTGGAATGGTTCATTTCAGACTTCAGTGGAAAGGAAATTTGAGAAGATTATTTAAATGTGGGATGATACGTTGCTGTTGTTCTATTGGATGATATAGCCTCGAACGAAGAATCACGGTGATTATTTTTAAAAGGAGCAGTTGGGTTTATGATAATGGTGTGCTTCTTTGTGCACCTGGCTAAAGCAAGCTTGAAATAGAGCTTCGAATCTGCTCAACATAAGGATTTTCGGTTTGGGGGGAAGCTGCCAAAGTCTCACTTTCAGATGGTTCAATTTCTCTCATTCAGGATCCTCGAAAGCTTTGGTGGTGGAAGTTTAAGAGATGACGAATTCTATCTTCTTCGACGTGCTGCTCGATTTCATTATCTCGGTACTCGTATCATCATCCTCTTTAACTATATCATCTTCTCTATCATTGTAAATAATTATTAAAAAACAAAATACAAAAATAGAAAACCAACAAAAGAAAATAGAAAAATATAAAATCAACAAAAACCCATAAAAATCAGAAAATTTAAAAATACCAAAAATATGTTTTCTCAAGACATGTCTTCTGGTATCGATAACATCTGCGGTCTTAGAAATGTCATTCAATAATGGCACAGGAATTTAGATGAAGTTCGAGCAGAAGGTGTAAATATTCTTTTCTAAACATGTCACAAAACTATGGCTTGCAGTTATTTCAGACTGTAACCCGTGCTAAAACCATGGTTTGCTATTATTTCAGATAGCAACCCGTTTTTTCAAGAAAGGAAAGTGCTACACTTAAACGATTTTCACAAAACTCGTGCACTTATCCTAAAAACAAATTTGAGAAAAGTATGTCGAAGGACTGCTGTTCCTACACAAATGTTTTTCCGTCTAAAAATTCTTCAGAAAAATATTTGTTGTTTTAACAAAATGGTGGTAAATGAGTTGCTTTAAAGACAATCAGTTTCAGAGTTGTTTTAAAAATTGAAAACTCAATCAATGACTTCCGCGCTTTTAAACCTTTTATAAAATGAGTCATTGATTGAGGGGGAGAATGTTTTCAAATCTATATCATCTAACGGGCTTTCTTAATTATCCTAATATGCTTAATTAAAAATGATGTTAACCTATGTTGAAGGACTAGGTGCCTAGGATAAGATTGTTAAGATTAGATGATTAGAGTTTGATGAAAACACTATTCCCATGTCATATATGATCTGATTGATATGTTGAATTGACTTTTATTAGTCGATTGCTGTTTGGGTGAGGTCGACCACCATATATCTGTGTGTGTGTTCACTAACGTATGCAGGTATATTGGTATATAAGAATGTTCCCGATCCGGATCCCACATAATATGATGATTGGATGCCGAAAGGAAAGGGTAACTATATCTTGGTTGACAAATGAAGAAACGGAGCTTAATTGGACTTCAATGGAGAGTTGGCATAAATGCAACGTAAGAGGTCTCACTGCATCAGCAGATGGTTTTCTTCTAAGCGATTGAAGAAACGGAGCTTAATTTGACCTTAGTTGGCATTCAAAATACAACGTAAGAAGAAGTCTCACTGCATCTGCAGACGGTTTTCTTCCAAGCCCTACAGCAACAACGGAAGCTTCTCAACCACCTAACGTATCTTCGTGCAGGATACCATTTTTAAACAATTTTTGAAAAATTTGAATAAAATTGTTTTGAAAATGGAAAATATTGTTTTGAAAATAAATTGGACTTAATTTTGAAAATCACCGGACTTTATTTTATCAAAACCTAAGTCACTCAATCATCGACTACAGTCATCGATTGAGGGGGAGAGTGATTTAAAACAAAATATTTTCAAACGATATTTCTTCATAAAAAGTCCGGTCTGTACAACATAAAGTGGTGATCTAAAGATTTAATGTTATGTCATGATATGATTTTCTTTAAAACTCAAAGATCTTACAAAATGAAATTTTTTTCTGTTCTTGTTTGATTGTGAAATTGTTTTATTTTACTAAAGATCTCTTAAAAACAATCATACCTGACACTAACAATCTTTAATGTCTTAAAATGGTCCTTATCTGTCATTTTTCAAAATCAAATCTTGCCACGTCTTTCCCCAAAATTCTCTAAATGATTTAAATCTTTTGGGATCACAAATCTCAAATGGTTTGAAATTTTTGATCGGGGGAGAGATAGTGATTTAAATCTCTTATCTATTTTAATGGAATTGGTTTTAGTCCTTCAAAGGTACTCCTGCCTCCATGTGCCAAACGATTTGAAATACACAATGCACATGTTGAGGAGGAGGATTTGTCCAAAAACATGATGAGTATTTAAACCATGCCACATATTCTCCCATGGTGTTTAAACCTGATTAAATCACTTGAGATCCAAAATCTCAAAGGGTTTGATATTTTTGATCGGAGGAGAATTTGTGATTTAATAATGAAATCTGGTAAATGATGATCGATTTGATTCAAATGTGCAGGCTGCTCTCTCATATGTGCTAAACGCTTTCGAATCTCGAAGCACATATTGAGAGGGAGCGAATGGTTTCTTAATGGTTTTTGTGATCGTGGATGTGCTTCAAAAGAACTCTTTCCTCTATGTGATAAAATGATTTCAAATATCCTATGCACATATTGAGGGGGAGAATTTTACCAAGAAAATCAAATGGCTTTTTCTATGAAAATTGTGATCAAAGAAAATATTTCAAAGTCCTCTTGCCTCCATGTGCTAAACAATTTCTAATTCATATGCACATGTTGAGGGGGAGGTTTTTCTAAATGATCAAAACTATTAGGGTACAAAAGGCTTTGATCTCGTATCACAAGTACCTTGATTGTTTTTCCAAATGATTTTTCAATTGGTTTCATGAAAGAATGAACAATACCAAAAGACCGACCAATTTACTTTATGCATGGTGTTATAAGGATGGTTAGGTTAGGTATTCGTTCCCACGATCCACCAGAACCGAAGGGATCTACCCAGGGACAATCCACTAGATAGTGTAGAGTTCTTAGGTATGATGAAAAAAGGAGAAAAGTGAGATATGAGAAGAGTGCGGACTGAGATAGAGCTAGAACTGGAATAAACCCAACAAGGTTCTAGTTATGAAGTCTCGGTAAACACTGAAGGGGTTAAAGAATGAAAAAGAATTAAATGTGAAAAGAGTGAAAAGAAATAGCCCTCCAATAATTCAACCTTAGGGCAGAATCCGGGTTCAATACATATGCTACTTGTTGTTACTAAGGTAACACTGGTATTGAAGACAAGACGTCATGGACCCAGTGACGCACTGCACTAAACTTCCTAAGCTACTCAAGTTCCTCTTAAAAGGGCTTGTTTCATTCTCACGGGGAACCTACATAATCTATCGACTTTCTCTTAGAGATTGTTGATATTGAAGAAGGAGACCCTCTCCCTAGTCTCCGACATAGGAAACCAAAGTGCACAATTGAGTCTAGAGCCAAGAGATCATCCACAATATCTCATTAGGACACTGAATTAATGAAGACTTACTGTTTCACACAATGTAGAAAGTAATAATATATTAAGAGTCCTACGCATTATCCTTGTGGTATTGCCAGAACATCCGAGTGATATGTAAATATTCACGATGAAGATGGAAATCCTTCTAGAGCCAACATCATACAAGCTCTTGGTGGGTGACATGTGAGATCTTGCAAAAGATCAAGCTTGTGACAACTGGATAGAAACGATGGGGCGATTCAATCTTGAATCAACCTTGGTCCAGGAAATGAATTGACGGATACCTTTGAAAAACCAGTCGTTGTGCTTAAAATTTCTTTTCCATAGCACATCGACTGTGTATTAATGTTTCAAAATTAAAGGGTATTTATGATTGATAATTGATTTTCAATAAAACCTTCGTTGCATTGCAAAACTCTTTATAATGAATACGCGATTGTTTTCAAATCATTTTCATCAATCAGTGAATCTCAATTCACTGGTTCACTCACTACGTGTTGTCTTCTTTGAGATGTTCCGGTTTGAGAACAGCTAGTGCAGCTGCGAAACCCTGTCAAGGAGATTCCTCGGAATTATACATGATCACAGGCAGTACTTGTACTGATCAACGGGGAACCGTGGGCCGTGCACCTCAATTCAACAAAAGTGATCAAAGACACTTTTGTGCGCTTTATTGCTAACTGTTTTATGCAGAAACACCTGACGGTTGCAGCTGATCAGAATTGAAGAGTCAATCCAAAGCCGCATGCTCACAGCATCCACACTTAATTAAAGAAATCATGACAAGTGCTTATCTACATAACCTGGCTCTGATAGCTACAAATATCATGAACCAATAAAGCTTCCGCTACTCTGATGAAAAGATGTCATGATCCAGAAAGTGTGAGCATGTCGGTCCAAAAGTCACAACATCAGATGATGGCAACACAACAAAGGGTGATCCAGAGATTTAATGTGGCTGATGATCTCGATGAAAGCTCGAAGATCATCAAGATGTGGATCAGTTCAAAGACCTCCACTGAAAGTACAAAGTATGCGGACTTTGAAGAATCGCTACTAAAGCACAAAGATTGCGGAACTTGAAGAATTGAAGTCTACGAGCTCAGAACTAAAGACAAAGATGAATGCTAGGATGCAAAATGTATTTCATGGGGTGACCTCCCTTAGGGGGATATTGTTAGGAATTGGAAATTCCATGAGGAAGTGTCGGTCACCCCAATTATAGTATAGCATATGTTAGCTCGTAGACATGTCGTTATTTACGTTATATAGTAGTTAATTAGTTAGTTATTAGCTTAGTGCAACACCGTGGAGGAAGGACGGGTCTTTACCCACTGTATGCCTGATCCACAGTCCGTCAGGAGGACGTTTGTTCTGTAACTATAAATACCCCTTCCATCCTTGGAAGGGGTGCCACTCTCAATCTAACCTTTCTTTTTTGTTGAACTTTCTCTCTCTAGTTTCATCCTCTCCTCTCTTCATCTCTCTAAAACCATGGCATACTTGTATCATCACCATCCAAGACCACCCGAATCATCATAACACAATATATGTAAGATCCTACAAGGTGCGATCTCTATCTGCAACCTAATATGAATGATGTGTTCTAATGTAAGCCATGAAACAATGTCGTGCATGCAAACTCATATGATATCCATACCACTTGTACATTTTTGAAAATTAAGTTTATCATCGAAATACACGTTTATGACATCTCGTCATGTTATAAAATACTTTACAAGTACTTACGTTGAAATGACATCCTACAATAGTTGCTTAGTGATTTATCAAGAAATTATAGTTTATGAGTAGTTTTCCGAAAAGTTTGAGAGATCGTATATTATTCGTTACAACTTCGTTTGACGAACGGTTGAACATTTTGGAATATAGGCCAGGTGAACTCACTTTGACTTAAAGACATTATTTTCTCAAAAGTACTCTATCGATAAGAAAAATGGCTCCAAACATCGTCACTTGCGATAAGCATTTTGGTCTAGTAGAAAATATATCAGTGTTAATACTTGTGTAAAATAGTTACGATAGCCATAATTAAAACGCGTGTAACTTAGTCGTTATAAGTCCGTTTTCTACGTTTTATATATCCTTAGTTTCGTGTCAAGGTATACTAATATATTTTTGACAAATCGACTCATTTAGATAATGCTTAAAACTCGTTTTTGCCCCTTAAATAACCCTTGACAGCTTGTATTTTTCAGAAAATTAGTTTTCGTCGTTAAACTTGAAAATAACGTAACTTCTTCGTTATAAATCCGTTTTAACCCGTTCAAGCGACCACGGTTTCGTTTTAAAGTCTATTTTCTGAATATCTAGCCCAAAATAATCCTTGACCTGTCGAAATTTCCAGATTTTACAAAAATGGACAGCAAATATATTTTTATCGTCTAACTTGATTTTTCTTGCGCAAATCTTGTTCCAACCATTTCAAATCAACACCAAATCTACTCTAAACCTACCATACACCTTCTTAGGGTGTCATGGGTTCCTAAACTTCATCAACAATGATAGGTTTTGTGGGAATAATTGTAGGATAGTTAAAACTCATAATAAGTAATAAAAACAAGTAAAAAGTGGTATGAATCATAGAGTACTTGCATATTTTGTACTAGCATGATAAAAATAGATCAAATATGATTATGAAAGAGTAGTAAAAATATTTAGAACCTATCATACACCTTCTTAGGGTGTCATGGGTTCCTAAACTTCATCAACAATGATAGGTTTCATGGGAATAATTATAGGATAGTTAAAACTCATAATAAGTAATAAAAACAAGTAAAAAATGGTATGAATCATAGAGTACTTGCATATTTTGTACTAGCATGATAAAAATAGATCAAATATGATTATGAAAGAGTAGTAAAAATATTTAGAACAATTACTAGTAGTATGATGAGGTTTAAGTAACTAGGTACCTAAATACTTCTTAGTTTTTATTTCAAAACCTAATAGAGAAGTAATCTAGAGTTTGTTTAATCACTTGATCTTGAAAAACTTGTGATTTCTTCTTGGTTTTTGGTCTTGGCCGAATATTGGAGATGAGATGGAGAAGGTTTCTTTCTTTTTTTTTCAACTTTGAGTAAGTGTTTGTATGTGTTTAGGATTAGGATAATATCTAGTATAAAGTAAATATCTTAGCTAGAAATGTGTATGTGTACATCTAGTAAGTTAGAGATATTATTTACAATTTGGGGACTAGGGGGGGTCGGCAATGGGTATATTGGGGTAAGGTTGTGTATTTTTTGTGTTAGTTAAATGTATATAAAGTTATGTATATTGAGTATTTTGTACATGTAATTAAATATTAAGTGTAGCGTTAGCTAAAAATCAATTTTAACGGAACAAAATAAAATATATCGAAGTCATAAAAATTATGAAAATACATTTCTCGCAAGAATTGAGTGAATAAATAATTATCGAGTTGAATTTACGAAAACCATCGTAAATATATATATATATATATATATATAACAATTTATATACAAAATAAATTTAAAACGTTGGGTAAACTAATAATATAATTTTTACAGTCTTAAAATGAGTATAAAAATATATTAGGACAATTATTGGAAGTGTCGGATCAATTATTCAAAATAAATGATCGTGCGATAGCGTTCATTTAATAAGAAAAATATACGTCACTGAAATATGCAAACCCATGCATGAACTAATATGAAAGTGATGTTACTGATGATATGTAGACTAACTCTAGTCTATATGAAGTGTTCTCAATGATGTTTCATGAATACGCAGCTAGACCCTTACGGTTACGCGAATTTGATACTTGTAAACCTAGTTTACGAAAAATGATGAATAAAATCATGAATATAAATTTTTATCTGGGAATGAATAGTGTTTTGTGTAGAAAATTTTTGAAATAACCTTTCAAAATATTATATCGACTTCAAAAACGATGAATAGTAAAATGATGAATAGTAAACGATGAATAGTAAATTCCCGAGATGAATAGTAAAAATTTTAGAGTTTGCAAAATGACCGGAAATTGGGAATTGTGACATTCTTCCCCTGTTAGAGGAAGCACGTCCTCGTGATTCAATTAACGATAACTATAGTACGAAACTCGATAAGGGTTCTAAAAGTTTATGCTCGTGCGTATGGTCTAAATGATTATGTCAATGCTCATGTATATAGGTTTCTCATCCAACTATGTACGTTCTTGTGCTATCGTGACCGTTTCCCATTCTAAAAACATGCTCTCTTATGGTTGGGTTTGATGAGGCAAGCTTTCCCATTCTCGAGCAAAACCCTCAAAAGACTTCTAGGTAACCGATTTTTACTTAATCTCACAACTCATCAAACAAGAACTGTCATGAGATTAGGCTAAATCGGTTTGAGTAACAACTTGATTCTAGCTTGATCTTTGCAACTCATCAAACAAGAACTGTCACTCTGATCAAACTGGAAACAAGTGGTTTGAAGAAAGTCTTTTGAAAATTTGGCTGAATTATGGAATTGCTTACACATATAAGACTGATACTCCCTTCATTGCATGATTCTTCCTGAATTAGACATAGGTGATCAGGCTATGTATAATTTTAGGAGTAACTATGCAATGCTTGGACTAATCGACTCATATGATATTTGGTGTTGAGTCAACTGATGTTAAAATTGTGATAGGGGATGTCAAGGAATTCTCCACATTGGGTTATGAAGAAAGGATAATGGAATGGGCATCTATAGGCATCTATGTGACAATCGATGTGAAATAAAAACAAATAATCCATATAATGTGCGTATAAAACCGCATGTATAATGAGTATGCACTTATAATGATATGATGAGATGCTATAATGATATAGTTATAGTCTAGGGTCAACGATGCAACCTAGTTCTCTATAACCGTTGCTCTGATACCAATCTGTCACACCCCCAAATTACCTGTTTTGCAGCGGAATGGAATACATGGGGGATGACTGTCATAGCATCAAAGTTACAGTTATATACTTATATCGAACGACCTAAAATGTCGTTTTGAAAAATATCGTTTGATTAAGTAAAATAATAAGAGTTTACAAAACATAGGTCCCAAAAGATTTCCAATGTACCAAAATGAGTTTGTTACAATCAAACGACAATTAAGTGCATAAAATATATGTGAGACGCGTCGACACCGCGACTCTATGATAAGTCCACATGCATGCCATGAAGTGAATGCCTTAGATACCTAAGATAAAACATGCTAAAAAGTGTCAACACAATGGTTGAGTGAGTTCATAGAGTTTGTGTTGTCATGAAAAACCTTTAAAGAACGTTCATGCAGCAAAGGCAAAGTTCTTGGTCATTTAGAATAGTCCACAAAGAAAAGGCATTGTAAATCCACTCAGTTCCTAGTTCCGCCCATACAAAACTTGCAACATGTGTGTTCACAACCCACTGCCAAAATATGTATGTCTAGTAGTCAAGTATACGTTGTCATAATAAATCACAATATAGCACCACGTATATAATAAATAAAGACTGCTCCGAACAAGGGAGACTTTATAGTGCTGCTCCGAACATGGGAGACTTTATAGTGCTGCTCCGTTCACATAGGGAGACTTTATAGTGTTGCTCCGTTCTCATAGGGAGACTTTATAGTGTTGCTCCGTTCACATAGGGAAACTTTATAGTGTTGCTCCGTTCACATAGGGAGACTTTGCACGCTCCACCAATAAGGCGAGAGTTTTAGGTCATAACACGTACGATTCAATAAGTTCAAGCGTTCCATTCCAAAAGTTCAAAATTAAGTTCAAGTGTTCCATTCAAAAGTTCAAAATTAAGTTCAAGAGTTTAAGTCGAGTTCTAAAAGTTCAAAACAGTCAAAGAGCTCAAAACATATCATAAGGCTCAAAATAGTCAAAGGGTTCAATATTATGTCCAACAAGTTCAAAATAGTCAAAGGGTTCAATATTATGTCAAACAAGTTCAAAATAGTCAAAGGGTTCAATATAAAGTCAAACAAGTTCAAAATAGTCAAAAGGTTCAATATTAAGTTAAAAGAGATTAATTATATATCAAAATGTTTTAAATCAAGTTAAAAGAGATTAATTATATGTCAAAATATTTTAAATCTAGTTAAAAGAGATTAATTATATGTCAAAATGTTTTAAATCAAGTTAAAAGCGATTAATTATATGTCAAAAGAATTAAATCAAGTTAAAAGAGATTAATTATATGTCAAAAGAATTAAATCAAGTTAAAAGAGATTAAATATATGTCAAAAGGTCCAACTCAAGTTCAAAGTATTCAAATATATGTGAAAAAGTCCAAATCAATTTAAAAGAGTTCAAATATATATGTCGAAGGGTTCAAAAGCAAGGAAGGTGGTTCAAATAATAGTGTTCATAACATAGTGATCAATTTAGTTCGGGCATAATCTACCTACTAGCATAAGTAGTGAAACAACAATTATTTAAGTTCATATAAATGTAAAGTAAAAGCAAGTAGTTGAGCATGTATCTCCCCCGAAGAGTTTATAAAACAATTAAACGAGTAAAAGTGGGGCTACGAACTCACCTGATGCAATGATTATGATGACAAAAGTAGATACACTAATATGAATGATGTGTTCTAATGTAAGCCATGAAACAATGTCGTGCATGCAAACTCATATGATATCCATACCACTTGTACATTTTTGAAAATGAAGTTTATCGTCGAAATACATGTTTATGACATCTCGTCATGTTATAAAATACTTTACAAGTACTTACGTTGAAACGACATCCTACAATAGTTGCTTAGTGATTTATCAAGAAATTATAGTTTATGAGTAGTTTTCGGAAAAGTTTGAGAGATCGTATATTATTCGTTACAACTTCGTTTGACGAACGGTTGAACATTTTGGAAAATAGGCCAGGTGAACTCACTTTGACTTAAAGACATTATTTTCTCAAAAGTACTCTATCGATAAGCAAAATGGCTCCAAAAATGGTCACTTGCGATAACCATTTTGGTCTAGTAGAAAATATATCAGTGTTAATACTTGTGTAAAATAGTTACGATAGCCATAATTAAAACGCGTGTAACTTAGTCGTTATAAGTCCGTTTTCTACGTTTTATATATCCTTAGTTTCGTGTCAAGGTATACTAATATATTTTCGACAAATCGACTAATTTAGATAATGCTTAAAACTCGTTTTTGCCCCTTAAATAACCCTTGACAGCTTGTATTTTTCAGAAAATTAGTTTTCGTCGTTAAACTTGAAAATAGCGTAACTTCTTCGTTATAAATCCGTTTTAACCCGTTCAAGCGACCACGCTTTCGTTTTAAAGTCTATTTTACAAAAAGAATCCTTGACCTGTCGAAATTTCCAGATTTTACAAAAATGGACAGCAACTATATTTTTATCGTCTAACCTGATATTTCTTGCGTAAATCTTGTTCCAACCATTTCAAATCAACACCAAATCTACTCTAAACCTACCATACACCTTCTTAGGGTGTCATGGGTTCCTAAGCTTCATCAACAATGATAGGTTTCATGGAAATAAGTATAGGATAGTTAAAACTCATAATAAGTAATAAAAACAAGTAAAAAGTGGTATGAATCATAGAGTACTTGCATATTTTGTACTAGCATGATAAAAATAGATCAAATATGATTATGAAAGAGTAGTAAAAATATTTAGAACACTTACTAGTAGTATGATGAGGTTTAAGTAACTAGGTACCTAAATACTTCTTGGTTTTTATTTCAAAACCTAATAGAGAAGTAATCTAGAGTTTGTTTAATCACTTGATCTTGAAAAACTTGTGATTTCTTCTTGGTTTTTGGTCTTGGCCGAATATTGGAGATGAGATGGAGAAGGTTTCTTTCTTTTTTTTTCACCTTTGAGTAAGTGTTTGTATGTGTTTAGGATTAGGATAATATCTAGTATAAAGTAAATATCTTAGCTAGAAATGTGTATGTGTACATCTAGTAAGTTAGAGATATTATTTACAATTTGGTGACTAAGGGGGGGGGGGGGTCGGTAATGGGTATATTGGGGTAAGGTTGTGTACTTTTTTTGTTAGTTAAATGTATATAAAGTTATGTATATTGAGTATTTTGTACATATAATTAAATATTAAGTGTAGCGTTAGCTAGAAATCGATTTTAACAGAACAAAATTAAATATATTGAAGTCATAAAAATTATGAAAATACATTTATCGCAAGAATTGAGTGAATAAATAATTATCGAGTTGAATTTACGAAAACCGTCGTAAATATATATATATATATATATATATATATATATATATATATATATATATATATATATATATATAACAATTCATATTAGGACAATTATTGGAAGGATCAATTATTCAAAATAAATGATCGTGCGATAGCGTTCATTTAATAAGAAAAATATACGTTACTGAAATATGCAAAGCCATGCATGAAATAATATGAAAGTGATGTTACTGATGATATGTAGACTAACTCTAGTCTATATGAAGTGTTCTCAATGATGTTTCATGAATACGCAGCTAGACCCTTTTGGTTACGCGAATTTGATACTCGTAAACCTAGTTTACGAAAAATGATGAATAAAATCATGAATATAAATTTTTATCTGGGAATGAATAGTGTTTTGTGAATAGTAAAATTTTGAAATAACCTCTCAAAATATTATATCGACTTCAAAAACGATGAATAGTAAAATGATGAATAGTAACCGATGAATAGTAAATTCCCGAGATGAATAGTACAATTTTTAGAGTTTGCAAAATGACCAGAAATTGGGAATTGTGATAGTCATGCACATATTTCTATTGATGAATGAAAATACCTTTTGATTTCTGCTACAATTGAAGGCCCAAAAAGAATGTAAGTTCACCCATTGCACTCATCTCAAACTCACTTTTCATCAATTCCTCAAATTCCCTGCACCAAGCTTCTTTGGTAGAACCAAAGATAATGTCATCCACATACACTTGACCAAGAATGATATCCCTGGAGTTCTTCATGATAAAGAGAGTCTTATCAATAGCACCTCTCCTGTAACCATGTTTCAGCAAGAACGAAGAGAGCCTAGCATACCAAGCCCTAGGTGCCTGATGAAGTTCATAGAGTGCTTTAACCACTTTGTAGACCATATCTGGATTGTGAGGGTCTACAAATCCCTTGGGCTGAGTAACATACACTTCTTCCTCAATTTCACCATATAAGAAAGCACTTTTTACATCCATCTGATATACCATGAAGCCCATGTAGGAAGCAAAAGCTAAGAAGAGTCTGATAGCTTCTACTCTAGCAACAGGAGCAAAAACTTCATCATAAACAATCCCTTCTTCTTGTCTGTGACCTTGGGCAACCAACCTAGCCTTATTCCTTACCACAATCCCCCTTGCATCCCTCTTACACTTCAGAATCCACTTTGTGCCAATGGCATACTTGCAAGGAGGCAACTGAACATGCTCCCAAACATTTTGATTTAAAAATTGTTACATTTCTTCTTGCATAGCAGCTACCCAATAATCATATGCTAAAGCCTGTGCAACACTGGTAGGTTCAACTTGAGAGAGGAAACAAGCAAAAAGACAATGATGGTAGTCTATGTGATTGTTCCTATGTTGATCCTGAATATAACTGAGAAATGCAGATTCACCAAAGCTTGTCTTCTTCACCCTGCTTCTAGTTTGCACAGATGAAGTAGGATCACCAATTATTAGAGATTGTGGATGTACTGTGTTAATCCTCTTTGTGACATTAGGACTAACATCAACTGATGTGGCCAGATTAGTGATAGTAGGACCAAAGTCATCACCATAAGAAGAAGAATCAAAAATGCCTGTTCTTGACAAATGATGAATGCCATCCAATTCCAAGCTTGTATATTGTGAATTGGCTAAGTCACATGGACTTGAAAATCTGGTGGGAGAGTCATCTAAACCCAGAGTATCAACAGATGGAGTAGTGGAGGGAACCGCAGGAACAACATCACTAGCAGAAGGAACATGAACACTACCAACAGAATCTCCATCAGCAACAACTGACCCATTACCAGCAGAATTGACATCAGCAACTTTCTGACCAGTAGGATCAGACACATTACCAGCAGGAACAAATACATTATCAGCCGCATCAAACTTCCTGTGGGCTTCAATAGTTTCCTGCCTTAAGAGTTCCTCTGTTTCTTTGGAGAATTCATAACCATACTTTTCAGCATCATCCTTTGCTGCATGCTCTTGGCGTTGAAGCTTCAAAAGCTCTTCTGCATACCCTAAATCACTTGAAGCTACATCAGAAGAATCTGTGTCCTTGGTACCTGAAAAGTGGTTAGTAGGAAAAGAAGGAACAATAATAAGTTATTCATCACAGTCTGAATCTGACTCATTATCTGAGGAACCTGAAATGTTAGTTTGAGTAGCTTGTGGTTCTGCAGAAAGATTAGATTTATAAGGAGTATAACCTAAGTGATCAGTTAAGTAGTCAAGATCAAAGTACCATTCTTGACCTGCTCCCTGAACATTAGGCTTGTCTTCCATAAATCTCAGATTCAGTGTTTCTTCTATCCTCTTTGTGGAGATGTTATATACCCTGTAAGCCTTACTATGAGCAGAATAGCCTACTACAAAACCCTCATCAGCTTTCCTTTCAAATTTGCCCAAATGATCACTGGTGTTTAAGATGGTCACATGACAACCAAAAGGCTTAAAGTTGCTTATGGTAGGAATCTTTCCAGACAAAAGTTCATAAGGTGTCTTATTGTGAGGATGAGTTATCAACACCTTGTTCAAAACATAACAGGCAATACTGACTGCTTCAGTCCAGAACATGGTAGGCAACTTTGAATCAGCAAGCATAGACCTTGCTGCTTTAATAAGGGTTCTATTTTTCCTTTCAGCAACTCCAATTTTGTTGTGGAGTCCTGGCATTGCTGCAATCCCTTTTATCCCCTTAGAAGCACAGAGCTCAATTAATTTGGCATTCTTGAACTCTGTCCCATTGTCACACATAATGGCTTTAACCTTTTTATTCAATTGATTCTCAACCAGGGCAATAAAATTTTGAAGAACCTGAAATGTCTCATCCTTAGTCCCCAAAAAGAATGCCCAACAATACTTGCTATAGTCATCAGTAACCACCAAACAATAGTACTTGTGATCAATGCTTCTAATAGATCTAGGACCAAAGAGGTCCATATGTATAAGTTGCAAAGGCTCTGAGATAGTGCTGACAGCAGTAATGGATTTATAGGAAGCCTTGTATTGCTTTCCCTTGTTGCAGGCCACACAATTGTGCTCATTAGTAAAGACTTTGGAAAGAAGTCCATGAACCAAACCATGTTTTGCCAGCTTGTTTATAGTTTTGAAATTGACATGAGCCATCCTTCTATGCCATTTATTAGATTCATCCAAGGATGCCTTTGCCACCAAACAAGCTAAATCTCCTTCAGGTTGAATATATTTGAGGTTGAATGTATAAAGATTATGTTTCCTAGGCACCTTTAGAACAACTTGACTATCATCAGGTATCTGGAAGTCTTTGGATAGTACAAGACATTCAGTATCAGTGAACAAAACACAATTTTTCTTGTCACAGATTTGAGACACAGAAAATAAATTGAAATTTTGTAGTTGTTCCACATAATACACATTCTCAAAGTCCAGCTTGGAAGTTCTAATGGTTCCCTTCCCTGTAATCATGCAATCTGTCTCTGTTCCCTGTCATACTTCTAGAACATCCACTATCAACAATACCTAAATATTTATTTGTATGAGGATCATCCTACAAGTTAAAAGATATACAACAACATTAGTATACATGGAGACCCAAGCCATTACTGACTTGGGCCTGCCTTTTGGATCATATTAGAAAAACCTGCAGATTGATGAGATCCATTATTATTCTTGGAACCCTTCATGAATGATGGTCTATTTTGTGTCCAAGAGCAACCTGCTGAGGGCTTAACAGCAGTATCCCACCTTGCCCCCCTTTTATTCAATGCGTCATTATTAACAGGCCTATATCCATTTTGAAAATAAGTACTAGTAAGTCTGATTAATGGCCTAGGAACATTTCTTCTCCAACAAGATGAAGATCGTCTATCGGCAGAAACTGGGTTACCAGTAGGAACTGGTCTACCAGCAGGAACAGGTCTACTAGCAGTAACTGGTCTACCAACAGAATTGGTTCTGCCAGTCCTCACATGTGTTCTAGAGGGAACAAATGGAGCAATTTTGGTCACATCATTCCATATTGGTATATGTCTCTGTTGATTAGTACAAACACACATTTGTTTCTCATAAAAATCACAATCTTTGATAAGATGAAATGTACTACCACAAACAAAACATGATTTCTTCTTAAAATGATTGTTCATAACATTAGGAGTATTATCACTGTTAGGTCACTAGTTTTACAAACACAAGTTATAAGAGAAGAGATGAAGGCGGATGAACAAGATATCACACACACACACACGTATAAAAGAGAAAGGTTAAGCGTAGATGTATGTGAAAGAATAACTTGAACAACCAACCCTCAAGTGAGGGTTATTACATTGTTTATATAGGCAAGGAGCTAGGGCAACACTCCCTCTCCTTCCCTATTCCTTATTGGGCTTGGGCCTAAGCTTATGGGCCTTCTACATAAGCTTGACCTTAAACAAACATAAAGGCCATAATAAAGCTACCTATTACATATGAAATATAAATACATGAAATACTGTTTAGGAGTGATTCCAACAATCCCCCCCTCAAGTATATATGAATGTAAATGGTGAAGGCGTTGATGTAATAGTAGATGTGACGTCTTCTGACATTCTTCTTTCTTGTGAGAGGAATTGCCTTGATTCGAACAATCTCCCCAGTGTAGAGAGATAGTTATCTTTGAACAGTTATGCTTCGACGTCATCATTAACTTTGTTCTTTGATCATTGTTCTTTGTGGTGAAAGTGATAGTATGTTGTTATCTGCATCAGTCTGCCTCAGGTCTGCTTCGCTGCTCCAGTGTCTCCACGTCATTCTTCAACATGCTCACACGCTCTTTGACGTTGGAAATCAATACTGATGAAGTTCTGTAAGTCTTATGACTTTGTAGATTCTTTGATTGATGAAGAATCATTCTGACTGTTGTGTTGCATTCAAATAGGACTTCCATTAGTGATGATGTTGGCGTGAGCATGAGAAGAATCAGCACGATCATTCCGCTCCAGAGCTTCCATAAGAAGAAAACATTTCAAACGGTTAGTAATAAGCGGTTTCCGGCACTTACAAGTTTGAACTTCGAGAGTGTTAACAGCATAGTGTGAAAACACAACTCTAATTCTTACAAAGGCCGTTCCTGAACTGGAGTCCCACAAGTGAGATAACGCGATGTACCGAAGTACATCTACAGTTCAGATGAGTCGCTGAGGTACACCGAAGCATCACTTCACGACTGTAGACCGTTTGAGACACACTCCGCGTAATCCACAGGGAGTTACCGAAGTGACCTGCTGTCAGGGCTGTTTGATGTTGACCCTGGCAGGAGTTTCCATTCAATCACTGAGGATCACAGATGTGAACCTCTCATAAATGTTCTCGACAGATTGCTAAGATCTGTGAAGGACTCGATATGAACCACTGATGATCTTATTTGTTGATCATCAAGTGGTTAAATGTCAAGTGTTCCTAAGAGATCTTTTGATGAATCTCGTGGCTTTAGACTCAATAGTGCATTTTGGTTTTCCTGAGCGGAGACTAGGGAGAGGGTCTCCTTCTTCAATACCAGCGATCTCTAAGAGAAAGCCAATAGTTTATGTAGGGTTCCCTGTGAGAATGAAACAAGCTTCTGTTGAGAGAAACTTGAGTGGCTAAGAAGGTTTAGTGCATGCGTCACTGGGTCCATGACGACTTTTAATCTTCAATACCGGTGTCACTAAGTGACAACCAGTAGCATATGAATTGAACCCGGTGTCTGCCCTAAGTTGAGTAATCTGGAGGGCTATTTCTTTTCACCCTTTACTTTACATTTCTTTTTGATTCTTCAACTCCTTCTTTCTCCGATTCTCATTTTCTCCTTTTTATAATCATTCCTAAGGACTTCTAACACTAACTAATGGTAGTGTCCTTGGGTAGATCCCTCCGGCTCTGGCGGATCATAGTACGGTTATTCCTAACCTTAGTCACCTTATAACTCCATGACTAACCTATGTTTGCCATTAAAACCACTGTATGTGAAAATATCTCTCAAAGGGTTTGTTAATGAAAAACATGTTTGAACCACTGTGAGAGATGATGTTTTGCATAAATACTCCCCCTCCACATGTGCTTAATAGTTTTAATGGTTAAATGCACAGTGAGGAAAGAGCGCGCACTTTTTGAATTGATCCACTGAAGATATACAATCCCCCGCGAGACACGGTTACGTTGCATAGTTAAAGAGTTACATTGTTAGCTTTTAGGTGACAACTAGCTCTAATAACTACCTTGAAGGTGTAGACAAACCTCGAAAGGTTGTCATACCCGTCAGAGTTCATGTCTATCAAGAGTTTCTCGAATGGTACATTCTACTCAGACAAGTCCTTTGCGAGACACGTTTACATCACTAGCGAACTAGCTTGAAATTATTACCCGTCCAGGACAAGTCTTTTCGAGTTACTAACAGTTTAGTACCGTAAATTCGTTGGTTAAGTCTGAGGTACACATATTCATTTGCATTTTGTACAACATATTTCTTATCACACAATTTTCTCCCCCTCAAAAATGGCATATAAAAATGTTATTTTGAACGATTGACAATAAATATGACCATTTCGAGTGTTGCGGGAAGATGACCACTATGAACAATTTGTGAACAAAGTTTTAAATTCAAATACTCCCCCTCCACTGGTGATATAAACGGTTGAGGTTTTGAAAAATCATATGGGGAAATACTTGTCTTTTTGAGCAAAACCTTGAAAAATGAAAGGTTTGATAGGTTTTACACAAAAAATAAGAAGCTTTCGCTCCTTTTATAAGGATTGTGGCACTGAGGCGTACCACAGGGTCCTTTCTTGACAATTACGGGTTGTACACTGTTATGTGTGCACAAGCCATAGACATATATAATCACACATCCAAAATTATATGAAGGAAGCAATTCAAGGGGTACCAGGAAGTGCAGTGATGTTCCCAGGAGTGCGCACAGGGTGTTGAAAGCCGGTGATGTTTCTCCTGGGTCGACCACCAACATAGCTCTCCAATCGTCTGAACTGATCCCTTCTGAACAACCGTTCATCAATCATGGTGATGATGCGTCTCACATCCCTCCTTTCCTGAGAATTCCAGCGCTTAAGAGACCCAACTTTCAGGCGTATATCCTTCAATCTGTACGCCAATCCATCCCTAACCAGCTTCAAGGTATGATCCCCGAATTTGTGGAGCTTACTACACGCCATTAAGCAGTTTCTTTGAAGTTCACTATGGTAAACAACGCCGAAAGGTTTGCTGATGAGTGTATATTGAGATAGCTGGTTGAGATCGGGAAGAGTAAGCGTTGGAGGAGTGAGGTTGACACGCGTCTGATAAGATTCAACAGCCATCTGGATATCTTCAACACGTTCTTTGATCACGATGCGTCTAATGAAGATGAGAACTGACTTGATAAATTCACGTTGAACTTCAGTCGAGAATTGTCTCATACGACCCTGTACTTTGGCAAGGTACATGTCTTCGATGTCGTTGAGGGACAAGTTCTCAAAGTCAGCCTCGGAGAATCCATAGTCTTGTTCATCTTGTCGTTTGACTATGATATTCTTCAAGAATGTGTAGTCCCACTTAGACTTGAGATCAATGTGTTTGATGGCCACGATGTCCTTAGAACTATACACTGCATGTTGAGACTTCTGAACCAGGCAGCTTCTGTAGTAGATTCTTCGGCGTTCAGGCCAATGATGAATCCCATACAATGCATCTTGGTCGTATGCTTGCACGTTGTCAGAAAACAAGTGATTTGCACGTTCCTCGATAGCTATGCAGTTTGAGTAAATAGCCGCTGGGAATGGAAGAGTCAATGATGTAGCATATTTTCGCAAACCATCGCTACCGTGTAAGAGAAAATCCAGGTCTTTGTTAAAAAAGTATCGGAAGGGAATCCGTGGTTCGTCTGCTTGGCCAATGTTCGGTAGGGGTTTGGTCCAGTCGGTGTAGTATGGAGGGTTGTTCCTTTGTGTGAAGTCAATGTTTGCTTCCGGATTGAGCCAATCCATGTTGTTAGACATAGCTCGAGCGATGTTCTCAAGATGATATTCGACCTCGAGGGCGCTTTCAGAGCTGTCTTGTAGAAGTTGAAACGCTTCATTCTTGATTCGCTTCAATTCAGATTTCGTCATTTTCTTCACATGGAACTTTTCTTGCAAAAGTTTTGCGTGCTCCAATGTAGAACCGTCTACCAATTCTTGACCTTCATCAGGGTAGGGAGTTTTATTGACAAGTGTTGAGAACCATTCAAACTCTTCGGTTTTATCGTCATCTAGCCATGATACGACTCCAGGCTGAGTCGTCTTTTTCTTGTTTTTGGAAGGCCTTGATGATGATACTGGTTTCTGCACTTGTTTGGGTGAGGTGGGTTGTTGTCGAGGCTCAAGGACCTCTTCATCGTCACCACCCGTATACTCAAAGTAATCACCTGTTTTATGAGTTAGGGGTGGTAACTCGGAATCGTCCCGAGGTTTATCAGTAGAAGACCGAGGTGGAGGAGACTTTTGTTGAGAAGAAGTCTGTGGTGGAGGAGGTGGCATTGAAGTAGATTTACCAGACTGCTTCTGACGTTTTGGTGCAGAATCTTTATCCTTATCATCGTCATCTCTTGGCCGTTTGGTTTGATCGGCTGACTCCTTGCATGATGATCTGAGTTGAAAGGCAAGTAGACCTTCGAAAAATTTAGCTTCCTCTGAAGTAAACGTTCCAGATCGCTTTGACATTTGCATCACTAGTTTAGCGATTAACTCAGATTCAGAGAGATCAGCTTCTTTGGCCATTGTATGTTTAACCAATGCTACGATGTTAGGGGTGAGTTGTCTGGAAAATACTTCTCTAGTCACACCGGGGACAGTGTCGAGAAGAAACTTGTGGGTATGATCTCTTGCTGTCTTCTCCAGTTCCTTTTGGACTTTAGGAACGATATCCTGAAGGTACTTGTTAGTGTAACCTTCGATCATATCGTTCAGTTCCTCTTTTCGATGACTCTTCATGAACTTCTGAACAAATTCCCTTTCTTTCTCCATCTTGTCTTTCTCATCATTTAAGTACTGAATTTGGTCAGCAAACCAATTCATTTTTCTGTAAAGTATGTCCTTCTTTCTGACTTGTTGGACAGCTTTCACAATTCTTTTATGAGTATGAGAAATCCAAGATTTAGGTGGTTTCTTCACTGATTTGGATGATGATCTGGTTGACTTTGTTGATGGTGGTGGTGATGAGTGAGATGAAGAGTCTGATGATGAGGAGACATGAGGAGACTTCATGTCCTTAGGAGTTTCTGAGGTTTTCTCCTTTGAGTGTGTTGGACTGTCTAGAAGAAACTTTGTATAATCATCCTCGTCATCTCTAGACTTTTCTTTCTCAGTTTCCAGTTTCTCAAAATCATACACAATAGTATCCTCTACAGGCTTTTGTTGTTGCACAAGAGTGGTGGCACCAGATCCCTTATCGGGTCGATTAACCGCATCAGGATCTGGAGAGGAGTGGGCAGCACCACTTGATCCTCCGGGGCCACCCATTTGATCTTTAGAAAATTCTTCGGCCTTTTGAAGGTGTCTGACGTTGTGAAACTTCTTCCTGTATGATTGATCCAGTTGCTCTTCTTCATCTTCAGAGCTTTCATCATGTGACACAAGTGCAGGAGTCTTCCCTTTTCCTTTATTAGTTTGAGGACTTGGAGGTTTTGGTACTGAGGGATTTTCATCCTTTGCAGTTTCAGAGTATGTGATCTCTTCATCTGTGTCAGTAGCATCAGAGTCCTCGTCCCTGAGCTGTCTTTGCGGTTCAGGTGAAAGGATCGGAGTGGCTTCCTGAGAAGGAACTTTTTTCTTAGGAGTAGGTTTCCTCTTTGGAATAGGTTTCTTCTTTGGAATATTCCTCTGACTATCTGAACTTGTGACACTTCCAGCACTTCCTTTTCTGGTTCTCCTTACAGGTGTTCCAGAAGATTTTTCGTCGAGATGACCAACTTTGCCTTGTCTGACTGCTTCCAGATACCTTTTGTACGTTTCGAGCTTTCTGACATCTTCAGTTAGAAGGAAATCTGGCAGCACAGCACCTTGTTTCTTTGTAGACGTTTCCTTGATTCTGACAGATAGAATAGGTTCCGTCAACATATCGTGATTGTCGGGGTCATTGAGCCTCTTGGGAATATCAGGATGAAGTCCAAGTGCTCTCTGGATCAACAATTTAGTATATCTGATGTAGGGAATCTTTGAGCCAAGTTTGTTGAGAAATGACATCATGTCATCCCAAATCAGAGCTTCGATAGCGATGTGTTTCTTGTTGACCAATGCCCAGAATATTTGCAGTTCCATGAGCTTAGGGTGCTCATAGCCGCTGTCACGTCCAGAAACAGACTTGGTGATGATCATGTAGAGAGTTCTCTAGGGTTGAGGAATACTCTTAAGCTCTACGTGAGAATGCTTGGTGATTACTCCTGTAGCCTCGTCATAACCGATATCGATTAAGAATTGGAGAGTGAGCTCTTCAACAGGTGTGGCATATAGTTTGGTTGGATCGACATCAGGAATCAGGAGAACAGCCCTTAAGTCTGCAGGTTGTAATGGTGACTTATTTGTGATTCAGAGTCACCGTCACAGCAGTCTGTCCTTTGACCCTTTCCATAGTGTTCCAGAACTGTTGGATGTAGATCTCAGGAACAGTTGCAGAGTGAGTAAGCATGTTCTGATACGGATGAGTCCTCAGAATGTCAATAGCAATTAAACACGAAGATTCAGAGCAAGTGAGGGTGTCAAAGTCTACACGGAGATTATTCTTTCCTATCTTCATTGGATAGCCATGAGGATAGATATCAGCAATGGAGAGAACTTCAGGTGCATCCACATTCATTTGTTCAGCCATGTCGTGATCTGAAATAACATTAGCCAAAAGAACCAACATATCGAAAGACATAATGTTAGTCAACAGAAGGTCTTATTGTCTAGTTATTGAACGTACAGTGATAATGATTGTTACGAGTCCTAAGTCACTTGTATGTTCAATAGTTCAATGATGTCGTGAAATGTTTCGTGAGTTAGTTAACTTTAAGTTTTAAAGTTTATTTTATCACTTATTGTTTACAACATATCAAACGATTTAAGTTTATTAGTGACATTTTTGGATTCGTGATGATATGATTAGTTTATGTACAAGTTTGTACACGTAACAATTCATAACGAAGGTATGATCTCGGCTTATGCATAGGATTGGTAAAGTTATGCGTAGACAGGAATGATATATGTGTAGGCGTAAACTTACGCGCAGGATCCTAACTTACGCGTAAGAAGTGTTACGCGTAGGAAAAGGGGTACCTTATGCGTAGAGCTTATGCGTAGGCATATATTAACCTTACGCGTAAGGCTACTCGTAAGAGTTGACCTTATACGTAGAGGTCACTGTTTACGCATATCCTTCACAGGATACGCGTAGTCCCATATGTAGAACCTTATGCGTAGACGCTACGCGTAAGACTAATCTTACGCATAACAAGCTACGCGTAAGGTGATCCTTATGCGTAGATTAACAACAACCTTGATTCTGAATATTAAGTGTTGCAAGCCTGAAATAAAGCATCATATCATCAATGTTAAACACATAACATTCATTTTATGACAGATCAAAACACAATTGCACAGTTTAACAGTTACGCGTAAAAAATCTTACGCGTAGTTTTAAAACCCTAAATCTACGCGTATGAATTTTAGCCATGGATTATGCATCAAAGTTTTTCTGGTATATCTTAGATGTTGTGAGAGCATAATGACCAAGTTTTAACACTTAATTTGCAGTGAATCAAAAATACCCAAACTCAAGAACCTTAAACCCTAATTTCAAATTGTTAACCAATTCGTGTTTCTGGGTGGTTAGAGACCTTGGAAATCATCAATTCAATAACACAAGAGCATAACCCAACAATCTTTTTGACCAAAACACTTCACATTTAGAAATACCCAATTCGACTCATAAACCCTAATATTCAAAATTCATCAATTCGTGATTCTGGGTTAGTTTTGAGGATAGAAAACATATCATAGAGGTTTTTAAAACATTTTGACATTATCTTTTAAGTCACAAACACATAACACATGATTATGTGTTCTTACGCGTAAGCGAAGAACACAAAATCATCCATATCATTAGATTTGACCGTTGGATTCATTTGAAAATCAAAACCATTGTTCAAAAACACGTTAGAAACATTAATCCACTTACAAAATGAAGATCTGAAACACGGATTTCTTGAGTGAATTTTGTGCGTAGGATGGTTTTAGGTTTTTGTAATAAATGAGAAGTGAAAGTAGGTGGGAGGGTGTTTTATTAAAAGTGAGTTTAACCTTTTGACAGTTTTGGTCCCTCCACCTTTTCCTTTTTCAAACAAAGCCTTTTAACTTCCATTTTGGTTACCAAACAAAGATTTTTAGGAAAGAAACATGACGACACTCCCCCTCGACTTGAGAAAATAATGAAAGGTTATTAATTTAAGTCTGAGGAGTGTCTTTGAACCAGAAAATGTACCACCATTTGTAACAAAATCAACCGAGATATGATAACATGCAAGTACACAGATGTTTTGAAATAGTTAAGAGTTTATTTTCTCCCCCTCAACACTTGATCGGAAAAAATACTGAATTTTGAAAGATTAAAGTGTTGACGGAAGAAATGTACTTGCCATGTTGAAAGAAAGATAGACTAGGAGAATATTTTTGTTGTTTTATCGGATTTTATATTTTTGTATTTTGTTTTTGAAAATTTATTTACAAAAGATGTTTTGGTGTTTGACAGGTTTTTAAGACTGTTTTAAGAGGTCATCCAATTCCTCTTGAGTCAAACACCTCATACCAATCCGGTGGACCAACTCATTAAACCTAGCGGGAGGCAAGACTTTGGTGAGCAGATCTGCCAATTGGTATTCAGTACCCACAAAGTATAATTCAACGGTACCCTGTTCCACGTGGTCCTTGATGAAATGATAGCGTAGATCGATGTGCTTTGATTTCGAGTGCTGAACAGAGTTGCACGAGATGGCAATGGTACTCCGATTGTCGCAGTACATCGGGATTCTGTCAAATACGTAACCATAGTCTTTGAGTTGTGTTCTCATCCAGATGACTTGAGCACAACACGCGGACATGGCTACATATTCTGCTTCGGTTGATGACAGCGATGTACAATCCTGCTTCTTTGATTGCCAAGACACCAGTTTATCACCGAGAAATTGTAGAGCTCCTGAAGTACTTTTTCTTGAGTCTAAGCATCCTGCGTGATCAGTGTCTGAAAAAGCGATTAGTTCAAAACCAGAATCCTTCGGATACCAGATCCCCAAGTTAATGGTTCCCTTGATGTATCGGAGGATTCTTTTAGCCTCAGAGAGGTGGGTTTCAGTTGGTCGCGACTGATAACGGGAGCATAGATAAATGGCAAAGACAATATCAGGTCTGCTAGCTGTTAGATACATGAGAGACCCAATTATACTTCGGTATTTGGTAGGGTCAACCAATTTCCCATGTAAATCAGCATCTAACTTCTTGGTATGAGCCATTGGTGTGGCATAAGTGTCACAGGTTGTCATTCCAAATTTGTTTAACAGTTCAAGGGCATATTTGGACTGACTCAAGAAAATACCACGGGGTGATTGATGAACTTGCAGTCCTAGAAAGAATGTAAGTTCACCCATCATGGACATTTCAAAATTTTTCTTCATTAGTTTTGCAAAAGCGATTGAAAACTTTTTATGTGTAGACCCAAAAATGATGTCATCCACGTAAATTTGAACAATTAAGATGTGTGCCCCGTGATATTGTATAAAAAGAGTTGGGTCAACCGAGCCTTTGGTGAAATTATTGGCAATGAGGAAAGATGATAGCTTATCGTACCATGCCCGAGGGGCTTGTTTGAGACCATAAAGAGCTTTGTTCAGTTTGTAGACATGGTTCGGGAACTCAGGATCAACGAATCCATCTGGTTGGCTGACATAGACCGTTTCTTTAAGTTGCCCATTGAGAAACGCCGTTTTGACATCCATCTGATAGACCGTCATATTCATATGAGTTGCGAACGCGAGAAATATCCGAACAGCCTCAAGACGAGCAACCGGAGCAAAAGATTCTTCAAAGTCTATTCCCTCTTCCTGACGATAACCCTTAGCAACTAGACGTGACTTGTTTCGGATGACGTTCCCTTCAGCATCCAATTTGTTTTTCCAAATCCATTTTAGACCAATGACGTAGACCCCTGTTGGTCTTTCAACCAGTTCCCATACTTCAAGACGTTTCAATTGGTTGAGTTCTTCCTGCATGGATTCAATCCAGTTGTCTTTTGTCATTGCGTCTTTAATGTTTTTAGGCTCAGATTGGCAGACAGTGAGTGCATAAATGCAATGTTCACCGTCTGTGTGAAGACGTTGTCGCGTAACGACTGGTTAATTCGGGTTGCCAATAATGTTAGCCAGAGTATGGTCTTTTGTCCATCGGTGTGTAGAGGGTTGATGTTGGTATACATTGTGCAGATTATGAGGATTCAAATGGTTTGTTGAAGATTCCGCGACATCTGGTGCAGCAGTCTCATTAGCAAACGGGTTAAAGAACGCATTTGGATCAAAATCTGCAGGTGGGGGTACTTCATTCAGAATATCATCAGCTGGTTCATCATTGTTGGAAGCGGTGTGTTCAACTGTTGTGTTGGAGTCAACTGGTGCAGGTGCATTTTCAACAGTAGTTGTTGTAGCAGGTGTATCAGGTATAGGAATATTATCAGGTTGTGCAGCGGAAACAGCGGATACACCTGGAGCACGTTCATCAATATCGTCACAGAACAGAGGAGCAAATAACCTTTCCATTTGTTGACGAGTTAGCTGGGGGCTTTGTTCAGCTGATGATGGGGGTTGAGGGAAGTTTAAACGGTTGTGACCGGGTTCTAAGCTTTTGTACTCAGAAGCTATATACGTGAGTTCATCAAAATGAGCATGAATCGTTTCCATTACCTCCTTTGTTCGACGATTCCAGATTCGGAAATCTTTAGAATTGCCACAGTATCCAATAAATACTCCAATATCAGCTTTGGCTTTGAGCTTTCCAAAATCGTCACGATCATTATTCGAATAGCAAAGGGATCCAAATACATGAAAGTGTTTGAGGTTCGGTTTATAGTTGTGGACAAGCTCGAAAGGTGTTTTGTTGTGGCGTTTTGTGATCATAGAACGGTTTTGAGTATAGCATGCAGTAGATACAGCTTCTGCCCATAAGTAATCTGGAAGTTTAGCATTGATTAACATTGTTCTTGCAGCTTCCACTAACGTTCGGTTTCGTCTTTCAACAACTCCGTTTTGTTCAGGTGTACGTGCAATAGATGTTTGATGCTGAATTCCCACTTTCTCATAAAATTCACGAAGGGTTTGGTTAACAAATTCAGTTCCTTTGTCTGTCCGAATTATCCTGACGGTGTTGCGGAGCTGAACCTGTATCTTTGTGAGAAAGGTGATGATCATTTGTGGAGCTTGGTCTTTGGTACGAAGAAAGTAGACCCAAGTCCATCGTGAGTAGTCATCAACAATTACTAAGATGTAGCGTTTGCCATTGATCGTTTGCACGCGCATCGGGCCACACAAATCCATGTGAAGAAGATGTAGTACATGCTGAGAGCTGTGTTCCACCTTTGAAGGAAAATGAGCACGAGTGCTTTTCCCTTGTTCACAGGCGGAGCAAAGGTGATCTTTTGAATACCAGAATCGTGGGAGTCCTTCAACTAGTTTGTGTCGAGCAAGGTTGGTGATGGTTTGAAAGTTTAGATGTGAGAGACGACGGTGCCATAGCCAGGATTTTGTAGATGTTGCCTTTGAAAGTAAGCAAATGGGAGAGGAAGCAACCATGTCTTGCATAGAGATAGTGTAGAGACTAGAATTACGCGAGCCAGACATAAGGTCATTTCCTTGTAGATCACGAATGAAACAAGTTTTCTCCCTGAAAGCAACCTCCAAATCTCCATCACAAAATTGACCTACTGAAAACAGATTGTGACCGAGGCCTTCCACATAGTAAACCCTGCTGATTTCGATGTTCCCATTGACATAATCTCCGTAGCCCATGATGGCTGCGAAGTGATCGTTCCCGAATCTGACAGTGCCAATGAACTTTGCAATAAAGTTTGATAACAGTTTAAGGTTGCCTGTCATGTGTCGGGAACACCCGCTATCAACAATCCAGAGAATGATCTGTATCACCTGCATTACACACAGACGACACAGATGGAATAGAAGTAGATGTGTAACCCGAAATGTTAGAGGGTTCCGAAGCAGGTATGTTAGACATACACACATTGATAATTTTAGGCATCCATTTAAATCCTAGTGTGTTATATATCCATTTCTGCCATCTATAACTACTCTTTGCTTTAGTCTTAGTGAAAACACTAGGTGATAATACATTCTTAGGAGGTGAAGCGGGAGCTACTGTGATAGCAATGGTTGCCTTAGAATCTAAAGAAGGCGGTCTACCAAGCACAGACTTAGAATGATTAGTGGGCCTAGAGGTATTCCGATTCTTAGGATTTCGTAATCGAGAGATTATAGCTTTAGCAACACATTTGTCATGACAATCAGAATTCATACTCTTTCGACAAATAACACAAGGTGCATCAGACTGAATATCAAAAGTACTTAACGGTTTAGCATTCGTTACATCACTATATGTATTACATTTGCCAGACGCAACATCTATAGTGGAAGCAACATGATTTTTATTCAGAGTCCTAGGGTGTTCTTCTAGTGTAGCATTCCTTATTGATCTTTTCTTAGGTCGCAACTTCCTATTCTTCGATTGAGTGCTCCTAGGCTGTGAAGTGCGGACGTTTGGAAAAGACGCAACTATTCCTGTTTCAGTAGAGGGAAACACATTAGCAACTTGTGATTTGGCAGTGGGAATTCTAGGTTCACGATTACTAAGTGTGACTGGTGCTAATCTCTTAATCACAGTAGGCGGAAGTTGTTCATACTTTCCTAACATTTCCCGTAACTTAGAGATGGTGTGAATCAGATCTTGATTTTCAGAACGAATATTTCCAGCAAAATTCATGACATCTCTAGTGTGAGCTAGATAGTGATCAAGTTCGTTTGATGCTTCAAGTCGAGTCTTTTTGAGTAAATCAAATATGACACCATATTCATGTTTAACTTTTAAAAGTTCTTGTTCATATTTTGAGATTTGACTTTTCAAAGACACGTTTTGATCATCCAGTTGCTCAATTTTAGGATCAGAAGATTTTGCATTCAACTGAGCGATTTTCTTTTGAAAACTAAGTTGATGGTTGTGAATATCTTTTTCACACCAATGAAGACGACGTTTTGCATTGTAAATTTCAGTGAGTAATCGTTTATTTTCAGCTTTTAAAGACTCGATCTGAAGCACATTATCGGTGTTCTCAACAGTAACAACAGTTTCAACAATATCAGCAGAGATGTAATCAGATGCAAATGGCAAGGCATGAAGTAACACAACATTATGGATATCAGCACAAATAACATCTTCCAAGAGTCGATCAACATCTTTTCTCAACAGTTTCTTTTTGCGTTTAGTGTTAGAAATAGATGTTTCTGTTTTCTCGAAAACGTTTTTCATTACCCCAAGTTCCTTATGAAAATCCTTTTCCCAGGCAATTGCACAACTTTTCAAGTTTTTAACATTAGGTAAAAGATTTTTCTGAAAAATGTCTCTTTGTTCTCGCGCCAGAGGCGATTGAAAATGTTCAACTTTGATTTCAGATCGATATTCTATCTCATGTTGTAAAATTTTGAGGTCAGCCATGAAAATGTCAAAATATCAAAGAATTTTTCGATTTTCAGGTTGTGAGTTTACTTCACTAATGGAAGGTAAAGGACCATAAGTTTGTGCAAAGTCTGTTTTGGGATTAACATTAGAAGACTCAGGTGTTTTGATGATAACCCTTGGTGTGTTTGAAGAATCCGTTGGTGTGACGAAAGTGACCGCGTTTTTATAATTAAAAGGTTTGTTGTAAACAACATTTTTTAATTTTGATCGACTCTCGTCTTCTGCATCTAATTCAACAACACTCATGACAGTATTATCAATTTTGTATTCTGCACTGGAAACTTCAGGAGTTGGTTTGAATGTTTTTAGTGAAAGCTTTGGTTTGTAATCAGCTAGATTTTTTCCATATCCTTTTGGATTGGGTTTTAAGGTAAACTTTTCAATAGCTGTTACTGATTCACCATGTTTGTAAACAACAGTTTTAAACTCTTTAAGTTTGTTTTGCAAGCCGATAATTTCTTCAAGAAGGTCATCTACCCGATTCGTTGAATGCTTTTTGTATGCGGAGAACTATTTTTGAAAATTTAACAACTCAGCCTTAGCTTTTTGATTTTCCAAGGTGAGAGCGTTAATTTGCTTTTTATGTTCGTGTTTCAGTTGTTCTAATTCAGACAACAAAGCATTCTTCGAGGCGGCTAGATCACGCATCTGTCTCTCTAAATATTTTTCGTTTTGATGAGATTTTGCAAAAGCGGCTTCAAAACCTTTTTCATGGTTTTCTTGAGTTTTGAAAAAGTTGAGTTGCATTTGTAAGCATTCAAAATCCTTGGTTAACAGTGCATTTTTACTTTTTAAGGACTGATTTAATGCAACACATGCAGCAATTTGGGATTGTTGGTCTTTAAGTAACAGAACAAGATCTAGATGGGGCAAAGGTTCATCTTGTTCAACGTGAGTCACAACATGATCATTATTTAGATCCTCAAGTATAACCACGGAGTCAATTTGATTATCAAGGGAAACCATAACGTCTTCTGGATCGTCAAATGTAACTACGGGGTTTATTTGAAAATCGTCAGAATGAGATGTAGATGACTCATTTTGAACATTCTGAGCCGTTCCAGATTCAGATATTGATGGAGATATTAGTTCAGATATGATGATGGTTTTTTCGGGTACCTGAGACAAGCCATCAGTGTCATACACTGGGCCTGTTTCACTCATGTGTAACTCTTGCATATTAGCCATCAACATAACAGCTGCATTGGCCTGCAAGTCCTCCATATCATCATCTGAGTCTGCATCTGCCATAAAGCTCTGTTCTTTGTCTGTGACCATTTAACCGATTCTGAGTCTGCATCCTCCCTTCTCATTGCAGTTGTAGCATCTAAGACCATTTAACCGATTCTGAGCATTTCCCTGTTCCACCACTTGAGCTCTGTTGTTATTCCTACCCATAGCATTAAACCCTTGACCACCGCCCATCTGACGACCATAATCACGATTATGAACTTCAACACGTCCATTGTTCACAACAGCTTGAGTCCGTGTGTTGGATGAGGAACCAATACGATTGTTGGATTTGTTGGTGTAACGGCCAAAAGCATTAGCAATCATCACAAATCCTTGTTGCAATGCTTCGAATGGATCGATTTCCTCAGTCGCTTCACTGACATATGCTTGAGCATTGTTGCTGTATGGAACCAATTGATTTTGTTGAGGTTGTTGCTGTGAAGGTGTGTTTGAAGCAGTTGGTTGAGTTGCTGGTTGAGAGGGATAATTCTGTTGAGCATACAAGGCAAGTTGTTGATTATCCGGTTGTGACTGTTTAGCAATTTGAGCACGGAGAATCCTTTCCCGATCAACTTCCTTTTCATGAGGCTTCAAGTAATCGTACAACAATCCATAAGTAGAATGATGCATATTCTTCGCTTGACGGAGAAAAATGACATACTTCTCCAATTCTGGACCAAGACTACTCAGGAACTTAGTATTCACTGCAATTCTTGGCATGATGATGTTGTGTTTATCCAAATCATTGATGATATCTGAAAATCGATGATGATAGGACTCTAGTGTCTCTCCAGGTTCAATCATGAAGTGTTCATAAGCCAAGTAAATTTTGGATTCCAAATCCTCCTGATTGAGTACAGATCCTTCCATAAGAAGACGAATATGATCCCACATTTTTTGTGCAGTCTTTTGAGCATCAACACTACGAAGAATTGGGTTTGGTAATCCTAAGAGGATGTATTCCATTGCAAGTTCATCAGCTTCATAGTGTAGAAGTTCTGTAGGATTTAAATCTGCAACAGTAGCAATGTTGGTTTGTTCATCTCTTGGTGGAACAGCAGTTGGATCTCCGGGTACAATGACAGTAGGCATCTCAAATGGACCTTCCAAGATAACCTTCTTTAAGAACTTTCCATGTGGCTTCTTTAGATCACAAAACCTAAAGAACCTTATCACCCATTGATCGTAGTTTCCTGGAGTGAGCATTGGAGGTCTATCAAGTGATCCAGCTTCATGAATTGATTGTTGGCTGCTTAAAGCTTCACACATCTTTGCAAACCAAGTGGGTTCCTTTATAGTGTTCCTTGATGGATGTTGATTGAAATCATTTGTGTAGGTTTGAACTTGAAGGCTTGGTGGTGGTTGAACCATTTGTGGTTGTGGAATTGCACCAAGTTGTGAAGTATGTTGCTGATTAAATTGTTGTTGATAAATAGCTTGTTGTTGATTCCATTGTTGATGTTGTGGAGTTAATTGTTGTTGTTGTTGATGATTATAAGTGTGAGGGAAATAGTTAGAGTATGGTGGTTGAGACATGATGATAAACTTGTGTGGTAAAAATGGATCTTTGTAGTCGAATGAACCTTTGTTGATGAAGTGTCCTTAGGCGTAGAAAAGACAAGAACCAAGTAGAACTTATGCGTAAAAACACCAAAAGTTACGCGTAACAATGAGGAGTTACGCGTAGGTTTTAGCTTACGCGTAAGTGAGATAAAAACACTAAAGTTATGCGTAGACAAAAGTTAGGCGTAGAAAGTTAGGCGTAGGATTACCTTATGCGTAGACCTAAGTTTACGCGTAAAGTGAATCTTATGCGTAGGATTTCTACGCGTAAGCTTATGCTTATGCGTAAGTTTAGGGTTTTTGCCCAAATGATCTTTTACACTTCACAGTGCAAAAGATATTCAAAGTCGACGTATTTTCAGACTTATCCAAGTAAGAAAACATGGAATAAACCAGGAAAATGAAGATCAAACCAAGGAAAAATCTTACGCGTAATTTTAGGGTTTTGATACGCGTAGGATTACTCGTAATTTTGATTTTGTCCAAAGATGTTTCTAAACCAGATTTTTGTTATGGAATAGCTTCAATAGTACCAAAAGAACACAAAAATGTGAATTTTGATGTACCAAAACTGCTAAACGGGTTACGCGTAGAACGACACCCACGAACAAAAACAAGCTTAAAAAACGTAGATCCACGCGTAAATTTTGAAACTTTTTGCCAAAAACCAGTATTTTAACACCTCAAAACATTGAAAGTACAAGAATCTTGGATTAAAAAGTGTAAAAAACGAGTTTTTAAGAGAACCAAAGATTGCGTTATCTTTACGCGTAAGACCCAAAACCAAAAACTTCAAAAACAAAGTGTACACCCAACTATTTGGCGATTGATACCACTGTTAGGTCACTAGTTTTACAAACACAAGTTATAAGAGAAGAGATGAAGGCGGATGAACAAGATATCACACACACACACACGTATAAAAGAGAAAGGTTAAGCGTAGATGTATGTGAAAGAATAACTTGAACAACCAACCCTCAAGTGAGGGTTATTACATTGTTTATATAGGCAAGGAGCTAGGGCAACACTCCCTCTCCTTCCCTATTCCTTATTGGGCTTGGGCCTAAGCTTATGGGCCTTCTACATAAGCTTGACCTTAAACAAACATAAAGGCCATAATAAAGCTACCTATTACATATGAAATATAAATACTTGAAATACTGTTTAGGAGTGATTCCAACAATCACAAACAAAATTATTCATACCACAACCAAAATCAGAATTGTTTTTAACAGAATCAACAAAACAAGAAATGTTTTTAAAATAAACTGTCTTTGAAGATGATTCATCAACAGCAACTTTTGGGACAAGTAAGGGCTTGTGAGAGGCAGACTCTGGCGTTGTAGACTCTTCACTTGAATCACAACTGGCATAGTCTTTAGACTGGGTCTCTGAAGTCCTATCACTGGAAGAACAAGAGACAAAATCATTAGTTTCACTGCCAGTCTCAGATAAGTCATTATACTTTTGGCCATAGGTCATATGTGATTCATCCAATTCTGAGTCTGGGTTAGGTGGTCTAACAATACCATTGATTGAGGAAGGAACAGTGTGCATTTCACCTTGTTTAACAAATTTAGAAGGTCGATATTTTTCTTCCTCTTCATTAGTGACAAGATTAAAAACACTATAGTCATTAGGGTCATATACCTCATCAGAATAAATGTAATCCTTGAAGCCCAACCCCATCTTAGTTTTTACAGACGTAGAACTTTTCCTTAATTTGTCTAGATTTTTAGCTTGTTCTTGCCACTCTTTATGTCTAGCCACCTCTTTATCTAATTTAGCCTTAAGATCCTCCTTTTCTACATTAGCCTTAATATTTTCATTTTCAGTATATTTTAACAAGTTAGTGGTGTTCTCCAAATCTCTTTCTAACACTCTAATTCTCTCTTCAAGGGCCAATTAATTTTGTTGGTACCAGGTCTTTTGTTTTTCTAAAGATTTAACAGTTTTCTTATATGCCTGGATCTGAATAAAATTTTCTTTATATTGGCCATTAACATCATCAAATTCACTTTTAAGAGCATAATATATAGCATTACAACTAAAAATACAATTTTGTACTTGAGATGTGATGCCCATCAGTGCAAACTCATCAGCAGTATCAACAACCAATCCAACCTGAGGATTTTCATCCTGAACTTCATCCACATGAGCATCCTAGTTAACCCTTGAGTCTAGAGACAACAAAGCTTTAGGTTTCACGTCCTCAGCTTCCTTGAGCTTGTATGCAGTATACCTTCTCCTGTCACTTCCCTTCTTATCTGGGCATTCTCTGGCAAAGTGACCTATTTGGTTGCATTCAAAGCACCTGATCTTCTTCCTGTCAAACCTGGCAGCCTCCCTTCCCTGGTAGCTGAACTTCCTCCCAGAACCCTTCTCATACCTGTTGAATTTTACAGCAAGCATGTCCATCTGCCATTTGATGTCCATCTCCTCCAAATCCCATTTATCCAATTGTTCAAAATCTTCATAGGCCAATTGTTGTTGGTCTTCAGTCTCAGCAACAAATGAGTAAAGCACATCCTCTATCACAGTATTGGACTTTGATTTTCTTGTAGAAGAAGTGTGTGATCTGGTTGCTGCTGATGAAGAAGTGGGACTCTCAGCATATGTCATCATTGTGTTAGCACTGGTAGTACTAACAAAAGCTGAGTTTGAAGAAGTTTGAGAATAGGAAGAATGACCCTTAATATCAATTTCAAGAGATCTAAGATTATTGTATAAGTCATCGAAGCTTATATAATCAAGGCCTCTCTTTGCCTTGAGTGTGAGAGAAACCTGCCTCCAGGAAGAAGGTAAAGCACGAAGGAACTTGAGGTTGCACTCCTTATTGTCAGGTTTGGACTTCATCTGATTGAGCTGGCTCAGGATCTTCTAAAATCTGTCATACCCCTTGTGTATGCCTTCCTCTTCAGAAATTGTGAACTCCTGAAAGCTCTGCTTGAGCATAGACTTCCTCATCTTCTTAGACTCTTCGTTACCTCCAAACCTTGCCTTGATGGCCTTCCAGATCTCTTTTGCATCATCAAGATGATGAAAGTCACTCATATGCTCATCTGGTAGTGCTTGGAGCAAGGTAGTCTTAGCCTTTGTTTCCCTCTGAAGGGCAATAGCTTCTTCAGTTTTTGCTGCTGGAAGAATGATCACATTACCTTCTGTATCTCTACCAATCTTTTTCTTACTGTTTCCTTTTAGAACAATGTTCCAGAGATGGTAGTCATTGTTGGTGATGTAATTTTCCATCTTCATAGCCCATATGTCATATTCGTCCTTCTTTAGATAGGAAAATTTTGCATTGTTGTTGGACATGGTGGTAACCACCTATTGAATTGTAGACTGAGCATTGGATGACTCAGGCTTCTCCTCATTGTCTGAGTCTGAATGTTTTGATGATGTCATTGTTAGAGTGAAATTAGGGTTTTGTGAAAGAGAGTACGGATGTCTTCTTTAAAAGATTCTCACCAGGCTCTGATACCACTTGTTGGATCAGTCCCAGATAGATCTTAAGAGCCTTAATGAATGTATAGTAAACCTGTGTAATCATAAGCAAACTATGGAGAACCTTTATTAGACTTATGTCCACGCATAATATGAATACAAGAATTAAGAAGACAATAAACAAAATACTTGATCCTCTATGGGTCTATATTCAATTACTAATGATGTTCTTCAGAAAAGCGTACATAAACCCTAGCCGCAGGTTTCTTTTATACCACTAGAAACCCTAATTCTGCAGCTTACAAAACACGTAAAAGATATGCATTATCTCTTCCTAAATTAACTCATGCATATCCTAACTAAATACTAATAATACGGAAACTACATATCCGTAGAAACAAAAATACCTATCAGCAGTAACTGCACTATCCGCAGTAACTACACTATTAGTAGAAACACTAATACTATCAGCAGGAACCCACTGTTACAATAATTCCTAACATTCATGATCCCCTATATGCATTGGTTCTGGTTTAGGTTCAGATATAGGTGTTGGCTCATGATCCCCAGTAGGCATTGGTTCTGGTTCATGAACTGCATCAGGCATAACATCAGTAAGTAAAGCCTTCCCCTCTTGAGCTTGGTCCAGCATGACAGCGGAAAAGGGGCATATCAGGAACTTCACTAGTAAGATTCATATTGGCAAATACTTTCTTTGATAACCTATACACCTGATAGTGTCTTGTGGACCTAGTTTCTACATTTAGTATAAGTTGAAGAAACCTAGGATACATCAAGAACTTAACCTTGCTGCTGATGTTGCCCACCTTTATGTTAAAAATGTAGTTTGACCTATTGAAATTCCTTCCATCAGATAGGCAGATAAGAGCCACAGCTATAGCACACCCAAACTGATCCCAACTCCCAGACTTTGAACTGAGACAATGCAGGATTGTGTGAACCAGGAACTTCCATTGAGCTAAGAACCTATTCTTGAAGAATGTGAGCTTCCTTCAGTTTCATAGTAGATATTGTCCATACCAGAGTAGATGTCAGGGATTGCCAAGTCAGTAAGGCCACCAGCATCATCCAATTGAAGTCTATCCCTGATCAAATCTTTAGTAATTGTGTACTCTATATCATCAATGGTAGCAAGAATGGCAGGAGGACCCAATTCAACAGACCTTAGTCCTGCCGTTGACCAAAACTGTTTGAGCAAGGAATCAGATATAGTTTGAGGATCACTGGTAATAGCATACCGGATGTGGGATGCCCTCAGGAAGTCAATTATTTAATGATATTTATCACTCCCTTGGGGTTTTTCCAAGAAACCCACCTTGTTGTGCTCGACCTTGTATTTGAGTGCAACCATTAATGAATTAGAGAGAGGGTTGAAGTGAGATGGTGGATTGAAAGGCACAACTTGAGTTGATACTGGTTATAGTTGATACTGGTGATCAGGGGAATGTGATTGATATGTATTTGACTGATGTGAGAGATTAGGGTTTAACTGAAAGAGAATAACTGTTAAAATATAGAAGATAACACTAATTATCCTTTAAATAAGGAACCCTTGACCAAATAATTACCATACATGTCGCACCAATAAATGTTACTATAGGTGACAATAAGAAAAGTCAACCATATCATTAAAGCTAGCACGAACAGACATAACCAGCACTAACTTGATAAACTAGCACTAACTGAAAGTCATCCAGAAAGAAAATACCACGACCAGAAGGAAGTGAACAACCAACAAGAATGACTTGTACTACCAGAAGGAACCCGTCCAACAACAACATCACACATGATTATAGAGAATCATTTAGGCACCCTCATGATTAGTAATCTGCAACAAGTGAGACCAAACAAACTAACCACATACAAAACACTACAATAAGCCTCCCCTTAATCACATCAATCAGGGATTGAACAACCCAATACTCACCACTAAGAAATTGAACTGAGGCCCATCAAAGGCTTTAGTCAATAAATCAGCCACATTATCATCAGTGTTTATCTTCAGCACTTGAATAAGATGTTTCTCATAAGCATCTCGAATGAAATGATGCCAAATTTCTATGTGCTTTGTTATTTGGTGAAAGATTGGGTTCTTAACAATGCAAATGGTACTTTGGTTATCTATAAATCTTTTTGTGTTCATGAAATTGAACCCATAGTCAAGTAGTTGATTCTGTATCCAAAGAACTTGGCCACAACAGTTAGCAGCAGCAACATATTCTGCTTCAGTAGAAGAAGTTGCCACAATTGTCTGCTTTTTGCATTGCAATGATATCAATCTCCTTCCCAAAAACTGACAACCCCAGTAGTGGACTTTCTATCAAGGTTTGCACCAGCATAATCACTGTCACTGTAAGCTTCCAATATAAAGGGAGAATCTCTTGGGTACCAAAGACCTAACTTAGGTTTACCTTTACGGTACTTGAAGATTTTCTGGACTGCATTCAGATTGGAAGTCAAAGGTGTGACTTGATGTCTTGAACAGGCACTAACTGAAAACATGATGTCAGGTCTAAAAGCTGTTAAATACATAAGAGAACCTATCATAGATCTGTAGAGATGAACATTAACAGCATCATCAGGTTCATTCTTGGATTTAAGCTTAGGAGCTTCATACGGAGTTGTAGCAGTCCTCATACTTTCCAAATCAAACATCTTAAGAATGTCTTGCACATATTTCTCTTGGTTGATAAAGATCCCATCAGACTTTTGCTTGACCTGTAAGCCCAAGAAAAATGTGAGCTCACCAATAACACTCATCTCAAATTCACCTTTCATCAATTCTTCAAATTCCCTACACCAAGCCTCCTTTGTGGAACAAAAGATAATGTCATCCACATACACTTGGACAAGTATGATATCCTTGGAATTCTTCTTGATGAATAGTGTCTTGTCAATAGTACCTCTTCTATAGCCATGCTTCAACTGGAAGGTAGATAATATGGCATACCATGCCCTAGGTGCTTGATGAAGACCATGGAGTGCTTTGACAAATTTGTAGACCGGGTTAGGGTTATGAGGGTCCACAAATCCCTTGGGTTGAGTGACATAGAGCTCTTCTTCAATCTTCCCATAGAGAAAGGCACTCTTCACATCCATTTGGTATACCAAAAAGCCCATATATGATGCAAAAGCTAAAAACAGTCTAATGGATTCAACCCTTGCCACATGAGCAAATACCTCATCATAATCAATACCCTCCTCTTGCTTGTGACCTTGTGTAACTAATCTAGCTATATTTCTTACCACAATACCTCTAGCATCCCGCATGTTCTTTAGAATCCATTTTTTCCCATTGCATTCTTTCCTGCAGGAATGGCACAAACTTCCACACATTTTGATTAAGAAATTGTTGTATTTCCTCCTGCATAGCCTCTATCCATGCTGAATCTTCAAGAGCTTGTGAGACACTACTTGGTTCAACTTGAGACATAAAACAAGCAGAGAGGCAATGTTGATAATTTGTGTGATTGTTTCTTTGCTGATGGTGAAGATAGTTGACAAAGGCACTTTCTCCATACTTTGTATTTTTCACAGCACTTCTTGTCTGGACAGTTGCAGTAGGACCTCCAAGAATTAAGGATTGTGGATGCACAGTGTTGATTCTTGTAGTAGCAATAAGGTTGACATCAACAGTGGGTGCCAGGTTATTGACAGTAGGAAAAAATTCATCATTATATGAGGAGGAGGTGAAAATGTCAGTACTTTGGTGATGGTGAATATTTTCCATTTCAAAGCTTGAAGAAAGGGAGTTACCAAGAACAGTAGGGCATAAGGAATGGACTTAGCAGCAGGAACTGATGCATCAGGAAAAAGTGATGCATAATCAGCCAGAACTATAGCACTACCAGCAGGATGTGATGAAGAACCACCAGAATCCAGATTCCTGCGGGCTGCAATAGTAGCATGCCTCAGGAGTTCCTTAGTGTCTTTAGTAAACTCAAAGCCAAACTGTTCAGCAGCTTCCTTAGCCTCATGTTCTTGTCTTGGAGCTTAGCAAGATCTTCTGCATAACTTTTACCCATATCAGAAGTATCTTTGAAGTCAGTACCTAAAAAGGGGTTAGAAGGAAAAGAGGGAACAAAAGTGGATTGTTCATCACACTTAGAATCTGAATCATTTTGACATGGATATGCATTGTTAATGGAAGAATCCAGTGAACCTGCAGATTGATTAGCTTTGAAACGAGTATAACCCAAAGAATCAGTCAGATAATCAAGGTCAAAATACCATTCAGGACCTAAACCCTGAGTGTTAGGTTTATCCTCAAGATATCCCAGATTAAGTTTCTCTTCTATCCTTTTAGCAGATAAGTTGTAGACTCTGTAAGCCTTACTATGTGCAGAGTACCCAACAATAAACCCCTCATTTTCTTTCCCCTCAAAGTTACCCAAGTGATCACTGGTGTTAAGAATGGTTACATGACATCCAAAAGGTTTAAGGTGACTGATGTTGGGAACATTCCCAGATAACAGCTCATAAGGTGTTTTGTTGTGGAGACTAGTGATCAAAACCCTGTTCAAAACATAATAAGCAGTAGCAACTGCTTCAGTCCAAAACAAGGTAGGAAGTTTAGAATCAGCCAGCAAAGATCTCGTTGCTTCTATAAGGGTTCTATTCTCTCTTTTAGCAACCCCCTTTTGTTGTGGAGTTCTAGCATTAATGTAATCCCTTTTAATCCCCTTTGAGCCATAGAGTTCAATTAATTGTGAATTTTTAAATTTTGTCCCATTGTCACACCTCATGGTCTTAACCTTTTTATTCAGCTGGTTTTCAATTAAGGCAATAAAATTCTTAATAAGATGGTAGGTTTCATCCTTAGTGCTTAGAAAGAAAACCCAACAGAACCTGCTAAAATCATCAGTAATCACCAGGAAGTAGTACTTGTGATCAATGCTTATGATGGAAGTAGGACCAAAATGATCCATATGAAGTAACTCAAGAGGTGCAGTTATGGTGCTCATAGCTGTAATGACCTTATAAGATGCCTTATGTTGCTTTCCCTTGTTACAAGCAACACAGTTATGTTCATTTGTGAAGAGTTTGGAAGGGAGCCCTTTAACCAATCCATTCTTTGCCAGCTTGTTGATATTTTTAAAATTAACATGAGCCATCCTCCTATGCCATTTTGTAGATTCATCCAAGGATGCATTTGCCACCAAGCAAGCTAAATTACCTTCAGGTTGAAGATCATTCAAATTGAAACTGTAGAGGTTATGATTTCTTGGAACTCTAAGGACAACCTGACTATCATCAGGCAACTGGAAGTCTTTGGATAGCACAAGACATTCAGTGGAAGTGAATAAGACACTGTTCTTTTTATCACATATTTGTGACACAGAGAATAGATTAAAATTTTGCAGCTCTTCCACATAATGGACATTCTCAAAATCCAGCTTGGACGTCCTGATGGTTCCTTTACCAGTTATCTTACCATCTCCTCCTCCAAAAGTCACAGTACCTCCTTTAATCTTCACAAAATTATCCAACCTGTCTTTGTTCCCTGTCATGCTTCTAGAGCAGCCACTATCAACTATGCCTACATCTTTATTTTTATGACGATTATCCTACAAGAAAAGAAATACAACAACATTATTATTTTCATTGGAGACCCAAGTCATGAATGACTTGGGTCTGCCTTGTGGATCAGTGATATTTAAACCATGTAGATTGATGAGATCCACCATTGTTCTTGAATCCCCGTTTTAGATTTGGTCTGTTTTGTGTCCAAGAACAACCTGCTAAGGACTTAACAGCAGTTCCCCATCTTCCCCCCCCCCCATATAAATGTGGTCACAAATATCAAGCCTATAGAAACTTTAAAAGTAGGATCTTGTAGGTCCGCTCATTTGTCTAGCATCACTTCTTCTCCAACCAGTGGGAACTGGAGAGAAATTCCTTCTACCAGCAGGAACAGAGTTTCCAGCAGGAATTGGTGCTGGTCTAGTATACCTACCAGCATAAACATGTGATGGTCTATTATTTGTAGAGACATGCACTGGTCTAGGAAAGGAAGATTTCCCAGTCCTGATGTGATGCTTGGGGTACAAATGGAGCAATATTGTCAACATCGGTCCACAAGGGTCTTAGGCCACTATAAACACCCATCGTTTTCTCATAGAAATCACAATCTTTAATAAGATGAGAGAAACTACCATAAACAAAACATGATTTATTATCAAAAGAATTGTTTTTGACATTCCTTGTCTTATTACAAAAAGCCCTATCACAAGAAATACTAGGAACATAATGAATGCAGAAAATATGGTCTTCTGAGGTAGCTGTCTCTGAATTGGATTCATCAGCAGCTAAGAAGTCATCAGACTTGGGTGTGTGTGACTTGTCATTTGAATCACAGGAGGCAAAGTCATTGGTCTTGGGTTCTGAAGACTTGTCACTTAAAGAACAAGAGACAAAATCATTAGATACACTATTAGTTTCAGAGAAGTCATTGGTCTTTTTGCCATAGGTCTTTTGTGATTCATCAAAGTCAGTGTGGGTGGAGGTAGGCTTAAATTTCATTGTTATAGGTAGAGAAACAATATGCATTTCTCCTGGTTTAAAAAATTTAACAGGAGTTGTAAAATCCACCTCTTCAGGGGTAGAGTCAAAAATACATGCCATATTTGGGTCACAAACATCATTTTCCCCTATATAGTCCCCATAACCCAACCCAATCTTAGCTCTTATAGACATAGAACTATCAATTAACTTGGCTAAATTTTTATATGATTCTTTCCATTTATTAAACCTGGCCAAGGCATTATCTAGCTTAGTCTGTAAGTCCTGATTTTCTAAAGACAACTTAGCATTCACACTTTCAGAATGTTTTAGTAAGTTAGTAGTGTTTTCCAAGTCTCTTTCTATAACCTTAATCTTTTCCTCATAGGCTAACTGATTAGTTTGGTACCAAGCCTTTTGTTTTTCTAAAGTTTGAAGAGTACTTTTATATGCTTGAACTTGAATGTAATACTCTTTATACTGATTTTCTAAATCATAAAATTCCTTTTGTAGTTCAGCATATTTATCATGACAACCAAAAGGATAATTGTGTACCTGAGAAGTGAACCCCATCAGAGCAATTTCTTCTACCTCATCCTTTGTCCCATAATCAACAACCATACCAAATTCAGGAGTAGCATTACTTCCTTCATCTTCTCCCTCATGTTCAGACCAGTTCACCATAGAATCAATAGACAAAAGGCTTTAGGCTCTTCTGATTTTAATTCATGAAGCTTGTATGCAGAGTATCTGGCCTTATCTCATGTCTTCATTCCTGGACATTATCTTGCAAAGTGACCCAGGTTTGAACATTTATAACATTTAGCCTTGCTTTTGTCAAACCTTGCTGAGTCCTTCTGGTTGAATTGGATCCTCCTTCCAGCCGTCTTTTCAAATTTATTCACCCTGACTGAAAGCATTGCCATTTGCCATTTGATATCCAATTCTTCCAAATCCATCTTATCAATCTGTTCAAAGTCTTCATATGCTAGTTGTTGTTGTGGTGCACTTTTAGCAACAAAGGAGTGAAGTACATCTTCAATCAGATTACTAGGAGATGAGGTTGATGATGATGAGCTTGGAATATCAGAATATGTCATCTTATGGTTAGTACTGGTAGTACCAACAAATTTTGAGTGGGTTGGAGTGGAGTTGTTCACAGTTGAGCTTGAGCCTCCTTTGATGTCAATTTCAAGTGACTTGAGTTTGTTGTACATGTCATCAAAGTTCAAGTAGTCCAGACCACCCTTTGCTTTAAGAGTGATGTATACCTGTGACCAGGAGGAAGGTAATGCCCTCAAGAACTTGACATTGCAGTCTTCATTATCTGGTTTTGCCTGTAACTAATTGAGTTGGCTCAATTTTTTCTAGAACCTATCATACCCTTTATGCAGACCTTCAGATTCAGAGATCTTGAATTCTTGAAATTCCTGCTTTAGCATTGATTTCCTCATCTTCTTTGACTCATCATTCCCTTTAAATCTGGCTTTAACAGCCAACCAGATGTCCCTTGCATCATTTAGATGATGAAAATCACCCATGTGGTCTTCTGGGAGAGACTGAAGAATTATGATGTTCCCTTTTGTATCTCTTCCAGTATTTTTCCTGCTGTTACGCTTCATAATGATATTCCAGAGATTGTGATCACTATTTTTGATCCAATACTCCATTTTCATAGCCCACGTCTCATATTCATCCTTCTTTAGGTAGGGAAATTTAGCATTGTTGTTGGTTACAGTGGTTGTGAGAATTTGTTGAACATTTTGTGTTTGAGATTTGTCTTGAGTGTTTATGGTTTCATCTGATGCGAATTCTGACATTGTGGAAAGGTTCAAGAGATTTGTTAAAAAAACAGGTTTCTTCTTTTATAGAGACTCTCACCAGGCTCTAATACCCTTGTTGGATCAGTCCTAGATAGATCTTTTGAGCTGGTTGAATTAGGTAGAATACTTATGTAATCACAAGAAAACTTCAAGAGAGACTCTAACAATAAACTGATGTTTACACGGAATATAAACAACAGGGTTATAGAAGAATAACTAAATAACAATGATCATCTATGGATCTATATTACTAACTATTAAAAATGTTTTCCAAGATGTGCATTCTTTATAGCCGATGGTTTCTTTTATACTACAAGAAACCCTAATTGGAATTTACTAGAAAATGTGTAGAGGAGATATGCATATCACTTCCTAATTTATCTCATGCATATCCTCATCTTTAACAAACTAAATCTTATCCAGGAATAACTAAACCAGGACTAACTATACTACCAGTAGGAACCACCAGTAGTAACTATACTACTAACAATACCAGCAGGAACTATATACCTGCATGTAGGAACTCTAACTCTACCAGTAGGAACTACATACTTACTAGTATTACAACTTTAACTAAATATTACAAATATTCCTGACAATATGTCATGGTCACATTCTGAAGGGTATATCTGATTCCCTATTTGATATCAATCAAAAGGCTGAATCTGCAAAAGCACTATGGGAGTCCCTAGAATCCAAATGTGACAACTGGTAATTTCGAAAACTATTTTTAATACCACATTACTTTAAAATTTTAACAAGTTAGACATTCGGAAGTGATCTTTTGATATTTTGTGGAATATCACAGTGTTGAATCATATGTATGGCATTAAGTTAGGAATTACTAGACTCCGGCACTAAGAAAAACCTAATGTTGCGAGAAAACTTGAAAAGTAGTACTCGTCTAATTTCTATAGACGTATTTATAATCAAAGTTATCGGAAAGTCGTAAATAAAAAGCATGGCACACATAAGAAATCATGTTAGACTTTTTACGTGGTAAATATGAGCTCGGGAAGTAAGAGTCGGGAAACTTTGAAAAAAAGACATGAATGGTCCTTTTGGTTAGAACCGGCCGCGCCCCCCATGTTATTGTTGTTGTTTTATTTTAGAATAAATGCATAAATGGTCCAAGTGGTAAATTAAAAACACACAAAAACATATCATTGATAACGCTACACGCGTCGTTCGGGGTCAAAGGAACTTCCTTTTCGTCGAGCAAGTTTTTCAACACCCTAGACAGTGAACCTAATCGTTGTAGTATAGTATTAGGGTAAGCCACGGGAATTGATATCGTTCTCTAGGGGAATAGGAAGGCTAGTGAGAAGTTACTACGCTAAGGTGGTTGAGGAAGATTATTTTTTATCTTTTTATGTTTTTAGGAAATGGAAAGGTACGAATCTCGGGGTTTAGATTTGGGGGTTTGGTATTTCTACCGATTACTTCTACTTAGCTAATTATCTAAACTAAGGTGTATGTAGTCTATGTCTATTGTTGTGTGCTCGTATGATAGTTAAAAATGTATTTGCTTAGGCTTTATTACTCCCTAGTTATCTCCTATTGGTGGTTGAATTGTCACGTCCTTATTCTTAATTGCGTTGTGTCTCTAAGGTCCTAGGGTATGCGTTTATCCCTAACTCTTTGAAGCTACCAAAGGTTAATGACTACAAAATCTCTAGGATTCATAAACTTTAACTCTAAGGTATTCTTTGAATGACTTGTCTACAATTACTCTAGGCGATTATAAGCTAAGGTTCATCAAAGATCAATCAAGCATTACAAACACAACTAATGACCTATCGCAATACAAGGTCAATCACAATTAAGATAAGGGACAACCAATCAATATTCAATAACTAAGTTTCATATTACCTAAGCAAACACACAAGTAAATTAGCCGGACATGGGGAACATGCAAGCATACACACAATCAAAGGAATACATAATTGAATTAATAAAGTAAAACACTTATCTTGATGTAAGATAGGGTATGGAACCCTAAAATACTGTACAAGACAACCTTGGTTCAGTTTAGGTTTTTACTCTAAAAGACTACACACTGAAAACTAAAAAATCCGGATTCTATATATAAGATTACAAATGCGACGACGTCACCCTTTAAATAAGCAATATAGGCCGTCTGAGCTGCGACGCCCTACTCTTTTAAACCTGATGCCGTTACGTGAAAATAAGCAATTTGGCTACTGTATCGTCACAAAACATCTTCCGACGGCGTCATAGGTATAACCTGACGCCGTCCCCTTCAGTTCCAGCAGCCTGAGTATCTCGATTCTTGACTTTGGCCATTTTCTTCGTATATTCGCGTCTTTTCGTCCGAATAAGTGTCATTCCAGCATTTTGCCTTGAAGATACCTAAAAAGTGAAAAGGAACGATATTAAGTAATAACGGATACAAAAGTGATCAAATAAGGGCTTAAACGACCCCTCCAAATGGTACATTTTAAAACCTTATCAAATATCCCTACACTTGGTATTTGCTTGTCCTCAAGCAAATGTGCTTTTAGCCAATTGATTTATAAATTAGGGGTCATGAAGCATTAGTTTAGAACGATTCACAACACATATAAGCCCCGCAAAAGTCATAACAAGCACGGAAATTACATACTAGCACCTCACATGGGGTGTTTGGATACTCGCATCTCTCGGGTGTATATGAAATATAACAAGTTGGAAATGGAAGATAAACACTCATTAACCGGTCCTAGTATATAGATTACCATAGGCTTGAAACTAGATCAAACCTCCATCGCTTTGGCGTAAGCACCTAGGAAAGACTATCCAAGATGTCTTTTAAAGAGTTGTAATGATAGGCTTACGGTAGGGAAACAAAGGGTTTGGTGGGATAGGCGATTTAGTGGTGGCAAGTCAAAAATCTTTATGTTACAAGCATGCGAAGAATGACTTTGCTAAGCCAAGACTCGACACTCTAGACTCTAGATAACTGAAACAAACAAACATAAATTAAAGATAGATGTAGGATGGTAGCCCGTATGTTTTTTTTTCATTGATACACTTTTACTCTACCATCCTCTACAATAACATCAAAATGATAGGGATTTATAGGCACATCCCTACACTTGAGTTTTATTTACTCTAACATTAATTTGACCCAAATTGAAAAGATCAAAACACTTGGAGTACATTATTATGCAAATAAAGGGAATTTGAATTTAACGTTCCCTTCCCGTCATCTCATAAAATTTAACTTTTCCCATGAGTCCCAATCGTCCCAATCATCCCAAAACTGTATACAAAGGATATGACTCGACTTAGCAACTTATGCAACCAACTAAATAATTGAACTAAGGTTTAAGTGTGATAACAATAATGCACTAAAAGTGAGTGCATACAAGGTAGGCTATGGCGATTTGGGTGTACATTTGGGGGTGGATTGTAAACAATGCTCTTCATTGATATTCCGGAAAACCGAAACATCACGAGAACCGCGAAAAGGATAGGTTCTGACGGGTTAACTAGGGGTATCGTGTACTAAAGATGAGTACAACGCAAAGGTGTGGGGGAATTACTCAACCGATGTGGAAGAAGTAATTATATTACGGGTATCAAACAAGGGTTATCCTAATGCCTCTTATCATTTAGTTATTCCTAACTACACAAGTGTAGTCTTACTAGCGATCTCGGAATGCATCACAAAACAAGTTCTAGAATCTATTATACTACCGGTTCACACTCAAAGCATTAAAGATGAATACTTTAATTCCTACTAATCTAAGGGCGATCCTAACATTTTGGGTGGAATTTAAGTGGTAAAGGGTTTTTGTGCTAGTCATATAATTTCCTATCCATGAGACGTTTTATTAAGACTAATGGCCCACTCCTATATGTCATGAAAATTTTTAAATTTGGTGCCAAAATTACCCTAACCGATATTTCTCATGGTTTATTACACAAATGCAATTGGACAAAGCAAATATTCAAGGATAAGCATAGTTTCAAAGTTCCCGTTTTATTTTCCCTCCCTACACTTAAACTGAACATTGTCCCTAATGTTCCTCGAAAGTATCAAAGTTATGATAACGGAAGGTAATAAACGATGAAAAAAAACTAATAATCCCCTGATTAGCTCGGTAGGATCCGTGTAAAGTGGTGGTTACATCTTTCTTCAAGAAGAACGTTTGCATGAAAAGCTCCTTCTCATCTTATGTATCTTCTTATTGGTAAATTAAACCTGCACACTTGAAGAAAAAAAACGAAACCTTCGCGTAAAATCGGCGGTAATAATATATATAGGACTCTACTAAACTAGGATATAATGCTTGTGGAATGGATGTTTACAGAATTTCTGGAAAATTAAGACCTGGAAAATTTCAAAAATTTATAAGTAGCTCAGAAAACGAGAAAAAGTAATCAGTTGTTTCTGCTTCTTCCTGACGCCGTCAGGTTGCGATCCTGACGCCGTCAAGTTATCCTGACAAAAATTGGTCTGCGATTTTCTGGAAAATTTACATCTTTAGAATCTGGAAAAATTTCCTGCAAAACATCCATTATGACTCGAACAAACACACATGTATATCTTTTAATTAATTGAAATTCTCATGTTTACGTTTCTTTTGAAAACGTGTGTAATCCTCCCTACACTTATCCCTTATGTAAAGTACCTTTATATGTAATTAAGACGAGGTTAATGACAAAATAAAGCATTTTTACAAATTTAAACATGAGAATACACAATCAATAAAAGATACACGACACACAAACAAGCAAACAATTAAGCATGGGTTGCCTCCCATGAAGCGCTTTTCTTTATTAATGAGTCTTGTAGCTAGACTCGAAGTCTTGCCCCTACGTACCGATATAAGTAAGCATATCCTCAAGAATGTCATAAGGATCAAACTTATCATTTAAGTTCCTAGTAGTACGTTTGGTTCGATATGCCTTTTCAAATTTCTCTCCATCGGGATCATAGATCGTTATCCAAATGTGCCACTCTCCATTACCATCACTAGGCGGTCTATCCCTATTCCACTTATGTTTAGACTTATCGCTCTCAACTTTCCACTTATTCATGACAAGGTTGACGGGCAAGCTTCCTAGGAACTCGGTCATCTTCCTAAATACTAAGGCATCCTCGAACGGGTTCATTTCCATGTCCCTAGCCATTTCTTTTTCATGGAACGTTGCTTTACTAGCAAAGGCTTCATCTAGGTAAAAAGGTCGTTGGGGACCTATGAAGTTCTTATCAATCCAAGGTCCATATCTAGATGGTACTCAATCCAACCTAATCTCATGTGGGATTTCCTCTTCTTTGTAGTAAGTATGCTTTTTGACATCGTAAATTGACCTAGCACTCCCCTCTCCTACCACTATTTTGGACATCTTACAATCAATGATGGCACTAGCGGTAGCTAAGAATCCTCTTCCTACTAGCAATGGGCATGTCGGGGTCCTTATTCATGTCTAGCACATGGAAATCCGCCAAAAGAATCAATTCTCCTACGTGTACTACCATGTCTTTTATGATCCCTACCGGATATGTAATACTACCATCCGCTAGACCTAAGATGGTTTCTGTTGGTTCTATCTTACCTATGTTAAGACTTCTATGGAGGGACAACGGAACAAGATTGATGCATGATCCTAAGTCGGCTAGAGCATCGAGAGGTTTCGAATTTCCAAGCCTACACGGAAGAGTAAATAGCCCGAGATCGTCTAACTTCTTAGGTAGATTATTTCGCACAAAATCAGACCCATGTTTTCCATGTTTAAGTTCTAACTCATATTTTTCTTTTAAAGCATTATAATAAGGTGCATGAGCTAAGACTTCAAGAACCGGTTTTTCTTGATGGAGTTCCTTGTACTCCTCCTCTAGATTAGGTTTGGGTTCTTTGTTGACGGGTTTCTCAAGAGTAGGTTCTACCAATGGCGCGGGACCTTGGTACCTCATTTTGTATTGCTTGAAACTCTTGTTGATAGCATTTACCGAGTGGACCGTTGGGTGTGAGGGGCATGGGTGCGCACTCTCCCATGGTGAACAAGAACATGAAGTCAATGGAATCGAACTCACTTTTGGGTTCTTTATAGTATCACTTGGGAGTGCTCTAATTTCCCGGTCATTAAAGGCTTTTAAGAGGGCATCAAGCTTGTTTGTCATCTCGCCTTGTCGTTGCTTAAAATCGGCTTCAAGATTAATTAATCGAGTTTCTTGAGATGACATGAATCTAGATGCAATTGCCTCGAGACTAGTGGGGTTTCCGGTGTTTGGAGGATTGAACCTATTAGGTGGACTAGATGAGCTTTGGGGTGTGCTTGAATTTTGGTTACACTTAAGGTTAGGGTGATTTCTCCATGAGGGGTTGTAAGAGTTTCCTAAGTTGTTTTGTTCGGGCTTTAAAGTGTACCACTTCTCTCCCGCTCCATCGGTACGCGTGGAGACGTAGTCCGCAAAAGCTTGTTCGTGGAGTCTTGTGCAATCACGAGTGTCATGGGGACCACTACATAACTCACAAGGTAGAGTGATTTTATTCACTTGATGTGAAGACTTAGGATTCTCGTAGTAGCTCATTAGGAATTTAACTTGATCTTCAAGCTCGAGCATCCTACGTTCGGGAGATTGTGAGTCAATGGGAGGCAAGGAGATTGCTTTAACGGTTTTGGGCAACTCACGGGGGTCATTCCAACTTTCGTTGTCATAGAGAGCAAGGTCCTCTATTATACCCCATGATTCTTCCGCGGTGGGGTCACTAAGTTTTCCACTGGCCGCTTGGTCAATGGATCGCTTGGTGGGGAAGTTGACATGATCATAGAAGAGTTGGACATGAAGCCAAAGATCAATGCCGTGTTGAGGGACTTTATGGAGTAAGTCCTTAAATCGAGTCCATGCTTCGTAGAGAGATTCACCTTGACGTTGTTGGAACATCAAGATATCATTCCTAAGCTTAGTGGTTCTCCCCGGTGGGAAAAATTGAGCAAGGAAGCGAGAGGTGAGATCATCCCAACTTGAGATGGAGCCGGCGGGAAGTCGCTCAAGCCAATTACTAGCTTGGTCCCGCAGAGAGAATTGGAAGAGACGCAGACGCGTGGTCTCCCGAGTAGTAGCATCGAGGTCGATGGAATCGATAATTTTAAGGAAGTCCTTAAGATGCTGATTAGGATCTTCAGAACGAAGTCCATGGAAAGCACATCCGTTTTGCACCAACCGGATGGTGTCGGATCGCGGGGCCGTAGTTTGGGCTTGGTCGGGAAGCTCAATAGTGTTCCTATAGCCTAGGTGGCTTGGTCTCGAGTATTCACCAAGAGTACGGCCTTTTGGTGGGTCATTTGGTGGTAGGTTGATGAATGGTGGTTGGTTATCACCTTCCATGATGAAAAGTGATGGGGTTACGAACAAAGGTCACGAAGAAGGGGGATAGACTACGAGAAAGCTAAAAATGGGAAAAAAAAGTTTACTTGATAGGAATCAAGCAAGTAAACCTAAACGAGGTGGACTCCTAACTAGCTATTCTATTCCCCGGCAGCGGTGCCAAAAACTTGATAACGCTACACGCGTCGTTCGGGGTCAAAGGAACTTCCTTTTCGTCGAGCAAGTTTTTCAACACCCTAGGCAGTGAACCTAATCGTTGTAGTGTAGTATTAGGGTAAGCCACGGGAATTGATATCGTTCTGTAGGGGAATAGGAATGCTAGTGAGAAGTTACTACGCTAAGGTTGGGGTTGAGGAAGATTATTTTTTATCTTTTTATGTTTATAGGAAATGGAAAGGTACGAATCTCGGGGTTTGGATTTGGGGGTTTGGTATTTCTACCGATTACTTCTACTTATCTAATTATCTAAACTAAGGTGTATGTAGTCTATGTCTATTGTTGTGTGCTCGTATGATAGTTAAAAATGTATTTGCTTACGCTTTATTACTCCCTAGTTATCTCCTATTGGTGGTTGAATTGGTACGTCCTTATTCTTAATTGCGTTGTGTCTCTAAGGTCCTAGGGTATGCGTTTATCCCTAACTCTTTGAAGCTACCAAAGGTTAATGACTACAAAATCTCTAGGATTCATAAACTTTAACTCTAAGGTATTCTTTGAATGACTTGTCTACAATTACTCTAGGCGATTATAAGCTAAGGTTCATCAAAGATCAATCAAGCATTACAAACACAACGAATGACCTATCGCAATACTAGATCAATCACAATTAAGATAAGAGACAACCAATCAATATTCAATAACTAAGTTTCATATTACCTAAGCAAACACACAAGTAAATTAGCCGGACATGGGGAACATGCAAGCATACACACAATCAAAGGAAGACATAATTGAATTAATGAAGTCAAACACTTATCTTCACTACTACAAAAAATCTCACAGAAACCGGTCAAAATAGCCCATGAAGAGTTGTTTTGCAACCACTCTCTGAAGGGGGGTATCTCCATGATCAAAACATATAGAAACCGGTTTAGCAACCTGTCTCTATTGGAAGCATCGACACCGGTTTTCTCCTTAAAATCGGTCTCCATTACAAAGTAAATAAACATATTTTTATTGGAACTTGACACCGGTTCTCCCACAACCTGTCTTTATAAAAGCATCCAACCTATCTTTATAAAGAGTAAAAAGATGTGTTTTTATCTCAAAACCTTTTTTTTTGGTAAATCTATTTTATTAAAAAAAATCATTTCTAAATTTTTAAAATTCTTAGAAATTGGAAAATTTGAGAAATGATTTTTCTTAATAAAGTAAATGTAACAAATATATGTAAAGTGATTAAAATACGCTACAAATGTCGAAATCAACACAGTAAATTAAGATAATACATCAATTCAATTAAACATAAATCCTAGACAAAATCCAAATTAAAACACTATAATTCAACAAACTATAAACAAAAACATTAGAATTCAACATAATTGAACATTCTTATCTGGGATTAATCGCGCCACAATGTAAACCATGCACGAATGATGGCGTTCAACTCTTTGTTCTCTAATGGAGGCTCATCACTCCGAGGCCTAAAACCTTAAGTATACAAAAAATTATCCTAGATCCGACATTAACCTTTTGGATGTTGTAATCAGCAAGTGTCCGACCATCCTCTAATTGCTTCCCTGTAAATATCAATCTTTGCTGGTCTGGCGAGATACCTTCTATATCCTATAAATCCAATTACACGGTTAGCAAAATGCCTATCAGAGAACAAAAAGTATACTGATGCGGTAACAAAAAGATTATTAATTTTTCATACAGATTATTTGAATCTTATTACAATATGTATCCATAAATTTCTTAGAAGAATAAAGAACTATGCCACCTTAAGTAACTCACTCTATATGGCCAAGACAGAAACTGTCCATCTCATGAGCTCCATTTAAAAGTTTCTTTGGGAACGTGACCTGCAATACATAGAAAAAAAGAAGAGCATGTTTAATCAGATCGGTATTACGGTGTATATAATGCTAACTAAGGTATGAAAAGTGTGTTACACGATTTTTGAAATCACGGTCAGCAGTAACAATAAACTTCCCATCTGGGGAGAACTGCTGAAATGCGATACATCCATTAGTAAATTTGTTTACTTTAAGAACTGTACACATCAAGAAAAACACTTACAAGACTAGTGATGATGCTCAATAGTGGGCAAGATGCGGTGATGCCTTCTTTTGGACTAATGCTTGATTATCACTAAGCTCGTCCATTGTCACTTATGGCAACTGCACTCACTTTCTTCTCTGTTGACATATTAACATCCGTCATTAGTCGATAACAATGACAGCAAGTTGGAAATCAGTGATATACCGATATGCTTTAAGCGTCAATTGTGTAAAATCACACAATGCTAGCTAGCGCATCCTAACAATATACGTAATATTCATTAAAAATCCATATATTTAAGTGGCACAGGAAATGTAAGTCTCCCATGTAAATGACTAAACACAAAAATACCTCAAAACATAACTTACACAGTATATACCACAAATCTGTGATTGCAGGTGATTGCCTGGCTTGATTTGTCAACCTCTGCAACATAAGTTAGAAAGAAGATAATCAATCAACAATGTAAACAGTATGCATAAACCCTCAAATGTGGTAACTAGAGGGAAAAGTAAACAGTATAACTATATAAGTAGTAATATACATTATCATATTATCCTTAGCTGGATCGTCTTTCAATATCCCCCTAGCTTTCAGCTTTTGCTTGAGAAAATCAGGCAAATCTTTTGTATTAGAATTTTGTTTAGGCTGTTCTATAATGTTTTGGCCTAATTGATGCTTTTCATTGCCACTGCATCCTGTGGTTAATATCAAAGTTAGAGGATAACTAATTTAAAGAGGTACATACACTAGAACAATATACAATGCATCCATTATGGACTTACCAGATGAAATAGTGTCAGTCCTCAAAGCCCCATAGTAAACACCTCCACCTGGTACACCGTACCCATTCCCAATCTCCACATTACCTAAAGGCAATGTTAAAAAATTAGCATTGACTCTAACGAGTGATGATGGCTGATAAAAAAATATGTAACTAATACATACTAATACACATGCAGTATAAATTAAAGCATTAATCATGAATTGTTGTGTTCACGTGCATAAATAAAACAAATAAGAAAGATTTGGGCCAGGGTTGTGGCGTAAGCATGACAAGATCCTTAACATTCCACTATTCATCCATTAAATACAAAATAATAGCATACCCACGCACAGTTGCGGTAACAAATAATGTTTACAGGTGGAACATTTTATGTATAATTGTTACTGAAGTATATGACGCATTTTTTTGGTAACTTAACGTATGCCCAAAAGTTTGTGTTCTTTTTTTAGTTTCATTATTAAAGTGTCACTGCAACTAAAAATGACGCATTTTTTTGGTAACTTAACGTATGCCCAAAAGTTTGTGTTCTTTTTTTAGTTTCATTATTAAAGTGTCACTGCAACTAAAATGAAGCATTAAACTGTTGAAGTGATGAAAGAAGTAAATTTGTTGATACGAAATTTTATTTTTAAGTTTGATCCTACACATAAATAATATGAAACAGTGTAGATTCAATTTGCTACTTTGCATCATTCCAAGCTAAGCCTTGGCATAACATTTTGGGCCTAAAACAATGCATACAAGACGTAACTGACGGCACTACATGTGACAAAACCAAATTCTTTACACATGTATGCAACTCTCTTTGGTTTTGGTGGTGCCCTCCCAACCCTTTGGCATGGCTAGAATTTGGCTTGTATACCCGAGTGGCAAAATGAATTCCCCTATCATACCAATCAAAATAACTTTAACAACAATATAATTGCCAGTAATATGAAAGTCGGACACATTGCCTTAATGGCGGAACCCATTTATTATTCTTATATGCGTCAAATTTCGGGTAGCAAGATTGGTTTTCCCATCGCAAAACACAAGTAAAGATCGAAAAGATAAATCTGAACCTTATATACTGTTGCACATATCATTACTTTCGAGTACCCATTCTTATCGTTCAATATCAAATAATAAATCTCCTAATGACATTACAAAACAAAGCATAAACCAATTACAAAGGTCCATATTAAAACAAACATTCTCACTATAGTTAATACGAAGACACTGCCACAACAAATAATCACCATTTAAATGCTTCCATAATAGTCAAGCTAAATCTAGGAATTACCAATTTGTCATCAACTAATTTGATATTATGTAAAAAAAATAGTCAATTAAAATGAATGCCTATTTACCAATTGTAAATTAATTTCACAGTATGGGTGTAGATCCCGCAGCAGGCATGTGTTTGCCGTTGACGAATCGTAAAAATGTGATTGTGATTGTGATAATGGTATCGCTTTGTCGTTGATGTGAACACCGTAGATGGTGGTGGCAGCAATAACGATGGCGTTCCAGGTGGTGGTGATTGCGGTGGTAATAGATTTGGTTGTGGTTATAAAGGCAGATCCCGACGACAATACCGCGGCGGTGCCAGTAATGGTGGTTCACGGCGTTATCTATGGTGGTGGTGGGTTTGACTATGGATGATGGATAAAAATGAGAGAGTCTGAGTGTGTTTTTAGGTGTGAACTATGTGTTTTGAGAATTTTTTTCAAGTTTATATATGTTAGAAATCAATGGTTGGGATGAGTTTGATTTAAAGGTCTCCTATCTTAAGTTTGATAAACCCACATTATAAATGCTTTGTATATAAGTATTGATATAGTTAAAGTCTTAAACCTAATAAGCACATATTAACATATACTTATAAATACATAATCAAATGTGACCACAATTGATGACAGTTACGGTGATGACAGTGTCGGAGTTTGGGTTTCGATCGACGATCAGATAGAGGCAGAGATGGTGACGACAGTGTCGGTGTTAGGTTTCGCTTGTGGTGGTCGATAACAACGGTGGAGTGGTGAAGGTGAAAATGATAGACAAAATTATGAGCGGTTAGGCTGTGAGTGGGTCGGCCTTTGGTTCATTTGGTGATTAGGTTATGAGAGATTTTAGAACAAATGAAAGGAGCGATATGATAAGAGAGGGGGACAAATGAGCAACTTTTTTATTTTGTATTTATTTTTATCTTGTTAATTTTTACTATAATTAATAGCCTAAATATATATTTGGTGACTTTTTTTTATGTTCATTGGGTAAAAGTTTTAGTGGGTAGAGAAAATTTTATTTACATACCCTTATTTTGCTACATATCGAGGGATTAATCTTGACCATTCATTTACTTTGATATAATGGTGCGTATTAATCTAAGATTTAATTTGTTCAACCTATTTTCTTGTCTTTTTTATTTATTCACGTATTCTTTTTTTTAGTACGACAAATAACTATCTCACAATAAAAATATTTTCTTGTTTTATACGTTTTCGTCCACTTTCATACGTTTTCGTCTGATTTCATACATTTTCGTCTGCTTTCGGACGTTTTTATACGTTTTTTTTCCGTTTTTAGATGTTTTCGTCTGTTTTAATACGTTTTCGGCCGTTTTTATACGTTTTCAGACAAAAAAGTAGGTAAATATACGAGAACGTATGAAAATGGACAAAAACGTATAAAAACGTTTGAAAACGACCGAAAACGTATGAAAACGGACGAAAAAATATATAATTGGTGACTTTTTTTTTATGTTCATTGGGTTAAAGTTTTAGTGGGTAGAGAAAAGTTTATTTACATACCCTTATTTTGCTACATATCGAGGGATTAATCTTGACCATTCATTTACTTTGATATAATGGTGCGGATTAATCTAAGATTTAATTTGTTCAACCTATTTTCTTGTCTTTCTTATTTATTCACGTATTCTTTTTTTTAGTACGACAAATAACTATCTCACAATAAAAATATTTTCTTGTTTTATACGTTTTCGTCCACTTTCATACGTTTTCGTCTGATTTCATACATATTCGTCTGTTTTCAGAAGTTTTTATACGTCTTTTTCCGTTTTTAGATGTTTTTGTCTGTTTTAATACGTTTTCGGCCGTTTTTATACGTTTTCAGACAAAAAAGTAGGTAAATGTACGAGAACGTATGAAAATGGACAAAAATGTATAAAAACTTTTGAAAACGACCGAAAACGTATGAAAACGGAAGAAAACATATGAAAACGCCAAAAACATTTCAAAAAGGACAAAAACGTATGAAACGGCCAAAAACGTATAAAACGAACGAAAACATATAAAAACGGACAAAAACGTATGAAAATAGACGAAAACGTATGAAAACGGACGAGAACGTATGAAAACAGGTGAAAACGTATGAAAACGGACGAGAACGTATGAAAACGTACGAAAACGGATAAAACCGACGTAAACGTATAAAAACGGATGAAAACGTATAAAAACAGATGAAAACGGACGAAAACGGATGAAAACGAACGAAAACGTAAGAAAACGGGTGAAAACGTATGAAAGCGGACGAGAACGTAAAAACGGCCAAAAACGTATAAAAACGGACGAAAACGTATGAAAATGGACGAAAACGTATGAAAATGGATGGAAACATATGAAAACATACGAAAACGTAAGAAAACGGACAAAAACGTGTGAAAGCTGACAGAAAAGTATGAAAATGTTTTAAATGAGACGAAAACGTATGAAAATAGACAAAAACGTATGAAAACGGATGAAAACGTATGAAAACAAAAAAATGATTTTATTGTTAGTTATTTTCCATTAATAAAAATAAAAATAAAATTTTTTAGCATACGTGAAGTAATAAAAATACAAGAAAATAAGAAAGATAAGAAATACAAGAAGTATAATAATTTACACTTTTGGTCCCTTTATGGTTTTTTAATCTTAAATTTTGTCTTTTTAATCAAATGAAATGGATGGTCTAGATTTGTACCTTAGTTTCCACAAAAATAAGATTTTGCAAAATAACTCACCTTTTAGCAGGTAATTGTCATAAATTTTGTAGTGTACGGAATACATAACCAAGTACGGGCATATATATTAAGACGACATTCTGAGCCCATTCCCTCTACTAATTCTGAAGTAATCATACAATTACAGACCTTATACTTGTAATCATATCTAAAGTCTAACAACTTAACAAGTTATAGAAAAAGTAAAAACTTACGAAACCATCAAAACAACGGGTCTTATACAAAATATGCTATCTTTAGGTTTTCTTGAGCAATTATGATGGTTTTTATTTATTATTATATAAGCATTTGTTGTGTGTTTTAGCTTTTATTAAGTAAACGACTATTTCTCCGGAATAATTATTGGCACATTATTTTCAAAAGTTCAAAATAAAGAATACTCACACCGGTTATTTTTTCAAAAACGCTCTCTATAACATAAATACATAGAGACATATTGTTAGCTACACACCAGTGTCTTTGATTGTGTAAAAAGACCGGTTTTTACCCGCAAACCCAGTTTCTATGTATTTTGTATTATGAAAACTGGTTTTTTCAAGAAAACCAATCTTAGTTCCTTCCATTCCCGCTAGTTTTTTTGTCATAGGAACAGGGTTTTATATAACCAGTCTCTATTTGGGGGTGTTTATAGCCTTTTGTGTAGTAAAGCTTGACGTAAGAAAGGGTATGGAACCCTAAAATACTGTACAAGACAGCCTTGGTTCGGTTTAGGTTTTTACTCTAAAAGTCTACACACTGAAAACTAAAAAATTCGGATTCTATATATAAGATTACAAATGCGATGGCGTCACCCTTTAATTTATGACGCCGTCGGGTCAAATCTAGGCCGTCTGAGCTGCGACGTCCTACTCTTTTAAAACCTGATGCCGTCACTTGAAAATAAGCAATTTGGCTACTGTATCGTCACAAAACATCTTTCGTCGGCGTCATAGGTATAACCTGACGCCGTCCCCTTCAGTTCCAGCAGCCTGAGTGTCTCGATTCTTGACTTTGGCCATTTTCTTCGTATATTCGCGCCTTTTCGTCCGAATAAGTGTCATTCCAGCATTTTGCCTTCAAGATACCCAAAAAGTGAAAAGGAACGATATTAAGTAATAACGGATACAAAAGTGATCAAATAAGGGCTTAAACGACCCCTCAAAAAGGTACATTTTAAAACCTTATCAATCATCACCCTCACCACTCCACTTTCTCTCTCTCCCTCATCCTTACTCTAGCCACCGGCCATAAAAACTGTAAAACCTGAAAATCTACATAAAAACTGTAAAACCTGAAAATCTAAAACATGAATAAAGACTAAAATACCCTTGGAATCAAAATTTATAAAATACGTAAAAGACATTTATATTCATTCAACGAAATTAAAACCTAACTTACGAATAACTAAAACTTAACAAATATGTGTATGTGATCGACTTTGTATGACGAAGGTTAAACGTCTCGCGTAAATAGTTGGGCCATTCGTTTGGGCCTTGTTTTCGTTTAATGGTGAACCAAGTTGGGCCGTTTGTTTTGTTGGATTGGACTCACGCCGAGAGCCCAAGATGGGCGTGTTTGTTTTGTTCGGTTGGATCCAAGCCGAAGCCCACACCCCCTCAAGCCTAACCAAAATTGTACCACTATAAATACAACACATTAACACAATTTGGAAACCCTAGTTTTACCTCTTTTCTTTTCTTTTTCATTCGGCCGAAGCCCTAACTCCCTTGGTGTCGAGACTTTGTTTCCAACGAGCTAAGGTATAACATGTTTTCTCGTCTTCCTTTGATAACAACTAACGTATAATATATTGTATCATGTTTTGTTTTAGTCGAGCTTGTGTTCTTTTTTTTTTTTTTGGCCGAACCATACGAAACCAACAAACAAATATGAATTGAACCTTATAATATTAAAGAGCATGTATGTAATACGTATTGTATGAATCGGATCTTAAATAAGTCGAGCCACATAGAACCGAACCACATATATAAATGAATCGGACCTTATATAACATGCAAACGTGAATATGTAAGATACGTAGAAGAGTTAGGGTTTGCGTAAAACATATTAGCCGAAACCTATGTATTAACCGAAACATGTGAGTGTTTGTGGAAGTGTATAAAATGAGTAAAGATTATGCAAAACCTAAACCCTAAGTGATGTGTGAACCGAACCCTAAATGGTTTGTGAACCGTGTACCATGCGCGTGTGTTGTGAGTCAAGTGAGCTTGTCGATGTGTAAACGTAGTACGTGTTCATATCTAGTCGAAGCTATTGTGCATGTGTGTGTAGATGTATATCTAATCCGGATAATAAGTAACTTGTGTAGTCACATGAAATCATAGACGTGCATGGGTATAAAAGTTGACGTATAATATGTGTATAAGTAACGTATGGTTAAGACATGAATGTGTTGAGTAAATAAACAAGAGTAATGAGTCATTAAATGACGTAATATGTAAAGTAAATGCACATTGATATGATATTAAAAGATTGAGAAAACCCTAGAACATAAATGAGAGTCGATTAGGGTTTGAAGCTAATTATATTAATTCGTTATTTCATGTGTAAGTTATGACTTTTAAACTATTTTCACATTTAACCATAAACTTTAATAAATGACATAATGAACCTTAATCTAAAATATTTGTTATAAAACACTTAAGTCTCATTTAATCATAAATCTCTAAAGTATTAAGATCACTGAATACATTAAGTATGAACACCAAATATTAAAAGATCATTTCGAAAATTATGGAATCATAAATAACATGTACGACCGTTAATGTGTATAGGTTCTGTGAAGAAGGAGTAATCCTTTGCTTTCCGTATTTCTGCTTTTTGGTCATTTGCTTTGGAATAAGGTACATATATTCTGACCTTTTCAGTAAAGGTTCCTTATAACGTTTTCTTTTCGTTATCTTTTATATTAGGGTTTCCTAAGCCTTTGCTATGAACCCCATTCTGTTTGTTTGAGCTGCTGCTTATCTGAACTCTGATTTCTGAATTATAAAACATCTGATTTTGAACTATATGATATGAAAACTCTGATTTTGGAAATATGATTAATCTTCTGATAAAGTATGATATGTGTCAGTTATGACATTCTGATTTGACCTAAGATAGTTTGACACCCGAGCCAAATATTTCACTAGTCATGGGGGTTCCATGTCCGTGTCAGTGATGCACCTCTGACATGACTCTAGGGCAGTAGAGTGATGTTCTGCCACGTCCCTTATCTGTTATCTGTTATGAGCTCAAGTTATGTTATATGACCAATATCTGTCTGTGGGGCGTATGGATGCATCCTAGATCTGTTATCTGTTATCTGTTATATGTTATCTGTTATCTGATGATTGATGTTGCGTGCATGCACGTCCTTCATAACTCTGGTAGGTCTCCCCTACAAATGTTGCCTTATGTGAATATGAATTTGATCTGATATTTGTTTCTGGGCTCGAGGTAGTTAACTATAAAACTTATTCGATAATTCTGATTTATACTTTGAAAATGATTATGATTTTGCTATCTTTCGTTCACTATATTTCGTATTCGATATCGTTTCGTATTCGCTTTGCTTTTATATCTGTTCACTGAGCTTTTAAAGCTCAGCCGCATTTCTTTTCTTCCGCGGCAGGTATCTAAGCATTGGAGCTGGGTTTTGCTTTGGGATGAGTGCTGAGTGGACTTACCTTAGAGATATTTAGCTTTGATCTTATGAGGCCATTTAAGACTTTACTATTTCAGATATTTTATTGGAGTTTATTTTTCCGCTGGGACCTATGTATTGAAGTCATGTTGACTTGAATTATTTCCGCATTTATGTTAAGACTTCTTTTGGATTTTTATGTTTGCTTTGATATGACACCATTATTTGTGATTCCTTTACCCTTGTCGGGTCGGGGCGTTACAAAAACCACCCGCCGCCTACACCAAAACAACCCCTACACCTCCTTTTTCCGATCTCCTACAACACGCGCCCCAACACACCATTTCACCTATCGTACCACCCCATGAGCCACCTCTCGTCCACCCTAACACCACAGTCTTTTTGATACCACGAAGGAGAAAAGGTAGGGATGAGTCACGCGTGTTCTGACTCGTTATTCTTGTAACTCGTGTCACCGAGTCACGAGTTGATTCACTTTTGGTTCGGTTTAGGCTAGAACACATGGGAAAACAATCTTTGATAATAAAAATGTGGCTAAAAACATTGTTGGTATCCGTCTTGTGTTCCGTGTATGTGCGTGTCGAGTCGGGCAGCCGTGAGCTCAAGCTCACGGTGCGGTTTTGTTTGCGTTGTTCTTGATATTATTCTTGTTGTTGTTATTGATTGTTTAGTTTTGTTCAGGTTCGGATGAACCCCTGGTATTGAATGGCTTTGTTTTGAACTGGAGATTGGTGTTTTGATGTTGTGGTCGAGAGGGGTTAGACCCTCGATTGGGTCGTTTGGTTTGCGTAGGAGACGGGAAGGCTAGGCCGAGACCCATATGGTCTCGGAAAAACATTTTGGAGGTTCTTAAATTTTTTGGTGTATTATTGTTGTTGTGAGTCATTGGCCGAGAGAGGTAAGAAGCCGGGACCGTATGGTCACGGTAAAATATTGCTTGTGGTATTGGTAAAATTGAAAGTGGGAATCGATTGTGTGACGATTACTAGTGACGGAGATTAGGTTAGACGTGAGTCGTAGACGACCATGAGAAGTTGAAGTGGTTGTGGATATGGGACTTGACTTCTATTTGACTTGATGATTATACTTGTGAACTTTGTGCCGAGTCTGTAAAACCCTAAAATAAAAAACGTGTTAAATGACTAAATTACCCCTCAAGCTTAATAATTGTGAAATGCGTAAGAGATGTCTATGCTTATTAAATATGAATCTCATCTAACTTAAGAGTAATTTTAAAACCTAATGTATAGGATTATCAAAAAGAAATCAATGCACTTTTCGTCTAATACTTTCATGAACCGAAAATGCCTAATATACAAACACATTATAACTTAATTGATGGCCCAATTAAATTTGGACTTGGCCCATGCCTCACCTTGGCTCGTCAAAAACAAAACTGGTATTCCCCCCCTGTTTTGTACGGTCTACAAAGCAGAAAAAAAATAAACGCTCCAATAAAACCCTAATATCAAAGAGTGGCGGCTCATCTTTTCTTCTCCACTTTGGTCGACATCAAGAGGAATAAGGAGGCTGTTTTCGGTTGGTTTCTGTCGTAGGTGTTGATGGCCTGGTCATGGGGTTGTTTGGTTGCTGCTGGTCGTGGCCTTCTAGGGAAGAAGGGAGGCCATTGTCGTGAGTTTTGGCTACTTGTCGTGGGCTTCTTGGTCATGGTGGTTGCCATTGTTGCTGTGTTTTATTCGTAGGTTTAAAGGCTTAGTGGTTGGGGTGATCGATTGTGGAGATAAAAGGTTTGTTGATTATGGTTGTAAACGACTTAGGGTTGCCTTCGTTCTCTTGTTTTATGTCTCGACAAGAGGTATCACCATCACTTTTGTTTCCTTCCATTCGACACATACAATCTGAATTAAACATAATCTTAATCATGCTATTTAATTTGTTGTTGTTTCGTGTACATGTTAACCTATACGTATATGAATAAAACATCACATGAAATCATAATAACAACCTTGTTAAACTTGTATGCATTTGACCATGGGTTTCTGTTTTGGTCGACCTATATATATATACAACACTAAATCTGATTGGAACCCTAAACAGACCAATTAATGAACATTTAATGGACCTTGTAAAACCTGGAAGACCCTAGGCATTTAATGAGGTTGATTAGGGTTAAATAAAGTAGGGTTTGTTGTGACTTTATGAAGTTCTTGCTGTGCAGAATTTTCGTTCGGGTTGTAACGAGGATAAAAACTATAATACCAACGTTTCTTATGTTACACTTGATTATAAAACTTATTTTATGTATTAGTTAAGTTTTCGATGTGGTTTGGTCGAATTTGGAGTTGTCTAAGTCATATTTTTGAATTTTAAAAGATCAAGTGTCAAAGCTGAGAAAACGAGTCTGAAATTTAGTTGGATTGTATGATTTTTCATTTTCAAACCATAATGAATTGGGAGCTCTCATTTTACAGGAGTGACATTTAGGATATAAATGAATTTGTGGGAGTTTTGGGAATTTTTCCAAGGTGTCTAAACAGGTCTTATAAGCGTAAACTTTTAAGGTGTATTTTCTGATCACTTTCTGGACAGGTCTGGTCTTGTGATTTTCTATAGGACATTTTACTTGGAAACAGAACCCCTCAATTTTTGGAGAGTCTTTTAACTCATATGGGAACCCCTGGAAATTTCCTTGTTTTTATTTGAGATAAGTAAGTATTTTATAAAAATCGCTAAATTCTGGTCCAGATGTGAATTTAAGAAAATGAAAGATAAAAAAGAGGATATCAATAAGTAAAACACTTACAAATGCATAAAAAGCTTATAAAATGAGTATATAAGTAATATATGATATCAATTCGTGTAGATTCGTTGAAGAAGATATGACGTTGCTTCCCGGTGTTACTTTCCCGTTTGCTTTCGTTTCGTTGCTAAGGTACATATATTCTATCCCTTTTCAGTAGGGATTTCTCATGACTTTCAATCCTTGACTTTATTTCACTTATGATACCCCTTGCTATGATTCCCTTTACTGTGATCCTTTGGTATGGTTCTGTTCGCTATGATATTCGTTTGTTATGATTATGAACCTTATGCTTATGAACCTTCTGATTGTGAACCTTATGATTATGAACCTCTGATTATGAACCTATGTTATGGAACCTCTGATATGAACCTTTGATATTTGAACCTTTGATATGAACCCTTATGATATGATTATGCTTTGACCCTTCAGTTTGATACCCCGAGCCAAATATGTGTTCCTAGTCATGGAGGTAACATGACCATGTCATTGATGCACCAATGGCATGACTCCAGTGTGTACGAGTGATGTTACACACCGTCCCCTTTATGTTATATGATTATGAGCTCAAGTTATATGTTTGGCCACTATGTTTTCCGCGGGGCGTATGGATGCATCCTAGATATGTTTTGATACGATATGATATGATATGATATGATTTATATGATGAATGATTTCGTGTGCAATACGCGTCTTCACAGTCTGGGAGCTAGCTACTCCATTGGTTACTGAGGTCTCCCCTCCTATTATATATGGTATTCCGAGGTCACCCCTCCGAATACAATGGTTACTTATGATATGATATGATATGATATGTTCCTGGCTCGTGGTAGATTTCTGACAACCCTTACACTTTTGATATACCTATATTATACCTTCTGTATTCCCCAACGCACCATATTCTGTGTTACTTGTTCATTACTCAGTACCCTTATATGACTCACTCTACTACCATGCTTTATTTCATTGCATTGATCTGTCATACTCTTATTCCGTTACTTCAGACTACCATTCCATTCACGTACCGGGTTATTATATGATTATTGAGTTTGTTTATGCTTTTACATGTTTATGTGACTACCGGTTACCATGCTACGATATGATTAATATGCGATTATGTGATTCACCTATTGTCATTAGATTATATGTTATCTTACCGTTAAGTGACCCCTTTGATCTGTGTGGTGACCATGCTAATGTGAAATCGATTGTTTTGTATGTTTATTATGTACACTCTGTTCAGTTAATCTCGTGGACTTTCACTATCCGATAGTATCTTTATCTGCTTGTTGTTGACCTGCCATGTTTGCATTTCTGTTTATGCTACGTTTTGATTGGGTAAATGGTTCAATTTGTGACGTCTGTCTTGTTAATTTGTTTTGTTGCCCTGCTATGTCTTTAATTCATTCAATTATATCGTTATACTGTATTCCTACTTGTTACGTGTGACTGCCATGTGTTGACTGCTGTTAGTACTTCCATTGTTATGATGCTGGTTATGTTTTCAACTAAGAGTTTTTGACATGTGTGATTGCCATGCTCACTTACTAATTAATTTGCTTCCGCTTGCCTTTAGATTTCTGTTTGACTTGTATGTCTTCTGATTTCCTGAATTGATTGTATGCCATATATATGTTGTGTGGATACGACGTTTACTATGCTTGCTTATGTTTCTATACTTGTATGCCTGGTTTGTATGTGCTGGTATATATGTCATCGATGCTTTGCTTTTCTTCATTCTCCTTGTTATTTGTTTCTTTTGGATATCTGTATAATTGTGTTCTGCAGGATCCTCCTTGACTCATTGGTTCCCTTTCGTTGTGGCCTTGTTATCAGTTCCTTATTTCATTTCGCATTTCTGATTTTATATAGCTTTCGTTTTGTTATATCTGTTCACTGGGCTTTTTAAGCTCAGCCGCATTTCTTTTCCTGCGGTAGGTTTTAGGTTTGAAGATGGGCTTCGATGGGCTGAGAGTTAGAATATCTGAGTGGGCCAACCCTAGTACCTTATTACCTTGGGACTTATTTTGAAGAACTTTTGTTTTGGGATTTTATTTCATTTTGGATATTGTATTTTCCTTGTCAGTCATTTGTGTATATGATTTGATAACTCATTTTTAAGGCTTTCGTTTGTAAAGATTTCATTTGTATGTTCTGATATGACACCAGAATGTGACACTTCTACCCTTGCCGGGTTGGGGTGTTACAAAGTCGGTGTCACATTGACTTTCTATTCATTATTGACTCCGACAAGGCCGTAACATGGACAATAATTCGAATATCGTACTTGATATGACATAATAAGTCGAGAAGTAATGACTCGGACTTGTGACTTGTAACAAATGGTAACTCAAGTTAAATATAACGATAACGATTAATAATAATAAGGTTTTCATATAATAAATGAAAAGAATATTTACTTGTTATAATTTCTTTATAAACAAATAATAAAGGAAAAGGAAAGTGTAATAAATGGGTTACTAAATGTTTCGAAGACCCGCAAGACTAGAAGTGTCATAAATACTAATCATATGCCATTTAATTGCATGTCACGGATGCTCGACATTAATACACCTAACTTACTTAACTAACGAACTTATTTGGTTGACGAATCAAGTAAGACCTCGTTAGTTATGTCGGAAGGGTTTAGTAATGACGATGTATCCTACGACGCCTTAGGACGTGGTATAGTTTTGGAATAATAAGTAAGGTAAATACATTGTTAAATTTATCGGGTTGACAAATTTGATAAGCTTTGACAATCTATTTAAGCGACTTATTAAACTACAAACTTGACACATAGATTGTTGTGGTTTCATTTTATTGAGTTCTTGAGTAGCGTGTGTTCACATGAATCTTGTTGAGTCGACACAACGCACGCACGGATACCAAACACTAGAAACTGATATGAGAAAGAGTTTTGGAAATAAAACTGGAAAATAGTTGGGATTGGGAACTATTAAATGGAGATATAATCTAAGCCGAGTCTATGTTATTAGGTAGTGCCGAGTCAGTAGTTGCTGGTTCTTGATAGTCGATACTCTTCTTGTTCCTATTGATTCTTGTGCATTTTCTGGACTAAGGTAAGTTTCATAGCCCCACCTTTATTCATACTTTGATTTATTAAATCTTGGGGTGAGAAAACATGCAAATGTTTCGATTAGACCGATTATGAAATTTTGTTTTGTTGCGCTTATTACGTAGTCAAGGCTAAGGTTTAGCCTCTCTTTAACTTGCCACTATTAGGTCATTAGTTATGTTATAGATAGATCTATCGTGATTGAATGCCCCGTCTGGACTTGTTTGCCTAACTTGCCAGGTTGGCACCTGGATTTGTGGTTGCAATAATTTGCCATGACGTATAACATCTTGGTTTTTGGTATGTGATTAGAGTGTGATGGTTTCTTATATGTTATGAATTAAGTTGCGTAATAAGTGGATTTACTGTTTGGTCCAAATGCTTCATATATAATTTAAACCTATGAACTCACCAGTTTTTTTCTTACTTTTTAGCATGTTTTTCTCAAGTAATTGATTATTATAGCTTTGGTAACCGATTGGGAGGCGCTTGGCAGTGATGGCATGGTCTTGGATCCACGTCAATCTGATTTTATTTGGGACCGATGTTATGAACTATTTTTAATTGGCTTACTCTCGTACTTTTCAATAAATGTAAAACTTAATTACTATCGTTGACTATGTTTTTAAGTTATGGATGAGTTTATTCTGTTTCGCTATGCTTGTGTTATGTACCAATTTTGTAGCACCCCAAAGTTAGTAAAGTCTTCCACTGAGCCTATTTTAGGGGTGTTACACCAAATACATGGCAGAAGATGCTTCTGCAAAGAAGTTTTTTGTGAGTAATTTTATGAATTACAAGATGGTTGATACCAGGCATGTCATGGAATAATATGATGAAATGTTAAGGATTGTGGGACAGTATACCCAACATAAACTGATGATGGATGAAGCCATCTCGGTTGCAGTTATCATTGATAAACTGCCCCCTTCCTGGAGAGAATTCAAACATGATTTGAAACATAAAAAGGAAGAGTTAAATTTGGTCAGCTCGTTAGTTATCTAAGAATTGAGGAATGATTAAGAAATCAGGAACTTGATAATAATCCTAAAGGAAAGAACCAAATTGGATCTTCTTCTGCTAACATGGTTAAAGGAGATGGAGCTAAAAATTCGAACAACAATAAGAACAAAAGAAAGTTCAAAAGTGGTGATGATAAGTTTGCCAATAAGAAGGGTGCATTGACTTGTTGGAAATGTAACAAGCCTGGTCATATGAAGAAGGATTGTCGCTCTAAAAAGGGCAATATTGGCGCTGGTCCAAGTGGGTCTAAGGATCCTGAAAAGCAACAAGGTTATAATTATGATTTTGTACAGAATTTTGATAATGTTTTACATTATGTTTCTGTAATTTTTGATCATTTTATATTCAGGATGATGAAGTTTCTTGTTGGGTTCATTCGGGTGCAACAAGTCATGTTTGCATGGATCTTCATTGGTTTCAAGCATGAAATCGATCGAAGATGGATCATTTGTAAATATGGGAAACGTTGCAACTAAATCAATCAAAGGATTAGGGCGTATTTTATTGACTTTCACTTCTAGAAAAACTTTATATTTAGATAATGTATTGTATGTACCTGGGATTCGAAAGAATCTTGCTTCTGAAAATGTGTTGAATAAGTGTTGGAAAGTGACAAGTATATCTTGTCCAGACATGGTTCATTTGTTGGATTTGGTTATGTATGTAATGGAATGATTAGATTAAATTTGAATTATCCTTTTTTTAGTGCTTCTGCTTGTATGATTACTTCTAGTCATAGAAATAGTTTAAGCAAATCTGAATTATGCCATGCTAGACTAGGACATGTTCATTACAAGAGAATGAAATATAATTCTAAAATGAGTTTAATACCTGCTTTTGACATGACACAAGAAAGTTGCAAGACTTGTATGTTAACAAAGATCACCAGACATCCATTTAAGAGTGTTAACCAGGAAAGCAAAGTATTAGATCTCATATATAGTGGTTTGTGTCATTTTCATGCCAATCCTTCACTAGGACATAATAAGTATTGATGATGTACCCTCTGAACAGCTCGAAGGACACTCCTTTGAGACGTGCCGAAGCCCCTCTTAACGAAGGCCCAAGTTAGGTCTCCAGAATATTCATAGGCGTCAAACCATTCGTAAGCACGAAGGTTACCTACGGGGAATTCGCCATTCGAAGCCCTAAGCCCTTCGGGGTATGGTTGACGAAAGAGTAACAGATAGGAGAACCTCCTGACTTTGTCAAACCCACGATCTCCCTCTCTTTCCTGGCTTCCCCGCCAAGTTTGAGAACGTGGGTTACTAAGCCCTAGCGGTTACCCACAAACATGGGATGCCTCCATGTTCTCCGACATTTGCGCAGAGGTGCCCCTAACCCTATTTCTTCCACTATAAATAGGTTGGACGGGCAATGGATTATGGTAAGCTCATTCAACACTCATCTCTTTACTTACATACACTTATACAACCATAACTCATACTTACTCTCACGCCGGAGGTGGTTCGCAGGGTCCAACCCTTGCGTAATCACTTAACGTAATGTCTTCGTATTTCTTATTCTTAGGTGAAAGACAATCTTGGCTGGAACATACACCCCTCATACCTTTGATCATCAAAGAAGCCTGGTAGTGCAATTTATTGTACAATCAGTGGCGCCACCCGTGGGACCCGCTACTAGTAGTCCCGTAATCACCAAGTCTTAAAACCTTAACCGACTACGCTACCTTTCCAGCATGGAACCAGGAAGGGAAGATACACCTCCACCAGGTTTCTCTACCCTGGTCCCTCTCAACACAACTAACACCGATAACCTCGCCCCCGTACATCACGCCTCAACTTCTGCTAACCCTATTCCAGAAATCAGCCTTGCCTTAGTTGAGGCAAACTTCGAAGCCTTAGAGTCCTTACTGAGGGCTCATAAGATACAAGTTTGCAACACTGAAATGCGGAGGGAACTGGAATACTCCAGTGAGGAATATGACGAAGAGATTGAGGTAGATGAGAGGCCTCGACCGATTAGAAGGGGGCGTTCGGCCCTACGAAATGGTTCTCCTACCATAAAAAGGCCTACTGGAAGGACTGTGGGTTTTGAAGAAGGTCCCGGGGGAGATCTAGGAAGAAGGGAAAGAGTACAAGGTGAAAGAAGGAGTGAGAACACCAACGGAGGAAGCAACCCAGTAGGGAACGGATGGGTAAACCTACCACATCTCCTAGCTGCCCACTTAGGAAGAGAAGGGATGGGGGCTCCGATACCTCCATCATATGTCTCGAGTGTCGGAGGACCTCCTCCATACTCAGGGATGAATCAGTTACCCCCTCCGGGAATGAATCCCTACCTACCTGCTCAAACCTATAACACCTACCCTCCGAATGGTTCTCTCCACAACCAGAGTTACCAGCAAATGCCCTATGGACACGTTCCTACACAGGCGATGGGTGGAAACCCTTCGTATCAACCTTCTACAGTCTACCCTACATACACACAACCATTTCCTAACCCGTATAACCCTACACCTGTTTATCCACCTCCATATAACCCTTACTATGCCGAAGCCTCTGGAGCCTGCACACCTTTTGTGAAGTGGATCGAAGACTACCCTCTGCCTGACGGTGTAAAGATGCCTACTCACATAGGCACCTACGATGGGAAAGGCAATCCTGGTAACTTCTTACACTTGTTAGAAGGCGCTATCAAGATGCAGAAGTGGGTCATGCCCGTAGCATGCCACATGTTCACATACACTCTCCGAGACTCCGCAAGAATATGGTGGAATGGACAAAATTTGGGGAGCATTGTAAGTCTAGAAGACCTTAAGGCTAAGTTTCGATCACACTTTAGCCAACAGAAGAAGTACACCAAGACCCATCTAGCCGTGCATACCATCAAGAAAAGGGACAACGAAAGCAAAAGGGCCTTCGTTACAAGGTATACCGATGAAACTTTGCAAATTCTGGGTTTGCACGAGGATTAGAGAATCTCTGGTTTCGTACATGGCCTTCGAACTCAAAGCCTGGTGGAATTCCTGTCCACCGATCTTCCTACCACTTACAAGGCACTGATGGAGAAGACTTACACTTGGATTGAGTCTAAAGAAGTAGCAGCAAACGGAGCTCCGATAGAGCAAAAAGAAGCCTCTGACAAGTTCTCCAGAGGGTCCTCCTGGGAAGGATCCAAGAATAAGAAGAAGAACAGAGATCGCTTCACTCCCTACAATAAAGGCTCGAATCATGGACTCTTGGCAAACTTGGTCAAATCTCCCAGAGAGATTTTGGCTACCGATAAAGCCGCGAAGTCCTTCCTTCCACCACCTCGGATGTCAACACGAAGCAAAGCCAGGGACAGGTCGAAGTATTGCCATTTTCACGAAGACCATGGGCATGACACAAACAGCTGCAGAGAGCTGAAGAAACAGATTGAAGAGGCAGTACGATCCGAACAATTAGCAAACCTGGTTAAAGGCATCAAGAAGGGAAAAGACAAGTTTTCCGACACCAAACTAGGTGAATGGAAAGGAAACAAAAAAGAGGCTCCGATACTAATGGTGCACCGGCATGATCCAACCTTGAAACGGAAATAAGCAGATGGAGAGCTGGGAAGCGTAGGAGAGATAACATTCCCTTCCATCCTGGGGCAGACACCTTCGACTGACCCCATGGTCATCAAGGTACGGGTCTCAAACAGGGAAGTAAACCGAGCGTACATGGATTGTGGAAGCTCCTGCGAGATCATCTATGAGCATTGTTTCCTAAAGCTCAAGTCATCTATACGCTCACGAAGGGTAGACTCAAAAACACCTCTGGTAGGGTTCTCTCGCGAACACTCATGGCCACTTGGAGAGGTACCGTTGGAAATCACTATAGGCAAAGGCCCCTTATCCCGCACAGAAACACTCACCTTCGTCATAGTCAGGTTAGATTCTCCTTATAATTTGTTAATAGGGAGAACAGCTAAGCAAAATATGGGCATCGTTGTTTCCACCATACATGCTGCCATTAAGTTCCAAACCCCCTTCGGAGTAGGAACTGTTCATTCTAGTTATGGGGTGGATAAGGGGGTATATGGTGTCAAGAGGGTCAAGGAAGAATCGAAGGAGCCTCCGATAGCAATTCTAAGCTGTACAGATGCAGAAGAGCGGGTTGTAGTTAACCCTAGCTACCCCCAACAAACGGTGGTAATAGGAAAGCAACTCCCGGCGAATTTCAAGGCAAAGCTCACAGAACTATTGCGGACTAACCTTGATATTTTGCTTGGAAATATTTTGATATGACAAAGGTCCCAAGAACATTGCTGATAGACGGACAGCCCTTCGGCACGGAGCATAAACTCAATGAATACAAACATATTGAGCCAATAAAACAGAAAAGAAGGAGCCTAGCCCCCGAAAGAAACGCTGCAGCCTACAAAGAAGTTGATGACCTGGCACAAGCAGGCATCCTAAGGGAAGTCAAGTACCAAACCTGGGTGGCCAACCCAGTAATGGTCAAAAAGAGCGACTGAGGGTGGCGCTTGTGCGTTGACTTCACTGACATCAACAAAGCATGCCCAAAGGATTGCTACCCCCTACCAGAAATCGACTGGAAGGTAGAATCCTTGGCAGGCTTCCAACTAAAATGCTTCCTAGATGCCTATAAAGGGTATCATCAGATCCAGATGGTTAAGGAGGACGAGAAAAATACAGCCTTCTACACAAGAAAAGGTGTCTATTGTTACAGAAAGATGCCCTTCGGATTGAAAAATTCAGGGGCAACATACCAACGACTCGTAGATAAAGTCTTCAACAAACAGATAGGCAGAAATCTCGAAGCATACGTTGACGACATGTGATGTAGGTTTTACTGACCAGGTTTTAATATTTATAAAGTCTCGTTATACCTATGGTCTACCCTAGTGCACTAACAGGGTGTACCCGGTCGTGTGTAGTGTAGTAATCGGTAAAGCCGAGGTCGTCCCAAGAGCTATGTGTGTTGGATTATTACTAAGTCTAGGTGTCACAGATTAATAATGGTTTCTATAGGGAATTAATTAATTAAACTACTAAAACAGAATAAAGCAAATAAAAGCAAATAAATGGTAAAAGGTAAATCAATAGAGGAGAGTGGTGCTAACCTAGTTAATCCTCCTAGCTAGTTATGTCTATGTCTAATTACTTCCAATTACTTTAGGTGGGGTCAAAGTCGAGAGGATAGCATTTGGTCAATTCGCCCTAACCTATCAGCAAAGATGCCACCACAGGAGAAGTCAGGTGTCCCCTCATAAGTCCTGTTGTTTCTGGTCCCCTAGGCCATGTCATTAAGTACCGCTACATGCTAGATTTATAATAGTGAGTGCCCGGTCATTAGGAACTTAGACACTCACCCCTAATTCTTAAGTTCATCCAAACGATAGGTGATTAGTTGGTCAAATCGCACAAGTAGAAAGGGTCGTCAGTTGGTCATATCTTACCCTTCCCGTCTCAGTCCACTCACCTAGGGTCAGTTGGTCATATCTCCTAGGTAATTGGCCTCTACCGCCATTCAAAACTACCGAACCAAGGGTGGCTACCAATAAACTATGCATGCATACACTTAGAAATAATTGTACGGATCTAAATTAAACGCAAACAAAACAAATAAGGTATCATAACTAGGCCAACACCAAGAGGTGCTTAGCCGCTCATATTAATCATACAAACAAATTCAATATTCAAAGGTATGAAATACATGAATTGAAAGTAAAGAAAATATAAAATGCTAATGCTTATCGTAGGGGAGTGATTTCTCCCTTGGATACAGCTCCGTATGCTCCTCTAGACCTGCCTTGAGCTTTTTCCCACGTTCTCTGGTTGTTGTGTGTGGAATGGGATGATTAGAAATGTGGGAATTCGTTGGGTATTTATAGGCCAGATATGGGTTACGGCCTAACTAATATAAGAGTTACGCCGTAACCTTCTATTTCATCGTATTTTGCACTAGATCTGCTAGTTACGGCGTAACCTTATAAGTGGTTACGCCATAGTCTTCAATAAACTTGGTTATGCCGTAGTTGATGTAATAGTTACGACGTAAGTATCAGCGGCGTGGAACCTCATTTGACCTAATATAGTTACGTCATAGCCTTTGGGAAGAGTTACGCCGTAACCTTCTGATAAGTTGGTTTTCTGAGTCACGCAATAGTTATGGCGTAATGTGAGAGAAGAGTTACACCGTAACTTCTTCAAAATCAACATACTATGATAAATCTTTATATAATTCTCCAATTCCGTGTCTCTTTAGCTCCAATGCTCGTAATTTACCTGAAAATGGAAAACAAGCGTAAATCCATATAAATGATATAAATTACAAGCATTATCGGGGGAAATTGACACTTAATAATCATGACTATTTGATGTTATCAACATGGTTATTAAAATCAAGACGGAGGAGGACCTACTCCTTGATGTGCAAGAAACCTTTGACCAGCTTCTGGCGATTAACATGAAGTTGAACCCTAAAAAATGCTCCTTCGGTGCCGAAGAGGGGCAATTTCTAGGGCATTTGATCACTAAGCAGGGGATAAAGGCTAATCCCTCCAAGGTCAAGGAAATTACGGATCTCCAAGCTCCAAAGTGTTTAAAAGATGTGCAAAGTCTGAATGGGAAGCTAGCCGCTCTAAGTCGATTCTTGTCGAAGGGGGCTGACAGGTCCCTACCCTTCTTCAAAACACTTAAAGGATGCATTGATAAGAAGACACTTCAGTGGAGTTAGGACGCATAAGCTGCTTTTCAGAAGATGAAGGAGTTCATTGAAATCCTTCCAACACTTACCGCCCCAATCAAAGGCGAGGTGTTGTTCATGTACTTAGCATCCTCAATGGAGAGCATTAGCGCAATCCTTATGGCAGAACGGGACAAGGGACAAATCCCCATTTACTTTGTCAGCAGGGTCTTGCAAGGGACATAGATCAACTACCCAACATTGGAGAAGTTAATACTAGCTCTAATCTACGCAACAAGAAGGCTCGGCGATACTTCCAGGCCCATCCAATCACAGTCTTAACCGACAAGCCACTCAAACAGATCTTGTCGAAGCCTGAAAAGTCTGGAAGGGTGGCTAAATGGGCTATCGAACTTGGGGAGCATGAAATAGAGTTCAAGGGTCGAAACTCTATTAAAGGGAAAATTCTCGCAGACTTCTTGGTAGAAACACCTTCCGAACCGGACACAAAAAAGGAAGAGCCCAAAGCTAAACTCACCGAAGCACAGGATGACTGGAAACTTTATACAGACGGAGCATCAAGCACCGATAGTTCTGGAGCAGGTCTAATGCTGGTCAGTCCTGACGGGAAGAAGCATACATATGCTCTTCATTTTGAGTTTGAAGCCACAAACAATGAAGCGGAGTATGAAGCCCTATTAGCAGGCCTTCGACTAGCTAAAGATATGGAGGTCAAAGCTCTTGCCATTTTAGTAGATTCTCAATTGGTAGCTAACCAAGTGACATGATCCTATGAAGCAAGGCAGCCCGTCATCAAACAGTACTTGGAAAAAACAAAGGAGATGCTGGAGAGCTTCAATTCCTACACCATCCAACATGTTCGTAGGAATCAGAACAAGAAGGTAGACGCACTGAGCAAGCTAGCCTCTATGGCCTTCGCTCAGCTCACCAAAGAAGCACTAGTCAAAGTCCTACCTGAAAGGTCCATTATTCGAAAGGAAGTTACGGACGTGGTTCATGAAGAAGGAGAGACATGGATGACTCCCATCAGGGAGTATTTGATAAGTGGTCTTCTCCCCGAAGATCCCAAACTAGCAAGGAAAATACAAGTTAAGTCCCCACAGTACCAGCTAATGGGGGAAACCCTATATAGAAGGTCGTTTCTATCACCTTGGTTAAGATGTGTGGGACCCAAACAGGCTACGAGCATCATCGTTGAAGTCCGCGAAGGATCCCGCGGCTTCCATGCAGGGCCCCGATCAGTTGTCTTGAAGATAATGAAGTTAGGATATTACTGGCCTTCGATGCATAGGGATACGGCAGAAATCATTCTCAATTGTGAAGCTTGTCAGATACACTCAAACGTTCCCAAGCTACCGAAGCAGGACATGACAAGTGTGACATCCGCATGGCCCTTCTCCCAGTTGGGAATTGATATTGTAGGACCTATGCCTGTGGCTCCTGCAGGAGTCAAATTCTTGCTGGTGGCAGTTGATTAGTTTACTAAGTGGGTAGAGGATAAACCCTTAGCCTCCGTTATGGGGAGACAGATCGAGAAGTTTGTGTGGGAACACATTGTGTGTAGATTCAGAGTGCCCCACATCATCATATCCGAAAATGGAAAGCAGTTTGCTGAAGGAGTCTTTTACGACTTCTGTCAAGGGCTGAACATAAAGCAGTCTTGGACATCCGTCTACCATCCACAAGGTAACGGACAGGTGGAGGTTACAAAGAGAGCCATCGTCAAAGGGATTGAGGAAAGGCTAGGACGAACTTATCATGGGTGGGTGGACGAGCTCCCTCAAGTACTGTGGGATCATAGGACGTACCCTAAGTCAAGCAATGGTGAAACCCCTTCAGCCTAACATACGGAACAAAAGCGGTCATCCCTTCGGAACTAAGTGTATACACGGAGCGTGTGGCAAGGTATGATGCCTCCTAAAATGATGAAAAGATCAGGGAAAACTTTGATCTACTAGAAGAAAGACGAGAGATAGCCTCCATCCGAGAAGCCATGCACAAGCATAAGATTGAAGGCTACTACAACAAAAGGGTCAGGCCTTCCACCTTCAAGCCTGGGGAATACGTGCTACGCCTCAACAGTGCAAGCAAAGCAGAATACCAGGGGAAGCTAGGACCTACTTGGGAAGGACCCTATGTGATAGCTGAGGCCTACGGAAATGGAGCCTACAAATTTGCCACTCTTCTCGGAGAACCCATCGACAGGACATGGAATGGTACAAACCTCCCAAATTTCTATGTTTAAGTAGAAGCTTCTCATGGGAAAGCAAACATTATTGGTAGTTGTCTTAGTTTTCATTTCAAGAATGATGTAATCCTCTCTACCAATTCAATGATGAATAAGACATTTCCCACAAATCTCTTACTTCATTTCTTAAACGCAAAGATTTGTTCAACCAATTCGTTTATGAGTTTCAATGTCGAATAAAAAGGCATACGGCGTAACAAACGCCTCATTACTTAAGCCTATTAAAACATTCACATTAACTCTCCTAGTGTTTTATGGCACTTGTTAAAGTACAAAGAAAGTCATATTACTTAAAGGATTTGAGATAGGTGGGTCGCGACCCTCTGTCAATGATCAAAATTGTTCATTATATTCTTGGTGTTGAAATTTGCACACAATGAGGTTGTTTAACCTTAGGTTGTAAAAATTAAGCATTGGAAAAATGGTGTAAGAGAAGTTCACAAGATAAAATAGCTAAGTGTGTAGGGATACTCCCCCACACCATGTCATTCAAAATGAGGGCTAATGCCCTTGTACCTACATATGGAGTCGAAGCCCCATTTAAGTTATCTTTGGTCTAGGCCATACATCACGAATATTAAATTGTTTGAGGAACCAGACACACATCAAAAAATAACATCAAATTGTCTTAGAAAGGGTACACCACTTGGAACCAAATCACTGCCAACATGGCAGCCTTCACTCTGGCTTCTGAGGAGATGGAGTTGGAGATGGTTGAACTGAGGCAGGCTTGGTGGAAACCATCTTCTTGGTAGGAGTCGCACGCTTGATCTTGCATGGCTTCTTTGAGAGGAGGTCTTCCAGAGGTGCCATAGGGTCTTTGGTAGCTTCAGCTAGGAAGGGGTACTCTGCAGTTGCAAATGCATTTCCTGCATCTTCGTATTCTGCCTTCGACTAGGGACGGTAGCACTCAATTTTAGAGAGGTCTACGGGTTTACCTGTTTTAGCAGCCTCCTCCAAAGCTAAGCACCGTCCATGGAAGATAGCTGCTTTGATGACCTTCCACATTGCAGCTCCCAACTCGTCACTATGATAGAGCTCCATGACTATGTATGGCACCACCTTAGACATGACCTCCGCGCGGTCCTTTTTCAACATCTTGTACCTCATCTGCAAGCCGTCAACCTCCTCACTCAACGTCACTTTCACCTCTCCAAGCCTAGCCCTCTCACTTTCCAAACCAGCACACTTTGCCTCTAGCACAACATTCTGACCAGTTAGGCTAACAACCTTAGCCTCTTCCAACTTGACCTTGCCACATTCAGCTATCAATTCGGCTATCTTCTCACGAAGGTCTTGGACGAGTGGATTCTTCTCAACATCCCTCTCAATCTCGTCACATTTAGCCTCCAGCTTGGCATACTCTTGATCCCTGTGCTTCTCCCTCTCAATCATGAAATCCATCTCTTGTCTCGCCTTGGTAACAGCCTTGAGTAGTTCCCTGGTTTGACCATTTAAATGGTTGTCCAACACTGCCTGCCTAACCACACTCTTGTCGTGTAGATCACAAACCCCTTCAATGGACATGTTGTTCAGCATTCATTTCCATTTAGAGGGGGTAACATGATCCACGATATGGTGGCAGGACAAAGCGTTGGGAATCTCCTTCGTATCTGGAAGGCCTGCGACCAATACAATGCACAAGAGTTCAGTTAGTTACCATGATTATCAATTCATATATTTTAAAAGGGGACATTGCTTACCATGCATTTCCACAGTCTCATCCTGCAGCTCAAAGGCAGATTTAACAAACTTCTTGCCCTCGACACTCTTCTGTCGCACTGCCCTGGATCCGGAGGCTGGGAGGGGATTCTTCCTCTTGCTTGTAGACTTGATAGCTTTGCCCGTTGTTCCCTTCCTGCTCTTCAATTTGTCAGCTATACCAGTAGAGCCTGTGATTTGGACATCCTCCTCTGCAGGATCGTTCGAATCTGCCACGTTCTCAACCAATTGGGAGGGACCCTCCAATACTGCTTGTGGGGGTGCTAAGGTGACAGGGTCTGGTTTAGGAGTGTCTACATCATTGTTGTTGACAGATGTGGAATGTGAACCAACACCGTAGGACTCTTCAGCTTTCTCAGCGGGCATGAAGCTCAAGTCTTCATCAAGGTCTTGGTACATGAAGTTCCTGAATGACATTTCTGCAAAAAAGAAACAAAAAAAAATAAATATCAGTGCTACATTGGTCCTACTTAAAAAAAAGTAGAAAAACATACTTTGCCCATGATAAAGGATAACAGGCTTGTTGGGAGACCCTGCCCAGCTGTGGGCAATCCCAGCCATATACAAGATTGGCTCGGGGAACACTTGCACATCCACAGGATACTTATCCAAGCGCTGATAGCATGGATTCCTTCGCACCTCATACGGCAAGGGGCCATTGTATCACTTTGCATCAAACATGTACTCCTTACTCAACAACTCTGGATAGTTAGGTGGGATAATAGTGTTTTGCCCATAGAAAAAACTGCCCTTCCAAGCTGTTATGTTGGTATACACCCTCGCAAACAGATTTGGCACATCTCCTTCAGGTCTTTTAGCCAAGGTTAACTAGTTACCCCCAGGATACAAATTCAAAAAACCCCTTAACACCTTAAGAGTTGGTTCATAGCCATATCCTTTACACATTACTATGAATCTGGTCAGTTTGGCTAAACCAAACGGGTTGAACCTAGGGATATGCACCTTGTAATATTGCATTAGCTCTAAAATAAGCTGGTAAAGTAGAATCCTAAGGTTGGAATGGCTAAAAGAATTAGTGTATAGCCCTACGAAACCTTTTGGAGCATCAAAGATACCCTGATTAGACTTGGGCAACATGATTTTAAACTCTGGTGGGATCGGGTAATCAGCTAGATGGTCGTGTAAGTCTTTTGCAGTTAAGGTACATTTTTGGTGCCTAATAATGAACTTTGAATCCATACATATTTTAAACTACAAGCAAGAAGGAGTATTTACCTTTACCCGGTGACCAAAAAGACTTATCTTATACACGCTACGCTTTGCAGCGAGAGGATAATTTTCTTCGCAGGATGAAGTCGAAAGCAATGCCTCTTCGCTCATATGCATCACTTTCGACTGGGGGGCTTGATGATGTATCCTCCGAACAGCTCGAAGGACACTCCTTCGAGACGTGTCAAAGCCCTTCTTAACGAAGGCCCAAGTTAGGTCTCCAGAATATTCATAGGCGTCAAACCACTCGTAAGCATGAAGGTTACCTACGGGGAATTCGCCATTCGAAGCTCTAAGCCCTTCGGGGTATGGTTGACGAAGGAGTAACAGATAGGAGAACCTCCTGACTTGGTCAAACCCACGATCTCCCTCTCTTTCTTGTCTTCCACGCCAAGTTTGAGAACGTGGGACCCACAAACATAAATCATACTTACTCTATTTCTTCCATTATAAACACTAAGCCCTAGCGGTTACCCACAAACATGGGACGCCCCCATGTTCTCCGATATTTGCGCAGAGGTGCCCCTAACCCTATTTCTTCCACTATAAATAGGTTGGACGGGCAATGGATTCTGGTAAGCTCATTCAACACTCATCTCTTTACTTACATACACTTATACAACCATAAATCATACTTACTCTCACGCCGGAGGTGGTTCGCAGGGTCCAACCCTTGCGTAATCACTTAACGTAGTGTCTTCGTATTTCTTATTCTCAGGTGAAAGACAATCTTGGCTAGAACATACAGTCCTCATACCTTTGATCATCATCGAAGCCTGGTATTGCAATTTATTGTACAATCAAGTATGTTATTACTTTTATTGATGATGCTTCTAGATATTTTTATGTCTATCTATTGCATGCTAAACATGAAGCTCTAGATAAATTTAAAATTTATAAACAAGAAGTAGAACTTCAAAGAAAACATTTGATATAAGTATTATGTACGGATAGAGGTGGTGAGTATTATGATCCAATTTATTTTCAATCGACTGGAATAATACATCAAACCACGGCTCCTTACACCCCACAATAGAATGGTGTGGCTGAAAGGAAGAATAGGACTTTAAAGGAAATGGTGAATTCTATGTTATCCTATTCTGGACTAGGTGAAGGGTTTTGGAGTGAGGCTATGTTGACAGCCTGATATATTCTGAATAGAACTCCAAACAAAAATAGTAAAAAAACCCCTTATGAAATTTGGACCAAGAAGGTACCAAATTTGACTTACTTGATGGTTTGGGGATGTAGAGCGGTTGTCAGACTAACTGAACCCAAAATGAAAAATCTGGGTGAGAAAGGTATAGATTGTATCTTCATTGGGTATGATGAGCATTCTAAGTGTTATAGGTTTTATGTTATAGAACCTAATGAGTATGTGTCAGTGAACTCTATAATAGAGTCAAGAGATGCAATATTTGATGAAGAACGGTTTACGTCTATACCTAGACCAAGAGGTATGATTCAACCATCTTCGAGTAAGATAGCTGCAGATGATGTTGAAGGTACTGATGATGTACCTGGTCCATCTGTTCTTAGGAAAAGCACTAGAAAAAGAAAAGCTAAGTCTTTTGGGTCTAATTTTCAACTTTATTTAGTTGAAGGAACAAGAGATAAGACTTTATCTCAACATGAATATTGCTTTATTATTGAGGAGGATCCAAGGACCTTGAGTGAAGCAATGGCTTCTAGGGATGTTGCTTTCTTGAAAGAAGTAATTCAAAGTGAGATTGATTCCATTATGCAGAATGATACTTGGGAAGTAACTGATTTGGCTCCTAGATGCAAAGAATTAGGAAGTAAATGGATCCTTAAAAGGAAGATGAAAGTGGATGGAAGCATAGATAAATATAAATCCAGATTGGTTATCCAATGCTTTAGACAAAAGGAGGGAATTGACTTCTTTGATACTTATGCTCCTGTTGCTAGAATTTCCACTATTAGACTTTTGTTAGCTCTTGCAGCTATACATGATCTAGTAATTCACCAAATAGATGTGAAAACTGCATTCTTAAATGGTGATTTGGATGAGGAAATTTACATGAAACAACCTGAAGGGTTTGTGATGCCTGGACATGAAAACAATTTGTGTAAATTGAAGAAATCATTGTATGGTCTGAAACAAGCACCAAAATAATGGCATCAAGAGTTTGATAATGTAGTCTTGTCTAATGGTTTTTCTTTAAACCAAGCTGACAAGTGTTCGTATAGTAAATTTGATGCTTCTGGTAAAGGAGTGATAATTTGCTTATATGTGGATGACATGTTGATCTTTGGTACTAACCAAGATCAAGTTGATAAGCTGATACGCTTACGCAGCGCGTTCGGGGTCAAAGGAACTTCCTTTTCGTCGAGCAAGTTTTTCAACACCTTAGGCAGTGAACCTAATCATTGTAGTGTAGTATTAGGGTAAGCCACGGGTATTGATATCGTTCTCTAGGGGAATAGGAATGCTAGTAAGAAGTTACTACACTAAGGTTGGGGTTGAGGAAGATTATTTTTTATCTTTTTATATTTTTTTAGAAAATGGAAAGGTACGAATCTCGGGGTTTGGATTTGGGGGTTTTGGTATTTCTACCGATTACTCTACTTATCTATTCTAATTAACTAAGCTAAGGGTAGTCTATGTCTATTGTTGTGTGCTCGTATGATGATTAAAAATGTGTTTACTTATATTTTATTACTCCCTAGTTATCTCTTGTTGATGGTTGAATTGTCACGTCGTTATTCTTAACGCGTTGTGTTTCTAAGGTCGTAGGGTGTGCGTTTATCCCTAACTCTTTGAAGCTACCAAAGGTTAATGACTACAAAATCTCTAGGATTCATAAACTTAACACTAAGGTATTCTTTGGGTGTTTAGTCTACAATTCCACTAGTAACTAGATGCTAAGGTTCAACAAAGATTAATCAAGCATTAATAACACAACGAATGACCTATCACAATACTAGGTCAATCACAATTAAGATAAGAGACAACCAATCAATATTCAATAACTAGGTTTCATATTACCTAAGCAAACACACAAGTAAATTAGCCGGACATGGAGAACATGCAAGCATACACACAATCAATTTAAGACATAATTGAATTAATGAAGTAAAACACTTATCTTGATGTAAAATAGGGTATGGAACCCTAAAATACTGTACAAGACAGCCTTGGTTCGGTTTAGGTTTTTACTCCACAAAACTACCTCCTAAAACTAAAAAATTCGGATTCTATATATAGTGTTACAAACTGCGACGGTGTCACTATTTAATTGTGACGCCGTCGGGTCGCCCGTCATTAAGTTTTCGTCTTGGCCACGTTATCATTGTGACGGCGTCACCTTATGCCTGTGACGCCGTTTCCTTTAGTCTCTGACGCCGTCTGGATCAAATATAGGCCGTCTGAGCTGCGACGCCCCACTCTTTTAAAACCTGATGCCGTCACTTGAAAATAAGAAATTTAGCTACTGAGTCGTCACAAAATATTTTACGATGGCGTCGCAGTTAATAGTTGACACCGTCCCCTTCAGTTCCAGCTACTTGAGTGTCTCGATTCTTGACTTTTGCCATTTTCTTCGTATATTCGCGCCTTTTCGTCCGAATAAGTGTCATTCCAGCAATTTGCCTTCAAGAGACCTAAAAAGTGAAAAGAAACAAAATTAAGTAATAACGGATACAAAAGTGATCAATTAAGGGCTTAAATGACCCCTCAAAAAGGTACATTTTAAATCCTTATCAAATATCCCTACACTTGGTATTTGCTTGTCCTCAATCAAATGTGCTTTTAGCCAATTGATTTATAAGTTAGGGGTCATGAAGCATTAGTTTAGAACGATCCACAACACATATAAGCCCCGCAAAAGTCATAACAAGCATGGAAATTACATACTAGCACCTCACATGGGGTGTTTGGATACTCACATCTCTCGGGTGTATATGAAATATAACAAGTTGTAAATAGAAGATAAACACTCATTAACCGATCCTAGTACATAGATTACTATAGGCTTGAGACTAGATCAAACCTCCATCGCTTTGGCGTAAGCACCTAGGAAAGACTATCCAAGAGGTCTTTTAAAGGGTTGTAATGTTAGGCTTACGGTAGGGAAACAAAGGGTTTGGTGGGATAGGCGATTTAGGGGTGGCAAGTCAAAAATCTTTATGTTACAAGCATGCGAAGAATGGCGTTGCTAAGCCAAGACTCGACACTCTAAACACTAGATAAATTGAAATAAACAAACATAAATTTAAAGATAGATGTAGGATGGTAGCCCGTATGTTTTTTTTTCATACACTTTTACTCTACCATCCTCTACGATAACATCAAAATAGTAGGGATTTATAGGCACATCCCTACACTTGAGTTTTTATTACTCTAACACTAATTTGACCCCGAATTGAAAAGATCAAAACACTTGAAGTACATTATTACGCAAATAAAGGGAATTTGAATTTAACGTTCCCTTCCCGTCATTTCATAAAATTTAACTTTTCCCATGAGTCCCACTCGTCCCAAAACTGTGTACAAAGGATATGACTCGACTTAGAAACTTATGCAAGCAACTAGATAATTGAACTAAGGGTTTAGTGTGATAACAATAATGCACTAAACGTGAGTGCATACAAGGTAGGCTAAGGCGATTTGGGTGTACATTTGGGAGTGGATTGTAAACAATGCTCTTCATTGATATTCTAGAAAACCGAAACATCACGAGAACCGCGAAAAGGATAGGATCTGAGGGGTTAACTAGGGGTATCGTGTACTAAAGATGAGTACAACGCAAGGGTGAGGGGGAATTACTCAACCTATGTGGAAGAAGTAATTATATTACGAGTATCAAACAAGGGTTATCCTAATGCCTCTTATCATTTAGTTATTCCTAACTACACAAGTGTAGTCTTACTAGCGATCTCGGAATGCATCACAAAACAAGTTCTAGAATCTATTATACTACCGGTTCACACTCTAAGCATTAAATATGAATGCTTTAATTCCTACAAATCTAAGGGCGATCCTCACATTTTGGGTGGAATTTAAGTGGTAAAGGGTTTTTTGTGCTAGTCATATAATTTCCTATCCATGAGACGCTTTATTAAGACTAATGGCCCACTCCTATATATCATGAAAAATTTTAAATTTGGTGCCAAAATTACCCTAACCGATATTTCTCATGGTTTATTACACAAATGATATTGGACAAAGCAAATAGTCAAGGATAAGCATAGTTTCAAAGTTCCCGTTTTATTTTCCCTCCCTACACTTAAAATGAACATTGTCTCCAATGTTCCCCGAAAGTATCAAATTTATGATAATGGAAGGTAATTAAAAACAAAAGAAACTAGTACTCCCTTGATTAGCTCGGTAGGATCCGTGTGAAGTGGTGGTTAAATCTTTCTTCAAGAAGAATGTTTGAGTGAAAAGCTCCTTCTCATCTTGGGTATCTTCTTCTTGATAAATTAAACCTGCACACTTGAAGAAAACAAACGAAACCTTCGCGTAAAATCGGCGGTAACAATATATATATGACTCTATTAAACTAGGATCTAATGCTTGTGGAATGGATGTTTACAGATTTTCTGGAAAATTAAGACCTGCAAAATTCCAAAAATTTATAAGTAGCTCAGAAAACGAGAAAAAATTGTAAGCTGTTTCTGCTCCACCTGACGCCGTCAGGTTGCGATCCTGACGCCGTCAAGTTATCCTGACAGAAACTGGTCTGCGATTTTCTGGAAAAAATTCTGGAAAATTTTTATCTATAAAATCTGGAAAAATTTTCTGCAAAACATCCATTATGACTCGATACAAGCATTTGACTCGAACAAACACACATGTATATCTTTTAAATAATTGTAATTCTCATGTTCATGTTTCTTTTGAAATGTGTGTAATCCTCCCTACACTTATCCCTTATGTAAAATACCTTTATATGTAATTGAGATGAGGTTAAAGACAAAATAAAGCACTTTTATAAATTTAAATATGAGAATAAACAATCAATAAAAGATACACGACACACAAACAAGCAAACAATTAAGCATGGGTTGCCTCCCACGAAGCGCTTTTCTTTATTTATGAGTCTTGTAGCAAGACTCGAAGTCATGCCCCTACGTTGTCTCATGCACGCTTACGTGCCCATACCTAAGCCATTCCAATGTGTTAATACAAATAAGCCGTAAAAACGTTTATTTATATTTTACGATCTTCTAATGTTTTGTCGATAACAAACGTAAAATCATTTTAACGAAACTAATAAAATACGTAAACTGTTTGAGCCAATAGTTTTCTAACACACTTACGTTTTCACATAAAACACTAAAACAAGTATAAGTGATTTTATGATTTAGTGTTTACATATTTGGGTAAATATATACTTAAAGTAGTATATACTAAAATGGGTAAAAACTAACAAATGATATTGACCCATAACCCATGGTTTTATCCAAACCATTTGACTAGGTACATTGAACTCATGAGATACATTGTATCTAAAAAGAAACCCATGGATCAACCCATAACCCATGACCCATGACCCATGATCAAAATACCCATGGGCAAAGAGGAGCGTCCCATGGATCCTTAGCTTTACGCTAGCCGGATCCCTTGTGGGAGGGATCCGTGGGATCCGGGGAACAGTAAGTTTTCTCCTCTATAAATAGTGAGCCATTTCTTCCTTTTTGCTCACCACTTTCACACATACTTTCTCCAAGTATTGTACCTCTCTAACCACTGATCCTAAGGGATCTTTCTATGTAGTCTGTTTTTTGTTTTTGTGTAATTCTCTAGGTTCCTCTTAAAGGCGAGATCACCACTTCTTGAAGTCGAGCAAGCTCAAGTCCATGAGTTGCCATTCTTCGTCATCATCAAGAAAACTGAGGTTCTCTTGTTGATAGTTCTTTCTTCCTCCGTAGAGATGTTGTGTTGAAAGCATTAGTGAAGGATGCTGAAAGGGTCAAGACGAAAGCATTAGTGAAAGATGCTTAACGTCCGTGTTAAAAGCATTAGTGAAGAATGCTAAAGGTGTCAAGAAGAAGGCATTAGTGAAAGGTGCCAAGCGTTGTGTCAAAGGCATTAGTGAAGGATGCCTAGGAATCAAATCAAGTGGCATTAGTGAAGAATGCCTAGGTCGTATAATCGATGAGGTGCATCGATATACATATAACTATTAGTTTACTTCCAAGGATGGTGATATCCTTAATGGTGTTGTAACAAGGATTGGATCTCCTTGAAATTAGGTGTTGTGTTGTGATGGGTAGTAGTTCCTCCATAGTAATGGAACTAGGTGCTTAGCCTAGTACCTAATAAAGGGTAGGCGACGTTGTGATAGGTGTGGTTCACCTTGGAGTGAAAGAACTCGGTGGTTAGCCTAGCACCGGAAAATGAGTAGGCGACGTTGTGAAGGCTTCTCCGCCATAAGGAGATTGGTGTCGTGTAGTGTTTACAAACTCTCGAGTAGGTGACTCGGGGAGTGGAGTAGGGCAAGGAAGGTGTCCTTGTAGCCGAACCAATATAAATACTCGTGTCGTGGTTATGTGCTTCTTACTCTTTATCTTTCATTACACGTTTATATATCTATCTATCAACGTCCAACATAAACAACCAAATAGATTGACATAAGTTAATCCAAATGTTTTAAGACGAAGTTTTAATTGGTAAAACTATTCAACCCCCCCCCCCCCTTCTAGTTTTCCACAATTGGCATCAGAGCTTCGTTACCAAGTTTCTTAGAGTATGTTGTACTTTAAAAACTTGATACGATCCGTGTATGTTTGAAAACTACAAAGAAGGAAATATTTCAAAACATTTTTTTCTTTCGTTCATGTTGGACATTGATAGATCATTCTAACATACTTGTTTCAAAAAATATTTTTGCTAGGATCTCTTCAAAACCTTCATTTCTAGTCAAAGAATAATGAAGTCAACCTTCGAGAAATGATCCAAAAGTAATCACAACCTACTTACTCTAAGTACAAAGGATTACTTTAAGAGCTCATGAAGTATTTTTGGTATTATGTCTTCATAAGCCAAACCAAGAAGCATAAAGGTATGTTTACTTTTTCACTAGATAGCTTACATAATTATATTGATATCATTGTTCTTATTTGTTTAAATAAACTGCTAGTCTCTTAAAAAAGTCTCTCTTTCGTCACTTTCCCGACTTACTCATCATCGGGAATGGTATTCCTTTTGATTTCGTCAAATTAATGCCGTCGTCGCAAATGGATCCTTGATAATTAACTTATCAAATCACGTCGACCAAAACATCATTTTATTTGAAACCTTTAAACTAATTTTGTTCCGTAAGCTAGCTTATAGCCTACTACAAAATTAAAGCCAAACAACCCTTTTTCTGTCTACAGGAGATGGATCCCTCTAGTTGTACTAGCCGAATCCTAAATACAAGGGATCCGGGGGAACCGTAGAACATAACACAGCTATACACATTTCAAAAACATCACAGAACAGTTTCCCTCTCCCCACATAACATAAAAAACGACCCAACAATTGATTTCATCCTCATAGGACTCCAAATCCTCAAGTATTCCTCACTTGAACACCATTGTAAGTAATTACACTAACTTGTTCTAATTTCAATCATCCTCATCCTAGGGTTTATGGTTACATAATTTCTAATCAAATTAATTCAATTAGGGTTTTCAAATTTAATCATTAAAAGGGGCTTTTAACACAATTAGGATTACATTGTGTTCACAACATTGTTAATGCAAATCAAAACCATAAACTCATCTCAACTAATTTTACCTAATTAGAATATTTTTGTTTCTAGGACCAACCATGCCTAAAGCCACTCAACAAGACCACCATGATACCGTCCATTACCTCACCCATTACTACCGGGAAGAAGGGCTATCAAAAACCGATCGCAAAGTCTTCAAAAGACTTGAAAAAAGACTTATTCACAAAGGTCGTGTAGTCAAGGAATGTTTCCTTGAAGATACCGAAATTCGTCAAGCTTTCTCGACAATCAACTTTGATTGTCTTCTTGACATTGATGAACAAATTTTCCCGGTTTTCATCTTTGAATTCTATAAAAGCATTAGGATCATTCGAAACGCCGATGATAGCATTTCAATCACCTTCATCATCAATAAACGAAACTTCATTCTACCTCTCAACACATTTGCTCAAATTCTTCGCATTCCTTGTGAAGGAATTTGTATGTATTCTCAAGATTGGGCAATTAACACTCAAAACCTTGCACTTGATTCTAAACCTATCTACAATACTCCTCTTGATGATCCCGAAATCATTCGAGATACTATCTTCAAGGTTAGGACCGACCAATCCCGGTACAACCGAAATAAAAAGCTCATTCACCGTAATCCTTTTCAAATGGAGCTTTTCGAAATGCATCCCATGTTTAAAAAATGGGAAGAAATCCTTAGGGAAAACGTCATTAGCCTAGTTGGAAACAAGGATCATCCAAATGCATGTCTTGTGCAAATGATCTATTGTCTTATCCACCAAAAGCCATTTAATCTCACCTATTACATGGTGAAGAGAATGGTCGGGGTATTCAAAGCTTCCAACATGGTACTTCCATATGGTATGCTCCTAACACGACTTTGTAAGTATGTTAGTGCATTGCAACCATCTCCTATCAACGATGATCATTTCTGATGGATCTAAACACACACCTTGTGTTAGTGATATTTTGAGTTATATTACTAAGCACGCGGAATTTACTTAGTAATACTTAGAAGATGAATTATATGATGGATTGTAAGTAAACACAGATTAAACACAAAGCTAAGCTCCAATATTATCAATGAATAATACGAGTGATCTTGCTTATCACTAGGGTTACACCTTGAAGCTTATGTGAATAATACGTATGTTTGTAAGCTATTACGTACCTAAGACAATGACCTAGGACCTCCTTTTATAGCACAAGGAGTCCTTTACAAGATAAGAATAAAGCTAACAATATAGAATATACACACGATCTTTTCTATACTTATCAATACACGTTTACTTAAGAATTATCTAATAGCAGTGGTAATATTTGTACTGGCAGTGGGAATGAGTTTCCACTGCTAGTGTAAACATCAGCAGCGTTAACCACAAGACTATCAGTGGTAATAGATTATTCCCAAAAATCCTCCCCTAAACTTATGATTTCTCTGCAAATCAATAAGTTTCTTCAATCTTCATTATCTGCAAGGATTTGGGGAATTCTATCAAACACTTCACTTATTCCTTAGATTCTGAATAGCTCTTGAACATTGATCTTGAAGCCTAAGTAACAATGCTCTGACTTTCTCACTATCTTCATGAACTCTTATATTGGTACACAGCATCACAGTGAGAGTTCCAGCTCTGAGTGGATATTCTTTCTCAGCAAGCATGAATGCATCTACTCCATTTGCTGTAGAAACATGGTGAACTTCACATGAATCATAGTAAAACTATTTAGTACCAGGACATGAACATGAGAATTTCCAGAAATCATCATTAACATCTGGATCATAGAGCCTTCTAAGATTAACCCATAACTGCATTTCCTTCATATCTCTAAGATCTTCAGGATCAAATCTTTCTTGAACTAATTTCCATAATTTGTCAAGATCATCTCTGTCAAAGGCTTTCATGAGATCTTCAAACTGAATAAATGATGAAGTTTCACCACCTAGCCTTGTAATCTTCCATGTTGGAGCAAAGTTGCTAGCAGTAAAAACTTCCCAGTCAATGATAGGATGTCTAACTTGCAGTAGTTATGGATAAAAATCTTCTTCTTCTAACACAATCATCTCAGTCAATTATTCTACAGTGAACTTCTCAGTTGGAACTTCTTGTTCTTCAGCAAACTTTGTCTTCTTAACAGACTAAGAATCACTGTCTTTGGTCTTTCTCTTCAAATTAGGAAACTTTCTTGCTTCTTCAGAGTTCATTGGAATGAAATCCTTATCTTGTCTTTGAATTCTGTAGTAGATACTCTCTACTTTATCATCATACATTCCTTTGAATTGATGTCTTTTCCATCCACCAACATTGCAACAATAAGTCTTCGTGTATGCAATAACTTGTGCTTTAGTTGGTTGCCTTGGTTTCTTTCCCTTTCTGACTGAACCAATTACCTCTTGAAGTGCTTGATTATTCTTCATCTGAATAAAGTCCTTTAACTGAGCTGTTCTTTGTTCTTCAGTTAAAGACTTATCTGCTACAAGGTCAATTGCCTTCTTCTTGATCACTGGATCATTTGCAATCACGAATTCAATTTCTTCTTCAGTAGGTACATAGTTGAACTCTGGAGTCTTCTCTCTGAATATTGTAGGTTGAACAGTAGAAAGTGGATCTTCCATTCTATCTAGCCTTTTAGCCTCCATAAAGCTTGCAATCTCCAATTCTTCAAGCTTTTTCTTCTCAGCAACTTCTTCTTCATTAATCTTTCTTGCAACTTCAGCATCATGAGCAATCTGAATTTGTACTTTCTTTGAAACCTTTCTTCTTGTTTTCTCCTTGCTTTGCATAACAAATTTACCTTTATCTTGCTTCATTTCATCAACTTCTTCACTTGCAGTGGCAATATCATGTCCAGCAGTGGGCATATTTTGCTTTGCAGCGGAAATTGGATCAGTGGTAAAATCATCAGTTGCAGTACCAAAAATGTCTTGATCTAGTTGCTCTTCTTGAGTATCAGCTTCCTCTGCACCTTTACTAGAAACACCTTCATCTTCAAAATCAATTATCCTCCCCTGAGTTCCAGCATCTGTTTTCCTCCCCTGTTTGGGAGAATTTCCCAAATCTTGATCTAAATCAGTTGAATCACCATCATTAGGTGAGGATGAAGATGAAATCACAAACTTTGCAGTTTTCTTTTTCCTTTTTAACCCTTGTAACTCTTCTTTCAAGGTCTGAATCTCCTCCTTCAATGATGTAATATCCTTGGCATGCTACTCCTTAAGTTGTGCCAAGTCTTGTTCCAGAGATTTAACCTGCTTTGCTAATGTTGTACAAATTTGCATCAATTCCATGGGTTGCCCACTGCCCTCAACAATTCCAACTGTGTGACCTGTTGGGAGAGGTGAATCATAGGGCATTGGTTCAGGTTCCTCCCTAGTTGGACTAGATTGAAGCCTGGAACCACCACTGCTTGTGCCTAAACCAAGAGGATCAGGTACATGTTGTGTTGTAATGGGAGGAGTTGTCTGTTTTTGCCTCCTCTCATAGGTGTAAGAAACTGGTGGAGTATAATCAATGTTTGGAACAAAGATTATGGGTGTAGTTTGTACTTGTGAAATCTTTGCAAGCATTTGAGGAAAGAGAGGTGTAAAAATCATTTTGCCATCTTTGTTTATGTTTTGAAAAACTTTAGGCTTAAGGCAACAGATTTTATAAACATTTGTATGGGGTTGCAGTTGAAACTCATTTAGCACTGCTTGCACAAACCTTAGATACATTAAAAATTTTGTAGAACTCTTTACATTGCCTTGCATACTTTGAAAAATATATTTTGACCAATTAAAAATCTTATCAGTGTCTAGACTAACCAAAGGGTAAGCCATGGTTGAACTGAATTGTTCATAAGAGGTTTTCTTAGGACTTAGGCAATGCAAAAGAGTATGTATCAAAAATCTCCAATGGGGACAAAAACTACTCTTTTTGAAAGTAGCCTTTTTATCAGTGGCATCATACCCCATGGATGATAAATTTTTATGTATTTCTGGCATAGGTAATGTGATGATACCATTGAGATCATCCAATTGGAGAATTCTCCTCAAGGATGCCTCAGTAACATCAACGGTTACCCCATCCACAGTGGCTCTAAGAGCATCCACTGTTTCATGTGTATCTCTATGTTCAATGGTTATGGACTGAACAGAAGTCCAAAACTGTTTGATTTGAGAGATATAGATTGTGGGATTTAAAAGTAAAGCATACCTTAAATGACTAGTATTGAGAAAGTCCACAATCTGATGAAAAACAGGGCCACTCTTCTCGTTTGACTTTTGTAAGTAGGCCACTTGGTTGTGCTCATCTGCAAAAGTGATCGGTGCCATAGAATCTTTTGTTGAAAAATAGATTGTGTCAGTATGAATTGTATAAAGAACTCACCAATTGAGAGATAATATATAAAGAGTTAGGGTTTTAGTGTTTTGCGCAAGAAAGACTATCTAATGAGAATATTTATCTTAAGAAGATAAATTATAAGTAGGAAAGTAGATAATCGTCTAAAAATTTACCCTATTTATATATGGAAATAAGTAACTCTCAACGGCTAGTAAAATTTTAATTACAGACACAAAAGTTGTAACGGCTAGAACAACAGTGGTAAAATAACACTGTCAGTGGAAACTGTGAACTAGCAGTGGTAATTTTTCACAAAGATTTTCAAAGAGCAGTGGTAAAGAAAAACATTTAAAAATAGACTGCTCTTATCATAGTTTTTAGCAAACTACCAGCTATCAACGGATTTGATATGTCTTTACCATGAGCCGTTTGCTATGGACTAGCCAACTCTTAATCATAGAGAATATGGTGAGTTGATGACCATATATTTTTTGGTAAACTATCAACCATAAACGGATTTGATTAGTCTTTACCAGTAGCCATTTGATCTGGACTAGTTGATTCTTATATGGGTTAGACATGGTGAATCAATAACCATTTGTGTATCTCAGATATACACCTTTTAAGATCAACTCCCAGCTTTGATTTGGTTATGTACCTGCAGATGTTAGAATAATACAAAGAATATGCATAACCGACTTGATTTAATCAAAGATACAATATCTTCTCAAAGTCAATCCAATAATATCTATATTTACTTTAAAACATACCAAAATAGGTAAAAGTAAATATCTTTTCTATTTAAACCTTTTGATTGACTTTGCCTATATAAGGTGATTCAACTCTGCATAGTTTGTATCAAGACACAATCAAACCTGCACAAAAACCCTAAAAATCACCATAAGCAATTTCCCAGATGTCATTGACATCTCTTCAGATTCTGACACAGAGATATCAGTGTGGGAATACATTCCATGCTATTCCACTAGTTCTTCTTCCAAAGAGCGAACTAAGAAGACTGTGAAGCCTGTTGCCAAGCGTGCACCTTCTCTTGAGTTTTACTCCAGCTCATCAGATGATGATGATCAGGATGAAACCTATGCCTTGTCCAAGAAGTTGACAAGTGCTTTGTCAGAGGCTTTGGGAACAACTATCTCCAACATGAAGAAAATTTCCATACCAGAGAAACCTGCAAGACTACCAAGGCCTCCTCCACAAGTTCTTGGTCTTGCTTGTCCAAGAATGCAGTTAACCTTTGAGAACAAAAGGAAGAGAACATACAAGTCCAAGCACAACTATCATGGCAAGGGTAAGAATCCAATGGAGTAGCTGATGTAGGATGTGTTAGGTTTTAATCTTTTGTGTTTTGATGGTGGTAAGGAACACTCTCACTTGGAACGTAATGAATCTTCATCATGAATAAAATTTCTCTGTTTTATTTTTCCACTGTAAGAGTACCTTTTACCACTGCTTGTATTATGGTTTCCACTGTTAGACTTAATCTCTGCATAAAAATTTGTGGACAACCAACAATACAAGCACAAAATAACAATCACTTCATTGTATACAAGTAATCCTTCAAACCTGTATAACACAAACATAAACCACACACTAAAAGCATTATTAAGGTTATCAGTGGTTAGTGAATATCAAGGAATGAACTGAGCAGTGGCTAGAGTCAATAAAGTCAACTCCTAGTCACTGAAACATTTTCCAAGGTCAAAATACTTCATTTACTCCTCAACCACTTACACCTTCCACACATTAACTTCCTGATAGCACTTAAGCTTTATAAAAGCACTACAAGCACATTAACTACTCATATCACACATACTCCAAAAACATTTCTCTCACACGAACTTACTTCTCTCCAAATAGCATGAGTCATTCCAACCCTATCAACCTTTCATCAAGCAGTTCATCTGATAGTTCTTGGGATGACTTTGTTTTGAATAACCCTGGGAGAGTTGAAAAAGAAGAGTATGATAAGGTTGTTTCAAGAAATAGAAGACTTCAAGTGCTCTTTTAAATCCATTTGCTGCTGGTCCTTCATCTCTCCAACCAATGCCTTAGGATGCCATCATCAAAGAGGATAACTCAGATTCCATTTCGAGCTACATTTCTCCATATGAAGGCATATATGATGAAACATCTGCAAGAGTCCTGAGTATGCCTCCCCTTGCTGCATTCCTTCCTCCAAGAGAGCTGCAGGAACCACCTTTTCCACCACTGTTAACAGCACCACCACAAGAAGGTCCTTCATCATCCTCACCAACTGTTGGAGGAGTGGTCATGGGGCTAGCAAGCCCCAAGGTGTGGAGGGTGCTTGATAGGCCAATGACGCACAAAGAGATGCCAGAGTGGCCTTCCCTAAGAAGCCTTAGGTGGTAGATGGTGGTCAGATTGGGGTTGGGTTGGGAAGTATGTGAAGCTTGTGTCTGTAGTAGGTTGTTGTGTGTTGTTTTCTGTTCATGTAATGATGCTTGTTGTATGTATCTCATGGATGTATCTACTGCACTCAGTGTGCAGTTTTGTTAGATAATAATAAAAATCCATGTTATTTGCTTTAAATCTTCTTGCATCATACTTGTTGTTCCAATTTACTTTTCACTTAACTCCACCTCCAAAGCTGACATACTGTCCATCATAATGTTCAAAATCTGAGAGATATGACTTGTTGCCAGTCATGTGCCTTGAACATCCACTATCTGTGTATCTTTGATCTGATCTTTTTGTCCTTGGATGTTCCTGCAGATTAAAGTAAAGAGTTAATTTCTTTTGGGGACCCAAGCCATGATTGACTTGGATCTGCCTCGTGTATCAATATAGTTATATCTATCAAAGGTCATTGATACACCATTGGGATTGGTTGATGAGGTTATTCCTTTAGGTTTCCATTCCCAACGTGTTGAGGCCTTCACAGCATTTCCCATGTTCCCCCTTTTCTTGTTAACAACCCTTGCAGTGGGAACTTTTGAATGAGCAGTGGAAACTGCTGGTTTGTTTTTAGGTACCCACTGTTGGTTATAATGAACCTTTTTATTTTGAAAAGTCCTTTTCCCTGTTTGTGCTGATTTTGCAAAAGTTGTTTTGGACTTTGCACTTGTAACAGGTGACTTAGGGTGAGCAGTGTTAACAGTTTTTGCAGTGGCAAAAGTTTTAAGTTCACTTCTTAGTTGAACTGCTCTTGGGATCATTTTGCTGTGTGGATTAGGGTGCACATTATTTTGAAATTTGTTAGAATTCACCCTTTTATTCCCATGGACTTCCCTTCTCCCAACATGATAGTCACAATAAGCATGTAAATGATCAAAACTACCACAGATATAGCATGCCTTATTGTACATCACAAAATCACTACCTAGTTGTTGAGATTTAACATGATTCCAACTCTTCTGGTTACCCCTAGGAGCTGTAGGCTTGTTCCTATACATCTCAGCATACCTTACAGTTGATCTAGGTTTATTAGCTTGTTTCCTAGGTTCCTCTGTAACATTATTAACTACTTTTGGGATAGAAGTCTCTACATTCTTTTTAACATTCTCATCAACAACTGATGAGTCACTAGCACTTTCAAAAACATCATTATCCTTCTTAACCTCTTCCTCACATTTCACAGTTGTGTCCTTTAAAGGACCATATTCACGTTCAAGTTCCTGAAACTCTTCTAAGCCTGTATGAGCTAAATCTATACCTGGAGGTGAATGAACACCTCTTAATGGTGGAGGCACTATATTATAACCCATACCAGACTTAACTTTACTATGAATTTGAGCATTCCAGATTTTATCAATTGACTTAGACTGATAATAACAAGTGTCTACAGTTAAATTGACATTTTCATTTATCTTTTTAAGTTTTTCAAGCTCTTTTTGGTATGCCTCATTTACAGTTGTTTTATGATCTATCTCTCTTCTAAGAAAAATCATATCATCATTATATTTTGACTCATTTTCTCTATAGTGATCTATTTGTTTTTCTAACACTGTTATAGCTCTCCTAAGATTTACAGCCTTTCAACTTCTCTAGCAGCCCTACAAGTTTTAGAACAGCTTTCAAAGTTTTGTACCTCAGAGTCAGAGAAAGCCATGAGAGCAAATTCAGTAGACACAAGAGCAGCATCTGAAGTTTCTTCCTCTTGTTCATCAGCCATGAAACTCCAATCATAGCTCACACCATCAATAGCCAACATTGCCTTTGGTTCTTCCACAGTTGGTTCCTTCTTTTTCTTGTACCAAGTAGACCTGTTGTCCTTGGTCTTTGGTCTTCTACATTCTCTAGCAAAGTGTCCCAACTTGTGGTAGTTAAAACACTCCATTTTCTTCTTATCAAAGCATGCAGTTTCACCACCATTGATGTGAATAAGCTTGCCAGTCTTCTTGTAGAATTTCCTATCCCTCATGCTAAGAAGAGCTATTTGCCATTTTATGTCCATCTCCTCCAATTCATCTTCATCAATTTGCTCTATGTCTTCATGAGTTAATATAGAGCCATTAACTTGAGTAGAGATAAAAGCATAAAAAGTAGGATCTCCAATACTAGCAATCTTCTTCTTTGAACCTGCAGTGGTAACACTAACATTACCAGTGGAAACTATAGAACCAGCAGTGGCAATATCATCATCACAGTCATCTTCAGAATCATCACTGTCAACAGAGGTTGACATCAAAGCCAAGCTGCTTGAGCTTGTACCAAGTTTCCCAGCCTTCTTCAGTCTTTGTTCAATGAGTTTAAAGTTGTTTTAAAGATCATTGAGCTTCATTGTTTCAATGTCTGCTTTGTTTTCCCAGACTGTAACATTAGTTTGAAACTCTGAAGGCAAACTTCTTAGAAACTTTAAATTGAGGTCTTCCTTTTCTACCTCAATGCCAAACACAGTCAGTTGTGTAACAATATTCTGGAGTTTGGTGAAGATGCTATCAAGTGAGTCATTGCTTGAAGCGGAGAAGTTTTCATAACTTTGCTTCAACAATGTCTTTTGTGTCTTCTTTGTAGCATCATTGCCACCAAACACTGAGCAAATCTCTTCAAAAAGTTTTTTTGCAGTCTTGAACTTGCTGAAAGCTATGATCTGGTCTCTAGGAAGAGTCATCATTAACAAACTTCTAGCCTTTAGATCATTCTTTTTCAATGCCTTTTTAGTACTAGATTCAGGCACATAAACAGTCACCACTTCTGTGTCACCAACCTTCTGAGTACTAGTTACAGGCTTGAAAGAATCACCAATTAAGATGATCTCCCATAGAGCATAGTCTTGAATGAGAAAGTATTGCTCAATCAGTACCCTCCACATCTCAAACTCATTAAGTTTGAGCTTAGGTAGCCTTGGTGTAGAAGAGTTGGAGTGGTTTTTTTCCATCTCCATTGAATTGAGTGAGTAGGTTAAGCTTATTCCTTGGGTCTTCTAAATCAAAATATTAGAACCTTCGCTCTGATACCACTTGATGGATCTAAACACACACCTTGTGTTAGTGATATTTTGAGTTATATTACTAAGCACGCGGAATTTACTTAGTAATACTTAGAAGACGAATTATATGATGTATTTTAAGTAAACACAGATTAAACACAAAGCTAAGCTCCAATATTATTAATGAATAATACGAGTGATCTTGCTTATCACTAGGGTTACACCTTGAAGCTTATGTGAATGATACGTATGTTTGTAAGCTATTATGTACCTAAGACAATGACCTAGGACCTCCTTTTATAGCACAAGGAGTCCTTTACAAGATAAGAATAAAGCTAACAATATAGAATATACAAACGATCTTTTCTATACTTATCAATACACGTTTACTTAACAATTATCTAATAGCAGTGGTAATATTTGTACTGGCAGTGGGAATGAGTTTCCACTGCTAGTGTAAACATCAGCAGCGTTAACCACAAGACTATCAGTGGTAATAGATTATTCCCAACAATTTCTTTGTCGATCACGTAATGGTACCTCTTACCAAAAAACCCTCTAAACGGTTCATGGTCAATGGAAAGAAACCTAAAGCCCTCTCGGACTCCTCGGAAGGAGAAGAAGAGGAAGATGGAGAAGAAGAAGATGTCGACCCCATAGCTAACATTGAATTGGAACCCTTTGATTACTATGAACAACTTCCAACCATTCCAAACGAGACCATGGAATTCAAACAATTAAGGGGTACGATTCAAAATCTAGCTTATCACCTCACAAAGTCGGGAAAGAGGAAAAGAAAGAATTGACGAAAGAGACTATAGGATTATGTTTGTTTCTTAAAACACTTGTTTTGTGTATGGATGATTATGGTTTAGCACTCTTGTTTGCATTAACTTGGATATTTGCTATTTCTACCATTTTCTATGAGATGTTTTATGTGATGACATGCTTATATTTATGTTTAGTTTAATGGTTGATTAGTGTGCAAAATCTGCACATGATTCTGTGATGATTCTGATCTGCAGATGGCGGATCCCTAGGATTAGCCTAGACGTATCCCTCCTTTGAGGGAACCGTGAGATTTCATGACAATAGATCAGCAATACAGCATCCCATACATCAATATAGCTTACTAGACAATCTCACACTAGCTAAAACATAAGATCTGAGAACTCAACTAAGTCTCCTTCAAGGATGAGAAAGTTTTATACTCACTCATAGCTCACATAAGATCTTATTCAAAATGCCTTTTGATTTATCAAATCGTCAAAACTCACCATATTTCCGCTTCAATACTCACAAATTGTTTTTCATTTTTCAAAACACTTAGGTGGACATATTAAACAATTTTAGGAAATTGTTTCTAATCATCTTGATCTCAAAATGGGTCAAAAATTAGTTTTTCTATTCTTTTGAATTTTGAGGATTTTTCAAACTCCATCTCAAGCTAACATCTGATCTCTAGGATCATTTACTATGGCTTGACACCACCAAAAACTCTTAGTGTTATCCTTGAACATCCATTGGTAGTCACTTAGTCCCATTTTCCTTCCATAAAAAGCAATCATTTGCTATATCCTTCATTACTCTTGATCATTCAAGTACACCCTCATTTTAGATACTTAGGAGGACTGAAATACTCAAGATGGTATAGGTTTTAGCTCTTAGAAACTTCATTTCTAACCTATCATAACTGCTGAGAGCTGGATCCCTAGGATTAGCCTAGCCGGATCCCTCAAAGGAGGGAACCGTGGGATCCGGGTGACAGATTATGTCAACTCTAGCCAAAACAATCATTTCAAGCTCATCTTGCTTACTTGAACACTCCACCTCATCTTTATTAAGTTCCTAGATCAATGAAACTCTGAAATTCAATCTTGTGCATGTTAATCATCACATTTCTAAGAATCTTAGTGGCTTAAGTCTTAAATGCACTTGTCAAATTCCTCTCCTTATATGTCATATTGATAGAACACCTTAGTCATCAAACACAACACAATTCTCAGCAATTACCAACATCTTCCCTAGTCATTTCATCATGAGAAAATCTCCTAGTGCTAACTCATCCACCCAAGAAACTTGCTAGGGTCATACACGAAGTTTCCTCAACCAAATCATCTCCGGTTAAATCCACAAATGCTAGGATTTCCCCACACCAAAGAAACCAATCAAAATAATCCCCAAGAGGATTGTTCCCACAAGGATATCATCACCAAACTATACTAAACCAAACATACCCTCTTCAACTCAACCAACATCATTGGTGCCTAGAGCCACCTCACAATCATCTCCACATTCCCACAACTTAGAGGACTTACCTCCTTGGCCATCTCATCTTCCACCACTACCAACAAATTCACTTGAAAAGATTGTGCAACAAAACCAAAGTGTTGAATCAACACTTGCACCAATATCAAATTCTCCTTTTCCCCCCAATAGTCCATTTTGGATTATGAGAAGACATCAAAGTCAACCACCCAATCACATGGAAGTTGATACTTCTCTACCTCCACCTTCAAACATTGTTGAGCCTCCACTTAATGAGCCTTTACCAATTCCTCCTTTATTTGAGTATCCTCAACCCACTTCACTTGAACCTCCATTTCAAGAAGCTCAAAACCATGACAAGGATTGCTATCATTGTCAACATGTTGAAAGGTTGACACATGAACTACGTGAAGAGCAACGTTTCATGTTTTACCACCTCCTCGAACGGTTCGAAGAGGTCAACAAACCTAAACAAATATGAGCCTAAAGCGGTGTCCTAGTCTTAAGCTCAATTTAGAACATCTAGGAATCCCATTTTTTCTTTAAGAACGTGGTTACTTCTTAAGCTTAGGTCACCCACTAGTATTAGTAGTATTTGTATGACTAGATCATTCTCTTAGTTTTAGAGATTTGTTTGATTATCTCTTGGTTTTATTGAATGATCACTTATATGTCATGTTGTTGTGTGTTTATGCTTGCTAATTACATACATATCTCACCTCATTATTAGCATTATTTGGCATATCTTTATTGCTGAAAGATCTGTCACCAGACAGCCGGATCCCTCCAAAATGCCTAGACGGATCCCTCCACAAAGGGAACCGTGGTACTGAAGAACATTTTTCTACTAACTTGAGTCTAATTTGCAAGAAATTATGCACTATACTCTTGTTCTCTAACCTCTATTTTGTAGATTTTCAAAATACACATGAAGATCTTGACACCATAAAGATAGGGGAGCTTTGTGTCAAACCATACATTGCAAATTCATTTGAAACATAATCCTTATTTGGATTATACTTCATGATACCCCATTGCAACGTTGCAATCTTCAAGGGGGAGCATTGTCGTCACAAGGACGAACCATTTGCAAAAATAATTGCAAAACACTAGCTTACTAAGTTTTATGTACTTGACGCCCTCACAAAGGGATGGACTCGTCAAGGGGGAGTTAAGACGAGAACCATTCCCGTCACTTACTCACTTTACATCTTTTCTTTTTTTTACATGTTTTTCTTAAAAACTATGTGTTAGTTTCTTTTCGACGCTCTTTTTGTTTCGACAAAAAGGGGGAGAAGAGAGTAAAAACTCCAATTCGAATTTTTACGAATTTTAGTTTTTTCTTAAAATAATTTTATGTTTTGTCATCAACAAAAAGGGGGAGATTGTTAATACAAATAAGTCGTAAAAACGTTTATTTATATTTTACGATCTTCTAATGTTTTTTCCATAACAAACGTAAAATCATTTTAACGAAACAAATAAAATACGTAAACTGTTTGAGCCAATAGTTTTCTAACACACTTACGTTTTCACATAAAACACTAAAACAAGTATAAGTGATTTTATGATTTAGTAATACATATGTACAACAACTAGTGTTTATATATTTGGGTAAATATATACTTAAACTAGTATATACTAAAATGGGTAAAAACTAACAAATGATACTGACCCATAACCCATGGTTTTATCCAAACTATTTGACTAGGTACATTGAACTCATGAGATACATTGTATCTAAAAAGAAACCCATGGATCAACCCATAACCCATGACCCATGACCCTTGATCAAAATACCAATGGGTAAAGAGGAGCGTCCCACGGATCCCTAGCTTTACGCTAGCCGGATCCCTTATGGGAGGGATCCGTGGGATCCGGGGAACAGTAAGTTTTCTCCTCTATAAATAGTGATCCATTTCTTCCTTTTTGCTCACCACTTTCACACATACTTTCTCCAAGTAATGTACCTCTCTAACCACTGATCCTAAGGGATCTTTCTATGTAGTTTGTCTTTTGTTTTTGTGTGATTCTCTAGGTTCCTCTTAAAGGTGAGATCACCACTTCTTGAAGTCGAGCAAGCTCAAGTCCATGAGTTGCCATGCTTCATCATCATCAAGACAACTGAGGTTCTCTTGTTGATAGTTCTTTCTTCCTCCGTAGAGATGTTGTGTTGAAGGCATTAGTGAAGGATGCCGAAAGAGTCAAGACGAAAGCATTAGTGAAAGATGCTTAACGTCCGTGTCAAAAGCATTAGTGAAGAATGCTAAAGGTGTCAAGACGAAGGCATTAGTGAAAGGTGCCAAGCGTTGTTTCAAAGGCATTAGTGAAGGATGCCTAGGAATCAAATCAAGTGGCATTAGTGAAGAATGCCTAGGTCGTATAATCGATGAGGTGCATCGATATACATATAAGTATTAATTTACTTCCAAGGATGGTGATATCCTTCATGGTGTTGTAACTAGGAATGGATCTCCTTGAAATTAGGTGTTGTGTTGTGATGGGTAGTAGTTCCTCCATAGTAATGGAACTAGGTGCTTAGCCTAGTACCTAATAAAGGGTAGGCGACGTTGTGATAGGTATGGTTCACCTTGGAGTGAAAGAACTCAGTGGTTAGCCTAGCACCGGAAAAAGAGTAGGCGACGTTGTAAAGGCTTCTCCGCCATAAGGAGATTGGTGTCGTGTAGTGTTTACAAACTCTCGAGTAGGTGACTCGGGGAGTGGAGTAGGGCAAGGAAGGTGTCCTTGTAGCCGAACCACTATAAATACTCGTGTCGTGGTTATGTGCTTCTTACTCTTTATCTTTCATTACACGTTTATATATCTATCTATCAACGTCCAACATAAACAACCAAATAGATTGATATAAGTTAATCCAAATGTTTTAAAACGAAGTTTTAATTGGTAAAACTATTCAACCCCCCTTCTAGTTTTCCACACAATGTTTTCTCATTCTTCTTGTAATCATCTCCTAACTCTAGGAATTTTTTATAGTACCGCTCATTTTTTTCATAAGTATGCCTAAGTCCACATTGTTTATCTCTCTCACTAAGTATCAGAATGGGAGCCATCCGATTGCATCCCTCTATATCTTTGTGCTTAAACCTAGGGTGTGTACGGGTCATTTGATAGACAGACCTTTCAACTCCATCGGAGAATGTGATTAGACCATCAATCATCCGTTCATTCAACCTAGTCATTCTCTTAAAGTTTGTTCCAAATATAACTTGAGTGAGGCTTCCATCGATGAATTCTCCTAAATCCTCTAGGACCATGAATTCAACCACATAGGCAAAACTTCCAACAAACACATCCAAGTAAGTGACCGCGTCAACAATATTATCCCCTTTATAGGCTAATTCATCTACCTTTATTTTGTTATATAGGTTTCTTGAAATTAAGTTTAAAGGTAAGAATGAATGCAAGTTAGCATCAAAACTTTCAAATCCTATCTTACAAGGGAATTGCATGTTAAAGGGGCCATTAGCCTCAATCTACACCTAGGGTCAAAACATTGGGATAAGTCTTCTTTCATTTCAAAACTAACTTCATCAATGACCTCCCCGTTGTCAAGTGCTTCACCATAATCAAACTCCTCATCGGAATCTGAGTCATAGAAACGACTTTGTTGTTGCCAATTTATTTTATTATGCCCTGGGTGATTTCCAAAGTGATGAACGGGAGAAGGGTTTTGTGGGATTGCGTTCTCAATTTCAGGATTGGGAGGAGGATTGGGAGCAGGTAGTGTGAAAAATCTTCGGCAGAAGATACGAATCATGGTGAGTGATGGGTTTTACGAACAAAAGTCACAAAGAAGGGGGATAAACTACGAGGAAGCTAAAAATGGAAAAAAGGCTTACTTGATAGGAATCAAGCAAACCTAAACGAGGTGAAGTCCTAACTAGCTATTCTATTCCCCGGCAGCATAGCCAAAAACTTGATACGCTTACGCAGCGCGTTCGGGGTCAAAGGAACTTCCTTTTCGTCGAGCATGTTTTTCAACACCCTAGGCAGTGAACCTAATCATTGTAGTGTAGTATTAGGGTAAGCCACGGGTATTGATATCGTTCTCTAGGGGAATAGGAATGCTAGTAAGAAGTTACTACGCTAAGGTTGGGGTTGAGGAAGATTATTTTTATCTTTTTATATTTTTTTAGAAAATGAAAAGGTACGAATCTCGGGGTTTGGATTTGGGGGTTTTGGTATTTCTACCGATTACTCTACTTATCTATTCTAGTTAACTAAGCTAAGGGTAGTCTATGTCTATTGTTGTGTGCTCGTATGATGATTAAAAATGTGTTTACTTAGATTTTATTACTCCCTAGTTATCTCCTGTTGATGGTTGAATTGTCACGTCCTTATTCTTAACGCGTTGTGTTTCTAAGGTAGTAGGGTATGCGTTTATCCCTAATTCTTTGAAGCTACCAAAGGTTAATGACTACAAAATCTCTATGATTCATAAACTTAACACTAAGGTATTCTTTGGGTGTTTAGCCTACAATTCCACTAGTAACTATATCCTAAGGTTCAACAAAGATTAATCAAGCATTAATAACATAACGAATGACCTATCACAACACTGGGTCAATCACAATTAAGATATGAGACAACCAATCAATATTCAATAACTAGGTTTCATATTACCTAAGCAAACACACAAGTATATTAGTCGGACATGGAGCACATGCAAGCATACACACAATCAATTGAAGACATAATTGAATTAATGAAGTAAAACACTTATCTTGATGTAAAATAGGGTATGAAACCCTAAAATACTGTACAAGACAGCCTTGGTTCGGTTTAGGTTTTTACTCCACAAAACTACCTCCTAAAACTAAAAAATTCGGATTCTATATATAGTGTTACAAACTGCGACGGCATCACTCTTTAATTGTGACGTCGTTAGGTCGCCGTCATTAAGTTTTCTTCTTGGTCACGTTATCATTGTGACGGCGTCACCTTATGCCTATGACGCCGTCTCTTTCAGTCTCTGACGCCGTCTGGATCAAATATAGGTCGTCTGAGCTGCGACGCCCCACTCTTTTAAAACCTGATGCCGTCACTTGAAAATAAGTAATTTAGCTACTGAGTCGTCATAAAATATCTTACGACGGCGTCGCAGTTAAACACTGACGTCGTCCCCTTCAGTTCCAGCATCTTGAGTGTCTCGATTCTTGACTTTGGCCATTTTCTTCGTATATTCGCGCCTTTTCGTCCGAATAAGTGTCATTCAAGCAATTTGCCTTCTAGAGACCTAAAAAATGAAAAAGAACGAAATTAAGTAATAACGGATACAAAAGTGATCAATTAAGGGCTTAAATGACCCCTCAAAAAGGTACCTTTTAAATCCTTATCATAAGACAAAGGAATTCGTGTCATCTAATTTTGATATGAAAGATCTGGGGGAGGCTGAGGTGATTCTTGGTATTAGAATCAAACGAGGAAACATTGGTATCTCTATTTCTCAATCATATTATATTGAGAAGATACTGACAAAGTTTAACTTTGCTAATTGTTCTCCTGTTTATACTCCTATAGTTCCTACTGTGAAGTTTCGACCTAATAAAGGAACTCCAGTGTCTCAGCTAGAATACTCTAGAGCTATTGGATGTCTTATATATGCCATGATTAACACTAGACCATATATAGCTTTTGCTGTAGGAAAGCTTAGTAGGTACACTAGCAATCCTAGTGCTCTACATTGGTAAGCTCTGGGTCGAGTATTTCAGTATTTGAAAGGAACCATGGATTATGGTTTGACTTATAGTGGTTATCCTTCTGTTATAGAAGCTTATTCCGATGCCAGTTGGATTAATAATATGGAGGATCACTCGTCTATGAGTGGTTGGGTATTCCTTCTTGGAGGAGGTGTTATTTCTTGGGCTTCAAAGAAACAAACTTGTATTCCAAGCTCAACTATGGAGTCTGAATTTGTTGCTTTAGCTGCAGCTGGTAATGAAGCTGAGTGGCTGAGGTATTTGGTTTTTGAAATTCCTTTTTGGCCTAAACCGATATCTACCATTTCTATCAGATGTGATAGTGCTACTACCTTGGCAAAGGCTTATAGTCAAGTGTACAATGGCAAGTCTAGACACTTAGGTTTTAGCCATAGCATGATTCGTGAGCTTATCATGAATGGTGTGATATCTGTGGAGTTTGTAAGAACTCAATTGAATCTAGCCAACCATTTAACCAAAGGGTTAGCAAGAGATCTCATATGCAAGGCGGCTATTAGGATGGGTTTAAAGTACATCTAATTAAATCCTTGTATCAAGATACCCAATTCCCATCTAACGTAATGTTAAATGCTAAATTCAATGAGGAAAGCTTGATATCTTTGGATTGGAACACATAATTACATCATCCCACAGTATGTGTTTAGAACTGCAAGATAAAGGAGGTTGAAATTATATTTCTTAATGGTTTTTTGACAAATGGCATGTGTAGGTGCAAGAGTAAAAAACTACCTATATAAGCATGAAGTTTAGCTGCTTCAAGAAGTTTGGGACTTGGCTTTGATACGCTTATTGAAGGATATGACACAAGCTTGTAAAACATAGTGTCAAGTAGAACATGTGAATGTGTAAATTGTTGTGTATATTATCTTCATGTATTCACTATGAATAGAAGGAGTTCAATCCTTTATTGACACTCTTATATTCGAATATTTGGAATGCTAATGTACTAATGTGAAATTCAATCGTCTCGACATTTCATCTATGCATCAGTTTGTTATTTGTTATGAGTTTATTTTAAGTTAATCAAGATTACACTTAAATGGGGGAGGATTGTTGGTCATTTTGCATCACCGATATGATTTAAGTGTAATGGATTGACTTAGTTGACCAATGTGTAATTGTGATAAATTTTCAACAAGTCGAGGTTTTGCAGAGTGCACACTTGTATGACGTTATTATGATTATCATTCGGGGGCGAAGCCCCGAATGACGGGGGTCCGGGGCAGCGCCCCTGGTAGCAGGGTCCAAATGGCGGCAGTTATAACCAACAATTAGTTTTTGGTATAAAGTGCTATGTTAAAAACCCACTAGAAAATAAAATTTCCGGTTATTTACCCCTTATTTTTTAACTGATTCGGTGGTTAATATAACTGGCATAGCAGTTATAACCGACACTTAGTTTTTGGTCATATGTATGCATTGTCCTGGTTCGGTTTCATAACAGAAAAAACACATTCTCGTTTCTAAATCTGAGTTTTATCCGATTTAAGATTTCGATAGAACTATCGAAATACTTCAATATGAAAATATTTACACGACTCTCAGATTAGTGTGATCTTAATGTTCAAACATAAATCTGGATCCATTATCTTACCAAATAGAAAATATAACGAAACTACATTTTGTATTTGATTGTGCTACATTAAACTCAATGGGTTTTTTCGTAGCCGTACCATTTAATAGCAATCTAATTTTTGCAGAGAGTCTCTCAAAACATATAGACGACCTGATAAGGAGACTAATGAACATAGATTAAATATAAAAATAAAATTGGTAAATAAATAGGCTGTCTTTTAGTAAGAGCTAGTAGGGTTGAATACTTGAATGACTTGATAGATCTACAAATCTTCATCCATTCCGTTTATTTCTTTGTAGTATTTCCGAAGCATGTTTTGTAGGTTTATTAGAATTTTATTTATAAATAATTACTGTGTAGTTTGAAATTCAAGCATATAAGCATAGTTGATGATTGTTCAACTTCAGTCACGGCGGACCGACTTTAAGAAGTTGGTTTCCGAGAACTACCTTGGACAACGAAATTGTTTAGAAGGGGAGAATAAACTTTTATTCTTTCCTCGGAATTCTATGTAGAAACGTTTCTCATTTTGTGGGTCACATCGTAATCATAGGCGTGGGTTTCTTAAAGAGCACTAAAATGCTTGAGAACGTAAGAACCCCTAAATCATAGTATGTGATTTCTGTTATAAATCACTTGTGGTTTATAAAACCTCGTTATAAGTCGTATGTGATTTACAAATAAACATAAAATACATGCTATTTATAATGTAAATTACATGGGATTTAGGGGATCTCACATTCTCAAGGATTTTACTGTTCTCAAATGAACTTGACCCAAAAAATAAGATATATCAATACTACTATGTTTCTGTATTTTTACTGTTCTCAAATGAACTTGACCCAAAAAATAAGATATATCAACACTACTATGTTTCTGTAAAACTAAAAGAATCCGGTTCTTATCTATGTATACATTATGAACATGGTCATATAGATGCTTGCTACATGATGATTATTTCTCAAAAATCGGATGGTAAGCTATGTACAAATATTCTTTACATCCATTATTATGGTTATCAACTTGGAATAAAATCACTCAAATGGTGTTTTGGTGCATGTATTCATTTCTTGGTCCCATTGAAAGATTAAACTGATCTTTAGCTGTTTGTGACAACCTTTTGTGACGGAGCCCTCAAAAGGGTAATACCCTTTTGTGGTATACGAGTAGTTCAAACTTCATGTAAGATAACTTAGATACAATTAATGAATAATATTCGAAAAGGTGAGAGTCAGAGGCAAAGTGATGGGTTAGATAACTTAGATACAATTAACGAATAATATTCATTGAAGTACATATTACAGGAGATTGGTGTTACACCTTCGTAATACACTCTTCCTTGAATTCACCTGCATCCTGAAAATTAAGAATTTCAAACTACTTAGCAACATAACGGGGGTAAACAAAATTAGCAGTGGAAAGCATGTGAGATTAATTAATGATATGAAATTTCGGATAAAGGGTATAGCAATCTAGCCCATCTATAGCAAATGACTACACTTGGATGTGTGGTATAAAAATTACATAACTCTAGCAAAATCGAAAAACTATAAAAAAATAATGTATATTCTAGCTACCAATGGAGCATTAATCCAATGGTTGGAGCACTTGTCCTTGAGTTAATTGACCCAAGTTCAAGTCTTATCATTGGCATTTGTTTCATATAGGTACCCACCTCTTCAAAACCTATGTGCACACTGGAGAGACTTTATGGAATAAGAGCTCAGGGGTCCAAGTCTTTGCTCGTGCTCACTCCAAGTGGTGCCCCACTAAGCCAGGAAAGTTGCCGGAGCTATTCCTTGTGGGTGGACAATGGATGGTGTCAAAAGGCACCGGGGTCAGAGTGTTCATGCCAATCTACACATTTTGTGGAATGTATATTCTAGCTAGGTTGTGCAGCTTTTTTTGTTTTATAGAAATGATTTATTTATCTAAGCAACGTCTTGATGAGAAGCAAAGGCATGATGCTGAAATAAAGCCAGGGGAAGACAATGTATCTTAAGATGAACTAATTGCAACAATAATAGTGGTGGTAGCATGTAACAAGGATGTTTAGCAACACATTATGTCTTGATGACCAAAATCCATGTTTTTATGTCAGTCACACGACATCAACATTTATTCTTCTCGAATAAAAAACTCTTGATCAAAGAAGAGAACACACGCTATGATGAATTTTTAAAAAGGCATGGCTTTTTATTGATCAAAGGCATAATGAGAATGAGAGACTGATTGACAACCTTATGCCCTTGGTGTTTTGCATTTGTAGCATTCCATCCTACTTGCATAATTGTGCACACCACAACCTAATCTGTTTGAACCCAGAAAAGAAACTGAGTTCATTTCTAATTAGATAGTACTCGTACTTTATCTAAAAGTTACTGAAGAAACATAAATTTTGTTTCTGTTACATATTTAAGTAAATTAATAGGATTGATATTGTAAAAAAAAAAAAAAAAAAAAAAAGGTACCAAATGTTACCTATTGCAAATCCAATCGCCGCTTTTCCAACCTGGAAGGACATTAGAATCATTAGCATAACCACCTTCTGTTGATGCTGCGATTACAGCGGTTGTATAATCTTTAGGTACGCCACATCTATAACAAATAGTTCGGCTAGCGTAGTTGTGGGCCCCACAATTAAATGTAGAGCAATACCAATCGCCAGCTAACACCTCTGTTCCATTTATGCCATAGGTTGACATCTCTATAGGTGTTGCAAATTTGGGACATTGACACCTTTGGCAAGCATCACGCTTCTTGAAATTCAAATGTTGGCAGGCACCACACATCCAATCCCCACTGCTCATAATTTCTTGCTGTAGGTTTTAAACCTGCAATTAAAGATAGAAATGGGTTCACATTTTATCTCAAAGATCACAAGTAAAGGAAACATGATCTGTCGTCGCACTATTTTGTCACCAAAACTCGTTTTCAACATTTTCATTTGTTCATTAAAACCTTTTCTAAAAGTACATTTCGTTATTTGTTAATATAGCTCACCTTTGACAAAAGATGGTATGCGTTAGTTTGTGGTTTTCTTGAATGAGCTTGAATGGTTTATATACTTGCCAAAGGATTCCCAAGGGTGGGACCCTCCTAAAACAACCAACACCCTTTCCATAGCATTGTTGATAGAACATGTGCGCCTTAGAGCAGGAGGTACGGTGGTGCCAACGAGTTTGGCGCGACGCCAAGTTTGGCGCACCGTTACCTCTGTCGCGCCAAGAGGCCTCGCGCCAAAACTAACAGCCCACTTTTTTTTTTTTTTTTTTTTTTTTTTTTTTTTTTTTTTTTTTAAATAGCCATTGCATTTAAAAAATAGAAGTTGATTTCGAAAGTTTCGTAGAGGTACTGAGCTTCTCGTGGTTAAAACTACTAAACTGAAACTTTAGATTAACTGAAAACATGAAATACATAATAACCAAACATTAAAACTACAGATGGATCCCTAAAAACAACATAAAATATATAATAAAACTACTAAACACTTAAAAAAACGAGTCATCCGAGTCCAAACCATCATCACTTGTTGGCGGAGAATAAAACTCCCCATTAATGTATCGACTCTCCATTATGTCGAAAAAATTGTCTTGGAGGTACTGAGCCTCCCGTGCTTCTTGCTCACGGCGAGCAGCCTCTTCACGTGCCTGCTCTTGCAGTATCTCCCAGACGTTTTCTTCATCTTGTTCAAACTGCCGGAGGGAAGCCTCACTTAACCCGCTTGGGTGGTTTTGAAAATCCACCTGCGGACTGTTCACAGGTGGACTTGGAACAATTGGGAGGTACGGGATGTTTTCAAACCCCACCGGGAAGACATTTTCTGGTGGTGTTGAGTAAACTTCAAACTCTGGCAGAGTTGGAAAGTTGGTTTCCGGCAAGTGATCTGGTGCCGGAAAGCTGGTTTCCGGCAACTTCTCTGGGCTGGGGAATTGCTGAGAAAAGTCTTTGCGAGACATTCTTTTTGTGTGTGAATTGTGTTATTTGTGTGTCAAACTAATGCTGGTATGATAGTATATATAGAAAACTTAACCGTTTGAATTTGAATTTAAAATTTAAAATTTGAATTTAACCCGCCCAACAGTACCCGTTTTTTGAATTCGAATTTAACGTTTAAATTTGAATTACCCCGCCCAACAGTACCCGGTTTTTGAATTCGAATTTAACGTTGAAAACCACCTTTATAAATAACATCAACCACCATTTTATTTCACATCTACATCAATCCAAAAAACACACACACAAATGTCTCAAAATTTGAAGTGGAACAAGTCTGAAGAAATCTTGCTTGCGCAAGTTTGGATACAAATTTCGCAAGCTATGGATATGCAAAATAACCGTTCCGAAAATATTTTTTGGAATGACGTTATGCATATGTTCAATAATCAGACAACCGATGACCATCGTACAAAAAATTCAATCACGGGTAAATGGACGAGGATTAACGTCGATTGCAAAAGGTTCAACGCAATTTACAAACAGTTGCAGCGTCGAAGTGCTCAAAATGACCAATCTCATCTCGAAAATGCGAAACTAAGCTTCCAGCAACAATTTGGTAGAAATGAGTTCAAATATGTTCACGTTTGGGAGATTTTGAAAAATTTCCCAAATTGGGATGTCGAAGATTAATTCCAGTAGTATGTTATGTTTTTTTAAGTTTATTGTTTTTTTTATTTCTTGTAATGTTTTTTTTTATGAATAAAGTAATTTTAGGATATATTGTTTTTAAATTTTATAAAAAAATAAAAAATAAAAAAATTGAGTTTGGCACCAGAAATTCTGGTGCCAACGGATACCCCAGAAATGTGGTGCCAAACATTTTCTGGTGCCAAACTCAAAAACTGCTGACGTGCAGTTTGGCACGAGAACGGCACCACACTTTGGCACCACTGTACCCAGTGCTCTTAGAGTGGAAGGTGTGGTGACAAGCCTCACCCACTTCATCAGTGACACCTCAGCGTCACATCAGCATCCCACTTCTCTACAACTAACCACAACAACCCCCCTCCCCCTCTCACTCATAACAAATCTCAACCTCTTCATTTGGGGCTCACCACTGCCACTTTTTTTTTTATTCAATTTTCCAAATAAACTAAATTCATTTATTAAAATAAAAATACAAAACAATATATTTAAAAAAAATTATAAATTAAAAAATAAAAGAAAAAAAAATGCAAACAAAGAGGCTGTGTTTTTAACTCGTCTTCTTCAACCTTAAAAAAAAAAAAAAAAAAAAAAAAAAAAAAAAAAAAAAAAAAACCTATCTTCTTCAACCTCTCTTCACACACACTACAAACACTTCTTCTCAAATCCAACATAAACCCACAAACCACTTCTTCTTCATTTACACAATTACACACACTTGATAAATCAAAAAAAAAAAAAAAAAAAAAAAAAAAAAGAGAAGAGAAAATCAAACCTTTCTCAATTTATATCCGTTGAATAAAGTGTGTTTTGTCCGAATGTTTAGCTCGTCGTCAGGATGGCGAGGCATCTCACGGCGAACGACGGCGAAGAGTGCCGTTGTGGCGGCGGCCCACGGCGAAGGTCCACGTTGGACGACGGCGAACGATAACGAAGCCATACCTTCCTCTCTTATGCCACATATAATCTGGGGCCAATAATAATAAAAGAGTAATGATATATTATAGTTTTTGACCTGCTAGTCCATCTTTCTAATCATATTATATTGAAATAATCCGTTAATTATTTATCCTCGTCGTTTGTCGTCATTTTGTCAGAGCGTTGGGTGTGGCTTCGTTGTGAGCTCGCCACTCCAACGTCTCGTTGAAACTCGCCACCATACCACCCTCCTTCGCCATAGCTCGCCAAAGAACACTTCCTCATCTGCACGACGAGACAAATGGTTGTACTTTTGTCAGAGTTAAACGTTACACAACGTTTATTTCTTTTAAAATCTATCCGTTTCCTTTATTTTTTTTATCTTTTTTTTTTAAATACACATATTTACAAACTATAAATATTAACACATTCTAATCAAATTCTACACAACTTTTATTTCAAAACACTTACCTATAAGCAAGAAACATAAGCAATTCATCTTATTCCGGTGAAAGTGATCTTGAAGAGATAACGGAGCTGGAGATGATTCTCCAACAATATGAGTTCGAGCAATCGTTGCAACAACAAGAAGCCGGACCTTCACGCCTCCGTAGATACATCCCCCGTTAACGTCAAGTTGCTAAAGAACGTCTAATTGCTGACTATTTTGGTGAATACGGATGAACATTTTAGGCATCGCTATCGTATGAGCCGTAAGCTATTTTTAGAAATAGTACAAGGTATTGAAACATATATTCAAACTCATCATCATCTTCCCAAGCATTTTGATTTCTTTAGAGTCCGACCTGATGCTACAGGTGTAATGGGTTTTAGTTTGATTATGAAATGCACATGCGCCTTATGTCAAATGGCGTACGACGTAGCAGCTGATGCATTAGATGAGTATTTACAAATACGGAAACGTTGTGCACGTGATTGTCTAGATCATTTTACTATGTGCATAATCCAATTGTATACGGGGTGAGTTTTTAAGAAAACCAGACGTGAATGACATTCAAAACTTATACTACGCACATAACGCGGTTCATAAGATACTCGGAATGTTGGGAAGCATTGATTGTATGCATTGGGAATAGAAAAATTGTCCGATCGAATGGCAAGGGCAATTTCACAGGGGTGATAAAAAGTATTCAACTATAATGCTTGAAGCCGTTGCATCATACGATTTGTGGATTTGGCATGCATTTTTTGGTGTAACAGGTGCGAATAACGATCTTACCGTTTTGAATAATTCTCCGTTATTCGACGACCTGCTTAATGACATCGCGCCTGAGGTTTGAAGTACAAGGGCGTACATTTAAACACGGGTATTATCTAGCTGACAGAATTTACCCAGAGTGGTCATCGTTTGTCAAATCATTTACGGTTGCACATACTCCCTAGAATGCCGTATTTAAAGTGAAACAAGAAAGTGCTCGACAAGATATCGAAAGAGCTTTTGGTGTCCTCTAAGGACGTTGGCATATTATTGCCCAACATGCGAGTCCGTGGATTGTGGGCAAGTTACGGAGAATCATGTACACGTGCATCATATTGCATAACATGATTTTGAAAGATCAACGATTTGCGATATCCGAAATGAGCGAAATTTATATTTGTCCGCGAATAAATTTACAGCGGTTAAGCGATGCAAAGTGCAACGAAAGAAATCCAAAGAACTCCGTGATAAACGCAAACACGCATCGCTTCAACGATGTCTCATCGAGCATGTTTGTCAACGACATCAATGGGAACAATTTCAACAACAGCAACAACAACAACAAAATAATTAATTTCTTTAAAATTTTAAGTATTTCTTAAGTTGCGTATGTTTTTTTTCCGTTTCTTTATTTTATGTTTCGTAAGGTTTTTTAATATGTTTTAATGTATTTTTATTTTTAATGAAATGAATTAAGTTTATTTGATAATTTGAATAAAAAAATAGGGGGAATTGCATATATGTCCCTGCAAAAGCTAAAAATTGCGTATATATCCAACTTAAACTTTTAATTGCATATATATCCTTCCAAAAGCTAAAAAATTGCATATATATCCAACCTAAACTTATAATTACATATATATCATTCTTAAACTTTATATATGTCATATATATCCGAATAACTATTTAATTTAGATTTGCAACTCTAGAATACATTACAATTATAGTTATATAAAAAAAATATTTCTTAAATTTATTTTTTCCTTATATATAAACTTGTTGGCATTATTATATACGCATTTATTGTAAACATATTTTATCTTTAATGTATATATTTAACAATCATGATATATCCAATGAGTTTATTTCATGTATTTGTATTATATATGAGATAAGGTGAATTTTTTTGTGAGGTTAAACATTGTCTTGAGATAGCGTTTTTGGTCATCTAATTCATTTGAACCTCGGGACATCTTAAAACAAATGTGGTTGTTGCAGTTTCAAATTTATAATTTTCATAATTTAGAATTTAAAATTATTTTGATATATATGATATATTACAGGTTTAGAAGGATATATATATGCAATTTTGAAGGTTTTGAAAGGATATATATGCAATTATTAAGTTAAGTTGGATATATATGCAATTTTTAAGCTTTTGAAAGAATATATATGTAATTATAAGTTTAAGTTGGATATATACGTAATTTTGAGCTTTTGCAGGGATATATATGCAATTCGTAAGGTTTTTTAATATATTGTAATGTATTTTTATTTTTAATGAAATGAATTAAGTTTATTTTATAATTTGAATAAAAAAAATAAGTTGTAAGTGATGGGCTCCAAATAAGTAAGTTAAAGTTAATTGTAATAAAAAGAGTTATAAAATAAAGTTTGTTAAAGTGATGTGATACCCTATAAACCTCAAATGATGAGTTTTGACTAGGGGTGGCAATTTTCGACACGACACGATAAACGAAACGAACCCGACACGAAGTTAAACAGGTTTGGGTTGAGGATAAATAGGTTTGGGTCAAAAATGGGTCAACCCTTCTAACCCGTTTAATAAATGGGTCGTGTTTGGGTTGAGTAAGTATTAAACAGGTCAACCCGTGAACCCGTTTAAGTATATATGATTTTAAAAATAAAATATATAACCTGGTTTTTATATTGGATGTGATTTAAATGTATTTTGTTATTTACTTTGTATGAGTGAATTATAATACTATACCTTAGATATCATGAAAATTGACGCTTGTAATTCAAAAAATTGTCGCATATTATTTGTATGTTATTCTTATCCTATTTTAGATCCTTATATCATTTTTTGCGTTTAAACTAGTTAAATCAACAAACCACCAAATTTATTCGCTGCTTGGCATATTTACTTAAATGGGTTAAACGGGTCACAAATGAGTTACACGTGTTATGCAGGTATGGGTTAGGGTTGAGTTTCTTAACACGATTAATAAATGGGTCGTGTTTGGATAAAGGCTATATTAACCCGCCAACACGCGAACCCAAATTGGTTAACACGAACACGACTCGATTACCACCCCTAGTTTTGAGCAACCACCGCACCTTAAGCTCTTATATATCACACAGTCACTTTATTGACTAAAAAGATATTTTAGGCACAAAAGTAAGAATGAAATATCATTAAACAATAATATGTGACTGGTTCAAGCTTTACAATTGGGAAATGATAGAGAGGCCTAAAGTTATGCTTAAACTTATGCCTAATTCCAAGTGACATCATCCTGATGGGTTGTAGTATAAGTGTGTCCCTGTCTGTAACCATTAAGATGATGCCACTTGAAATTAGGTCTAAGTTTAGGCCTAACTTTAGGCCTCTCTATCATTTCCCTTTACATATTAAATGTATATTTCAATTAAAAGTGTTAAATAAATCCTTTATAAACAAACAAGATGAAAAATATCATATATATGTTGCGAACCTTAATGAATATCAGTATCAATAGTGATCATAATGAACAAATTTCTAGCTTTGGTTTAGAAGACATCCAAAATACCAAAAGTAATTGTGTTTTCACACGGACTTCTTTGAATAGGATTCCACTAAAAAAATGTGGGCTTAGGGTCGAGATTCTCGTCCTTATTTTACACAGGGCGTCATTTTAAAGTATATTTAGTACGACATCTCGTCCCTAAGACGTAGTCTTGTTGTTATTGTCACAAAATGCTATGGGACGACATGTTGTATGTAGATTAGGGACAATAGAAAACTGGGACCACCAACATTCAACGTTGTGAAAAAAAACGGGGCGGCACTCTTTTGATATTAGGGGTGAGAGTTATTTTACATACCAAACTTTTCTTACATACCAAGGGACTCATCTCCACAAAATGTTATGGGACGACATTGTCGTCCCTAAGTCTTTGGCGGGATGTTTTTGTTTTGGTGAAATTTATTTAGAAAGCTTTTAAATATTAAAAAATCAAATAATTACAGTTAAGGATGACATTGTCGTCTCAAAATGTGACAATGGTTTGACTGTTGTTTTCATTGAAAAAGTGTAGGACCATGACGACATTTAGGGACGACAATCTCGTCCCTAAATATTGGCGTCCCCAAAATACTATTTTGGTGTAGTGAATTCCAGAATTAAAAATTAATCGATATCATATGCTGGATATGCGCCACTGCCTGTTAGACGTGTATTTTAGATAAGCACCAATTTATGGTGATTAGCAATTAGTTATTATAATAGCTAGAACTAAGGGTAATTTTACCCAAAATAATTTAGAGGCATTGCTATATATCTCATGTATAATGTATCAATTGTAATGAATCAAATAAAGGATATACCATCTTTCATGGTAACAAGAGCCAACAAACACCAATCCTAAAATCCTCAACAACAGCTCCCGTTTTTCTTTTTCCCTAATCACGAATCCTAAAATCCTCAACTAACACCATTTTTTTCTGTCGTGCTAGGTCACGACCGTGCTCATTTGTTACTGATTAAAACGTGCTTGCGTGTTGTAGATTGTGCATAGTCATTAATCCACACGCCTTTATCGTTGTATTTATGTTGTTGATTATGCAAAAGGTCATTAATCCACACATTTACATTACTTATTCGTGCTTAGGTCACGAATTGGTTCCCTTGTTTTGTGTATCTTAATACAAACCTTCTCGTCATCATGACCGGTAAGAATACTGAGGAAGTTGTGTTATAATTATTAGGGAAGTTGGGGTTAATCAGACATGTGGAAAATATCACTGGACAAAACCCTACACCTGCACCTACTACTACGCAGCTCCATACTGTGAGTCGGTCACATAATCAAATGCCATATCACACTCAAACGTATCCCGCTAGTTCATACCAAGCCAGGTTGGCCCAACAGCAAATTCTCCCCATCTCATGACCAACCCACCAACACCCTCAACATGCGTTCGTGGCCCAACAAACCCAGGCCCAACAACAACACCATTTATCACCTACACCAGCCCGCTATCAGTTCCCAGTCCAACAGCAGCCTCAAGCGGCCTTTTACCCAGCTTCATATCAACCGCAACATGTGGAAAATATCGCTGCATCAGTACACTAATTGAACTGAGCCCAAGTCGGCCCTTATACTACACATGTTGGTCCCACTTTCGCTCCGGGTCTGGAAACTGCTCCACCTCATGCATTCACTGTCGGGACACTTCATGATCCCACGACCAGTGCCTGAAACATGGACACAGGTGCGAGCTCGCATCTCAATGCTTTAGTTAATAGTCTTAGTAACATTTTTAATACATGCATGTACCCGTCCGTCTCGGTTGGTGATAGGCATTCTATTTCCTGTCACCAATACGGGTCATAGTATTTTGCCAACTCCCTTACGACCTCTTCACCTAAATAATATATGTTCGTCAATTTGTTCGTGAAAATAACTGTATTATTAAATTTGATCCTTTTGGATTTTCTGTAAATATTTCATGACACGTCGGGTGCTTCTCCGATGTGATAGCACGGGGGACCTTTATCCCGTCACACCTCCGTCTCCCGTTCCTCAAGCACTTCTAGTCAGTCAACATACGTGGCATCAGCGTCTTGGACATCCAGGAAGCTAAGTGTTACGTCGTCTAGTTTCAAATAATTTCATTTCATGTAACAAAGAGAAGACTCCCGTGCTTTGTCATGTCTGTCAGCTTGGCAAACACGTTAGACTTCCATTTGCTAGTTCCAATACTGTCGTTAATGCTTGTTTTTACATCATTCACTCGGTGTATGGACTTCACCAATTCCGAGTCTCTTGGGTTTCGAATATTATGTATTATTATTGGATCTATATTTGCATTTTGTTTGGGTCTATCCTTTAATTAACAAATTTGATGTTTTGTCTAAATTTGTAATATTTTGTAATTATGTTCACACTCAATTTAAGTGTGAAATCCTGTGGAATTTGTTAGACTCCTTGAGATCGTTTTGAGCCTTAGGGTTTAAAAATAACATATACATACACAGCGGAATAATAAAGAACAATTATGTTATTGACACAAGGTTTCATTCACCATCACCTCCAATTAACGTGTTATCTAAACTATAACAAGAATCAAAGAATTGACCTTGGAGGTTAACTAACACTAACTAACCCTAGACGTTTATAGGAACACGTCTAGATAACTAAACTACTCACTAAACGAATAACCTAGGCGTTTACAATAAACTACACGCCCTAGGTTACACACACACACCTTTAGTCGACTACATTATGGAAGACATGTATATTAAACCTACACCCCATGTCCTCTTTATATACTCGAGGATTAGGGTTTACAAATCTCTACGAAGGACTAAATAATAAATCTTCTTTTGCAAGCAAGTCCCTCCATCTTTTTGTAGATTTTCTTCTTGTCACTTTAAGTCCTTGATGTTTCATTCTTTACTGTTTTGTATCATCAAATCAATAAACCCAACAATCTTCCCCTATTTGATGATGACAAAACAAACACTCTTCTTGTACGAACTTCCCTAGACGAAGTAGCAGAAGTTGAGATAATTAAATCTTACCATAAATGAAACAATCTTGTCTTCCTTTGTCTTCCCCTTAATCCATGCTACGCCACTCCAACATCTCTTCCCCTTTTTGTTATCAAAAAATAGGAAATATAAACAATAGAAACTTCCCCTTGAGTGGTGCATGAAAATCAAATGATTCTTCAAATCTGTAAGCTCCTTGTAATGATCACTTGTGAAGAAAACCAAATATAACGAACTTGATGAAGAAGTAGAATAACCCAAATTTGTATCTTATGTCTTGTTTATCCACGTGACGTTGAACTTATACCGCTAACCAAAAATATAAGTAGATCGCAACCTCTTGACAAAATCCTCATCTTCAATGAGACACTGAGCACTACAATGTAACTCCTTTAAGTGATATCTAACTAGGTCTTCATCCATCCACCCCTTGACCTATGAAAACTAGATTTTGCAAGTTTTCGTCAACATCCTTTAAGCATGAACAAGTTATTTTTAAACGATTCCGCCGTTTAAAAATATAATAAGAACACGCATCCAAGTAATTCCACTTAACCTTCAAATAAGTGATAAATAATCCTCTTCGTAATCAATTCTTCAATAAAATCAACTTCGAGCTTGTTAATACCTTTAAGAACAAATAACTAAACTCCTTGTGTGTGTGAACCAATCTCGTGTGTGTGGTTATTTGTTCCCCTCAAACCAATAACCAAAAATCCTTCTTTGTCCGATATCGAGCAAAGCTTGCAGTAGAAACTAACTTTCTCGGACAACATAAGCAGTACAAACTATTTTAATACCATGATCAACGCCAAACAAACAAGTAAGCATAGCAGTAGTAACCATATAAGTATCTCAAGCATCTGTTGTCCACTCTCTTACGAATCACAACATGTGTGTTGTCTTTAAACAAATAAATCCAATCCACTTAATCCAACTGACCCATATTAACAATAGTATCCATTGATAAAGACCAATCAATCTCTTTACCTTTTGTTCATTCTTCTTCACGTGACCTACTTTTGATTTATCTTGGCCAATCAGAGATCAAGACCATCGTAACAATTATACATCACCCCTTACCAAATCCTATCCCTCGTGACCAACTTGAATATCAACCATTATATGTAAAACCTGAATTTCTAAAATTCACAAAAAGAGCAAAATACCCTTATGATCAAAAAGTAAGAATAATTAATTTAAAGAATACCAAATAAGCTATGTAAATTCATAAAATTTTTAAGAAATATCACATATGATCCAAATAAATTTTAAAGACTTTGTAAAGATTATTTTTATGTAGTTTATAATATTTATAAAATCAATTTTGTGTTTTATAAATATCCGAATATATATATTAAGTTTTATGAAGGAATAAAATTAATAAAGACCCAATACAAGTTTATAAAATTAAGATCCCATTTATTTTAAGTCCATTACAATATTAAGCCCACAAGAAAATTTGTAAATCATATATATACATACATATACGGTTTATTCTAAACCTAATATCCTATTAAACTAAAACCGACTCTAAAAACCCTAAATAATTCGACATTCAGTTTCCAAGGCTTAAAGCTATTTTTCTTGGACGAGTTTGAAGGTAGAAAAGGTGTTAAAAATCTGGTTCGAGGCTCTAAGGTGCTGAATCGATCGTGGTAGTTTCTTGGTCGATTAGGGTTTCGCCGAGTAGAAGTTTTGGTTTCTTTTGTTCTAGCGTTCGATTCTCATCAAGGGTATGTTTCTAATATTATTTTAAGTCCTAAAAGTCATATAGAACCTGTAAAAATTAGTCATGCATATTTAACAAGTCGCATGGAATTGTTTTGAATTAAAACCCTAAAAGCGTATAAAATAGCGAACGAGCTTATAATAATTTTTAGGACCATGACCTGATTTTTCTGGAAGCTCTTATATGTTACACGACCTGAATAAAATACATGTTCATGAATTCGAAGCTTGTGTGATTTGTCTTGGGTTTTACTGTTCGCTAGCGTATGAAAAAAAGGAAAGAAAATAAAAAGGGAAGATTAGGGTTTATAAAAACTAGGGTTTGCTTGTTATAATTAAGAGTAATTAATGCAGTAATAATGATGAACTAATGATGGGTTAAACCTAGGTTTAGGGTTTGTACTTGAATTATGCACAATTCGGTTCTAAATAAAAGTTTTGGGTTGGTTTTGTAAATTATAAAACTTAAAGGTTATTTCTGTAAAAAGTAAAAATAAGGTACTAAACGTATAAAATAAGTATGGGGGTTAAACGTGTAATTTTGGATATTTAGAGGGCCATTTGAATTGTTATTAAATTAAGAAGGGTATGTTTTGTAAATTCTAAAACCTTTGTGCTAAAATGGTAAAATCTGATAGTATAAGGTTAGATCGTGAAATTAAAAATGTCAAAGGTATAATATGTAATTTTGAGTAATTATGGGTTCGATAAGTGTGAATTTTGGGTCAATCACGTAGGGTATAAAGGCTTGTGTAAACTGTTTTGAAAGAGAGTCCTAAAAAAAAATCCGTTCTTGACATTTGTAAACCCTATACTTTGAAAAATGATCATATAAGTCCTCAAATAAGATAATTATTATATTAAGCCCTTAAGTTACTAATTGTCATTTCCAAACCCTAAGTTTGGCTAATTAATGATTTATACTCTAAAATGTTGGAATTCCGTCTGTCACTAAAAATGAGAATATTCTGACAACTCTAAGAATATTAATGAGATTAATCCGTTATGACATTAATGATGCTAATAAGTATTAAATAAATCATAATCCGTGTAGATTCGTTGAAGGAGACGCGACGTTACATCTTCGTATTCCTACATTCGTTTGCTTTCCTCTCATTTGCTTTAAGGTACAGATATTCTGACCTTTTCAGTAAAGGTTCCTTATGATGTTCTTTTTGTTAGCTTTCCTATTTTACTTATTAGGGTTTCCGATGCCATTGCTATGAACCCTTTCCTGATTGTTTGACCCGTTGCTTATCTAAACTTATGTTTTATTGAACCATGTGATACCTGACTTGAACTTTATGTTAGGAAGATTTTGACATGCATATTTGGTGAACCTTGTTATATTTGAATATGAACCTTATGATATGAATTGTCTGATGTGTTACTTGTTGAACCTTGTGTTTGATTAAGGCCTGTGTTATAATTGAAAGATTGTTTGACCTAAGTTAGTTTGACACCCGAGCCAATTATTAACTAGTCATGGGGGTTCCATGTCCGTGTCAGGGATGCACCATTGACATGACTCTAGGGCAGTAGAGTGAAGTTCTGCCACGTCCCTTATCTATTATTTGTTATGAGCTCAAGTTATATTAAATTATCAATATATGTTTGTGGGGCGTATGGATGCATCCTAGATCTGATCAGTTATTCGATATGATTTATCTAGATGAATGATGTCGTGTGCAATACGCGTCTTCATAAAACTCTGGGAGCTAGCTACTCCGGATTATTTGAGATTGTTTCTATATTGTTATGATGTTTTTGATATGATATGTTCTGGGCTCGTGGTAGTTAACTAAATCTTTATTTGTTATTCTATGTTAAGTATTCTGATTATGATTTGGTATGAGCAAGTGTTTATGATTATGTGCTGGGCTTATTACATGTTCTTATATATGTGTATGCTTTTGTATGTTTATGTGACTACCGTCTACTATGCTAGGTTTTGATTAATATGTTTTAATATGATTAGTATGCTGTTATCTGATGTTATATTAGTTTCTAGTTATGTGAATTCGTTGATCTGTGAGATGAATGTGCTAGTGTGAAAGTGAGTATTCTATCAGTTTAGTATGTATAATTTGTTCAGTTAATTTTGTGAACTTTGCCTATACGTTAGTGTATGTTATCTGTATATGTGACTTGCCATGTTTTAACTCTGCTGATGTTAGGATTTGATTTGAGAACTGGTTTAGCTTATTATATCTGTTTTGATGATTGCTAATGGTTATGTTATGTTTTGTTTGGTCTATTTAATTATAGTTTGTTTAATATGTTTTCTATTTGCTCGTGAGACTGCTATGTTTTGGACTGCTTTTTCCGCTGCTGCAATTATTGATTTAAGTGTGTTAAGTGAAGGTTAATTAATTTGTTGAATGCCATGTTTATTTTCTAGAAAGTGTTTCCGTTAGCTTTAGACTTTTCGTTTGGTTTATATGTAATTTGTTATCCTTGATATGTTGAGTGTTTGGTTGTTCTGATGTGTTTGTGGTTGTGTTTGTGTCATTTATGGGCTATGAGATGTTTAAACTTGTGATGTGGTTGTTTGGATTTCTGTATATTTATGCTTCCGCAGAATTCTAAAAGATCCCTCATTTTCATTTTATTTTGATTTCGTTATTTGTATATTTGTTTTGTTTAGTTTTTGTTTCGTTATATCTGTTCACTGAGCTTTGTAAGCTCAGCCGCATTTTCTTTTCCTGCGGCAGGTATTTTTAAGCATTCAAGATAAGCTTGTGGGATAGCTGATCTGGGTTGAGAGTAGAGACGAGAGCAAGACTTGACCTTTAGAGATCTTAGATTTATTTTGAAGTTTAGTTATTTATGTTTCCTTTTGATTATTTTGTAAAGGCTTTCGCCATTGTATAGTATTTAAAGTTCTGATATGAAACCGTATTTGCGATATCTTTACCCTTGTCGGGTTGGGGTGTTACAATTATGGTATCAGAGCTCTAGGTTTTAGGACCCTTAGAGCTTAGGCTATGACCTGTGAGGATTGGGTAGATTTAGGATTTCCCTTCTGCATACTTTCTTTGCGTCCACTATCGTACTTAGACGTTGCTAATAGTTGGTTGTTCTTTTAGATGGTGATCCCTCGTCATTCTAGTTCACCTGATAGGAGCAATCAAGGACCTGCTAGACAACCTAAGGAGGAGACGAGGTGGGCCGTTGTTATTGCTAAAGGCTGCAAGAGGTTTGGTAGAGTGAAGCGGACCAACAAGAGGATACGAGTTCCGGCCTATATGTGGCCATGCACAATCGAGGAGAACCTGACTTTGAAGGACGTAGACGGAAAGATAGTATAGGAGTACGAAACTAAAGTTGTTGACAACCAAGGTTTCACCACTAAGTATCATGATAGATGTCCAAAGTTCGTTGAAGATGGAGGAGTGGGTTGGACTAGGAGTCGCGATTTGTATGCTTTCGTGGACCGCGTGCCGGAAGAGGAGGAGAGGAATCGGAGAAACGATTTTGCTAGCCGCTTATTACCGCAGCGCGAAGGAAATAAGAACGGATGGATAAGTGAGGAAGAAGAGGATGAAGAAGATGATGAGGAAGAATACGAGGTGGACTCGGATCTAGAGTCTACGGCTTCTAGTAGGTTTAATCCGACACAAGGATAGGAATTGGCGCTCCTGATTAGTTGCCCTCGTTATGAGAAATTTCTGACATTGGATTTTGGGTTAGGTCCTTTTGTTTCATTAGATGATTGAATCTTGGGTTATTAATTTTATTTTGGGAGTTCATCTTATGACGATTTTGCAAATTTTGTTTGATTAATGGAAATGAAACAAAATTTTGAAAGTATAGTTCCTGTTTGTTGTTTTCTTTCTGATAAATTCGTTGAGTTTCCATTAGTCCTCATAAGTTTCGTCTGCTATTTATTTTCTTAATGATGTTGTTTTATTACCGCTTGAATAAGTATGACCATCATGATGGTATACTCATGTGGACCTGGTCTGTTATAGTAGGTTACTTGTTATCTGTATGTTATCTCTATATGGTGTGTTTTGCTATGATTTTAGTTATGTTTTTTTTTTTTTTTTTTTTTTTTTTTTTTTTTTTTTTTTTTTTTTTTTTGGTCATGACCCGAGACCGAATATAGTGACAATAAGAACTTGTTATGTGATGCAAGTATTATGACGCCTGATCAACGTAATAATACCGAGATCATATAATCTGAACTTATTGAAGGTATACGACGTCTGGGAAATGCCTGTGGTTGATATGTGAATGGAATTTGCCTTGTATCCGTTATTTGGTACTTTTCATATTGGGTTGAAACTCTGTACCTAATTGGGAGATTTTCATCGATATCTGTTACATATGAGTTTTGTTCCATTGGGATCCGAAATTGTTATGATCTGTGTAAACCTATAGATTGTTATGTCTGCCTTAGATTTGTATGTCTCCACGTATTTCTGCGATTAGTAAGACCGTTAGGATTCGTCCCGTCTATGCATATGATAGTTTTCATCATTAGATACCTGAAATAAGATAGAGTGTGTTTTTGATTTTCCTTGTCTCATCTTTTACTGTTAATACTTTATAAGTATATGATTAGCGTTCGTCATATATTCCTTGAAGTCCCGAAATCCACATTTGTTGCCATACTGTCCCGTCTTGTTCAATTTCGAGGACGAAATTTTATTTTAGAGGGGAAGAAATTGTAAAACCTGAATTTCTAAAATTCACAAAAAGACCAAAATACCCTTATGATCAAAAAGTAAGAATAATTAATTTAAAGAATACCAAATAAGCTATGTAAATTCAGAAAATTTTTAAGAAATATCACATATGATCCAAATAAATTTTAAAGACTTTGTAAAGATTATTTTTATGTAGTTTATAATATTTATAAAATCAATTTTGTGTTTTATAAATATCCGAATATATATATTAAGTTTTATGAAGGAATAAAATTAATAAAGACCCAATACAAGTTTATAAAATTAAGATCCCATTTATTTTAAGTCCATTACAATATTAAGCCCACAAGAAAATTTGTAAATCATATATATACATACATATACGGTTTATTCTAAACCTAATATCCTATTAAACTAAAATCGACTCTAAAAACCCTAAATAATTCGACATTCAGTTTCCAAGGCTTAAAGCTATTTTTTTTGGACGAGTTTGAAGGTAGAGAAGGTGTTAAAAATCTGGTTCGAGGCTCTAAGGTGCTGAATCGATCGTGGTAGTTTCTTGGTCGATTAGGGTTTCACCGAGTAGAAGTTTTGGTTTCTTTTGTTCTAGCGTTCGATTCTCATCAAGGGTATGTTTCTAATATTATTTTAAGTCCTACAAGTCATATAGAACCTGTAAAAATTAGTCATGCATATTTAACAAGTCGCATGGAATTGTTTTGAATTAAAACCCTAAAAGCGTATAAAATAGAGAACGAGCTTATAATAATTTTTAGGACCATGACCTGATTTTTCTGGAAGCTCTTATATGTTACACGACCTGAATAAAATACATGTTCATGAATTCGAAGCTTGTGTGATTTGTCTTGGGTTTTACTGTTCGCTAGCGTATGAAAAAAAGGAAAGAAAATAAAAAGGGACGATTAGGGTTTATAAAAACTAGGGTTTGCTTGTTATAATTAAGAGTAATTAATGCAGTAATAATGATGAACTAATGATGGGTTAAACCTAGGTTTAGGGTTTGTACTTGAATTATGCACAATTCGGTTCTAAATAAAAGTTTTGGGTTGGTTTTGTAAATTATAAAACTTAAAGGTTATTTCTGTAAACAGTAAAAATAAGGTACTAAACGTATAAAATAAGTATGGGGGTTAAACGTGTAATTTTGGATATTTAGAGGGCCATTTGAATTGTTATTAAATTAAGAAGGGTATGTTTTGTAAATTCTAAAACCTTTGGGCTAAAATGGTAAAATATGATAGTATAAGGTTAGATCGTGAAATTAAAAATGTCAAAGGTGTAATATGTAATTCTGAGTAATTATGGGTTCGATAAGTGTGAATTTTGGGTCAATCACGTAGGGTATAAAGGCTTGTGTAAACTGTTTTGAAAGTGAGTCCTAAAAAAAAATCCGTTCTTGACATTTGTAAACCCTATACTTTGAAAAATGATCATATAAGTCCTCAAATAAGATAATTATTATATTAAGCCCTTAAGTTACTAATTGTCATTTCCAAACCCTAAGTTTGGCTAATTAATGATTTATACTCTAAAATGTTGGAATTCCGTCTGTCACTAAAAATGAGAATATTCTGACAACTCTAAGAATATTAATGAGATTAATCCGTTATGACATTAATGATGCTAATAAGTATTAAATAAATCATAATCCGTGTAGATTCGTTGAAGGAGACGCGACGTTACATCTTCGTATTCCTACATTCGTTTGCTTTCCTCTCATTTGCTTTAAGGTACAGATATTCTGACCTTTTCAGTAAAGGTTCCTTATGATGTTCTTTTCGTTAGCTTTCCTATTTTACTTATTAGGGTTTCCGATGCCATTGCTATGAACCCTTTCCTGATTGTTTGACCCGTTGCTTATCTAAACTTATGTTTTATTGAACCATGTGATACCTGACTTGAACTTTATGTTAGGAAGATTTTGACATGCATATTTGGTGAACCTTGTTATATTTGAATATGAACCTTATGATATGAATTGTCTGATATGTTACTTGTTGAACCTTGTGTTTGATTAAGGCCTGTGTTATAATTGAAAGATTGTTTGACCTAAGTTAGTTTGACACCCGAGCCAATTATTAACTAGTCATGGGGGTTCCATGTCCGTGTCAGTGATGCACCATTGACATGACTCTAGGGCAGTAGAGTGAAGTTCTGCCACGTCCCTTATCTATTATTTGTTATGAGCTCAAGTTATATTAAATTATCAATATATGTTTGTGGGGCGTATGGATGCATCCTAGATCTGATCAGTTATTCGATATGATTTATCTAGATGAATGATGTCGTGTGCAATACGCGTCTTCATAAAACTCTGGGAGCTAGCTACTCCGGATTATTTGAGATTGTTTCTATATTGTTATGATATTTTTGATATGATATGTTCTGGGCTCGTGGTAGTTAACTAAATCTTTATTTGTTATTCTATGTTAAGTATTCTGATTATGATTTGGTATGAGCAAGTGTTTATGATTATGTGCTGGGCTTATTACATGTTCTTATATATGTGTATGCTTTTGTATGTTTATGTAACTACCGTCTACTATGCTAGGTTTTGATTAATATGTTTTAATATGATTAGTATGCTGTTATCTGATGTTATATTAGTTTCTAGTTATGTGAATTCGTTGATCTGTGAGATGAATGTGCTAGTGTGAAAGTGAGTATTCTATAAGTTTAGTATGTATAATTTGTTCAGTTAATTTTGTGAACTTTGCCTATACGTTAGTGTATGTTATCTGTATATGTGACTTGCCATGTTTTAACTCTGCTGATGTTAGGATTTGATTTGAGAACTGGTTTAGCTTATTATATCTGTTTTGATGATTGCTAATGGTTATGTTATGTTTTGTTTGGTCTATTTAATTATAGTTTGTTTAATATGTTTTCTATTTGCTCGTGAGACTGCTATGTTTTGGACTGCTTTTTCCGCTGCTGCAATTATTGATTTAAGTGTGTTAAGTGAAGGTTAATTAATTTGTTGAATGCCATGTTTATTTTCTAGAAAGTGTTTCCGTTAGCTTTAGACTTTTCGTTTGGTTTATATGTAATTTGTTATCCTTGATATGTTGAGTGTTTGGTTGTTCTGATGTGTTTGTGGTTGTGTTTGTGTCATTTATGGGCTATGAGATGTTTAAACTTGTGATGTGGTTGTTTGGATTTCTGTATATTTATGCTTCCGCAGAATTCTAAAAGATCCCCCATTTTCATTTTATTTTGATTTCGTTATTTGTATATTTGTTTTGTTTAGTTTTTGTTTCGTTATATCTGTTCACTGAGCTTTGTAAGCTCAGCCGCATTTTCTTTTCCTGCGGCAGGTATTTTTAAGCATTCAAGATAAGCTTGTGGGATAGTTGATCTGGGTTGAGAGTAGAGACGAGAGCAAGACTTGACCTTTAGAGATCTTAGATTTATTTTGAAGTTTAGTTATTTATGTTTCCTTTTGATTATTTTGTAAAGGCTTTCGCCATTGTATAGTATTTAAAGTTCTGATATGAAACCGTATTTGCGATATCTTTACCCTTGTCGGGTTGGGGTGTTACATTATATCACGACTCAAATTTGAAATCAGTACCATGACTTTATTTTTCAACCGACCAGTTAATAGTACGAGGTATCATCAAACAGCCACCGACCCATGTCCTAGTTTAATAATCAATATATCATTGACCTTATATATCATTGACCTTATATAATATGCATGACCTTATATAATATGCATGTAATCCTGGTCATGATAACTTTTATTTCCCCATTATCCTTATTCACCATCAATCAATACAAACGTGTAAGGATCAAAATATTCACAGTACCATAAAAAATGCACAATTCAGTCTCACACACTTAACCAAAACAATTTACAACCATATATCACAACTCCTTATTGCTCCATTAAGAATTTCAAAATTCCTTAAACAAGCAGTACTAAATTCTTTATTAGTCAAGATAAGTATGTCACTGACATTCTTAAGAAGTTTAACTTCGATGCTATCAAGCCAGTCACCACACCTATCAAAGCTATCAACTCATTAGGAAAGGATGAAGATGGACAGGTTGTGGATGTCTAGCTTTACAGATCAATGATTGGGTGTCTTATGTACTTAACTGCATCTACACCTGATATCATGTTTGCTGTCTGTTTATGTGCAAGATATCAAGTCTCACCCAAGGTCTCTCATATGAATGCAGTCAAGAGGATTTTTAGTTATTTGAAACAACAACCTAAGTTAGGGTTGTGGTATCCTAAGGATTTACCTTTTCACTTAGAAGCTTTTTCAGACAATGATTATGCAGGTGATAATTATGATAGAAGATCAACCACTGGAGGATGCCAATATCTTGAAAGAAGATTAGTTTCAAGGCAATGTAAGAAACAAACCATTGCAGCAACATCATCCACTGAAGCAGAATATGTTACTGCTGCAAGCTGTTGTGGACAAGTACTGTGGATGCAGAATCAACTCTTGGATTATGGATTCAATTTTAAGAATACTCCTATCAACATTGACAATGAGAGTACAATTTGCATTGTAAAGAATCCAGTTTATCACTCCAAGACCAAGCACATTCAGATTAGGCATCACTTTATTCGAGATTGTTATTAGCATAGGCTCATTAATGTTGTCAAGGTCCACACAGATGACAATGTAGCTGATCTACTCACAAAGGGCTTTGATGTTTCAAGATTCACTCATTTAGTGGTGAGTATTGGTATGATTAACTATTAAGTGACAATTAAGGGGAGGACTTTTTAGTTAGTTAGTTAGTCTCATGCATTGTTTAAGGGGAGGCAATACAATGCTTTTTGATGTTTTTGCCATAGTGAAGAAAAGGATGGAAAGTACTACTTAGAGTTTATCTGAAAGTACTGCTATGGAATTACTGCTTACATGGAAAGCACTGCAGTCTTGTCAACGTACTGTTTCAACGGTCAAAAGATGGGGTAAAATTCAAACAACGGTAACTTTATTAAGTGGGCTGTGATTTTTTAAATCTTACCTATAAATAACTACCCTATGATTTTCCCTCTCATCTTTATACTTATCCATCCATATCTCTCTTCTCTCATTAACATTCACTATTCATCGAACCATTCTTTCTTATAACAACAAACATGGCTAATCGTACCACTGTTAGTAAGCACAACATGGTTGCTAACTTGGGCAAGACACCGTCCAATGTCGCTTTTCATGACATAATTGATTTCCTCACTGGATCATCAATCAATTATGTTCTTTTGGTCGAACCTGACATCATTGAACCCTGGCTTCAACAATTTTGGGCAACTTCTAGATCTCATATGCAAGATGATGAATCTTTTATTCAGGCTAAGGTTGTTGGGAAGATAGTTAGAGTTACTGAAGCCACCATTAGGGAAGATTTACTGTATAATGATGAGGAAGGGGCTATTCGTTTTAACAAACAAGTGCTTTGGGATACATTAAGAGATATTGGGTATGAAGGATCTCTCACTGAAACAACCTTTAAGAAACCCTTGTTTAGTCCACAATGGAAGTATCTAGTCCATGTTTTGCTTCATTGCTTAAGTCCCAAGAGTACTTCATGGGAACAATTTGGATCCAATATCGCCTCTGCCTTAGTGGGATTAGCTACCAATCAACCCTTTAACTTTTCACAAATGATTTTAGATGGTATGCTATCTCACATCTCCAATGGTTCACCGTTTTTAATGTACCCAAGATTTGTTCAACTATTTTTGAACAAACAGCTTAAGGATGAACCTAAACCTTCTAGCTTGCTACCTGTTTTAGTCCTTCCACCAAAGGTGTTCACTTTCATGGCTAGAAAGAGTGACACATGTTCTGGGAGGGATACACCTTTGACTGCTCACATGATGGAGATAGCACAAGCTGTTAGAGATGAAGCTGCTTTCAGTGAACCTCATGAACCTTCAGATTCAAGGGAAGGTACTGCTTCTCAATGTACTGCTTCACAGGAAGGTACTGCATCTCAACCTACTGCATCTTTGCAAGATATTGCTCATGGTGATTCAGAACCAGAGGTCAACCCACCATCATCTCCCAATGATTATACTTCCACAGATGGGTCTCAAACATCTGGAGGAGATGAGGGAGATATGGCTACTGAGGGTAAGGTTCTGGATAATTATGCTTTGACAAGGGAACTTTTGAGATTGAAGAAAGATTATGAAGCTCAAGCTGCACATCTTATGAAGTTGACCAACAAATTTAGAAGATTGAAGAAATTATTCTGGCCATTAGTTCAACATCACAGATTGTGGGTCAAGTATCAGAAGAAGAGAGGTAAGATATTCAAGAAGACCTCTAACAGCAAGAAGTTTCCCAAGCATTCTACATTCCAATTGGGGAGGAATTTGGATCAAGAGAATTTGAATGAAGATGTTGAACCTTATGCAGATACAGATGCTGAACCTTATAAAGATGTTGAACCTCAAAGTACTGATGCTCAAGTTAATATTCAAAGTACTGAGACTACTGACCCTCAAGGTACTGATGCTCAAGTTAATATTCAAAGTATTGAGCCTACTGAGCCTCAAGGTACTGGTGTACAAAGTACTGGTGATCAAGGTGCTAATGTTCAAAGTGCTGGTGATCAACGTACTGCTCTTCAAGGAACTTATAGGCAAGAGCTCATTACACCAAGAACTCTAAATTTTGATGAAGAAGCTGGTCCTTCAACTGTATTACATGAAGAAGAAGCTGGTACATATAAAGTAGAACATACTGCAAGTGATGATGAGACCATTGCTCAGATAATGTTGAATATGTCAAGACCAAGAGGTGTTAGTATCCCTGGAGTTGAAGAACAACAACAACCTCAAGTGTTGCAATCTTCTCAACCTACTTTGGATCCTAAAGACAAAGGAAAAGGTAAAGTGGTAGAAACAAAGAAAAAGAAGAATCTTACTTTGGCAGAATTAAGAGCTATTGAGGTAGCTAAAAATGAAGAAGCTGCTAGAAAGTTACAAGCACAATTAGATGCTGAAATACCAGAGAAGCAACCTGAACCGGTTATATCTAGAAGACCTCAGAGTATTGCTAAAGAAAGAAATACAGTGATGGCTTATCTGAAGGGTAGAGGATACACTGGTTTACATAAGTTGAAGTATATAGAGATGAAAGATTTGTATGATGCTATTAGAGAAACTTATCAAAAGGAAGTGGCTGGTATTATTCCTTTTGATGATGAAAAATAGAATGAGGATGCAAGAAAAAGAAGTTTAAAGAGAAAGAGAACAACTGATGATGAACATCCATCAAAGAAAATACAATTGAGAACAGATATAGTTGATGAGCTGAGGAATTATTTAAGAGTTGTAGATTTTGAGCATCCTAAGTCTAAAGATGTTGCAGTTAAGAAGTCTAAGATGTCTACATTTGAAGTTGTAGAATCAAAGGAAGGAGACTATCTTATGTTCCATAGATAAGATGAAAGCTTTAGAGTATTTAATCTATTGTGGGATATACTGCATATAATAGATAGAGAAGATCTGCTTCATTTGTATCAACTAGTGCAAGATTATTTTGAGCATATTCCATCAACTGGAGTTGGCTTAGTCTTGCTGGAAGATCTTATAACTATCTGGGAGACAGAAGAAACAAGCACTGATGCAATCTGGAATAATCAAGAAGTTTGGGAGATTACAAGTTGGAGATTCTTTGAAGAATCAGGAGTGCATGTTTTGGAGTTAGAAGATGGGACCATGATTCACATGCTAGCAGAAAGAAGATATCCACTGACAAGAGATCTTATGATCAGAATGCTAGATCATGGTATGGAGGTTGAGCATGAGAATGAAACAGCCCTTATGGTCATTGAATTGTTTATCAAATGGACAACTATGGCTGATGACGATGCATAAATACTGGTATGGTTCTTAATTATATAATTTTTTTTGAAAAATCAGTACTTTATTCAAAGTACTGCTGGACAAACAGTACTTTATCCAAAGTACTGCTTGTAGTTTAAAACCAGTAACAGTCTTTTATTGAAAATAAATGAGCAATTTTTGTAAAGTGCAAAATTCTTTTTGAAGCACAAAATAAACAGCAACAAATTGTTTTGAGAACAACATCTGATGGTAATCAACTCACCATGTTTTATAAACAAGAAAGAGTTTGACTCATCATGAGGGTACGGATCTGATGTGATTATCAAATCCGTTTTTAGTTGACAATTTACTAAAAATTGTATGGTCTTCAACTCACCATATCGGCAATAGTGAAGAGTTGGCTAGCCCACAAGAAAATGGCTTGTGGTAAAGGCTGTGGAAAAACCATTTATATGGTACTTAGTTCACCATGGTTATAAGAACTAACTAGTACAAAAGCAAACGGCTATTGGTAAAGACTTATCAAATCCGTTGATAGCTGATGATTTGCTAAAAATCATATGGTTATCAATGTACCATGGTTTTACACACTTAAACATTGGCTACTCTATAGTTAATGGCTTTGGTAAAGAGACATCAAAATCCATTAAATTTTCAATTATTCACCTCTCACAGGAGTTAACACACCTGGAAGGGATGAGAATAGTATGAAACTTTATGATCTGATGTACAATTTGCCATATGTTACTGATAATGATTGCTGAAAAGGATTGCTTATAAAGACTACTTTGATGATGATAATACAAGCACAAAGAGTACAAGACAAATCTGAAGATAAAGACACAATCTTTCCTTGAAGACAAAGATGTTAAAGATAAAGATACAAAGGAACTTGAAATCAAGCAAGTAGAATTCAAGTTAGGGAAGGATTGTTTGGATATAAAAGACAAAGTACTGAAGAAAGTCAAAGTACTGCTTAATGAAAGTCAAAGTACTGCTAACGTCAAAGTACTGCAATGCTAAAGGACTGCTATATCGTTTATGGAAAGCTTTGTAATTCTAGAATATTCTTAGTTTAGAATTAGTATTACTTGTCGTACAAGGATTATAATTGTAAACCGACTAGGGTACTCCTTATGCCTATAAAAGGAATTGGCATTAGACATACTGTTGTTCCCTATTCACTATAGTTTAAAAAACAGTTAAGTACTTAAAACAATTTAATAGTGAATAATGACTGAAATTAACGTAAGTAAAACACACAAAGTAATTTTCAACATCATATTCTTATTAGAAATAAATCAAAAGAATACGTTACCCAAGTACTTGCGGAATAGTACTTGGGATTGAAATGACAAAGTTTGGGTGACTCCTCTCTAAGCTCAGGCTAAGTCTGAGCACAACTCTTAGAACCCACTGAGCTATCTCAAGGATAAAGTTGTATTTGGAAGAGTGAAAAGTTGGCTTGTGTGTGTGTTTTTTTTTACAATTCACAAGCTTAAACTTTTCACTCATTCTCTTATGATATTTATACAAGTATGATTTTAACTTTAACCTAGAAGACAAACACATTGATCAAAGTAATCACGAATATAGATATATTCGATTACTATTTACTTTGCTATTAGTAGTCAGGCGGCGAAGCTTCTTTCCTTATTAGAGAATCCTTTAGTATCGCCGCTTACTATAAATGGGAAGATATGGCTTTAGTAGATAGGGACTTAGTTTTATCTGGGTAAAGCACTTGGGGACTTAGTTTTATCTGGGTAAACTTTTCTCGCCTAGTCCCGCTCATTCTTCAGTCTTCAAAGCCTTCAGTCTCTTCCTTCAGTTTGTCTTCAGTGCTAACAGTTGGAGAGGAGTCCTAGGGATTCAGTGAGTTATTGTCATCACTCACTGAATCCACCATATTCTTCTTGACTTAGTCTTCACCCATTAAGTTTCGCCTTGCTGAGTGGAGAGGCTTCTTCTTTGCCTCGTACTGAGTAACCTGAAGATGGCTCACTGAGAGACTATGCACTCAGTGACCTGATAGTGTTTAACGGATTAAACACTTAGGTTATTTTCTATTCAAATCCTAGATTAAGGGGTTTGGGTATTTACTGAACCCAACAGTCTCCCCCTATTTGGATATACAAATAGCCTAAGTGTTTGATCAGTGTAAGTGAGCAAATGGCTTCTTCTTACACTGATTGTACTAATGAATACAATATGGAACACTGAGTATTTTAACAAAAGCATACATCTTTATTAATCATCTTACATGGTTCCTATCACTAGTACAAAGAAAAGATAACATGATGTCAGTCTAGATTGATTCCCAGTGCTTCAAGCTTCACTTTCTTGGTGATGAGTGTTTCCCTGTCAGGATGGTCTCTTATCTTAGCATTCAGGTCTTGACAAAACCTGATGTTTGCTGGGGATTGGATCTGAGAGGCCACTGGAATATAGCTGATCATAGTAGCCACTCCTGCCTGATCGATATCACTCCACCTTTGGAATGCTGGGTTCCCGTAGATATCAATGAAAAATAGCCCTCTTTCAGGCTTTTCAATCACTAGACAGTTCATAAATTTCACACCCTCAGGCAGCTCTCTGTTGCATTCTAAGCCAGGCACTTTGATCTCAGGCTGGAACTCAACTCTTTTCCTTTTGCCAGTGGATGCTTGTGGTTGAGATCCTTGAGGTGCAGTCAAGGCAGGCTGAATTCCCAGTTGGGCTGGTGCATCTCTCAGCCTTTCATATCTTTTGCTGAGCATCTTCATCAGGTCCTTGACCACCTTATTTTGCTTCTTTTCAATGATTGGACCAAGCTCATCGAGTTCAGTGATCCCAAAATCAACAAAAGTTAAGGGATCATGAATCTCAAATGTCTCTTATCACCCCCCTGTAAACATTCATTGCTAGTGGTTTGGAGTTGGGGATAATTTTGACATCAGTGATTTTCTCAGGCTTTCTTCGGCTTGTCATTGTCCAGTTGTAATGATCAATTCGTTCTTTCCTGACAGCTTCAGCTTTCTTTTTCTTTGCTTCAAACTGCTTTCTCATTGCAGCCATCTGAGCAGCCTGAGCATCCTTGAACTTTTGTCCTGCCTGACCCTTTTGAAGCTTGCTTGGATCTAATCCCATGTTCTCAGCTTCTTCGGCGACAACCTTTGCCAGTGCTTCTCTGTTCCTTTTCTCTTCCTCAGCTAGTTTCAATCTTCTTTGTTATTTAGCAAGATGTTTACTCAGCTGTTGTGGTGTGAGAAGGTATTCAGTGTCGCCGATTTTATAGAGAATCTTCTCAGGCTCAGCAGTTGTCATTTTGCCTTTGCCTTTGTCCTGGCCTAAGGAAGATGATGCAACTACGGGTGGTGCTGTTGTCATGATTGATGTTGTGACAGTCAGTGTTGTTGTTGTTGATGTTTGTGGTGGTAGTGAGGAGATAGGTATTGTTGACACTGGTGCAGATGATGTGGGAGCTACTGAGACTGGTGGTGTTTGCTCCCCCTCAGTGTGAAGAGGAGTTTCTTCAGCAGTATTCTCCCACTCAACTGTTGCTGGAACTTCAGTGAGGGCAAGAGTTGGAGTTGGTGCTGAGGGGGACGGAGCTGCTTGACCCTTGAAGGCCTGATAGATTTCGGTGATCATGGCCTTAATCTCTGAAGTATCTGCTTGAAGACCAATGACCTTTGCATCCAGGTTAGCCTAAGAGATCTCCAATGCAGTCATTCGGGGACCAAGATTCCAGGCCATAGAGGATGAGGCCTGAGCCATAGAAGCTACTTGAGTGTTCAAAGAGTCCACCGAGGTTTGAAGAGACTGAACTGAAGATTGGAGACCCTGAACATTTGCATATTGTAGCATTTCAATCAGTTCAGTGAGTCGAGATGAATTTTTCACATACACCTCAATGACTTCCAGCACTTTGGCATTGAGTGCTGGGTCTTCGTTAACAGCATCCCTGATTTGATCAATTTTAAGTCCACATGACTGAAGATGCTTGAAAAACTTGACCAGGTTTTCATCCAGTCTGATAAGGTGTTGGTACATGAGATCTCTGTGTTCATGAACATTTTCATTGAAGGTGAGCACATCAGATCGAAGATCAGCGTAGCTGGCTACCGCTTCAGTGTGTTGATCCCAAAATTGTTCAGTAACCCCAGTGTACAGCTTCCTTGAGGCTTTAGTGATCCACTGAACCAGCTGTATTTCGTTGACTGGAAGAATGTTGTCAAAACGGTTAAATTCCCCAGAGCTGGATGATGAGGAGTCTTAGTCATTATCTTCTGGATGAAATGGTGACTTAGTATGCTTCTTTGGATCAGGCTGAGGCTCTTGTTCAGATTGAACCTCAGCGTCCATTTCTTCTCCAGCTAATAAAATTTCATCTTCAGTTTCAGCAAGTTCATCCTCTGAGAATAGAATACCAGTGACATCAGCAATTGTGAGTAAGGGTTTGGTGATGGGTTCCATATCAACGGGTGGTATATATCCCTCTATGTCTTTGTCCCCCGTTGACCCCTCAGACACTGGTGGGAGTTTCCCAGTGCCTTCTCCGGAGTCAGGATTGGTTTTGGGTTCCATATCGGCGGGTTGTTTCTTTCCCTCCGAGTCTTTGTCCCCCAGTGACCCCTGAGACACTGGTGGGTGTTTCCCAGTGCCTTTGGCGGAGTCAGTGATTGTTGTATCCCTATCAGTGGGTTGTTTGTTTCCCCCTGAGTCTTTGGCATTGATCAGTGTGCCCTCAGACAAAGACTTAGATTTGTTAATGTCATCATCAGGCGTAGTGGAAGGCGCTCCCCTACCAGCGGGTTGTATGTTTCCCTCTGGATCTTGGGGAGTAGTAGATGTGGCCAAGGGCACTGACTGTGATGTATCATTGTCCTTCGTTGTCACGGGGGTGGATGTTGCCTGGTCAGTGGGTGTCTGTTTAGTCTCGGACTTTTTGTGCCTTTTAGGCAGTGTTCCTGAAGCCTCAGGGCCCTGACACTTTGGTTTAGTCTTAGTCCCAGTCTGAGACTTCCCCTTACTCTTTTTGGGAGCAGGGTTTGGAGACACTGATCCACTCTGATTGTTTACAGCAATCATGTGGGCCGTCAATTCAATAGGAGTGACAAGGGATGGGTCTTTTTGAAAATTTGATTGGCTCAGGATGCCTGGTAAAGCACCAAAATTTTCTTCCTGAGGATAGTTTGTACCCAGTAACACTTGCAAAGCACAAGAGACAAACCTAGGATACGAAACGTATTTCGTCCTAGTTTTGCTCTGTAGCTTGGTCACGAGATCACTGTAAATGATCTCCCCTATGTCGACAGTGACCCCATTAATTAAGCAGTATGCCATCATCAACTGAATAGAGTTAACTTGTTCAGTGGATGAGTGGTTCCCGCCGAGGACCTGAATCACGAAAGTGAATAGGATCCTCCAAGCCACGGGAAAAGAGCTTTTGGTGGCTGGGTCTTGTCCAAAAAAGTTGGATCTAAAATGATTTGTTTTAACCCATCCTTCACTGTGGAAGGTTCAAGATGGGCGACATAAACTCCTTTATTGTAATCCAGCCCTGTTGAAGTGCAAAACGTTTTATAGTCCAGGGTGAATTGTTGTTGCCCCCCATGAAGACTGAATCTGATGAGATATTCCCTGAGAGGTCTGAGGTTGTTCTTGTAACACCCCAACCCGACAAGGGTAGAAGTGTCACATTCTGGTGTCATATCAGAACGTACAATTAAAATTTTACAAGCGGAAGTCTTTAAAATAACATATCACATCATTTAAAACAATGACTTACAAGGAAAATTTCAAAATCCAAAATGGCTTAATTAAAATGGAATCTCCAAAACAATAGCCCATCAAAATAAGTCCAAGATAATAAGGTAACTAGGGTCGGTTCACTCAGATAATCCAACTCTCAGCCCATCAAAGCCCATCTTCAAACCTAAAACCTGCCGCAGGAAAAGAAATGCGGCTGAGCTTAAAAATCCCGGTGAACAGATATAACAAAATGAAAGCTAAATAAAAGCGGAAACGAAATGAAACAAAGGAAACGAATAACAAAGTCGCAGTGAAATGAGAACAATGGGTCAATAAGGACCCTGCAGAACACGATTATGCAGATATCCAAAACGAACAGATAACAAGGAGAACGAAGCAAAGCAAAGCATCGATGACATATAAATAAGCACATACAACAGGCATACAAGAAATCAAGAAAACGAACAACATATAAGCCAAACATAAATCTAAAAGTTAGCGGAAGCAAGTAATTAGAAAGTGAGCATGGCAGTCACACAAGTCAAGTAACCCACAGTCAAAACATAACCAGTATCATAACAGCAGAAGTACTAGCAACAGTCAAAACATGGAAGTAACACGTAACAAGTAGGAAATACAGTATGAACATTATAATTAAATGTATTAAAGACATAGCAGAGCAACTAAACAAATTAACAATCCAGACGTCACAAATTTAACCATTTACCTAGTCAAACCATAGCATAGACAGAAATTGAAGCATGGCAGGTCAAAAATAAGCCGATAAGGACACAACGAATAGTCACAGTCCACGAGATTAACTTAACAAAATACACATAATAGATAGACAAAACTATCGATTACACATTAGCATGGTCACCAAACAAATTCAGAGGTTCACATAACAGTGAGATCACATATCATCAGACGAAAACAGGTAAATCAGATAACCGCATATTAATCACATCATAGCAGGATAATCAGTAGTCACATAAAACATAAATAGCATAAAAAAATCCAATAAACATATAATAACCCGGTACGTGAATGGAACGATAGTCTGAAGTAACGGAATAAGAGTATGACAAATCAATGCAATGGAATGTATATCATGGTAGTAGAGTGAGTCACATAAGGGTATTGGGTAAAGAACAATCAATACATAATATGGGCGTTAGGGAATACGAAAGGTACAATATAGGTGTATCAATAGTGTAAGATCTGTCAAAAATCTACCACGAGCCCGGAAACATATCATATCATATCATATCATAAGTAACCATTGTATTCAGAGGGGTGACCTCGGAATACCATATATAATAGGAGGGGAGACCTCAGTAACCAATGGAGTAGCTAGCTCCCAGACTGTGAAGACGCGTATTGCACACAACATCATTCACTAGACAAATCATATCATATCATATCATATACAGAACAAATCTAGGATGCATCCATACGCCCCTGCAGACAGATAGTGGCCATACAATATATATCAAGCTCATAATCAGATAACAGAAATGGACGGTGTGTAACATCACTCGTACACACTAGAGTCATGCCATTGGTGCATCAATGACACGGCCATGTTACCTTCATGGCTAGGGAAACATATTTGGCTCGGGTATCAAACTGAAGGATCAAAGCATAATCATATCATAAGGGTTCATAACAAAGGTTCAGAAGTCAAAGGTTCATATCAAAGTCCATATCATAAGTTCATATCAGAGGTTCATATCACAGGTTCATATCAAAGGTTCATAATCAAACAGTTCACATAGGAGATTCAATCAAAGGGAGCATAGCAAAGTTATAGGGAAGCCCTAATAAGAAGGCTCAGAGTAAAAGTATAACAGTCCAAAGCTAATACCAAAGGATGAATGCGAATCATGAGAAACCTTAAGAGGTAAGGTCAGAATATCTGTACCTCATTTCGAAGCAAGCAAAATAGGAAAGTAAGGTCACACGATGAATCAAACCTGCCGTCCGGAACTTATGAATTAGATAACGCTTATTAAGATCGGATTACCCATTTTAGACGGCTTTCCATTTTTAGCAAGTTTCCATATTTAGTAACTTTCCATTTTAGGTAACTTTCTATTTTAGGCATGTTTCTATATTTAGTAAGTTTAGCCATTTATGATGCATTCAATGTCATATTAGGTTAAGTGATGAAAAATGAATGTTATTATAGTTAAAAGATCATTTATGCCAAATTACACAAGTTTAGGGTATATTTTGTCATTTCATCATAGTTCAAGGTTTGCATGCGACGACATTTAAAGATGAGGGTTAAAAGTGAAATAATTTATAAATAGTAACATGCAAGATTTTTAACCATTCGTACAGTAAAGTGGTTTCCTTTTACTCTTTTTTTTTATAACCCGACATGCCAACTTCATCGCGGCTCAAACGACTAACATCAACGACCAAGTAAAAATGCCTTATGAATAAACCCCGACTCGACTCTCCCGATACACTCTCAAAAATACAAAACGGCTTACCCATTTGCCCCGCGATCGCCCTTAAACTTACCCCATAAGACCAAGCTAATACTCCTTTTTTTTTTACTATACTCCACAACACTTAAAACAATTCCAGGTACATGCATAATTTAAAATGAAATAATGCACATGACATAAGATCATACCAAGTCTAACCTTTTCCAAAATAGTTTGTACGCATGCACTTTGACAAAAGAGTAACGAGACCCCAACTATTTTAACGAGACCAAATAACCTTACGTGTAGTTCCTTTTAGATCTGATTATTAAAGCATGCTTCATAGGTTAATAGTCCATGTTTTACACACTATAACAGACCTACATGTCGACACATAGTCATGTATACACACACGAAACTAATACATAAACAATCTACATAAAATAATGCCAAACAAGTCCTCACTCACGTAAACAGCCATGCACACCCCATCTTCATTCTTTTAGTTTTCTTCCTAGGTTTTAGTACATATTTTAGAGGTCAAAACCAGTGTTTAATAACTGGACATAAGAGTGCATGGCGACCGATTCGATAAGCAAAACTGAAACATGTATCGACATGTACATAACCTATTTCCATGGCGTTTACTTGTGATATTCTGATTTAGATTTAACGAACAATAAATATTACTTAGCATGGTTATAATAGTTCATATAACATGTTTCATTACTGATTATACACATGATATAAGTGTCGAATGCCTGGAATAACAAGGAGGTACCTCTAGGCCGAATATAGGAGGGATCAAAGAGTACCAAGAAAACCCTTCTCGAACCCACAATCAAACGATTCACCTAAATAACTAAACCTCAACAATTACCCAACTTGGAGCACCAACCGAATCTGATCACCACCACTTATCACAGCCTCTTTTGAACACGTTGCGAATCACCTGGTTGCCTTGAATTCGAATGGGAGGGAGAGAAAACAAGGGTTGCCGTCACTTTTACTATTAGGGTTTTTGGATGTACGTTTTTTAATATGTGAATTGGTAAGTTACAATTGAGAAGAAAGTGGAATAAATGGGGAGATATGGGGCGTGAGATTTGGCCGAGTAAAAGGGAGAATCACAACCAAATATTGACTTTCCATGATATTATTATGGGATTTATAATTTTAGTGTAAGGCATTGTGTATTAGAAAAATTCGGCCCATGCAAAGTATACAAACGTGTGATTTGTGTTTTAAACGTAAGCGTAAGTATTTTTTTTTAAAGTGGTCTCGTACATTAAGTTTTTCAATCATTTATAAGTTAGGTTAAATTTATATTTAATGAGCTTTGACATATTTTACGTATTTTATAAGTTTTAAATTAGAGGGGCAAAATAGTCTTTTTACGCGTTTTAGATTTTTTGGTTTTACAGTTCTCATCAGTAGAGGGTGTCGGGTCAAAGGCCTTGGCTGTTGCCCAAAACTCCCTGAGGAGATTTTGAAAACGTTTGAAATTCTACATTTAATGCCACCCACCACTACCCGCAGTAAAATCCCGTATTTCAAGGGAACAGTTGCAATGCACAGTAAGAGTGCACTTTTGCAGCGTTAAAATATCCATTGGATATTTTATGTGTGAGAGGGCATTTAATGCCAAGTGGGTAAGTGATGAGACCCCTGACAGTAAGACATATATTCCTATATTAAATTGGTGAGATTACCAACCTAGGACATTTAAGTAACTAATACTTGGAGCATTTAGTTACTCATTCAATGCTTTCTGTCAGGGACCCTGAGTGAGTCTTACTCATTCAGTGAGAGGTTTGTTTTGGATGTTCAGGGAGGATGAACCATTTCAGAGAACTTACTGAGATTTGTTTTCAGATACCTGACTTTCAATGTCAAGCATTCCCAATTCAGCTTTCAGTCTCCTGAAGGTAGGTTCATCCAAGGGTTTTGTGAAGATATCAGCCAATTGATATTCAGTAGGGATGAAATGAAGTTCAATGTCTCCCTTCATTATGTGATCCCTGATGAAGTGATATCTGATATCAATGTGTTTGGTTCTTTGGTGGAGGACAGGGTTGTTGGAGATTGCAATAGCACTGGTGTTATCACAGAAGATGGGCACCATTTTGTAATGGATGTCATAGTCACTGAGTTGACTTTTCATCCATAATACATTGGCACAACATCCTGCTACAGCTACATATTCAGCTTCAGCTGAGGACATAGCCACTGATTGTTGCTTTTTAGCACTCCAACAAACTAGTTTTCCTCCAAGAAATTGACAGGACCCTGAGGTACTTTTTCTGTTCATGTTGCAGCCAGCATAATCAGAATCAGAGTAACCCTTGAGATCAAACCCTGAGCATTTTGGATAATAGAGTCCAAGGTTTGGGGTTCCCTTCAGGTACCTGAGTATTCTTTTGGCTGCAGTGAGATGGGATTCTTTAGGATTGGACTGATATCTTGCTATTAGACAAACTGAGAATTGGATGTCTGGTCTAGAAGCAGTTAGATACATCAGTGAGCCTACAATCTCTCTGAAATGAGTTTGATTGACTGATTTTCCAGTGAGATCAGGTCCAAGGTTGTTAGGTGGGACCATTGGAGTCTTCATTGAGGCACAGTCAGATATCTCATATTTCTTCAAGAGATTTCTGGTGTATTTCTCTTGACTGATGGATATTCCTTTATCAGTTTGCCAGATTTGTAGTCCAAGAAAGTATGTGAGTTCCCCCATCATGCGCATTTCAAACTTCTTTGTCATCAGTTTTTCAAACTGTTTGCAAAGTTTGTAGTTTGTTGAGCCAAAGATGATGTCATCAACATACACTTGGACTAGTATCACATCCTGTTGAGTTCTATAGACAAACAGTGTATTGTCTATCTTTCCTTTGACAAACTTGTTTTGTATCAGGAAGGCTGAGAGAGTTTTATACCATGCCCTGGGAGCTTGTTTAAGTCCATAAAGGGCTTTGTCAAGCTTGCAGACATAGTCAGGGAATTCACTACTCTCAAAGCCTGGAGGTTGCTGAACATATACATCTTCCTTGAGATCACCATTTAAGAATGCACTTTTAACATCCATTTGGTAGACCTTGAAGTTCATGTATGTTCCATATGCAAGGAAGATCCTGATGGCTTCCATTCTTGCAACAGGAGCAAATGTTTCATCATAGTCAATGCCTTCTTGTTGACTGTAACCTTTGGCTACAAGTCTGGCTTTGTTTTTAATGACAGTGCCGTTTTCATCAGTTTTGTTTCTGAAAACCCACTTCATTCCTATGACTACTACATCCTGAGGACATTTGATCAAGGTCATGACCTTGTTTTTATCAAACTGTTGCAGTTCTTCTTGCATAGCCTGAACCCAGCTTGGGTATTTTAGAGCCTCAGTGACACTTTTGGGTTCTATCTCTGATAGGTAATCAGCATATAGACATTCATTGGCTGAAGCTGCAGTTAAGTTAGCAGCCATGCTTCTAGTGAGCATGCCCTCAGTGGGTTCACCAATGATGTTTACAAGCTCAATGTCCTGAGATCTTGTCCACTTACTTTGTGGTCTGGGATCTGAGCTTGAAGATGTCACTGGGAGTTCAGGTGTGAGTTCAGGTGCAAGAGCCACGGGATCATTTAGATCATCTGTTGAGGTGTCTTGTTCTGGTAGAGGTTCTTGAGTTACAGGATCCTGATCATTTGATCAGTGTTACCTATCCCAGTAGGGACTGACTGATTATCAATGAATTCACTGATAGTTGGTTGTGACAGGTTGTGAGGCAAGACATAATATGAGATGTCAGCATCATCTTGGTATGAGGAATTGGTTTCAGAGTAGTACTGATCAGGAGGATATCTTGATGAGTTGTCAATTCCTATATCCTCCACTGAAGTGTTGGTGAACCTGATGCTTTCTACACTTTCATCAAAGGTGACATGAAAAGTTTCCTCAACTTGTTGTCTCCTTGTGTTAAATACCCTGAAGGCTTTGGAGATCAGTGAGTAACCTAGAAAGTATCCATCATCAGCTTTAGCATCGAACTTGCCTAGATGATCCTTGTGGTTATGAATAAACATAGGACATCCAAACACATGAAAGTAGCTGATGTCAGGAAGTCTACCTTTTAATATCTCATATGGCGTTTTATTATGTCTTTTGACAATGATTGACCTGTTTTGAGTGTAACATGCTGTTTTAACTGCTTCAGTCCAGAAATGCTTTGAAAGGGTGGAGCCATTTAACATGGTTCTTGCAGCCTCAATGAGAGTTCTGTTTTTCCTTTCAGCTACCCCATTTTGTTCAGGGGTATAAGGAGATGAGAAGTTTTGGGAGATTCCCTTCTCATCACAGAAACTCTCAAGCTCAGCATTTCTAAATTCAGTACCATTGTCAGTTTTGATTTGTTTCACTGTAATGTCATTCTGGTTTTCAATGTTCCTGATGAATGACATTATAGTATCAGCTGGCTGACTCTTTTTGGAAAGAAAGTATACCCAAGTGTATCTTGAAAACTCATCAACAATGACAAGTGTATACATCTCATGCTGGATTGATCTAGGACTGACTGGTCCAAAGAGATCCATATGCAAGAGGTGAAGGCAGTTTTTGATAGAGAAGTTTTGCTTGGTTTTGAAAGATGCTCTTTTATGTTTACCTTTTTCACAGGCTGAGCATGGTTTATCTTTTGCAAAAACCAGTGATGGTAAGCCAAGGACCTTGTTTTGTTTTGCCAAGTTGTTGATGTTTTTGAAGTTTAAGTGTGAGAGTCTCTTGTGTCACAGCCAGTTGATAGTTTCAGTGGCTTTGCCAAAGAGACAGGTTCCATCTTTAGAGAGAGTTGACATGTCTAAGACATAAACATCGTCTCTTCTAGGAGCAATCAACACAACTTCCTTGTTGGCATTGAAAATGGTACCTTGTTTGTCATTGAATTGAACAATGTACTTAGCATCACATAGTTGACTGACACTGATGAGATTGTATTTGAGACCATTGACATAAGAAATCCTAGAGAAAACTATTCCATTGCAGTTTACTGAACCATAACCTTCAGTGGGACATGATGAGTTATCACCAAATACTACCTTTGGCCCTGGTTCCTTTACATACTTGTGCAGATATTCCTTCACACAGGTCATGCTTCTTGAACATCCACTATCTAGATGCCAGATAGGCTCCCTGGAATGCCTCTGCACAAGTAGTAAACTGAATTAGTTTCTCTTCATGACCCACTTACTAGTGGGCTTGGGTCTCATGGTCTCTTTGAATTGAGCAATCGATTTATGGTCAGTGGTGGAGTGCAATGAGCTACCACAGGTTTTGCATTTAGAGACTGTGGATGACTCAGTGGATATGGGTTGCTTTGAACTTCTCCTTGCATGGATGACATTGTCATGCTTAGATGTCTTATGAGCTGTGTTACCGCAAATATCACAGAATATGTTCATAAGACAATCATCAGGGCGATGATCATTAAAGCCACAGTGTGGGCAAGGAGGAAAAGGCTTTGCTCTCAACTTTTGAGCTGACTTGGATGAAGAAGCATACTGATGACCAACTTTGGTTTAGTTTGCTTGACTGAGAGAGCTTACATATTGCAAGTGGTCAGCAGTTCTGTGATCATCCTTTTTGCAGATCATGCAAAAAAGGATTCTATAACAGTTGTCAGTGGTATGACTGGTATAGTGGCACAGATCACACTTCTGCTTGTTTTTGGTGGTGGCTTTTGATTTTGAGGAACTAGAGGAAGCTGACTTTGTCTCCTTGATTGATTTAGGGACCTTTTCAATGGATTCCATTTTGTCAGTTAGCTTCCTCACAAGTTCAGTCAGTTGCTGAATCTGATCAGCTTCAGTGAGGACTGAGGATATCGAAGTTTCAGTGGGGGTGGATTCTTGTTGAGTTGGTTTTGATGGTCTTTTCAGGATGGTTCTACCAAGTCCAGACCTTTCTTTAGGAGAGTGTGGATTGTATTGTAATGGAGTAAGCTCAGAGCTAGGATCGGCACCCTGAAGACGTTCCAAGGGTTGAAGTGGTGCTTGAGATTCATCTTCAGACTCAGAGATGTGTTCAGTGCTACTGGGCACATCTGGGAGTCCAAGCATGCTCTTTAGAGCTTGACTTTCAGGCTCTAGAATTCTTCCAGAGTCAAAGTTAGGAAGCTTACTCTCAGGATTAAGTCTTTCAATCCAATCACTGGGCTTGGGAACAGACAACATATTGGTAATCATGCCACCAGACACAAATGGTTTAGGACTCTGGTCTTTGTTGTGAGAGTCAGAAAGATGATGTTCACCTATGACTCTCTTTTTGCTACTGGGAGCACCCACAGCATCAAAGACTCTTGGATTCTTGTTGGTCCAACTATCAATGATTTCTTTTTCTTTCTTAAGTTCATCTTGAAGAGCCTGATTTCTTTTAACTAATTCAGTGTTTTGAATTTGTAAGGTGATAGCCTCAAGCTTGTTTTGTTTTAACACAAGTAACGCATCCCTACACTTATTCAATTCAAAACTTAACTTGTTGTACTTAGAAAAAAGATTCAGTCTTTGCTCCTCTACAAACTTAAGATCAACATTGATATAGTTCATATAGGACTGCCAATCAGAATCATCATTCATAGAAAGTAGAATATTTACCTTCTTCATTGTGATGTTGACCTATTCTCCATTTATGGCATGATTCTTTCCAACAGCTAGCTTGTCTTCCTCTGAGAGGGCCATCAGTGTGCTGACATGCACCATTTCATCATCTGATGAGACTGGCTCTTCATCCCAGTCGAAGGTTTCAGCAACAAGACCTTTGTTTTTACCCTGCACAGATTGAACACTTTTTGGTTCTGAGGGACTGGCCTCAAGTAATGCAAGCTTAGCTTTGATTTTCCTATACTTAGCTTCAAAATCTATTGTTTTGTTCTGGTCAGATTTATTCTAAAAGTTTTGATGAGACTGATAGATTTTAGGTTGAAATTTGCTAAAGCCTGAGGACTGATTTGACCCTGATGGTCTGTAAGAGGGTTCAGAAATTGTTTTTGAAAAACAGTCTTTTGCAAAATGACCTATTTTGTGACACTTAAAGCACTCAGTGTCCTCATTTGCTTTAGCAGTTGAAAAACCTTTGTTTCTTTTAATAAACATTCGAGAGTTTGCAAGGAGTGCCCTTTCCTGAAATTCAACATTCAGGTCATTTAGGTACTCCTCACTTGATCTCTCATCAGGCTCATCATCAGAAATTTCTTGAAAATCTTGAACCACATTGTTAGAAAAGAAGGCAGTTGATATAGGTGAGGTGATGGTCAGGGACTTCTTGACTTCCTGAGACTTCTTTAAGTCAGGGTATCGTCTGTTGATGAGATTTTCCTCATAGACAAATTTCCCATAAATTTTAGGAAGTTCAAGATTTTGAATATGATTTGCATTTCTAAGTCCCTGAGAGAAGTTCAACCACTTCTCAGGTAGACAATTGACAAAACCAACATTAATCTCATGTTTGGACAACTTAAAACCATCATTTGCTAGTTCATTTAAAAGAGTTTTGTATCTGGTGTAAGTTTGTGAGAGAGTTTCAGAGTCCCTAGCCCTGAAGGTATTATACTCAAGTTTCAGGTCCATAATCCTGTTTTCCTTGGTATCAGATAGACCTTCATGGCTATGGACTAGGTCATCCCAGGTTTGTTTAGTTGTATTACAGCTTATAACTGACTCCATTATATCATCAGGAAGACATGATATGATGATACTTTTGAGTCTTTGGTCCTGATTGACCACTCTCCTTTCATCCTGAGTCCACTGAGCTTCAGGTTTGGGCAAACCTTCAGCAGTTTTTGTGATAAATGGACCTTCATTTATACACTTGACATAATAAGGTTCCATCCCAATCAAATAGCAAAGCATACGCTTCTTCCATTTGTTGAATTTGCCAACTTTAAGTCTAGGGGCAACAGCTCAATAAGCTCCACCCTTTTTATCGACTAGTTGGGGTACATCAGTTTCAGCCATAGGGTTCCTGATTTGAAAACATTTTAGAGCAGCTTAAAAGGTTTTATAATCAGCCTGTCTCTGATACCACTTGTTGTTCCCTACTCACTATAGTTTAAAAAACAATTAAGTACTTAAAACAATTTACTAGTGAATAATGACTGAAATTAACGTAAGTAAAACACACAAAGTAATTTTCAACATCATATTCTTATTAGAAATAAATCAAAAGAATACGTTACCCAAGTACTTGCGGAATAGTAGTTGGGATTGAAATGACAAAGTTTGGGTGACTCCTCTCTAAGCTCAGGCTAAGTCTGAGCACAACTCTTAGAACCCACTGAGCTATCTCAAGGATAAAGTTGTATTTGGAAGAGTGAAAAGTTGGCTTGTGTGTGTGTGTTTTTTTACAATTCACAAGCTTAAACTTTTCACTCATTCTCTTATGCTATTTATACAAGTATGATTTTAACTTTAACCTAGAAGACAAACAAATTGATCACAGTCATCACGAATATAGATATATTCGATTACTGTTTACTTTGCTATTAGTAGTCAGGCGGCGAAGCTTCTTTCCTTAACAGAGAATCCTTTAGTATCGCCGCTTACTATAAATGGGAAGATATGGCTTTAGTAGATAGGGACTTAGTTTTATCTGGGTAAAGCACTTGGGGACTTAGTTTTATCTGGGTAAACTTTTCCTGCCTAGTCCCGCTCATTCTTCAGTCTTCAAAGCCTTCAGTCTCTTCCTTCAGTTTGTCTTCAGTGCTAACAGTTGGAGAGGAGTCTTAGGGATTCAGTGAGTTATTGTCATCACTCACTGAATCCACCATCTTCTTCTTGACTTAGTCTTCACCCATTAAGTTCCGCCTTGCTGAGTGGAGAGGCTTCTTCTTCGCCTCGTACTGAGTAACCTGAAGATGGCTCACTGAGAGACTATGCACTCAGTGACCTAATAGTGTTTAACGGATTAAACACTTAGGTTATTTTCTATTCAAATCCTAGATTAAGGGTTTTGGGCTGAACCCAACACATACGCAACATTAGAGAATATTAGAGATACGACTTACATGCAAGTTCGATATTAGAGTTATTAGGGTTGTTAGTGAATCTGTGTATCAAGCAGGTTCAAAGTTTTAATATAATCATTGAAGTTTAAAGTTATTCTTCTTAGCTTTATTGAAGTAGTTTCCGCATACTTAATAGAGTAATATTAGTGTTTCATTGTTAGTAATTTAGGATTTATCCAAGGTTGCTAAATCCTTACAAGCTACATAGTTAGTTTGGTCAGAGTATATCGATCCAACAAATCCGGTCCTTTCAGTGTGATCATGGTGGGGAATTTGACAACCGTAACCTACATACACTTTTTTTCGACAATGGCATTCAGTTTCGCTTTCATGCCCCAAAACATCACAACAGAATGGAAAGTCTGAACAGATGATTAGCACCATTAATAATATCATTCGGACTTTTCTTTTTCAAGCCAACTTTCCACCAACATTTTGGGTTAAATCTCTCAATATGGTTGTTCACTTATTCAATATTTTGCCCTCAACTGCTATTGCCAATGAAATCCCTCATACCCGACTGTTTGGCCAAAACTTGGATTATAGCCTTATGCACAATTGGCTGATTATGTTACCCCCACTTATATGCTAATCACAAACTTAAAGCACGCGCCACACCCTCCATCTATTTGGGTCGAGCTTCAAATCATCGTGGATATCGTTGCCTCGAATTAAACACCAATAAAATCATCATTTATTGTCATGTAACCTTTGATGAAACTGTTTTTCCATATGGCACTTCTAAGCTACCATCGGCACCCAAATACAATTTCTTAGATGACTCACCCGATATAAATCCTCCATTCATCCCATCTGCCCCCATTGTGCAACCCAAAAATGAGCCAACAATACCAATTCCCACCAATGCCAATACAGCCCAACATGACGCAACCCATGACTCATCACTATCCGCACCTTCCGTACAACAACATACACCAAATCCATCACCACCCTCCGCCCAAAAACATACACCAAATCCATCACCACCCGCAAACCAAACACATTATCCCAGATCCTTTTCACAACCCAAAACCTGTCTCAATTCATCCCATGGTCATCCAATATCATGTCGGGACTAATCGTCCTACAGAGCGTCTTAACATGCATGTGTCTTTGGTTTCTCAATTACCAAAATCTTATCGTGATGCGTTTTATGATCCAAATTGGCAACATTCTATGCGTGATGAATACAATGCACTTATTAAGAATGGAACATGGACCCTTGCGCCCCGACCCATGGACACCATCATTATTCGCTGTATGTGGCTTTTTCGCCACAAGTATTTGGCTGATGGCACTCTTAGTCGCTACAAGGCTCGTCTTGTGGCAAATAGTAGTAGTCAGTTAGAGGGGGTTGATGTGGATGAGACCTTTAGTTCGTTGGTTAAACCAGGTACTATTCGGACTGTTCTGAGTTTAGCTACTTCTCGACATTGGCCGATTCATCAGCTTGATGTCAAGAATGCCTTCCTACATGGTGATTTATCTGAGACATTGTATATGCATCAGCCTCCAGGGTTTCGGGACTCTGTGCATCCTGATTATGTATGTTTATTGCAGCGGTCTCTGTATGGGCTTAAGCAGGCCCCTAGAGCTTGGTTTCAGCAATTTTCATCTTATATCACTCGGGTTTGGTTTTCTCATAGTCGATGTGACTCATCATTAGTTATATACAGACAGGGGACGAATACTGCTTACCTGTTTTTATATGTTGATAATATTGTTCTCACGGCTTCTTCTGAGGTTTTATTACAGCGGATTATTGGATCCTTACATCAGGATTTTGTTATGACAGATCTGGGTCCACTTAACTATTTTCTGGCTATCTCTGTCATACGTGATTCCTCAGAGTTGTTTTTATCTCAGAAGAAATATGCTATTGAGGTTTTGGAGATAACACATATGGTAAATTGTAATCCCAGCCGGACTCCTGTTGACACTGAGTCTAAACTGGGGGATGATGGTGATCCGGTATCTGATCCTACTTTATATCAAAGTCTTGCAGGTTCTCTTCAGTATCTCACCTTTACTTGCCCAGATATATCTTTTGCAGTTCAGCAGATTTGCATCATATGCATGATCCTAGAGAGCCTCATTTCTCGACCCTTAAGCGGATTTTGCGTTATATTCAAGGTACATTAGACCATGGGTTACAGTTATTTACATCTTCCACTACATCCTTGTGTTAATAAAATAAACCGTAAAAACGTTTATTAATATTTTGCGATCTCTTTGTGTTTTGTTGATAACAAATATAATGTTATCTTAAGTATAATTATAAGGATACATGTTATTTTTGTAAAGCATTTACATATAGCCATTTAAATACAAAAATGTAGTAATTAAGCATTTGTTGTAATAGTTTATTAGGATGGGTAAAAACCATAACCCATGGACCATAACCCATGGATCTTAACCCATACCCAAGTTGGCTAGATACAATGTATACTTAGATACATTGAATCTAAAGAAAACCCATGGACCAACCCATAACCCATGACCCATAACCATAAAACCCATGGGCAAAGAGGAGCGTTCCACGGATCCCTAGGATTACACTAGACGGATCTCAAGTGGAAGGGATCCGTGGGATCCGGGGAACAGTGAAGATTTTTGCCTATAAGTAGAGAGCCATTTCTTCATTCTAACTCACCCCTCTTCTTACTAAATCTCTCAAACACTCTCATTCTCTTCTAACATATAGATCACTTGATCTAGAGAGTTGTTCTTCTTTCTTTCTATTGTGATCCTCATATAGGTCCTTCTCTAAGGCGAGATCACGAGCATTCTACAAGTCATCCAAGCAAGGGGTCCTTGATTGATTTGTCACACCCCAAGATTTCTGTAGCGAAGATCTTGTATTTGATATTTCACATATTTGTTGTGTAGTAGTCGTGTTGGTTTGGTCCACCATGTTACGGACTCGGTATCTAGCTTTGTATCGGAAAAATTGTAAGCAACGTTGTGAAGGCTTCTCCGCCAAGTGAAGGAGTTTGTTGACATAGTGCTTGAACTCTCGAGTAGGTGACTCGGGGAGTGGAGTAGGGCAAGGAAGGTGTCCTTGTAGCCGAACCACTATACATCGGTTGTGTCTTTTCTTTCCCTTTGCTTTACTTTATTTACTTGCTTTATCATTAGATCTATACTTTCTCTACATCCATAAGATCTCACATATTAACGAATCTAAAGTTTTTGAAACTAACGTAAAATCGGCAAAACTATTCAACCCCCTCCCCCCTTCTAGTTTTCTAAAATTGGCATCAAGAGCTAAGCTTATAAAAGTTTTAAAGTAAAATTGTATTTTAAAAACTTTTCGATCACCATGGGTTCTGAAAATGATAAGGAAGGGCAATCTATGCAACGACCACCACTACTTGAAACTAATGGTTTTATATATTGGAAAAATAGATTCGAAACGTATGTGAAATCTAAAGATATTGATCTTTGGTACATTATTGTTGAAGGCGACTTTGAGGCTACCTCAAAAGACGATAAAGGGAATTTAGTTAACATACCTCATGATAAACTAAATGATGAAATGAAGAATAAGCTTTCTAAAAATAGTGAAGCAAAAATGGTTCTATATAATGCTTTACCGAAAAAGGAATTCGAAAGAATTTCTATGCTTAAAACCTCTAAAGAAATTTGGACTTCTTTAGTTGTAACTCATCAAGGCAACCAACAAGTTAAGAATAATAAAATTGATTTATTTGTTCAACAATATGAACAATTTTCAATATCGGATGTGGAAACTATAGATCATTCTTTTGCTAACTTTAATACTATTATTACATCGTTACAATCAATTGATGAATCGTTTTCTAGCCGTAACCATGTTAGGAGATATCTAAGGGCACTTCCATCGAAGTGGAGATCCAAGGTGATGGCGATCGAAGAGTCAAAAGATTTGACAATCCTCACCCTCGATGAACTCATAGGCAACCTAAAAGTCTACGAGCTTGTCCTTGCCAAAGACTCCGAAGCCTCAAAGGTAAAAGAGAAACACAAATCTCTTGCCCTTAAAGCCAAAAAGGCTTCAAGCGATGAAGGGAACTCCTCTTTGATCGAGGAGTACGCTATGGCGGTAAGGGACTTTAAAAAGTTCTTTAGAAGAAAGGGAAGATACGTCAAACAACCATATGACGATAAGAAAGGCTTTCGGAAAAGAAAAGAGGACGAGAAGCCAAAGGATGATCGTACTTGCTTTAAGTGTGGGGACCCAAACCACTTTATTAGTAAGTGTCCCAAACGGGATGATCAAATAGCGTTCGTGAGCGGCACGTGGGGAATGAGCGACGAGGAGGACGAAGAAATTTGTCTCATGGCAAATGACGAGGTATGTCACGAATACTATAGTAGTTCATCACTTGATGACGACTCTTTGCATAATGAATATGACAAACTATGCAACATTAGCTTAAAACTAATTAGCAAAAATAAGCTTTTAAAGAGTCAAAACCAACGTTTAGATAAAGAAGTCATAGAATTAAAAGCAAAACTAAAACGTTTAGAAAAGGGTAAAATAGCAAGTGGTGAATGTGAACTTTGCGTTCAACTTCAAACACTAGTTGATCATCTCGATTCTAAAATTGCTAGAATGAGTACGAACACCTTAGATACAATACTAGATGGTGTTAAAACCGGTAACAACCTAAAAGGCTTAGGTATTCAACAACTTAATCCATCAACTAGTGAAAGTAAAGAAACAAAATTTGTTAAGGCGCTAGAAAAACCAGCCACTGTTGTGGCGGATCCCACGGATCCCCTAAAAAGGGAACCGGCTAGTGTACAGACAGGGATCCGTGGATCTGTTGTAGCAAACAGTAGTAATAACGTAGCGTCTTCATCTAGAACTGATTTTGTTATCATTAATAGGAAGAAACCAACTCACGTCACCACTAGACAACCACCTCCAAAATATAATCCTACTTTTGCAAGAAACAAAGTTCCATCTTTTTCAAAACCTAATTCATTTAGGAGACCTAATAACGTTTATCCAAGAAGTAACCATCAAATGGGATGGAACCCAAATATGCAAAACGGTTTTCCTTTTCAAAACTTTGCTCCATGGAATGCATATTCATCTTATCCATACATGTCTAACATGAATGGAATGTTTAACACTAATGGACCCATGAACAAATGGGGACCAAACTTTTGAGTTTATTATTGTTTTAGGTATGCTTAAAGGTCGATCTAGACCCGATGAATGGGTCAAGGATAGCGGGTGCACGAGGCACATGACCGGCAATAGGGATCTATTCTCCACATATGAATCCGTAAATGGAGGTAATGTGGTGTTTGGAAATAGCAAAAGTAGAATCATCGGTAAAGGTACGATTTCTAAAAAATCTCTAACCATTAACGATGTGTGTCACGTAGAAAACCTAAACTTTAATCTCTTAAGTATAGGACAAATATGTGATAAAAAGTGCAATGTACTTTTTACCGAAACCGGTAGTAAGATACTAAAAAATGGCATAACCATAGGAAGAGGAATTAAGAAACATGGAGTCTATGTCATTAAAATTGGTAATGAACCTAAAGATAAACTTTGTCTTACCTCTATGGATGATACTTCGACCTTATGGCATCGAAGATTGGGTCATGCCAATATGCGACTTCTTCAATCGCTATCATCCAAACATCTAGTAAGAGATCTACCTAAGTTAAAATATGAACATCACTTTTGTGATGCTTGTAATGTAGGAAAACAAGCTCATTCTAGTCATAAAGCTAAAAACATGGTGTCAACAACTAGGTGTCTAGAATTACTACATATGGATTTATTTGGTCCATCCGCTATCCAAAGTTATGGAGGCAACTACTACACTTTGGTCATAGTGGATGACTACTCTAGGTATACATGGACAAAATTTTTAAAGAACAAAACAGAAACCTTTAATTATTTTGAAATATTAAGCAAAAAGATCCAAAGACAACTAGGAAGTCCTATAGTGTCCATTAGGACGGATCATGGTAGGGAATTCGATAATGAAGTGCAATTTGGAGCCTTTTGTGACGCTAATGGTATTACTCACAACTTCTCGGCTCCACGCACTCCACAATCGAATGGGGTAGTAGAAAGAAAGAATAGAACCCTACAAGAAATGAGTCGAACAATGCTTAATGAACAATCCATACCTCAAAAGTTTTGGTGTAATGCCGTTGATACTTCAACGTACATACTCAATCGAGTCTTAATAAGACCAATCTTAGGTAAAACTCCATATGAGTTACTCCGAGGCAAAAAGCCTACGTTAAATCACCTTAGAGTCTTTGGAAGCAAATGTTTTATTCTTAACACTAAAGATTACCTTACAAAATTTGATCCTAAATCAACCGAAGGTATCTTTCTAGGTTATTCGCCAAATAGCAAAGCTTACGTCATATTAAACAAAGAAACAATGAAGGTAGAAGAGTCATTAAATATAAAATTTGATGAAAGTCCACCCAAACCCTCTCCACCTCTTGTCGATGACGAGATCATAGAAAGTGATGCTATGGTAATAAAGAAAAAGATAAATGAAGAAGAAGAACCTTTAAATAATGAAATCATAAACATTAAAGAGTCCAAAGATCACCCTGTAGATAAAGTCATAGGAAAGCTAAACGAACGAACATTAAGGTCTCAAGTTCAAAATCAAAGTAGCTTGTTTTGTTTCGTTTCAACCATAGAACCTAGGATTACACAAGAAGCTATAAAAGATGAGAGTTGGGTAATGGCTATGCAAGAAGAACTAAATCAATTCGTGTCTAATGATGTTTGGACGCTTGTCCCTCCACCTAGTAATCAAACCATAATAGGAACCAAATGGGTTTATAAAAACAAATTAGATGCAAACAGATTAGTGTCTAGGAACAAGGCTAGACTCGTTGCCCAAGGGTATAACCAACAAGAAGGAATAGACTTTGATGAGACCTATGCCCCCGTGGCTAGATTAGAGTCTATAAGAATACTTCTTACGTATGCTTGTACTAATGATCTAAAGCTTTATCAAATGGATGTCAAAAGCGCTTTTCTAAATGGTTTCATTAATGAAGAAGTATACGTAGCTCAACCTCCGGGCTTCATCAATTTTGAAAAACCCAAACATGTATATAAATTAAAGAAAGCCCTTTACGGTCTTAAACAAGCTCCAAAATCTTGGTATGATAGACTCAAATCATTTTTAATTAAACACAACTATACCATGGGGTTAGTTGACAACACACTTTTTACTAAGAAAAGAGAGTCACATATAATCATAGTGCAAATATATGTAGATGATATTATATTCGGATCCACTTGTCAAGACATGTGTGATGATTTCTCTAAAATCATGCATGACGCGTTCGAGATGAGTATGATGGGAGAACTTAGTTTCTTTCTTGGTCTACAAATTAAACAAGTAGAAGATGGTATCTTCTTTAATGAATCTAAATACATAAAGGAGATGTTAAAGAAATTCGGTCTAGAAGAGTCGAAACCATATAGGAAACCAATGTCATCCGACACCAAACTCACAAAAGATGAAGACGGCGAATCCGTAGATAATACTAAATATCGTGGCATGATAGGTAGTCTTCTCTACCTCACGGCAAGTAGGCCGGATATCATGTTTAGTGTTTGCTTATGTGCTAGGTTTCAAGAAGACCCTAAAATATCACACCTAGAAGTCGTAAAAAGGATATTTAATACATTAAGGGTACAACACAATTAGGACTATGGTATCCTAAGGGCACGGGAGTAGAAACAATTGTATATGCAGATTCTGACCATGCAGGTGATTACGTTGATAGAAAACGTACAAGTGGGGTATGTACTTTCATGGGATGTTGGTTAACATCTTGGTTTTCTAAGAAACAAACGGCATTAGCAATATCAACAACCGAAGCCGAGTACGTCTCCGTCGGCAAAGCATGCCAACAAGCACTATGGATGAAACAAGCGTTAGTCGACTACGACATTCATCTAAGCGACATAGCCATCCTATGTGACAACAAAGGTGCCATCGACTTAAGCAAGAATCCGGTATTGCATTCTCGCACAAAGCATATAGAGATTCGACATCACTTCTTAAGAGACAATGTTCAAAAGGGGAACATCTCTATTGAGAAGGTAGCATCCGAAGACAACATAGCCGACGTCCTCACCAAACCGTTGAAGCAGGAACAATTCAACCTACTTCGTCTTGGTCTTGGTCTAATGGAACAAACGTCGTAACTTATTTGACTCTACAAGGTATGTAAACACTAGCCTTCTTCTTTCTGAGTCTAGGATCTCTATTTCACGCACAACTCACAAACAATACGGGAATTTTCAAAACCCAAGATAAGTTTTCGACTTATAGCTTTCTTATTTTTTTTTTCAAACACTTACACATTTTCAAAGAAAAACTCTTTTCAAAATGTTTTCTAAAAGAATGATACCTTCCCGTATCAATTTCATAAAAGCAATTTCTCACGTCAAAGAAAATCGCTTTTTCATTATTAATACAAAGTAAAAACCCGTTTTCATTGCATCTCATGTCTTTTGAATGCTAAAGGGGACACATAACTAATATGTGTTTTCGGGTACATTCATTTAAGGAACAATGAATTAGGAGCATTGATAACACTCAATTACGTACTTATGTACTAAATATGTGTTTTCGGGTTATCTCAATAGGATGCTTTTTCTACTTCTAGTTTATTTTTCTTTTTCCTTTTAGAGGTCGAGATAACCGCAACTCCAAATAGTTTGCATATAGGCACACAATAGGCAAAAATGTTTCCAAAAGGAAAATTTTGTGCTGCCTGAATCACTAGACCCACGGATCCCAGCCTTCATGCTGGACGGATCCCTCAAGGGAAGGATCCGTGGGATCCGTGAGACAGAAGCTGTTTTTACCTTCTATTTTTCTCACTTTGGATGAAAAATCCACATTTGTTTTATTTTTTGGAGTATGCTCTTTAATGCTTGTGTTCTCATGATCACATGCCTTAAATTCATATCTAATCATTAGATTTTAATCCACATTTTGAGTCAAGCATTCATTACAATGCTTTGTTTTTCTATATATAGAACTCCCAAAATGCTTGCATAATTCATCTCATCCTCACAAACACAATACACCATGTCCTCCACAAACCCTTTAGATGAATCACCTAGTACAAACAATCATCTTCATAATACCCAAACCTTTGTACTACCACCATCCAAAATACCACAATCAAACTCTAGGATATTCGCATGGATTAGTATCCGATCTTGTTGCTTAGCAAAACCAACCTCAAATGGTTCTTCCTCAACTAACAACTCACCACAAGATGCTTCCTTTATAGCACCTCCCTCATCACCAACAAGTACACCAACTTCATCACCACCTAAAGTCACTCTTTTGGAACTCCTTAAGACTCCAACAAGATCTAAACAACCTAAACAAAAAGAAATAGTCTTTTCAACACCCCCCACATCTCCAAATACTATTTTTCAAGATCTTGAAACATCACCACCATTAGCTCCCATCACATTACAAGAACGTCTAGGTTCTTTTCCACCACCATTTACAAACATTCCGGATGTTGATCCATATTTTCCTATTTTTCCACCACATCTTCCGCATAACTCAAATCAAAACAACCCGGAAAACTTCCGCACTCATTACCCACATCATTTACATTGTGAACATTGCCAGTCCACTGGGGAAATCGCAATAGAAGTTAGGGAAGAAATGCGTTTCATACTCAACCTCATCCTTGATCGCATCAATACCATCACTCATCAAAACCTCCATCCATAACCTTATGCAAGCATGGAAGGAATCACTACTACTATTTTCTATTTTGAGTATTTTTTTTTCTTTTTTTCTTTTGAAGTCATTTTCAAGAACAAGTCTTGTTCTTATTGTTACATGCTTGTACGTGGCATAAATACCACTACAATTTGTTGTTTTATTACAAGGGCTTGTTTACATACCTTGGCTCCCAATCTTGTTTCTCGTCAATCACAAGATTAAGCATGTTACTAACCTTTCTTTTTGTAGGATTTTTATTTTTCTTCTCTTGACGCCCCAAACAAGGGGGAGCTACCGTCAAGGGGGGGTTAGCATTTATTTCTTCCAAGGGTTAACTTTTTGTTTCAACAAAAAGGGGGAGAAGAAGTAAAACTTAGGGGCTTTTAAAAATTACATCTATTCTTAAGTTTTACTCATCATAACATTATGTTTTGTCATCAACAAAAAGGGGGAAATTGTTAATACAAATAAACCGTAAAAACGTTTATTAATATTTTGCGATCTCTTTGTGTTTTGTTGATAAAAAATATAATGTTATCTTAAGTATAATTATAAGGATACATGTTATTTTTGTAAAGCATTTACATATAGCCATTTAAATACAAAAATGTAGTAATTAAGCATTTGTTGTAATAGTTTATTAGGATGGGTAAAAACCATAACCCATGGACCATAACCCATGGATCTTAACCCATACCCAAGTTGGCTAGATACAATGTATACTTAGATACATTGAATCTAAAGAAAACCCATGGACCAACCCATAACCCATGACCCGTAACCATAAAACCCATGGGCAAAGAGGAGCGTTCCACGGATCCCTAGGATTACACTAGACGGATCCCAAGTGGAAGGGATCCGTGGGATTCGGGGAACAGTGAAGATTTTTGCCTATAAATAGAGAGTCATTTCTTCATTCTAACTCACCCCTCTTCTTACTAAATCTCTCAAACACTCTCATTCTCTTCTAACATATAGATCACTTGATCTAGAGAGTTGTTCTTCTTTCTTTCTATTGTGATCCTCATATAGGTCCTTCTCTAAGGCGAGATCACGAGCATTCTACAAGTCATCCAAGCAAGGGGTCCTTGATTGATTTGTCACTCCCCAAGATTTCTATAGCGAAGATCTTGTATTTGATATTTCACATATTTGTTGTGTAATAGTCGTGTTGGTTTGGTCCACCGTGTTACGGACTCGGTATCTAGCTTTGTACCGGAAAAAGTGTAAGCAACGTTGTGAAGGCTTCTCCGCCAAGTGAAGGAGTTTGTTGACATAGTGCTTGAACTCTCGAGTAGGTGACTCGGGGAGTGGAGTAGGGCAAGGAAGGTGTCCTTGTAGCCGAACCACTATACATCGGTTGTGTCTTTTCTTTCCATTTGCTTTACTTTATTTACTTGCTTTATCATTAGATCTATACTTTCTCTACATCCATAAGATCTCACATATTAACGAATCTAAAGTTTTTGAAACTAACGTAAAATGGGCAAAACTATTCAACCCCCCCTTCTAGTTGTCCACACCTTGGTTGCTTATTCGGATGCGGATTGGGCTGGTTGTCCTACCACTAGGAGATCGACTTCTGGGTATTGTGTTTTTCTTAGCAACAACTTACTCTCGTGGTCCTCTAAGCGTCAACCGACACTTTCTCGTTCTAGTGCAGAGGTAGAGTATCGTGGTGTTGCCAATGCTGTTGCTGAAACTTGTTGGTTACGGAATTTACTTCGTGAGCTGCACACCCCTTTATCTTCTGGTACGCTTGTCTACTGTGATAATGTCAGTGCTGTTTATTTATCTTGTAACCCGGTTCAGCATCAGCGTACGAAGCACATTGAGATTGATATTCACTTTGTTCAAGACTTGGTTGGTACTGGTCAGGTTCAAGTTCTTCATGTTCTTTCACGTCATCAGTATGCGGATATCTTCACGAAAGGATTACCATCTGCTCTGTTTGAAGAATTTCACTCCAGTCTCAGCGTCCAGTGTACTCCCGCTTCGACTGCGGGGGAGTATTAGACGTGTATTTTGGATAAGCACCAATTTATGGTCACTAGCAATAAGTTATTATAATAGCAAGAATTAAGGGTAATTTACCCAAAATAGTTTAGAAGCATTGCTATATATGTCATGTATATTGTATCAATTGTAATGAATCAAATAAAGGATATACCATTTTTCACTACCCACTAGGATGAATAACGATACAAATAGGCTTTTCATTTTGCGGTATTCAAGGTTTTCTAAAAGTGTCTCATCAAATAAGTGCCTGTGGTTCAATCTTTATCAGGGACAAAATGCGTGAGTTTGTAGCTAGTTTAAAAAGATTAATGTGATGGGAAAATATTCATAAAAGAACTTTACAATCCAAATTATATGCTAAAGTTTCGCATACTAATTTTATAAAGTACAATTCCTTGGTAAAAAAATGAACTTGTGACGAGTAACTCTCTTGCAACTGTATCACAAATGCTCTCCTGTAAAAGAAGGTCCACGCGTTAAATTTCAACAACGCCTCTTTTTATCTGATTCTCTTATGATATAATGTTATATATACAAAAGGTTCCCAAGTTGTTCATTTTTCACCAATTCATCAGCTGGGAGACTAGAATCCTGATAACTGGAAAAGGTGAGGAATGTAATATATCCCTTATCTTTGTCAATTCATTGCTTGTTGACATGGATGGAGCCATTCATGAGGGACGTGACTGGTGGCCATGTGTATGCATACACTGGATCAACATGCTGACCTTGCTTGTGATCGTTGTACATAAATAAATTCTCTATTAATAAAGAAATAAAGACCCGAAAGGCGTCAGTAAAATAATTTGGGTTATTTTTGCAGCATAAATAGAAATTATTACAATCTTAGCTATCTGTCACTAAACTAAACGTGTAATTGTTCTGGAGTCAGTGACAAATTTTTGAAGGTTGTAGTTATTTGTATTGTTAAGCGATGCTTTATCTGATAGTAGCTTTGATGTAGTTTATTTAGTTCGGGCTGATTTGTAACCCAAAGTTTCGTTTTCTCTTCCTCATATGTGAATAAATTCCTCATAACGCAGCAATAGAATTCTATTCTTACTTTCTCTCTATGTCTTGTCTTCGATTCGTTTTAGCAATAATTTAAAATCCCACTTGAAGATTCATATCAATGCTTTTGTTGGCAATAATTCAAAATCCCACTTGAAGATTCATCTATTCTATCATTTGTGCCATAAACATTGCTTTCTCTATCACTTTATTTATGTTTATATGCCGCTTAGCATCTACACGTCCATTTTGTGCTTACAAAACTCTAACTGTAATTTTATTTGGCTCTAAATATAATGTGGTAAGCCTTCGCCAAAAAACATTAGTAAAATATAGTTTCTGATAAACATGATTCTTGAAAAATGCCTGCAATTTCTTTTGCAACTAAACATAATAGTTTCATAATGCTTTTAGCACCAATAAAAACAAGAGGAATTTGCGGCTCCTAACTCGTCACAAAGGCCAGATATTTGGGAATTGAAATGCCATAACAAGTTGGGAAATCACTTGAAGAACAAAAGGGTATTCTTAATAAACTGGAACCATACCTCCCTTGTGGACACAAGTGGATAACAAGACATATAAGTATATAACTTTTTCAGAAAAAGAACAAGAGATATATATAAATGGTTTCGAAATCACGAACTCCTTAAGGAAGAATATTATTTTGTAACAGGTGGACATCATATCAGAAGTGGATAAGGCTTTAATCGATACATTGGCCACCATTTTTCAAAGGCATGTCAAAGCTTTAGTCGATTCTTAACACTTGTATGTCGACTTAGGCTTAATCCTTAATTATACCATTTATTTATTGGTTTCTCTTCTTTGATTTGAAATGCATCAAGATTGATAGGGGTTTTATTTTTCCATTAAACAAACTCTAATAAGATTTAAAACACTTGTTCGAAGCTCCAATACTACTTGAACACAAATAAAACTAGAGTTTTATTTCAATAAACTACTTTTATAGGTATGAAACACGTGTTTTAAACCACGATACTGATTAAACTCGAGTCTTATTCCATTCAACTACTCTAATAAGTTTGATACACTTGTTTTAACACCTAATAAAACTCCAGTTGTATTCCATTAAACTACTCTAATAAGATTAAAACACATGTTAAACCCCCGGTACAACTTAAACGCTAATAAAACTCAAATTTCATTAAGCTGCTTTAATAAATTAAAATACTTGTTTAACCCCAATATTAGTTCAACGCAAATAAAAATCGAGTTTTATTCCATTAAACTACTCTAATAAGATTAAAATACATGTTTTAATCCTCAATACTAGTCAAACGCAAATAACTCAAATTTTATATAATTGAACTAATTTAATACATTTAAAACACTTTTTTTAAACACAAATCTATACTATCTATACTACATATAATAGAAAAACAGTCAAACTTGAAAAGTGGAAAAGTTGAAATTGGTCAGTGGAGAGAAAAATGCATAATGTAATTAATACTCTTATTAAAACACCTCATTACTTAAAAGTACAATAATTTATTCACATTGTACAATCAATTAAAAACACATCTACCAAATTAAAAACAACCAATTAAAACATTACTTACTAAAAAGTACAATAAAATTTTCGTAACGTACAATTTGAAGAAACTACAACATAATCCAAAATATAAAATAATTAAACACACTAATTAATGTTATTTGTAAAACACCATAAAATGAAAAGTACATGTTATTTTACACATTATACAAATTAATAAAACACACAAAACTTCATACAAGCTAACAAGTTGATGGTACATATAGTTTTGAAAACCGGACCAGACCGGACCAACGTGTTCAACCGGGAACCGGTATCGTCACCGGTTCGGCAAACCAATTAAAGCTGTTAGGTCACCATATTAGTAACACAAGCATCAATAGAAGAAATAGATAAGAGATCGGATGAACAACACACACAAACACACGTATGATAATATGAGAATAGTTATGCGTAGGAGTGAAAGTGTAAATTGAACAACCAACCCTCAAGTGAGGGTATTACAAAGGTATTTATAGGAGAGGGAGCTAGAGCAACACTCCTAGTCCCTTCCTTTCCTTATTGGACTTGGGCCAAGGCTTATGGGCCTTCTACATAAGCCTTAGCTTAATAACAAACATAAAGGCCTAATTAAGCTAACTATTACATATTAATTACTAACACTTGAATTCTAGTTTAGGAGTGATTCCAACAATCTCCCCCTAAGTGTTAGTGATTGATGATGTGAACGGTGAAGGTGTTGATGTAATAGTAGCTTTGACGTCTTCTGACATTCTTCTTTCTTGTGAGAAGAATTTCCTTGATTCGAACAATCTCCCCAGTGTAGAGAAATTGTTTCTTTTGAAAAGTTCTGCTTTGACGTCATCATTTTCTTTGTTCTTTGATCTTTGTTCTTTGTGATGGTAGTGATAGTATGATGTTGTTGTCTGCATCAGGTCAGCTCCGTTGCTCCAGTGTCTCCACGTCTTTCTTCAACATGCTCACACGCTCTTTAACGTTGGATTACAGTACTGATGAAGTTCTCTTAGTCTTTAACTTTGTAGATTCTTTGACTTGACGAAGAATCATTCTGACTTTTGTGTTGCCTTTAGATAGAACTTCCATTAGTAATGTTGTTGGTATGAGCATGTGAAGAATCTGCACGATCAGTCCGCTCCAGAGCTTCCATAAGAAGAAAACATAGGAAAGGTTAGTAATAAGCGGATTCCGGCACTTACAAGTTTGAACTTCGAGAGTGTTAACAGCATAGTGTGAAAACACAATTCTAATTCTTACAAAAGCCGTTCCTGAACTGGAGTCCCACAAGTGAGATAACGCGATGTACCGAAGTACACCTACAGTTCAGATGAGTCGCTGAGGTATACCGAAGCATCACCTCACGACTGTAGACCGTTTGAGACACACTAAGCGTAATCCACGGAGAGTTACCGAAGTGACCTGTTGTCAGGGTTGTTTGATGTTGACTCTGGCAGGAGTTTCCATTCAATCACTGAGGATCACAATAGTGAACCTCTCATAAATGTTCTCGACAGATTGCTAGGATCTGTGTAGGACTCGATAACGTACCACTGTTGTTCTTATTGTTGAACAACAAGTGATGAAATGTCAAGTGTACCTATGAGATCTTTTGATGAATCTTGTGGCTCTAGACTCAATATTGCGTTGTGGTTTTCCTGAGCGAAGACTAGGGAGAGGGTCTCCTTCTTCAATACCAGAAATCTTTAAGAGAAAGCCGATAGTTTACGTAGGGTTCCCTGTGAGAATGAAACAAGCTTTTGTTGAGAGAAACTTGAGTGGCTAAGAAGGTTTAGTGCATGCGTCACTGGGTCCATGATGACTTTTAATCTTCAATACCGGCGTCATCAAGTGACAACCAGTAGCATATGAATTGAACCCGGTGTCTGCCCTAAGTTGAATAATCTGGAGGGCTATTTCTTTTCACCCTTTTCTTTGCTTTTCTTTTTTTAATTCTTCAACTCCTTCTTTCTCCGATTCTCATTTTCTCCTTTTTATAATCATACATGAGGACTTCTAATTCTAACTATTGGTAGTGTCCTTGGGTAGATCCCTCCGGCTCTGGCGGATCATAGGACGGTTATTCCTAACCTTAGTCACCTTATAACTCCATGACTATCCTAAGTTGCCATAAAACCATTTCCTTGAAAATCTCTCAAAGTGGTTATGATTGAAAAACATTTTGTACCACTGTAAGAGTTTGATCATTTGTAGAAATACTCCCCCTCCACACGTGCTTAAGTGTTTAGACAGAAATTTGCACGGTGAGAGAAGAGCGCGCACTTTTGAATTGATCGACTCAAGATTGACAATTCCCCGAGGCACACGGTTATGTTGCATAGTTAAAGAGTTACATTGTCAGCTTTTAGGTGACAACTATGTTGGATCGATGTACTCTAACCAAACTAACTTAAATAGCTTGTTTAAGGTTTAACAACCTCGGATAAATCCTAAGTTATTAACAATGAAACACTGAGTAATCTTTATTAAGTATGCGGAATTTACTTAATAAATCTAAGAAAAATAACTTTTATTATTAACTCTAAATCTGCTTATTATGCAGATACTTCAACAACTCTAAGAATATCGATCTTCTCTAAAACATTAACTCAAAGACTTGTGAATTCGTACCTCTAATGCCAATCTAGGGGTCCTTTTATAGGCTCAAGGATAACCCTAAACAATTTACAATTCTTAACCTTGTACGTCAAGTAAATAATACATAGAAAGTTCTAGATAAACATAACTTTCTATCTTTAATCTAATACAACCGACTTATAATCTTTGCAGTACTTTGATGATAAGCAGTACTTTGACTTCTTGCAGTACTTTATCTTTCTGCAGTACTTTGTTAATCTTCAGTACTTTAATCTTCTGTATCCTAACAATCCTCCCCTAACTTGAATTCTACTTGCTTGATTTCAAGTTCCTTTCTAGATTTAGCTTTAACATCTTTATCTTCAAAGAGGATTTGTTACTTTATCTTCAGATTTTATCTTTGTAGATTCTCTGCTTATATCATCATCAAAGTAGTCTTTATCTGTATAATTCTTTTCAGCATCAAACAGCAATAATATATCTTTTCTGCAACATTCAGCAAGCTCCATCTTTTCTGCAACATAAGACAATTTGTACATTAAATTCAGTTAAGTTTTAGTCTATTCTCATCACTTCCAGGTGTGTAAACTCCTGTGAGAGGTGAATCATTGAAAATTTAATGGATTTGAGTTCTCTTTACCAAAGTCATTAACTCTGGAATAGCCAAATGTTTTGATGTGTAAGATCATGGTACACTGATAACCATATGATTTTTAGCAAATCATCAGCTATCAATAGATTTGAGTTGTCTTTACCAAAAGTTGTACCCTTTTGGACTAGTTAGTTCTTTTATCTAATGGTGAACTAATTACCAATAATGGTTTTTCCACAGCTTTTACCACAAGCCATTTTCTTGTGGGCTAGCCAACTCTTCACATTATTGATATGGTGAGTTGATTACCATCCAACTTATTAGCAAGTTGTCAACTAAAAACGGATTTGAAATATCTTTACCAGAGCTGTTTGCTCATGGATTAGCCAATCCTTTTGTAACCATGGTGGATTGATAACCTATTGATGTTATCATCTCAAAAACCATTTATTCAACCTTTGTTTCAAAATATTTGTTACTTAACAAAAGGTTTCTTCCAAAAATCATTTAACTGGTTAAAAACTGCAAGCAGTACTTTGATTAAAGTACTGTTTGATCAGCAGTACTTTGAATAAAGTACTGTTTTATCAAAAATAATTTATTCAATGAAAATTCATACCAGTTATTCATCATCATCAGCTATAGCAGTCCAGTTGATAAACAGATTGATGACCATACAAGCAATTTCATTATCCTCTTCAACTTCCATTCCATGCTCTAACATTCTCCTCATAAGCTCAACTGTAAGAGGATATCTTCTATCTGCAAACATGTGAATCATTGTCCCATTTTCCAGCTCTAGAACATGTACACCAGATTCTTCAAAGAATCTCCAGCTAACAATTTCCCAGTTCTCTTGATTCTTCCAAATTTCATCACTGCTCTGTTCTTCAGTTTCCCATGCAGTTGTGAGATCTCCAAGTAAAACAAAACCAATTCCTTCTGATGGATGATGTTCAAAGTAAACTTTCACCACATGATATAAATAGAATAGATCCACTCTATCTATGATGTGCAATAAATCCCATAGCCTGTTGAACACTATGAAGCTTTCATCTTCTCTATGAAACATCAGATAGCTTCCATCTTTAGATTCCACAACTTCAAAAGCAATAATCTGAGATCTGTTCATCTTCATGTCAGCATCTTCTTTGGAATATTCAAAATCTACTATTCTGAGATAATTTCTTAATTCATCCCTAGTTTCAGATCTTAACTCAACTTTTTCTTTCTTTGAAAAATGTATATCTTCAACTTCAGATTTCCTTTTTCTTTTTAAACTTTTCTTTCTTTCTGCTTCAGTCCAAGTAGCTTCATCTTTATAATCTTTGATGCTTGCAACATCCTTCTTATAAGCCTCTGTCTCAGCATCATATAATCTTTTCATATCGGCATAATTCAACTTCTGCAATCCTTTATATCCTCGACTTTTGAAATAAGCCATCATTGCATTCCTTTCTTTAGCAAGATTTGGTTTTCTAGGCATAAAAGAAACAGGAGTAGGTGACTGTAATGGTTTAGCATCTTCAGCATTCAATTCTTCTTGTAATTTCCTAGCTGCTTCTTCATTCATTGCCTCTTCATTAGTAACTTCAGTCACTACTTCAGCATTAAGTTCTTCTTGCACTTTTCTAGCTGCAGCCTCATTCCTAGCAACTTCAATTGCTCTAAGATCTGCCAAAGTTAGCTTTTTCTTTTTAGTTTCTATCAACTTGCCTTTACCTTTATCCTTCGGATCTATTGCAGGTTGAGAAGCTCTTGGTTGTTCCTCTGCAACTTCAGAAATAGTAACACTCCTTGGCTTTGATAAACCATGCAATATTTCAGCAATAGTTTCATCATCACTTGCAGTTCTTACAGGTTTGTGTGTATCAGCTTCTTCTGGTATGGCAGTTGTTGAGAGACCAGCTTGTTCTTCATGAACAATTGAAGGACCAGCTTCCTCTTCAAAATCTAATACTCTTGGAGTAATTAACTCTTGTCTGAAGGTTCCATGAAAAGCAGTACTTTGTTGTTCAGTACCTTGATCTTCAGTCCTTTCTTCTTCAGTACTTTCAATGATAACATGCTCTTCAGTACCTTGAGGTTCTTTCTCCTTAACAACATCTTCTTTCAAATTCTTTTTTTTTCTAAATTCCTCCCCAATTGGACAGAAGATGGTTTATGAACCTTTTTGCCTTTGGTTTTCTTCTTAAAGTCCCTTACAGGCCGTCCTTGCTTCCTTTGAGATTTGACCCATAGACGATGATGTTGAACCAATGGCCAGACAAAATTTTTTAATCTTCTAAATTTAAGCTTCAACCTCTTAATCTCAGTAGCCTGATCTTCAAATGATTTCTTCAACCTTGTCAATTCCCTTGTTAAAGCATAGTTGTTGAGAACCTGACCCTCAGGCTCCATAGAGACTGCATCACCTTCAGATGGTGAATGTGCTTCTTGATGAGAAGCATGTACAGATACTTGTGGAGATTGTGGAGGTGTAACTTCAATATGCTCTTGAACTTCACTACTTTGAGAAGTAGTACCTTGTGATGCAATACGTTGAGATTCAGTACGTTGTGATGCAGTACCCTGAGAAGCAGTATCTTGTGAAGAAGCATTACCTTCTTCTTCATTACTTTCTTCAGCTTCATCACGAATAGCCTGAACAACCTCCATCATTGAAGCAATTAATGGAGTGTGTCTTCCAGTGAATAAATCACTTTTCCTCTCCATAAACGTAAAAATCTTTGCTTGTTGCACAATACCAGGTAGTAAGTCTGTAGGCTTTGGTACATCAGCAAGTTGCTTGTTCAAGAAAACCTGTATAAACCTTGGGTACATTAACCATTTGGAACCATGTGAGATGTGTGAGAGCATTCCATCCAGAATTAGCCTTGAGAAGTTGAAAACACGATTGGTAGCTAATCCCACTATAGCAGATGCTATATTTGACCCAAACTACTCCCAAGAGGTACTTTTAGCACTTATGCAATGGAGCAACACATGAACCAAAAACTTCCAATGAGGACAAAATAAGGGCTTCCTGAATGTTTGTTCTGTTAAGGACCCTTCATAGCCAATGTCCCTAAATGTATCCCAAATCAGTTGTTTATCAAAACGAATAGCCCCTTCTTCATCATTAAACAATAAGTCTTCTCGAATAGAGGCTTCTGTAATCTTCAAAGTTCTTCCAGCAACTGTTGATCGAATATAAAATTCATCATTCTCCATATTATCCCTAGCATTAGCCCAAAATTCTTGAATCCAGGGTTCAATTATATCCGGCTCCACTAAAAGAGCATAACTGATTGGCGACCCAGTAAGATAATCAATTATATCATGAAAAGCCTCATTAAATTCAGTCTTGTCTAAATTCGCCACCATGTTGTGCTTAGAAACAGTATTACGATTCGCCATTGTTGATTATGTAAGCACAATAAGAGATATAATCGAATAATAAAGAGATGGTGAGAGAAATATGGAAAAGATATGAGAATATTAATATGAGAGGGAAAATCGGAAAGTAGTTATTTATAGGTGAGATTTAAAAAATCACAACCATAAATACCAAAGTTACCGTTATATGTAATTACCCCTCAATATTACCGTTGGAACAGTACTTTTAATAAGACAAATAGTACTTCTACATATGCAGTACTTTCCCAAGCAGTACTTTCCAAGCAGTACTTTCATAAAAACAAAAAGCAGTACTTTTCCATTCTCTTCCTTACAATAGCATAGACACTAACATCCTCCCCTCAAATAATGCATAGGACTATATGTACACTAAATAGTCCTCCCCTTAAATGTAGCTTACTAACTAATAAAACCCATCTGACAGAATCTTTTTGTCTCCTGTCATGCTCACAGAACAACCACTAGCAACAATAAAATAATCTTTAAGCTCCTCGTCCGGGTTGCCCTGTCTAATAAGATGAAAAAGTTATTTGCTTTGAGGAACCCAAGCCATTACTGACTTGTGTTCCCCTTGTGGAGTGACATACTTACATTCTGTAAGTATGTAGTCTTCACTGTTTTTTAAAGCATGATCCAGTATTATCTTTTGATTTTTAGCATGTGGATTTTCAAAACTTTCTGGATTTTCAACAGAACTCTCTTTTGCAAATTCATTCTCTTTTTCTTGTATCACAAAAACATCTGATTCACTTTTTGTTAAAAGAACTGTTTGTCCCTCAGCAGTACTTTCTCTCTTAACCCATTTGGTTTTAACACTTGGTTCCTGTGATCTAGATCCCCTATGTGAATTGTAGTACCTTCTAGGTTGATAGTAATGAGATCTCCTAGTGTTCCTGTTCCATGCAGTATTAGTAGTACCTTGTTTGAATTGAGCAGTACTTTGAGAAGGTACTGCTTGTGAAGGTACTGGTGAGTTAGAAAAAGGTCTTCTTTGGTGAGGGTACCTATGATCTGGTGAGAAGTTACTGTGATTGACCCTATTAGAATTATTCCAGACTGGTTTGTTCTCTCTAGGTTTCTGGTTGGCAGACCTGTTCTTAGGAAATTTCCTAAGGTATTCTGAGTGATGTTCACAATCCTTGATTAGATGAGTAGGACTATAACACACAAAACACAGTTTTTCACCCATACTACCAAAGTGACTTCTGCTATGTCTATGACCAAAACTATTGTGCCTTCTAAGTGAATGATTAAACTTGTTTTGACCAAAGTGATCCCAAAAAGGTTTAGCAGTATTATTTTGAAAAGATTTTCTTGAAGGTACTGCTTGTGGAGCAGTACTTTGAGTAGAAGGTACTGCTTGATTTTGAAAATTTGTTTCAACAGTTTCTTTTGGGGTTTCAGACTTAGATTGACCAATAAGCTTCTTCCTAAATTCTAGACTGTCTACACCAAAACGTGAAACATCAGGTCTTATGGGTTGATGACTACCAACGGGATGTGGAACAGCATGATAACCTCTGTCTTTCTTATACTCAGGAGGTGTTTCACTAATTGAATCCTCATTACTAGATGTGTCTACATAATTAATGAGTTCATCATCACTAGTGGTTATATCCTCAAAATCACCTTCATCCTTATCACTAGGTGGATGTTCTTCTATGTTATCAAAGTTCATACCAAAACCTAAGCCAGTTCTAATATATGCTCTTCTCTATTTTTGAACATAGGTAACATGTGACATACCAGATTCTTTCCAGGCATCAAACTTTGCTAACAAATCATCTCTCTCCTTAGTCAATTTCTCAATTTCAGCAATTTTACAGTTTAGTTTCCATTCACTTAGTTTTAACTGGTAATCCTGTTGTTCATACTTTTCAGCCCAAGCCATTTCATTATTTTCATGTGTTAATATTTTGGCTTCCATTGACTCTAAGGTTATTTGATAACCAGCTACCTCAGACCTAGCCCTAACACAGTTATCTCTTTCAATCACATAAGCATTAAGTACTTTTTGATAAAAATCATGACACTTAGAACATACCTCAGAGATGGTGGTTGATGCAGCTTCAGTCAACATCTTTAGTGTTTGCTGTGAAATCGGTTTTCTTCTTAGTCAGAGTTTCCACACAAGCTCTGATACCACTTGTTGGATCGATGTACTCTAACCAAACTAACTTAAATAGCTTGTTTAAGGTTTAACAACCTCGGATAAATCCTAAGTTATTAACAATGAAACACTGAGTAATCTTTATTAAGTATGCGGAATTTACTTAATAAATCTAAGAAGAATAACTTTTATTATTAACTCTAAATCTGCTTATTATGCAGATACTTCAACAACTCTAAGAATATCGATCTTCTCTAAAACATTAACTCTAAGACTTGTGAATTCGTACCTCTAATGCCAATCTAGGGGTCCTTTTATAGGCTCAAGGATAACCCTAAACGATTTACAATTCTTAACCTTGTACATCAAGTAAATAATACATAGAAAGTTCTAGATAAACATAACTTTCTATCCTTAATCTAATACAACCGACTTATAATCTTTGCAGTACTTTGATGATAAGCAGTACTTTGACTTCTTGCAGTACTTTGACTTCTTGCAGTAATTTATCTTTCTGCAGTACTTTGTTAATCTTCAGTACTTTAATCTTCTGTATCCCAACAAACTAGCTCTAATAACTACCTTGAAGGTGTGGATAAACCTCGAAAGGTTGTCAAACCCGTCAAAGTTCATGTCTATCAAGAGTTTCTTGAATAGGTATAATTTACTTGGATAAGTCTTTGGAAGACAAATCTTTTCAATGTATGACTGTTCAGATCCCGTAAATTCATGGGTTGAAGTCTTTTCACACGAGGGTTCAATAGCAAAACACAACATATTTCTTATTACTTATTTTTTCTCCCCCTCAAAAATGGCATATAAAGATGTTATTTTTGAAGAAATGTTGAGAATAAATATGACCATTTTGAGTTTTGTGGGAAGATTACACGAAGAACATTTTGGTGAACAAGGTTTTTGCAAATACTCCCCCTCAACAAGTAATCCTAACTTTTGAGGTTTTGAAAAACGTAAGGGAAAGTACTTGTTCTTTTGAGCAAAACCTTGAAAAATGAAAGGTTTGATAGGTTTTACTCAAAAATAAGAAGCTTTCGCTCCTTTTATAAGGAATGTGGCACTGAAGCGTACCACAGGGTCCTTTCATTACAAGAACGGGTTGTACACTGTTATGTGTGCACAAGCCATTGTCAATATAAAATCACACATCCAAATTAATATGAAACTGAAAAACATTTTAAGGGGTACCAGGTAGTCCATCAATCTTTCCAGGAATGCGAACAGGGCGTTGATAGCCTGTGAGAGTAATCCTGGGACGACCACCTACGAAGCTCTCCAGAGTTCTGAGCTGGTCCCTTCTGTACAACCTTTCATCTATCTGAGTGATGATCCTCTTAACATCCCGTCTGTCCTTAGAATTCCATCGCTTTGGAGACCCAATTCCTTCATGTATCTCCTTTAACCGATAAGCTAAGCAGTCCCTAACCTTCTTCAGTGTGTGATCCCCAAACTTGTGAAGATCTCTACACGCCATCAAGCAGTTTCCTTGTAGTTCACTACGGTAAACTACTCCGAATGGTTTGCTGATGAGAGTGTATTGTGGAAGCTGGTTGATGTCAGGAAGTTCTAGCTGAGGTCTGGTGAAGTTAACCTGGCTCTGATACCACTGTTAGGTCACCATATTAGTAACACAAGCATCAATAGAAGAAATAGATAAGAGATCGGATGAACAACACACACAAACACACGTATGATAATCTGAGAATAGTTATGCGTAGCAGTGAAAGTGTAAATTGAAGAACCAACCCTCAAGTAAGGGTATTACAAAGGTATTTATAGGAGAGGGAGCTAGGGCAACACTCCTAGTCCCTTCCTTTCCTTATTGGACTTGGGCCAAGGCTTATGGGCCTTCTACATAAGCCTTAGCTTAATAACAAACATAAAGGCCTAATTAAGCTAACTATTACATATTAATTACTAACACTTGAATTCTAGTTTAGGAGTGATTCCAACAAAAGCCATCCAAAAACGAACCATAGAGGACTCGTTGAAACCGATACAAAGTGGTGAATCAGATCTCATCGAGATCTATTTCTCCTGTTAATTGTCACATGGTACCCGCCGCCGAAACGCGCGGGTACCCTGCTATATACTATATATAAAGGAAAAACCAAAAAGTAAAAAGTGAAAAGTTGAAACTAAAAGTGGAAATATTGAAGACATATATTTCAAAAGGAAACTATTAATACACATCGAAAACCGGGTTGACCCGGGACACTTCAAAACCTGACGAGTTGACCCGGTTTAATTTGACATGTTTTCGAACCAACCTGTTGGGTTGACTCTGTTAAATCGACCTATTTTTTAACCGGAACGGTTCAACCGGTTGAACCACCCGGGTCGAACTGGGCTTCATATTTGACAAAATTATATGAGAAATGATGAAGTAGTTTTGGAACCCGTGACAAATTTGGAAAAATGAGAGACATAGTGATTATAGATTTTTGTTGTTTATTTTGATTTGACACATGTATTTTATCATTTGTATAATGTTATTTAAAAAAATATTGGTCTTGCACCACTTAAGGGACTAGCATATATGAATCGTCTTTTAAAAGTTAATATATACTGTATAGCCCTTTGCCCAGTATATAAATAATGTTATCTAAGTTTATTAGAATCACAAAATTAAATAGTATTGTTATCTTCAGCGATAATTATTTGTACCACAAAATAGCTTTGAACAATACTTAAATATCTATGCAAATTGATAGTACAAGATAATCTTATTATGGTGTTATCAAATTTGTAAGGTTACAAGTTTAAAAGCCACACACCAAATGATAAACGCTACACATGTATAAAAAAAGTTACCACTGCCTAAATTACCGACAAAACAAGAAAAGGCGGTCACACATATTGGCTATACCTCTAAACTACAATATAATATTGCCAACTACACAACACCGTTGCTTTTTGTAATGCTTGAATCTATTATTACTAAACTCTTAATAACTTAAAACAATCTTATTAGAAAATATACTCCCTTACTTATATCGACTCCACATAATTTTTTTAAAAACTGTATATTGCTGATGTTATGCAACCACGCATCAGAATTATAGTTATTCGAAAATGATTCTCTAACGATACAAATACAGTTTGTTGAAAGAAACTTATGAGTCGTAAGAATTTTGCAGAAAACTAGACACCGCTGCCGATAGGCGCGGGTACTCGTCTAGTATATATAAAAGGAAAAACTTATATTCTTGAAAGTGAAAAAAAAAAAAACAATATATAAAAACCATAAACTTTTATTATTATTGATAGCTATCAATATTAATGGACCAATCCCATTAATTACATGCTCAAATCAAGCCCATCACGAAGTCCTAATCAACACTTGATAAGGGCCCGACTTGAATCCCAGGGCGCATAGGCCTGAAAAGACCTCTCAGGCCTAACTGAGTAAGGAGAAAGCTACTGCTTCCCAACTGTCACTAGCGGTTAAGATGTAACATCTGACATTGCACGGGGACGCACGACAAATACCACTATGAGCTAAAGGACAAACGACATATGTCCTCCTTGTTTGCTCCCGGATGATTGACACTTGGCACCCTGGCAGTAGTCGATCACTCCCAAAGGGTTTATCTCTAAACATTATAAAGCCTCTCTATAAAAGAAGAGCAACACACAACCTCACACAAGTTTTTCACACACTTGGGCAAATGCTGCCTCACAGCAGTGAAGTATAGTTCTTACTTAAGTGTTACCCGAACTTCTTGATCTATATCATTCTCATCAGGTCCTGTTAGGAATTAGAAATTCCAGGTATTAAAGAGTCGGTCACCTCAAGTATTTGTAAATCGTTAGAAAGCTCGTAGTCGTAGTTATTTTAAGTTAAGTAGTATTTAGTTAAGTAACACCGTGGAGGACGGACGGGTCTTTACCCACTGTATGCCTGATCCACAGCCCAATGTGTGGCGATTTATGTAAGACTATAAATACTCTCTACCTCCCAAGGTAGAGAGTTGGAGCTCATAATAATATCTTTCACTTTCTCTCACTAAGTTCCCTAAACCTCTAACTTTCTCTCTCTAGAATTCCATCTATATGCTACTTTGTGTTATGGTTTGATGTGTATGTGAAAAGTTATATCTTACAATTGGTATCAAGAGCCATGGTTGGATCATATCTTGCACATCTTTGGATTTCTAGTGGTTTTTAGGTGGTTTTTTAGTTTGAAAAAGTTTAGTGGTTTTTGCATCATTTGGTTGATTTCTTGTGTTAAAGTTTGAATTTTGTTAGTACTTTTATGTTTAGAATCATCACAAGTGTTTAGGTTTTCATTTGGTAAGCTTGAATCATCTTGGTTGGGTTGTTTTTGGATTGAAAAGTGATGTTTATATGGTTTTTCAAGCTAGCGACTTAGCTCACGGATAATTTTCTTCGTAGCGACTTGCTTCACAAAATTGTAGCGAGTTACAGTGTTAAACCTAGCGAGTTAGATCTAGCGAGTTAAAGTACAAGTAGTGGACTCTCCACTACGAGTAGCGACTTGGTGGTAGTGACTTGGTCTGTAGCGAGTTGCTCTTTAGCGACTTGTATCACTAGCGACTTGTGTAGCGAATTGCTGCCAAAATTTTGCTAGCGACTTGAGGGTTAGCGAGTTACTACTTAGCGACTTGCTTGTTGTCTAGCGACTTGGGACTCTAGCGACTTAGCTGTCTGGCGAATTAAGGGTTAGCGATTTAGTGCACTATCTTCTAGCGACTTAGTGCATTATCTTCTAGCGACTTAGTGCATTATCTTCTAGCGACTTGAGTGATTGTTTACGGTTTTCTCTTGATTTAGTAAAATCCCGTGAAAGAATCTATTTCCCGGTTTAATCATAGAGTTATAAAATCCCGTATAATCTATTGACATGTCTACCAACGTTCCTACTGTCATCTCCACTGTTGCCGAGGATGTTCAAGCTGTAACCACCCGCATTTTTAGGTTACTTTTTATTTTCGAGAATTTACTATTCACTTTTACTATTTAGATTCACTATTCATCTCGTAAAATTTTTAATCCACATTCTCGTAAGATAAGTTATTTTAGTAATGACCTGAGAGTTCGACCATCGTTAGATCATTTTCGCAAAAGTTATTAAGTAAACATCGTTTTAAAGTTTCGTTTTAGACGGTCCACCATTTAAACATCACGCGCTTAACGAAAATCAACCCTGATAATTTTCCTCGCATCAGATAAATTTTTAGATCCTTCATGATTAATTTGAGAATTTTTAAGAATTATTATTTTTAATATTTCCAAATAAGCCCAGCGCTGAACAAAACTAAACTTACGTTTTAAACAATTCTACTTACATCCAGACTTAACGATTCTTGCACTGTGTTTCTAATATGTTTTTGATACTTTTACATTTTTTGGAAAAGTCAAACATATTTCCCTCCTCCTTTGACCATAAAGGAATTAACCTTGTACGTTCTACATTTCTGCTTAAATCGCGTAACTTTTAAACTTCACAAATAACTGTAAAGTTATCCCGCGTACGACGAAAACCACATTTTGACATCTCATATCACTTTTAGACTAATTTTAGTCTACTCTAAATAAATTCACGGTCGTTTCCCTGAAATTTCGTTATTTTCTGATAAACTGCGAATTACGCGTTTTAACCCGTATTTCCAGCTTTAACCAGCGTTTTTGCACCCAATAAGACTTATCACCCATTTTATATTTTTATATGGAGTATAATGATGAGTTTCATCATTCCTACAAATTTCGTATTTTTACGATACCCGGTTTTACGTTTTATGGCTTCGGTTAGCATTTAACGGAACCAAAACTCACTCCGTAATCAAGATAATACCAAAACTAACCACATAAGTCATCCTACCTTATCATGAACGAAATTTGGGAGGGGAGTCATCACCTTGGTGTCAAAATCCTAAGCATGCTACCTTTAGATCATTTACATGTGTAATTTAACCATGGTTAGTTTTTAACCCAATATATAGTTAACCTAAATCTCTAGCCTATAAATACCAAGCTAAATCACTTCATTTCTCTTGCACCACCCCTTCTTAACATCTAAAGTCCTAAACCTAAAGGCATTTCTTATAGATCTTGTAAGAACATTCATGTGTTCTTGAAGAAAACTAGCGTTTGATCTTCGTTCTTGGAAGTTTTCAAGAAAGAGTCGTTATAATCTTCAAATAACTTCAAGTCTCCAAAAAGACGTTGTTATAATCTTCTATTATACTTTGAGCTTTCAAGAAGGCGTTGTTATAATCTTCTAATAGCCGTGGGTTTTCGAAGATTGCAAATTCTACGTCGAAGCTCCGTTAATATTTTATTTTTCCATAATACTCCAGTATTCTATATTAAGGTAAGTCTTTATAAGACTCAAACTTATTTAAATACTTATAAACTTGTTAGTTTATTTATTGAATTTATAAACTCTTAATATATAACATAATCAAGTAATCAAAATACATGTTTTACGTATTGAGCACTACAACACTAGGGAACTTCATGTGAGGGGTTCATTTGAGGAAAACGTTTCGACGAGTTGCTGGATTTACGATTTAAAGTGTCCTAGCTCCTCGAACGTTTACTGCATGACCTCTGAATTATGATGGCCCGAACGGTAGTACGAGATATACAAACTAAAACCATTTCTATAAACAAACATACAAATACTACATCATGATGACATATATAGGATGGTTTATGTTTTCCTAAACATTATTCCAAACCTAAGTCGCAACATTCTATTTTAGGTTGCTCGTAGAAGTTCACACGGCACATCCATCATCCTCATTATACATTTGATATCATTTACTCTAAGGTGAGTCATAGCCCCTACCCTTTTAATACTTGTTTTACAAACTCTTTGGGGGAGATACATGCTCAACTATTTTCATTTACTTTTATAAGTACTTTAAACTTTTACTGATTACCGTGAGTTCATAGCCCTACTTTTATTACTTAATTGTTTTACAAACCCTTGGGGGAGATACATGCTTTATTTTTAATTGAACACATTGCTTTCAAACTATATACTTATCTGATTGTTTTATTAGCACTAAGTTTCCGCATTTGCCAAACTTAAGTCCCTTAATCATGAATCATTAATCACTATGTGAGAGTGGGCGCGAATATTGTGAATAGATCTATTGGGATTGACGAATCCCCGTTTGTGTTGGCCCCATTAAAGGCAAACAAATGCACTATATTTGAGTAACATTGGTAAAAACGGCAATTTTACCTGATAGGGCACTCACCGACATTTTCCCCAATTAATTTTGGAACACGTTAACGCCTTGATTGCATGATGCTTAGTCTAATAATAACTGTTTTGGTTTTCAAACCATTGGTGTGAATTTATAACTCACACTACAAACATAATGTGTTCAACCATCAAACAAACTCTATGAATTCACTCAACCTTTGTGTTGACAGTTTTAAGCATGTATTTCAGGTCCATAATGTCGGAAGCTGGCACGGAAGAGCAAGGACTAGATCAAGAAGGCTATAAATTTTATTATCATTCGAAAACCAATTTAATGTATTTTGTAAACATGGAACCAACTGGGACCTCATTTTTGTAAACTCTGATATTTATATAAATCGAATGATAAATCTTTTAAAACGACTCCATTAGAGTACGTTTTCTATTGTTATCACTGTTGTGCCATGAAGTAACACCCAGTTTGAATTCCGCTGCGTATCACGAAATTGGGGGTGTTACAGATTGGTATCAGAGCCACAGTTATAGAGAAACGGGTCTAATTGAGACTTAAACTATAACTACTTTTACAAACAAAAACATTTTATAGCCTTCCGTTCTCCGTGCCTTCCATCCTCCAGACGATTATGTGACTTTTAGGCATTTTAAGCTATACAAACATACTAGTATATTGATATATACACTTGACATAATTTCAATCATAAACAAAGTACTCAACATATCTGCGTATGCCTATTCTAAGGCATTACGGCACAATCATATTTTCTCAATCTCCCAATCATGCATCTACTCATGCATTTTAGGATTACGAAACTTTCTCCAAGACATTGTAACTGACTACAATGGTCTTTCCTACTTCCCAGACATTGTGAGATACAATGGTCTCATTCATTTTTCAAGACACTGTAAATCCTACAGTGGTCTCTATTACATTCTCAGACACTGTAAATCCTACAGTGCTCTCTATTACATTCTCAGACACTGTAAATCCTACAGTGGTCTCATTTATTTCTTAAGACATTGTAAGTACACAATGATCTCTCCATCATTTCTTAGACATTGTGAGTTGCACAATGGTCTCAACTACTCCTCAGATATTGTAAGTTATACAATAGTCTCTAAAAATTATCTTATAAACAATATATGATATTGTTTTACATGAAAACCGTCACAGTCTATCAATTTCCCTAATGGAAATACAAGAAATGAGATTTCTAAAGGACAAAGTGACTCATCATCTACAAAAGCTGAAGTTCAGCAACTTTCTCTACATTCATCAAAATTCTCTTTTGAAACCTTCATTTTTAAATGTCCGTGAATCTTAGAATTACTTAAGATTTCCTTTCTTTTCCACAAGTATCTACCCATACTATCTTCTATGCAATGGAATGTGAAAACATAGGTTACAAGTCTTTTATGGCCAGGACTTGCAACTGGATGGTTTGATATCGCCTTTGCTTAGTGGACAATTTCTCAAAAGCTATGAACATATCACAAGTATACCTAATTTAGGTATTTGGAAAATTTATCGAACCTCGGCTAAATATAGCATAATCACCTATATTTAACCTTGGGATAGTGGAACATGGTCTGATTAACTATGTTCGACTTAAATTTTTCAAACACTCAGAACAGTTATACAAGGGTTATATTCAGGTTAATTTCCTACTTAAACTCGATAAACCACCAGAATTCATTAAAAAGATCTAGAGACACGATAGTGTCTTACCACTCAGCGAGATCTTAACATCTTATTTATACTACCAAATTTCATTCTTGAAATTTTCATACATGAGATAATCCGAACTACTATCTTGGGATAGTCATCAAATCTTCTCGTCATTTCTTAGAAGTACTAGCCTGATTAGGTTTCAAGGATATCATTCCGCCATATTTCTTTAAAATTCACTTATGATTTTAAAACTTGACATATCTACCTAAGAATACTGGTAAACATACACTACACTCTTCTAATCGTCAACATATCACATCATTATCTGAAACCCATTGAAACTCAATATATAAAACTTCACAGTATCACGTTTCCTTCAAACACTAGTAGACATAAACACTATACGATATAGCCGTCATCCCGAAACCACCTAAGATAGGATCAACTTTGGAAATGGTTTGGATAACCACTTGCCACTAGCAAAACTTTCCCTACAATGACAGTTATCACATCATTACAAACCGTTTCACATCAGCAATATCTCACACCTTTGATTAACAACAGTTACCCTAACAACAACAAAACTATTCCATTTTGAGGCACTATATAGACGAATGTGTTAGTTAACCATTTGCTGAACTAAGGTGTTTAGAGATCACCCATGAAACAGCTAAGGAAACCATACAAATACAATAAGGTATGATTCGTTTTGAGAATCGGGAAAAGCCAAACTTTAGGTATATTGGACACTATAAGATTTTAACAAAACCCTTTAGGTTATCAACTTAAGTCACATGGTACATAATACATTCTATGACTAGAAACTTCAGAACGCAAAGGCTAGGATTTGGCGTATACACCCTCATGTTCCTAGACAATTCAACATCGGGTAACACACCCTGAATTCCGGGACGGAATTCCCATTAAGGGGGTGAGACTGTAACCACCCGCATTTTTAGGTTACTTTTTATTTTCGAGAATTTACTATTCACTTTTACTATTTAGATTCACTATTCATCTCGTAAAATTTTTAATCCACATTCTCGTAAGATAAGTTATTTTAGTAATGACCTGAGAGTTCGACCATCGTTAGATCATTTTCGCAAAAGTTATTAAGTAAACATCGTTTTAAAGTTTCGTTTTAGACGGTCCACCATTTAAACATCACGCGCTTAACGAAAATCAACCCTGATAATTTTCCTCGCATCAGATAAATTTTTAGATCCTTCATGATTAATTTGAGAATTTTTAAGAATTATTATTTTTAATATTTCCAAATAAGCCCAGCGCTGAACAAAACTAAACTTACGTTTTAAACAATTCTACTTACATCCAGACTTAACGATTCTTGCACTGTGTTTCTAATATGTTTTTGATACTTTTACATTTTTTGGAAAAGTCAAACATATTTCCCTCCTCCTTTGACCATAAAGGAATTAACCTTGTACGTTCTACATTTCTGCTTAAATCGCGTAACTTTTAAACTTCACAAATAACTGTAAAGTTATCCCGCGTACGACGAAAACCACATTTTGACATCTCATATCACTTTTAGACTAATTTTAGTCTACTCTAAATAAATTCACGGTCGTTTCCCTGAAATTTCGTTATTTTCTGATAAACTGCGAATTACGCGTTTTAACCCGTATTTCCAGCTTTAACCAGCGTTTTTGCACCCAATAAGACTTATCACCCATTTTATATTTTTATATGGAGTATAATGATGAGTTTCATCATTCCTACAAATTTCGTATTTTTACGATACCCGGTTTTACGTTTTATGGCTTCGGTTAGCATTTAACGGAACCAAAACTCACTCCGTAATCAAGATAATACCAAAACTAACCACATAAGTCATCCTACCTTATCATGAACGAAATTTGGGAGGGGAGTCATCACCTTGGTGTCAAAATCCTAAGCATGCTACCTTTAGATCATTTACATGTGTAATTTAACCATGGTTAGTTTTTAACCCAATATATAGTTAACCTAAATCTCTAGCCTATAAATACCAAGCTAAATCACTTCATTTCTCTTGCACCACCCCTTCTTAACATCTAAAGTCCTAAACCTAAAGGCATTTCTTATAGATCTTGTAAGAACATTCATGTGTTCTTGAAGAAAACTAGCGTTTGATCTTCGTTCTTGGAAGTTTTCAAGAAAGAGTCGTTATAATCTTCAAATAACTTCAAGTCTCCAAAAAGACGTTGTTATAATCTTCTATTATACTTTGAGCTTTCAAGAAGGCGTTGTTATAATCTTCTAATAGCCGTGGGTTTTCGAAGATTGCAAATTCTACGTCGAAGCTCCGTTAATATTTTATTTTTCCATAATACTCCAGTATTCTATATTAAGGTAAGTCTTTATAAGACTCAAACTTATTTAAATACTTATAAACTTGTTAGTTTATTTATTGAATTTATAAACTCTTAATATATAACATAATCAAGTAATCAAAATACATGTTTTACGTATTGAGCACTACAACACTAGGGAACTTCATGTGAGGGGTTCATTTGAGGAAAACGTTTCGACGAGTTGCTGGATTTACGATTTAAAGTGTCCTAGCTCCTCGAACGTTTACTGCATGACCTCTGAATTATGATGGCCCGAACGGTAGTACGAGATATACAAACTAAAACCATTTCTATAAACAAACATACAAATACTACATCATGATGACATATATAGGATGGTTTATGTTTTCCTAAACATTATTCCAAACCTAAGTCGCAACATTCTATTTTAGGTTGCTCGTAGAAGTTCACACGGCACATCCATCATCCTCATTATACATTTGATATCATTTACTCTAAGGTGAGTCATAGCCCCTACCCTTTTAATACTTGTTTTACAAACTCTTTGGGGGAGATACATGCTCAACTATTTTCATTTACTTTTATAAGTACTTTAAACTTTTACTGATTACCGTGAGTTCATAGCCCTACTTTTATTACTTAATTGTTTTACAAACCCTTGGGGGAGATACATGCTTTATTTTTAATTGAACACATTGCTTTCAAACTATATACTTATCTGATTGTTTTATTAGCACTAAGTTTCCGCATTTGCCAAACTTAAGTCCCTTAATCATGAATCATTAATCACTATGTGAGAGTGGGCGCGAATATTGTGAATAGATCTATTGGGATTGACGAATCCCCGTTTGTGTTGGCCCCATTAAAGGCAAACAAATGCACTATATTTGAGTAACATTGGTAAAAACGGCAATTTTACCTGATAGGGCACTCACCGACATTTTCCCCAATTAATTTTGGAACACGTTAACGCCTTGATTGCATGATGCTTAGTCTAATAATAACTGTTTTGGTTTTCAAACCATTGGTGTGAATTTATAACTCACACTACAAACATAATGTGTTCAACCATCAAACAAACTCTATGAATTCACTCAACCTTTGTGTTGACAGTTTTAAGCATGTATTTCAGGTCCATAATGTCGGAAGCTGGCACGGAAGAGCAAGGACTAGATCAAGAAGGCTATAAATTTTATTATCATTCGAAAACCAATTTAATGTATTTTGTAAACATGGAACCAACTGGGACCTCATTTTTGTAAACTCTGATATTTATATAAATCGAATGATAAATCTTTTAAAACGACTCCATTAGAGTACGTTTTCTATTGTTATCACTGTTGTGCCATGAAGTAACACCCAGTTTGAATTCCGCTGCGTATCACGAAATTGGGGGTGTTACACAAGCTGCTGGCTCAGATACTCGTCCACCCATGCTTGACAGAACTGACTACGATTCTTGGGCTCAACGAATCAGACTGTATTGCCTTGGAAAGGAAAATGGTGTCAACATCCTCAAATCCATTGATGAAGGACCATATCGAGTTGAGACGACTAGAGACATACTTGATACTAATGAAGATGGTACTCCTGTTTACGGAATGGACAGACCTAAGATGTATGATGAGCTTGATGATAAGGAGAAAAAGAGATTCGATGCAGACATCAGGGCTTCAAACATTGTTCTTCAAGGTCTTCCTAAAGACATCTACAAGCTGATCAATCATAACACAGATGCTAAGGCAGTTTGGGACAATGTAAAGATGCTTCTCTCAGGTTCAGAATTAACTATGGAAGACAGAGAATCCCAACTCTATGAAGAATTTGAGCACTTCAAGATGAAACCAGATGAGAATGTCTATGAGTACTATGTGAGATTTCATAAGTTAGTTAATGACATGAGGAACATCAGAATGACTATGCCTAACATTCAGTTGAACTCAAAATTTGTGAACAACATGAATCCCGAATGGCACAAGTTTGTTACCGCTGTGAAGCTCACTAAAGGATTGAAGAATACAAACTATGAGCAACTCTATGCCTTCCTCCTTCAGAATGAGAGACATGCTATGTTTGAAAAATTGATTCTCAATCAGTTCAAAACCAACCAAGGAGAGACCAGCTCGTCTAATGACTCTACAGCTTTCTACTCAAACATCGGAATCACAACCAAAGCATCACAAGTCATACCTTTGGGTAATGGTAATCACAAACTCATTCCTGATCCTATGTACAAACAAGCTGATGCTGATGCTCACGTGGGTAGCTTCATTAATCAACTTGCTCTTCTCATTAGTCAAAACATGAATACTCTCCCACAAACCAACAACAACCTCAGAACTACATCTAACCCACACAATCAAGCCACTGTTAAAGATGGAAGGATCGTGGTACAACCAGTTCAGGAAAGACAATATGATCAGGGACGAGGTGGAGCTGGGAGAGGTTATGTTGGCAACCAGAATCGAGGAAGGAATGGTAACCAAGGTCAAGCTAAGCCCATCAAATGCTATAACTGTGGTGGTGAGGGACACATTGCAAGGAACTGCACATCTCCAAAGCGTCCACAGAATGCTGATTACTTCAGAGATAAAATGCTGCTGGCACAAGCTCAGGACAATGGTGCTGCTTTGAATGAAGAGGAATTGTTGTTTCTTGCTGAGGGCAATGCCAAGACCTATGATGCAGATGTGGATGAGCAGCCTATTCAGGAGATAGGTCACAATCATCAGAATGCCTTTCAAGTCGCTGACTGTGATGCATACGACTCTGATGTGGATGATGGACCTACGGCACACACAATCTTTATGGCTAGCATTTCTCCAATGGTTTCTCCCAAGGTCTCTTCTTCACCACTAGCTGGGCCATCCCATGACAAGCTCATCTCAGAGGTATTAAAACTATACGATGATGCTGATGTGCAACAGATGCATGACAAAGTACAACCAACTGAAACTATTGAATCAAATGTTGAAAATATGGGCAATAACAATATTGTCCCATACGATCAATACGTGAAACAAAGTGAAAGTGAAGTTGTACCAAGTGATGCATCTTCTGCAGTCAACAATGACTATGTCTTTGATGAATACACTGCATGTGCTCCTGATGATTCCGTAATTTCTGAACTAAATGCCTATAAGGAACGTGTTGCTATTTATGAACAACGTGCAAAATTTGAGTTGACCACTCGTGAGCAGGAAATGGATGACCAAGTGAGTACAGTAATTAGAAAAAGTAAGTTTAGAGAAGAAGTATTGAAACAAGAATTACATTCCTTGCAAGAAAAACTTTCTAAAACAGCTAAGCAAAAACAAGAACTTCAAGAAAATGTGAAAATGCTTAAGCAAGAATTTAATGCAAAGGAATCAAAACTCTTGAGAGATTTTTCTAATCTGAAAACTTTGAAAAACAAACTTGAAAACAAGTTGTACATACAAGGAAACACCATTCAGACTGCTCACATGGTCACCAAACATCGAGTCTTAAGCGATAAGCATAGCATTCCCCTTGTTGAGGAACCAAATCCAGAGGTAATTAAAAAGGCTAGAAATGCTCATAAGGTGCTTTATGATGGTAATGAAGTCCTTAAGCCTAGGCAGAAACCTAGTTGCGTTGAGTGCACTGAGGAAGATAAGAAATTAAATGAAATCACTAGGGAAAAGATGAATAAGAAACAAAATGATCACAAATGCAAAGAGAAAAACATAATTATCTCTCCTCATGATTACAAGAAGGAAAACTGGATTTCCTTGAACAAGTTTAAACCTCAGACTTTGTTGACTCCCGAACATGTCTTCTGGAAAAAAGATTTAGATAAGCAGAAAGCGGAAAATATTGTTGAAACAAACCCTCCCCTTTGGAAAATGCCTAGAGCGACTGTGTATCCTCCTAATACACCAATGCATCTTGTACCTAGAACAATTGCCACTAAAAGCAAGACATTAATTAGCCAATACGTTATATTTCAACTATTTGTTGATTTTGAGAAAACTTGCAAGAAAAGGATCACACCCACTGGTATAACTGAAGGAGAAAGGGGTTTTGAACAAATGAAAGAATCTTATTTAACTGAGGTCATGCCCTTCTTTAAACTTCTAAAATATCACTTTGAGAGTCTTAAAAAGGGGGTAGAAAATGATATTAAGGGTATGGAAAAGGAATTTGATGCAATGGTTGTTGAAGTTAATGACTATGAGCGTGCACTGAAATATAATGAGATTGAAAGAAAGAACTTGCATACATTAAATGAGAATCTTATTACTGAATGTGTTGCTCAAGATGTGTTTTTCACTGCTTCAAATTGCTCTATTAATGCTTCCAAATTTCATGAACTATCTGTGGCCCTGAAAGTCTCCCATGATCGTGTCATTGAGCTTGAACAAACTAATTCTAAACTAAACGAGAAAATTGAACTGGATGATCACGACAATTTCGTTAAACATTTTTCTAAACTAGAAGTTGAACATTTTAATTTACAACTAAAATATCAACATCTTAAAGAAAATGTCAAAACTTCAAATGTCAAGACATCTTCAGATGCTCCAGAGTTTGATGCAGTTTTTCAAATTAACAAACGTGATGAACAGATCCAAGCTCAGTGCAACACGATCAGAAAGTTGAAAGCCCAAATCTCTCAATTAAAGGGTCAAACAAACAATATGACAGGCTCCCAAATGCCTCCTCCTTTAGATTCTCAGAATTCTCAAACGTTTCATCTTCAAAACCTAGTAAATGCTTTACAAAAGGAAAACGAAAGTTTTCTGGAAGAAAATGAAAAGGTTAAACGTCATTTCAATGAGTTATTTGAATCAATTAAAGTCACTCGTAACAATAACAACGAACAAATAGCTTCATTGCAAAAAGAAATTGAGAATCTGAAGAGTCAGGTTAAAGGGAAAATGCCAATGACCAATGGGGAAAATGGTGTATCAAAGGTTCACTCTTGTAATAAATATGCTTTGTCTGTGACATATGTCCCTCCTCATCTAAGAAACAACAAACTTGCTATTCAAACATACTTCTCATCCCTTAAGGATTGCCTAGAATGTCTGCGTGAGATTGTTGAAGAGGATAAGTTAGAGAAACCTCATGATAATGCAATAGGACATGCATGCCTATATGCCAAACGATCTCAAGAAATCTTAGAATGCTTGATCACAATATGCCCAAAGTCATTAGGTGAGAGAGTTAATCCTTTGATTCCATGCTCGATGCCTAAGGCCAAGCATGATATGCACTCGATTCCCAATGTTTTGAATATGAACCGTAGTGTGCCTTTAAGGGGTTCAGATTCTAGATCTGTCAATGCTAAGAAAGAGAACTCAAGTGTGCCTTCTAGGAGTACAAATCTCAGTACCTCTAGTGTTAAGAATGTGAACCGTAGTGCACCTGCATGTAGTTCAGATCCCAGCACATCTAAACAGGTGGTGCAAAGAGTAGTAAAACAAACTAATGTTCCCATTCCCTCTACAGGAGTAATCAGTGACATTAAAGGGAGCAGGTCAAAGTCTCAAGACAATACAAGGAATGATAGGACCTCGCAAGCTAAGAATCTGCACTGGAAAAGAGTAGAAGAACAATCTAGGAACTTTAAGTTTGAATCGAATAAAACGAATCGTGTTGATTCTAGTATTAGCCATAGGCGTACTGTAATTAATTCGAATTCTAATACTATTTGCAAACCTTGTACTGATGTCTGCTTGAATTCTGTTTCTAATCATGAATGTGGTGTTACTGTTCTGCCTAATGATGTTAATTGTCTAGTTAATATTGTTAATGCTAAAATTCTTGCTAAGAAGGCTAAAAGGCAAAAACGAAAGAAAGTTAGAAAACAGTGGAAACCCACAGGAAGAACATTCAGTAAAATAGGCTTTTATTGGACACCTGTTGGTCTTAAGACTAATCAGATAATGCCCACTAGAAAATGGATGCCTACTGGTAGAACTATTCCCTTAAGAAGTGATCACACTATGAACAGGGCTAATACTGACACTAGTACTGCATCTATTCACAACGATTCCATTGCCTCACTTTCTGATATGAATGCTTCTATTTCTGATGTGGGTGTTCCAAACATTGTTACTAACCAAATGGAACCCATTCTTGCATGGGGATCCCAATTATCCAGTTATCCATTCTTGTCTGTGTTCAACTGCAGATCGTTCAAATCGTTCTGTGGTACCTGGACTCAGGCTGTTCCAAGCATATGACTGGAGACCGGTCGCGGCTCATGAACTTCGTGAGCAAATTCATCGGGACTGTTAGATTTGGTAATGATCATTTCGGTGCTATCATGGGTTATGGAGATTATGTAGTTGGTGATAGTGTCATCTCTAGAGTTTACTATGTAGAAGGTTTGGGTCATAATCTGTTTTCTGTTGGTCAATTCTGTGATTCTGATCTAGAAGTTGCCTTCAGAAAACATACCTGCTTTGTTAGAGATCTTAATGGTAAGGAACTGCTAAAAGGAACTCGTGGGTCAAATCTTTACACCATCTCTATCGATGACATGATGAGGGCTTCTCCAATCTGCTTGCTATCAAAGGCTTCAAAAACAAAGTCATGGTTATGGCATCGTCGTCTCAATCACTTGAACTTCGGCACCATCAACGATCTTTCCAGAAAAGACTTAGTTGTAGGTTTACCTAGACTAAAGTATGAAAAGGATCATCTTTGTTCAGCATGTCAATTGGGAAAAAGCAAGAAGTATGCCCATAAACCCAAACCTACTAACTCTGTCACTGAAGTTCTTCATATGATTCATATGGATTTATGTGGACCTATGAGGGTGCAGAATATCTTTGGGAAGAAATATGTGTTAGTTGTGGTTGATGATTACTCTAGATTCACCTGGGTCAAGTTCTTAAGGACAAAGGATGAAACTCCTGATATCATCATCAAACTCATCAAACAGCTGCAGGTTCGACTAAACAAAACTGTCAGAATTATCAGAACAGACAATGGAACTGAGTTTGTCAACAAACAACTTAGTGAATTCTATGAAAGCGTTGGAATCAGCCATCAAAGAAGTGTTCCACGAACCCCTCAACAGAACGGTGTAGTTGAAAGACGAAATCGTACTCTTGTTGAAGCCGCTAGAACAATGCTGATCTACTCAAAGGTTCCAATGTTTCTCTGGGCTGAAGCAATTGCCACTGCATGCTACACACAAAATCGTTCCCTGATTCACACTATTCATGGAAAAACTCCATATGAACTTGTCCACAACAGAAAACCTAATATATCCTTCCTTCGTGTATTTGGTGCATTGTGCTATCCAACTAATGAGGGTCAAGACTTAGGCAAACTTAGAGCTAAAGCTGACATTGGAGTATTTGTAGGATATGCATCAAACAAAAAGGGATACCGAATCTACAACAAAAGAACCCAAAATATCATGGAAACAATTCACGTTACGTTTGATGAGCTGACCGGTCAAATGGCTCCTGGACACTCCAGCTCAGGACCCGCACTTCAAAACAGTCCCATTGGTTCATCTCTTGTTCCAAACTCCTCTCAAGAAACTCCATATGTACCTCCATCTGAAGATGATGTAAAGAAATTGTTTGATCCTATGTTTGATGAACTGTATGATTCAACTACTAATGAGGTGCTGATCCCTACAACAGAGGATGCTCATATTCCAGTGAATGAAGTCAATCCTTCAGTCTCAATATCTTTAAGTCAAGAAGCACCTGCTGCTGATCCTTCAGTCTCATCAACAAATCATCATTCTTCAAACGTACATCATGGAAATGTTTCTGGCATCAATGATGAAGTTAATCCCTTTGCTACTCCTGAAGATGCTCCATTTGAAAACATATTTGCTACTCCTGAATCATCATCAGAACCATCTTCTTCAGGAGACATCGACTCAGCTACCTCAGTTCCACAACAACTGCCACATGAACACCTCAGAAAATGGACTCACGATCACCCCTTAGACAATATCATTGGGAATCCCTCTCGTCCTGTATCAACCCGGAAACAACTTGCAACCGATTCCTTATGGTGTTTCTTCAACTCCGTACTATCTAAGATCGAACCAAAAGATGTTAAAACCGCTATGAATGAAGACAGCTGGTTCAATGCCATGCAAGATGAAATTCATGAGTTTGATCGTCTTGATGTATGGGAGTTAGTACCTGCTCCAGACTGTGCTATGATTATAGCTCTCAAATGGATCTTCAAAGTAAAACTTGATGAGCATGGTGATGTGTTGAAGAACAAGGCTCGATTAGTTGCTAAAGGATATCGTCAAGAGGAGGGTATAGACTTTGAAGAATCTTTTGCTCCAGTTGCTCGAATCGAGGCAATTAGAATCTTTCTGGCTAATGCTGCTAGTAAGAACATGGTAGTCTATCAGATGGATGTGAAGACGGCATTTCTGAACGGAGATCTTAAAGAAGTCGTCTACGTCAGCCAACCTGAAGGATTTGTGAATCAAGAGCATCCTACTCACGTTTATCGTTTGAAGAAGGCTCTTTACGGTTTAAAGCAAGCTCCAAGGGCATGGTATGATACACTGTCAAAGTTTCTTCTATCAACCGGATTCATCAAAGGAGCAGTTGATCCTACATTGTTCACCAGGAAGTCAGGCAAACATTTGATTCATGTTCAAATTTATGTTGATGATATTATTTTTGCCTCGACTGACCCAATGGAATGTGATCGTTTTTCAAATGAAATGAGTTCAAAGTTTCAAATGTCAATGATGGGACAAATGTCATTTTTCTTGGGATTACAAATTTCTCAAAGTCCCGGAGGCATTTTCATAAATCAATCTAAATATGCAACAGAGATTTTAAAGAAATTTGGATTTGATTCAAGTGACCCTGTTGACACCCCCATGATTGACCGAACCAAACTAGATGAGGACCTCTCAGGGATCATGATTGACCAAACGAAATATCGGAGTATGATTGGATCCCTGATGTATCTCACTGCTAGTAGACCAGACATCTTGTTCGCTGTTTGCATGTGTGCTAGATACCAGGCTAAGCCTACTAAAAAGCACCTTGAAGCAGTTAAACGGGTCTTTCGGTATCTCCAAGGAACCATCAATATGGGACTATGGTACCCGAAGGACACCGGTATGTCACTAACGGCCTATGCAGACGCTGATCATGCAGGTTGTCAAGATACTCGTCGAAGTACGTCAGGAGGTGCTCAGTTTTTGGGTGATAAGCTTGTGAGCTGGTCTTCAAAGAAGCAAATGAGTACTTCTATTTCCTCTACAGAGGCTGAATACATAGCCATGTCATCTTGTTGTGCTCAAATCTTATGGATGAGATCTCAATTATCTGACTATGGCTTTGAATTCAACAAAATCCCTCTGTACTGTGATAATAAAAGTGCTATTGCTCTCTCATGCAACAACGTTCAACACTCAAGAGCAAAGCATATCGACATTCGACATCATTTCATCAGGGAACAAGTGGAAAAAGGTGTGGTGGAACTATATTTTGTGAGGTCTGAATATCAGTTAGCAGACATCTTCACCAAAGCTCTTCCAAGAGAACGTTTTGAGTTTATTCTTCCACGACTTGGCTTGAAAAGCCTTCAACCAGAAACTCTCAAACGTCTTCAGGAGGAAGACGAGGAGTAAAGGTCTATCTTCATCTATCTCTTGTATATATCTATTCGAAAAACAAAACACAAAATTATAAAACCTTCAAAAATCAAATAGAAAAATATAAAACTTTCAAAATCCATAAAAAATTTGAAAAATTCGAAAAATCTTCAAAAAATATTGTCATTTTGTCATGTTTCTCTCGATTCGATAATATCTACGGTCTTGATGTTGTCATTCAAAGAATGACACGGGACTTTAGATGTTGTTCGAATCTTTTTTTTTTTTTTTTTTTTTTTTTAAAAAAAAAAAAAATTCAAAAAATCAAAAAAATATTTTTGGGAGAAAGAGAAAAAAAAATGGTTTATTGTCATTTTCAGGCAATAACCCGGTTTAAAAGAAAGAACAGAGCCATGTTTCACCATGTTGTCAAATTCCATGCTCTGATTCTATAAACAGTTATCTGCTGAAAACTAAATGCTTTGAAAAATAACTCAGTCTCTATTTTTGATAATCATCAGGACTTATTTGTCAAAATCTCTATCTCTCAATCAACAACCTATGTCATTGATTGAGGGGGAGAATGATTTCAATTAAATTAAAAAGTTATTTGGCATTAAATTGTTTTCAAAAGATATTCATGCATGTTTTATCAATGGAGTTTAAAGTCTTAAAATCCGATCCTTATCAGTTCAAACGCTTTCACAATCAAGTCACAATTCTCCTTAAAAGCTTTCAAAATCAATTTAAATGAATAAGAGATCACAAATCTCAAATGATTTGATAATTGTGATCGGGGGAGAATGTGTGATTTAAATTGGATTTAAACTGATAATTCGGTAAATGGTTTTATAAGGATGTACATGCTATCCTGCCCACATGTGACAAACGATTTCAATTTTTCAATGCACATGTTGAGGGGGAGCATCTATCTTAAACCTATGATTTGAAATGTGATCAACTTATCTCAATGTGCAGGTTCCCTCTAGTATGTGCAAATCTCTTTTCAAACCTCGAGGCACATATTGAGGGGGAGCGAATTTATGGAAACCTCATCCTTCCCGGAAATGCTCTATCTACTTGATTTAAGGTGGGAAGTGATGTTGATATCTTTTAGAAAATGGTAATCAAAGAAGTTAATTCTTTCTCTTGCCTCCGTGTGCAAAACTTTCTCAAATACTTGATGCACATGTTGAGGGGGAGTTCTCGTTCTAAAAATATCAAAAACAATTCAGGTACAAAATGCTTTGATAATATATCACAAGTATCTGAATTGATTTTCAAATGGTTTTCAATTGGATCCAATGGCAGATGAACAATACCAAATAGACCGACCAACTTTACTTTATGTACGGTGATATAAGGATGATAAGGTTAGGTATTGGTTCCCATGATCCGCCAGAACCGGAGGGATCTACCCAGGGACAATCCACTAGTTAGTGTAGAAGTCCTTAGGTATGATGATAAAAGGAGAAAAATGAGATATGGGAAGAGTGCAGACTAAGACTGAGCTAGTACTGGAATAAACCCAACAAGGTTCTAGCTATGAAGTCTCGGTAAGCACTGAAGGGGTTGAAGAATTAAAAAGAATTGAATGAGGAAAGGGTGAAAACAAATAGCCCTCCATTTAATCAACCTTAGGGCAGATACCGGGTTCAATTCATATGCTACTGATGGTAACATCGGTATTGAAGACAAGACGTCATGGACCCAGTGACGCACTGCACTTCAACTTTCCAAACCACTCAAGTTTCTCTTAAAAGGACTTGTTTCATTCTCACGGGGAACCAACATTATCTATCGACTTTCTCTTAGAGATTGTTGATATTGAAGAAGGAGACCCTCTCCCTAGTCTCCGGCACAGGATCCAAATATGCACAAATTGAGTCTAGAGCCACGAGATCATCAATAAATCTCATTAGGACACTTTCAATGAAGACTCTCTGTTTCACACAATGTGGAAAGGGAGAATATATCTTGAGTCCTACGCATTATCCTTGTGATATTGCCAGAACATCTGAGTGATGTGTTAACATATTCACAATGAAGATGGAAAGCCTTCTGGAGCCAACATCAAACAAGCTCCTGGTAGGTGGCATGTGAGATCTATTTTATGGATCAATCATGTGACAACTGAACAGAAACAATGGGGCGATTCAATCTCTTGAATCAATCCTGGTTCAGGTTATGGATTGACGGATACCTTTGAAAAACCGGTCTTGGTGCTTAACAACTCTTTTCTTTAGCACATCGACCGTGTACTCATTTTTCAAACCAAAAGGTATTTTTATGATTGATAATTGATTTTCAATAAAACCTTCGTTGTATTGCAAAAACAATTTCTATTGAGCAATACACGATTGTTTTTCAAATCTTTTTTCATCAATCAGTGGACTTAAAATTCGCTGGTTCACTCACTCCGTGTTGTCTTCTTTGAGACGTTCCGGTTTGAGAACAGCTAAAACAGCTGCGAAACCCTGTCAAGGAAATTCTTCGGAATTTTACCTGATCATAGGCAGTACATGTACTGATCAACGGGGAACCGTGGGCCGTGTACCTCAATTCAACGAAAGTGATCAAAGACACTTTCGTGCGATTTATTGCTAACTGTTGTATGCAGGTACACCCGACGTTTGCAACTGATCAGAATGAAGCGGTCAATCCATAGCCGCATGCTCACTTATCACATTCATCTCAAAAGAAATCATGATAAGTGCATCAATGACTCTGATATTTTCACTCCATGCTTCTGCTACGCTGCTGCCAATATCATGATTCAATAAATGCTTCCGCTACTCTGATGAGAAGATATCATGATCCAGAATGTGAGCATGTCGGTCCTAAAGTCACAACACCACAAAGGATGTCTTAGAGATTTTTGATAGTTGATGATCTCAAATGATGGCTCAAAATTATTATCACGTGGATCAGTAAAAGACCTCCACTTGGAGTATCCAAACATACAATGTGATGAATCTATGACTACGAGCTCAGGAGCAAAGGACTACATCAAGAATGCAAGATCAATTGTTAATGTAATATCTTTTTTTGTATTCAATGTTAGTTTGGTACATGATTGAGGTGACCTCCCTTAGGGGGAGATTGTTAGGAATTAGAAATTCCAGGTATTAAAGAGTCGGTCACCTCAAGTATTTGTAAATCGTTAGAAAGCTCGTAGTCGTAGTTATTTTAAGTTAAGTAGTATTTAGTTAAGTAACACCGTGGAGGACGGACGGGTCTTTACCCACTGTATGCCTGATCCACAGCCCGATGTGTGGCGATTTATGTAAGACTATAAATACTCTCTACCTCCCAAGGTAGAGAGTTGGAGCTCATAATAATATCTTTCACTTTCTCTCACTAAGTTCCCTAAACCTCTAACTTTCTCTCTCTAGAATTCCATCTATATGCTACTTTGTGTTATGGTTTGATGTGTATGTGAAAAGTTATATCTTACAGGTCCTTACCGTTCAACACAGAAAACCAAAAAACAAAACTATTCCCATCCCATTACTAAACCGATTTACTTACCATAAGCAAACATGGCGCCATCCTTCGGGACATGATACAAAATAGCCACAAATTTTACGAAAATTTTCACCTATTTTAACTCATTTCTCACTCAAAAAATCCAAAATTTTTTCCTCAAAACCACTAGTTTCTCGGTTAAACATGGCTGATGACCAACACCCTAAGATTTCATAAACAACCAAAAACCACCTCGGAACCACCCAAGTGGAAAACCTTTCTCGCAAGGAGAAAACCAACAAAAACCAGAAAAGGAGACTCACTAGCTATCTGGAAATAAGACAAAGAAACCTATGAGGGAAACACACGCGACAGATAACCTGTAACACCCCCAAATTTGGCAAAACGGAAGCATTCGGGTCGTGGGGTGCTACTAATTGGTATCACAACACATATTATAGAACAACGGTTTTACATTAAGAAAACTTATAAACAAATGTATAAAGTTTACATTATTCAAAATTAGTGCGGAAATACAGGCCCATAATAAAATAAAGTGGTCCCAAAAATGTCCAAGTATCATATGACCAAGCCATGCCAAAAGCCTCTAAAGCAAGTTGTCACGATAAACCTGAAAATACATGCTAAAAATGTCAACACGAGGTTGGTGAGTTCATAGGTTTGTAATAAAGTAATAAATCAGTTTTGCTGTGCATTTGGTAAATAAATAGGACAAGTGTGCTAACAATAATAAAGCGTAGGGCAAACCGATATAACACAGTCAAGCATATGGCTAGTCAGGTAACCACCCATAATCATATGTACTACATGTATGCCTACCAGCTGGAGCTAAAACATGAGCACTCTCACATCAAGTGGATTAAATCCATGACACGAGAACCACACAGAAATATCACACAGAAAATATAACACAGAATATCACGCAGAATAACCAGCAACCACCAGTGCTCCTAATGCAATTATATTCGTACACAAGCTTGTCTAAAATAATAAAACGAATATTTAACCACAACATTAAAAACTTGAAATAACTGAACAAGTTATTTAGCGAAGCACATAAAGTGTTTAAGACATCAAATCATTTGCAAATATTGGAATTTAATAACACAAGCATGTATTCTCCCCCAAAAGTGTTTCAAAACAAGTAAAGTAGAGGCTATGAACTCACCTCAGTCCGAAGGAATGCAAGGATTATAACTAACACGACTGGCATCAAGAAGCATAACACAACAATATCGAGAGTACAGGTACAATGGTACGGAATCGATACAACCTAATAAGAGTTTGCTATCTTAGAATAAATCTAGCAAAGCAAATGAATTTCCGAAAGGCAACGTGTCTTAGTTTTCGTGGAATATTCATATCATTAATTTCAAAAGTTCGTTATCAATATCTCAAAAAGTTTAGTTTTTAACGTTTTGTGTGGTGGTAAGAAAACACGGACTCGACCTAAATTCACGCCAAACGTAACTCACACTAAAGCAGAATGTATAACCCGATACATTATAATTAAGGAGTAGTCAAGAAATATTGACCAAGCCTCAAGAACGCACGCTAAAGCAACAAAACACATAAACGAAATTAAGCAAGTGAGGCACAATTAGCAAATAATGAAAAGGTAAATAGATGGCTGAGTTTTGATCATTTACCCGATAACCCAACCTAGATTAGCTAAGAATTATATGTTTTAAGTATAACATAGTTTTAACATAATAGTGAATGAAAAAGGTTTTATCCTTAACAACTATACTTTTTGCTCTAAAACCAGCTCTTAATCAAAATAAGTTTCTAACGGTAATATTCATTAAGCATAAAAAAAAAGGTTTAATATGACTCGTTAATCAAAATACGTTTCGATAACAATTAATCCGGTTTGATGAGTTAAAATATCTTAAAGGATTTAATAGTCCATTTGGATAGTAATTATTAATCTGGTTGTATGTTTAATAATTATCGTCTTTACAATCGAATGATAGTCTATTAAATCCAAATACTATTATCAATCCGGTTTAAGTCCAATATGAGATAAATGTCCAAATTGTCCAATTAAATTAAAACTGATATATGTCCAAGTATTCCAAGTCTCAACTCGTATAAATAATGTTCGATAAGTATTTATTTGTCAATACCAAAACTAATATCCCAATCGAATCCCATAGTCTAAAATACTCCCGAAACGTAACCCGAAGCAATTAATAGTCACACGCAAAAATAAGCAATACCAAACCGGACAAACAACTACACAACACGCCACCCTCTATCGTGACTGAACAACAAATCCGACATGAATAAATTATCAAACACGCATAATTTGAGCGGGTCCTATCCAAGACCTATAATCAAGTCAAACGCAACAACCCATGGGTGTTTCTTGTGAACCGCAACGCACAATTCAAATAATACCCATGTTCAAGTTAACAACATCACATATGAGACTATACAATGTCTACAACATGAGCCAAGAGAAACTGTTATGAGCGAAACCAAATCTGAAACATAAGCAGATCAAGACACAAGCATTACACGACCAAACACGACACTAGATTCATTTCTTACTACTCGATTTGTTCTTAAACCATGACAAGTAACAAACCGGGTCGGCTCGACCTGTAGACAACCCAAAAACAAAACTGCTACCCATGCTTCTTACCACACGACATCGAAACAGTTTCATTCTCATTTCATTTCACCACACGAATCGATTAACAATTAAAAACGTTTTAATCTCATTTTTTTGTCTCCACGAAAACATAACACCAAGGTTTCAAAATCGGTTTTTAACATAAATCGACAACATGAGTTGAGGTTTTAGACTTACCAAAACAAGGAAGACGATAAAATAGAAAGAGAGACGTCGTGATGAGGAGCGGAGTACGAACCCAAAATAGCCTACTGCGAGCCTCGTTCACCTTCACACCCGATGTAAAAAACCCACGATTCATCCATTTCTTGACCAAAAGAAAGGGTGGCAGCAGCTGTACATAGCACTGGAGTCAGGTTGTTGCTACTGGTGGTGGCCGGCGAGGAGGAGTGGTGGCGGCAGCAAGGTCGTGGCTTGGTGTGGTGACGGCTGGGAGTGAAGATGAGGAGAGGAGAGACAGCCGGTTATGGGTGGAGGAGGGAGTTAGGTTTTGGTGATAATAAGATAAGAAACCCTATTATATCTATTTTATAGTCCCAAAACATCAAATTACAACTTGCAATCTTTCCAAATCTCAAGGGGTGCGGCTGAAATTATACTCCAGGGACCAGACGCATAAATTTCACCATCTTTTATAAAAATATAGCTCGGGACTTGTTTAGGATCATTAAAAGTCGTCCGAGAATTTAGAACTTGCGCGGCTAATGTTAAAATGATTTTTCTAATAATATTAAGTAGTCACACGACTTGATTTCTTGTAAATAGTATAATAAATAAGTTCAATTGTTTATCGATTTTATATTTTGTGTTGGTACGCGTTATGTGCTGTTTACCACGTTCTATGATAAAGTTTCGATTTTGAGTTTCAAATTGGCTCGGGAAAGAGTCTGAGGTGAAAAACAAGTAATAATAAATATATTTTATTATTATAATATGTTTTGAAAAATTCACGGATGCTACAGTCTACCTTCCTTAAAGGGAATCGCGTCCTCGCGATTCAGTCCGAGTTATCCGGTAGTAGTCTCTTAGAAGAGATGATGATACGTGTAATAGATTTGAGTTTCACCGGGTTGTTCATGGGTTTCTCAGAAGAGGTGATGGTATATTGATACCCTAGTTCAACGCGTCTTCTACCAATAAGAGGATCTTATCGTAGGGAGTGAATGGGGTAATTTGTAAAATGAGGAGACAGTGTCGAGACTTGGTAGATGGTTATCTATGGTTTCAAGCAGATATGTAGGATTCACTCATAAAGTTTGGTTTAGTTATAAAAGAAAATATTAGTTGTTCAGTTTTATGAGGTAGTAGTATAAAATACTTTCCAATAGAGTAAATAGTTTATAAAAGGGTTTGTAAAATGGCTTAGAGTAGTAGGGGAAAAAAATTCATTGCTTATAATATATCAATATGGTCAAAAATTTTGATTTCATGACTGATCAGTAAAACATTTTGAAAGATGATCGCAAAATATTCTGTAACAAAGTCATAATTTCCAAAAGGATTTCGACTACCAACCGATATCCAATCAAATTCCAAATACGAGTGAACGTCTACAGGTCCAAACGGTTACGCTAAAAGCATGCACGGCGATAGAGCACAAGGTATATCATAAAAAGAGTAGCTTCGATGGAACAACATCGATCGAAGACAAGGCTTGAGGTAGAGGCGCCTGTATTGAGACCAACGGAATAAGCGAATCCAAATCCACGACGAGGCTTAAAGTCACAAAATCTCACAAACCAAATTCGAACATAGCCAAAATCGCTTCCAAACACTCCAGTAAACTCAAATGACTTCACGCAACCCGAATGCAAACTTGTGGCCAACCGGGTCTAACTAGACGCGATACGAAACAAGTTCAGATGGTTCCAACGATTTCAAAAGTAATCCGAAGCCATATCATGACTGGACGGTGATAAAAAGCGTTCCATACAAGCAGAAGAATATCGCGATAAACAAGAATTGTGATACCAATGTGTCGAGTGTAGGGGTAAGCTTTTATAAAATTAAATGCTCGTTTACACACACACAAATTTTTACCCTTTTTCTGAAATCAAACCAAAAACTAACCGGACATAATACTATTATAACTACTCCAAGTATCGCAAAATTCACCTTTGAGACGGACATAGGTGATCAGTCTATGTCCCACTGTCCCTGGTTGAATATAGGTGATCAGTCTATATTCACTCGAGGTTCAATGAATTTTGATATACTTGACTTAGTTACTCTAGCATCATGTCTTTCACTTCCCAAAATCCATTTTCAAAAGACTAAAACAAGTGTCTAAACTCAAAGTCGAAAGATGAGATTGCGTATAGAAAGTGACGCAGCGTTACAATAAGTGTGATACGTAAGCATAAGTATGTCGAAGATACCTATAGCACATAGCAAAAAATAAAAGGATATACACATTCAATAGTAAGACACACATCTCATCAAATTTATTAGTAACCAAAGTCACAAGTGAGGCATCAGCTTGGCAGGCAGGCACGTGTCGGTCATATGGTTAAATTTTCGCAAAAGTGGTTATAGTCTAGGTTTTGAAAATTACCCAGTTCCCTATAACATTGGCTCTGATACCAACTGTAACACCCCCAAATTTGGCACAACGGAAGCATTCGGGTCGTGGGGTGCTATTAATTGGTACCACAACACACATTATAGAAAAACGGTTTTACATTAAGAAAATTTATAAACAAATGTATAAAGTTTACATTATTCAAAATTAGTGCGAAAATACAGGCCCATAATAAAATAAAGCAGTCCCAAAAATGTCCAAGTATCATATGACCATGCCATGCCAAAAGCCTCTAAAGCAAGTTGTCACGATAAATCTGAAAATACATGCTAAAAATATCAACACGAGGTTGGTGAGTTCATAGGTTTGTAATAAAGTAATAAATCAGTTTTGCTGTGCATTTGGTAAATAAATAGGACAAGTGTGCTAACAATAATAAAGCGTAGGGCAAACCGATATAGCACAGTCAAGCACATGGCTAGTCAGGTAACCACCCATAATCATATGTACTACATGTATGCCTACCAGCTGGAACTAAAACATGAGCACTCTCACGTCAAGTGGATTAAATCCATGACACGAGAACCACACAGAAATATCACACAGAAAATATCACACAGAATATCACACAGAATAACCAGAAACCACCAGTGCTCCTAACACAATTATATTCGTACACAAGCTTGCCCAAAATAATAAAACGAATATTTAACCACAGCATTAAAAACTTGAAATAACTGAACAAGTTATTTAGCGAAGCACATAAAGTTTTTAAGACATCAAATCATTTGCAAATATTGGAATTTAATAACACAAGCATGTATTCTCCCCCAAAAGTGTTTCAAAACAAGTAAATTAGGGGCTATAAACTCACCTCAGTCCAAAGCAATGCAAGGATTATAACTAACACGACTGGCATCAAGAAGCATAACACAACAATATCGAGAGTACAGGTACAATGGTACGGAATCGATACAACCTAATAAGAGTTTGCTATCTTAGAATAAATCTAGCAAAGCAAATGAATTTCCGAAAGGCAACGTGTCTTAGTTTTCGTGGAATATTCATATCATTAATTTCAAAAGTTCGTTATCAATATCTCAAAAAGTTTAGTTTTTAACGTTTTGTGTGGTGGTAAGAAAACACGGACTCGACCTAAATTCACGCCAAACGTAACTCACACTAAAGCAGAATGTATAACCCGATACATTATAATTAAGGAGTAGTCAAGAAATATTGACCAAGCCTCAAGAAAGCACGCTAAAGCAACAAAACACATAAACGAAATTAAGCAAGTGAGGCACAATTAGCAAATAATGAAAAGGTAAATAGATGGCTGAGTTTTGATCAGTTACCCAATAACCCCAACTAGATTAGCTAAGAATTATATGTTTTAAGTATAACATAGTTTTAACATAATAGTGAATGAAAAAGGTTTTATCCTTAACAACTATACTTTTTGCTCTAAAACCAGCTCTTAATCAAAATAAGTTTCTAACGGTAATATTCATTAAGCATAAAAAAAAGGTTTAACATGACTCGTTAATCAAAATACGTTTCAATAACAATCAATCCGGTTTGATGAGTTAAAATATCTTAAAGGATTTAATAGTCCATTTGGATAGTAATTATTAATCTGGTTGTATGTTTAATAATTATCGTCTTTACAATCGAATGATAGTCCATTAAATCCAAATACTATTATCAATCCGGTTTAAGTCCAATATGAGATAAATGTCCAAATTGTCCAATTAAATTAAAACTGATATATGTCCAAGTATTCCAAGTCTCAACTCGTATAAATAATGTTCGATAAGTATTTATTTGTCAATACCAAAACTAATATCCCAATCGAATCCCATAGTCTAAAATACTCCTGAAACGTAACCCGAAACAGTTAATAGTCACACGCAAAAATAAACAATACCAAACCGGACAAACAACTACACAACACGCCACCCTCTATCGTGACTGAACAACAAATCCGACATGAATAGATTATCAAACACGCATAATTTGAGCAGGTCCTATCCAAGACCTATAATCAAGTCAAACGCAACACCCCATGGGTGTTTCTTGTGAATCGCAACGCACAATACAAATAATACCCATGTTCAAGTAAACAACATCACATATGAGACTATACAATGTCTATAACATGAGCCAAGAGAAACTGTTATAAGCAAAACCAAATCTGAAACATAAGCAGATCACGACACAAGCGTTACATGACCAAACACGACACTAGCTTCATTTCTTACTACGCGATTTGTTCTTAAACCATGACGAGTAACAAACCGGGTCGGCTCGACCTGTAGACGACCCAAAAACAAAACTGCTACCCATGCTTCTTACCACACGACATCGAAACAGTTTCATTCTCATTTCATTTCACCACACGAATCGATTAACAATTAAAAACGTTTTAATCTCATTTTTTTGTCTCCACGAAAACATTACACCAAGGTTTCAAAATCGGTTTTTAACATAAATCGACAACATGAGTTGAGGTTTTAGACTTACCAAAACAAGGAAGACGAGAGAATAGAAAGAGAGACGTCGTGATGAGGAGTGGAGTACGAACCCAAAATAGCCTACTGCGAGTCTCGTTCACCTTCACACCCGATGTCAAAAACCCACGATTCATCCATTTCTTGACCAAAGGAAGGGGTGGCAGCAGTTGTACATAGCACTGGAGTCAGGTTGTTGCTACTGGTGGTGGCCGGCGAGGAGGAGTGGTGGTGGCAGTAAGGTCGTGGCTTGGTGTGGTGACGGTTGGGAGTGAAGATGAGGAGGGAGGAGAGGCAGCCGGTTATGGGTGGAGGAGGGAGTTAGGTTTTGGTGATAATAAGATAAGAAACCTTATTATATCTATTTTATAGTCCCAAAACATCAAATTACAACTTGCAATCTTTCCAAATCTCTAGGGGTGCGGCTGAAATTATACTCCAGGGACCAGACGCGTAAATTTCACCATCTTTTATAAAAATATAGCTCGGGACTTGTTTAGGATCATTAAAAGTCGTCCGAGAATTTAGAACTTGCGCGGCTAATGTTAAAATGATTTTTCCAATAATATTAAGTAGTCACACGACTAGATTTCTTGTAAATAGTATAATAAATAAGTTCAATTGTTTATCGATTTTATATTTTGTGTTGGTACGCGTTATGTGCTGTTTACCACGTTCTACGATAAAGTTTCGATTTTGAGTTTCAAATTGGCTCGGGAAAGAGTCTGAGGTGAAAAACAAGTAATAATAAATATACTTTATTATTATAATATGTTTTGAAAAATTCACGGATGCTACATAACCTTACAACCCTGTATGTGTCATCCTTCTCAAAGACGCCAACATGGTTCTACGGGAGATACCACTATCTCAGGTCACTCACACAAACTCAAAAATCACAAACACAAGGGGTTCAAAGGATAGTGAGGGATGTTGAAAGATGTTAGGAAGGAGGTCCGACAAACGTACAGTCTAAGTCACGATACACGCACTTATTCAGTCATGGCGCTCAGGAACGAAAAGAATCAATGAGGTCATGGAGACCTGGCAACGTACCCCACCGAGAGGTATTTTGTGGGACGTGTTCATACCATCATCTGATCCATTTTTATACCAACAATGATTGCCTCACATATAGTGAGCAGAATATACATGGACGAAGGAAGTTATTGGGATTTATAAAATCCGGTAGTTAAATACTCGGTCACCTCAATTATATGTAATCATTAGAAAGCTCGTAGTCGTAGTCGTTTAGTTATAGTTAGTAGTTAGTTAAGTAACATTGTGGAGGACGGACGAGTCTTTACCCATTGTATGCCTGATCCACAGCCCGTAGGTGGCGTATATTGTAAGACACTATTATTACCCTTTGCCTAGCAAGGCAAAGGGTTGGAGCTTCATAATAATTTTTTCTTTCTCTTACTAGAAGTTCCCATTTCTCTCCACTTTCTCTCTCTAGAACCTCATTCATTCGAATACTTGTGTTTATGATTGTGTGTTTATGAAAACCAATATGCTACAAATAGTATCAAGAGACATGGTTTGATCATCTACTTTACATGTTCTTGGATTCTTAGTTGGTTTTCATAAGTTTTGGGTTTGAATGAATTTAGAGACATTTTCATCATTTTGATCTTATTTAGTGTTAAAGTTTAGATTTTGATTGTACTTTTGTGCTTAGGATCATCATATTAGTCTAGTTTTTGGTTTGGGAGGCTAGATTCATATTGGTTGTAGTGTTTTTGATTGGAAAAGTTTGGTTTTTGAAGTTATTCAAGGGTGTGGTTTGTCTCTCGTACAGTAATTCTTCATTGTGGTTTGATATATTTTGGGTGAGATTTGTTCTTATTTTCCTGCAATTTTTATCTTTTAATCGTTGCGGTTTGAGTACTTTGTGCATGCGAGTTGATTCAAATCGCTACGAGTTGATAGATTTTATATGCGATTTGTTGTTTCTGGTGCGGTTTGAGGTAAAAAGGACAAAAGGACAAGTAGTGGGTGCACTATTGAAAGTGACTTGTCCCCTGGCGAGTTGTCAAAGACTGCGATTTGTCATCTGCGGTTTGTTAAAAGGTGCAATTTGATTGATGCGGTTTGTAATCCTGCGATTTGATTGCTGCGGTTTGGTAATCCTGCGATTTGATTGTTGCGGTTTGGTTATCCTGCGATTTGATTGTTGCGGTTTGGTAATCCTGCGATTTAATTGTTGTGGTTTAGTAATCCTGAGATTTGATTGCTGTGGTTTGGTAATCTTGAGGTTTGTTACTGCGATTTGTTGCATGCGACTTGGTACACTGCGATTTGTTACTTGAGATTTGTCATTTCTTTTGTGTTAAGTTTTACGGTTTTCTCTTAATTTAGTAAAATCTCGCGAAAGAATCTATTTCCCGGTTTAATCAAAGAGTAATAAAATCCCGTGTATTTAGGAATCATATCTACAATCATCTCTTCCGTTGCTGATGACGTTCAAGCTGAAGGGTCCGATACTCATCCTCCAATGCTTGATATAACTGATTATGAATCTTGGGCACAGAGAACTAGACTGTACTGCTTGGGCAAAGAGAATGTCGTAACATCATTAAGTCAATTGATGAATCCAAGGACGAAGTTGGTTACCACTTTATGGTGGCCTACGAGACTTAATCATGCATGAATCCCACAAATCTAAATATTCCGTACATCCAGGATCTGATAAGATGTATCATGATCTAAAACTACTCTACTGGTGGCCAAACATGAAAGCCGACATTGCCACCTACGTCAGTAAATGCCTTACTTGTTCCAAAGTGAAGGCTAAACACCAAAAACCATCCGGTCTCTTACAACAACCAGAGATTCCGATATGGAAATAGGAACGAATCACAATGGATTTTATCACTAAACTCCCAAAGACATCCAACGGTTATGACTCCATCTGGGTCATAGTTGATCGTCTCACAAAATCCGCACACTTTATACCAATCAAAGAGACTTACAAGATGGATCAGTTGACTCGAATTTATATCAAATAAATGGCATCAAAACACCGTGCACCAATCTCTATCATATCTGACCGAGATGGTAGATTTACCTCAAACTTCTGGCAGTCACTCCAAGACGCCTTCGGAACAAACCTAGACATGAGTACAGTGTATCATCCACAAACCGATGGTTAGAGTGAACGAACCATTCAAACACTGGAAGACATGCTTCGAGCTTGTATAATCGACTTTGGAAAAGGATGGGATAATCATTTACCATTGGTCGAATTCTCCTATAACAACAGTTATCACGCAAGTATCAAGGCAGCACCCTTTGAAGTACTTTACGGTCGAAAGTGTCGATCACCTGTCTGCTGGGCCGAAGTGGGGGATGTTCAACTTACTGGTCCAGAACTTATTCGTGAAACAACGGAGAAGATCATACAAGTCAAGAATCGGTTACAAGAAGCAAGAGATAGACAGAAAAGTTATGCCGATACACGACGCAAAACTTTGGAATTCCAAGTTGGAGACAAGGTTATGCTAAAAGTGTCACCTTAGAAAGGTGTCATACGATTCGGTAAACCTGGAAAACTAAACCCGATATACATAGGTCCATTCAACATCCTAGCTAGGTTTGGTCCAGTGGCGTACAAACTTGAGCTTCCATCAGAACTCAGTAATGTACGTCCCACTTTTCATGTATCTAACTTAAAGAAATGTTTATCAGATGAATCGCTTGTTATTCCACTCGATGAACTCAAACTCAGCGACGATCTGCACTTCATTGAACAACCTGTCGAGATCATGGACCGAGAGGTCAAACAACTAAAACATAGTCGAATACCAATTGTTAAAGTTCGCTGGAACTCCCAACGTGGTCCAGAATATACATGGGAACGAGAAGACCAAATGCGTCAGAAGTACCCCCACCTTTTCATAGGAACATCACCATCAAGTAACAATTAAATAACGAAGACGTGATTTCTCTAACAGGGGAAGACTGTAACCACTCGCATTTTCAGGTTACCTTTTTCATTTTTGAAAATTCACTATTCACTTTCACTATTCATCCCGTAATTTGTTTTTTACTATCATGACAAGATAAATGAAACTCGACAAGTCGTCCTGACGACGTACGTTGAATCCATACAGAACTGATTTCACAAAACCGTGTCTGAGAATTACTTTAGGGTTTAAACGTCATTCGGGCATCCCGATATGTCCATAAAACACTGTAAACATTAGAAATATGTAATTATGCCGTTTTACGATAATTCCACAAGTTTTGGAATTTTACGTTTTCCAGTTCTGCGTTTTACGCGAATTACGCGTTTTTTACCCGCGTTTCCAGCTTTAAACAGCATTTTAGCACCCAATGAGACTTATCACTCATTTTATGTTTTTATATGGAATATAATGATGAGTTTCATCATTCCTGAAAGTTTCGTATTTTTACGATACCCAGTTTTACATTTTATGGCTTAACAACTTACGGTTGGCATTTAACGGAACCAAAACACACTCTAAAACCAAGATAATACCAAGAATCATCACCTAGCCACCTATACCCCCTTTGTGACCGCCTCTTAGGGGATGAGTCACCTAGGGTGTGTCTTGATCTTATACCTTGAAGTCTAGGATGATTACATGTGTAAAACTTACTTAAGAAGCTTAGAAAAGTCAAGGTTTCTAACCTCCTCAAATCCATATAAATACCCCCCCCCCCTCCCCTCCATATTTTGTCCATATCCACCCCAAGACACACCTTCCATTTTTGATTTCCAAGAGCTAAGTATTCCAAGTTAGCTAAGAAGTTCAAGTAAGAAGTTTACTACATTAAAACCTTAGTTAGTTAAGTGATTTCTCTTGAGTTTTGATTCACTCAAGTCACTTAAAAATTCATCACCAATCTTTCAAGAATACAAGTAGTTTAGAAGGGTGCCAAGGTGTGGAAAGTTTGCTCTATCAAAGTCCTAAGTGCTCAATCAAAGTCCTAATCCTTACTAGTTACTCCTTTCTTGATTGAAAGCCAAAAGTTGTAAGCAACTAATCACCACCATCACTCCATTATCTCATGTTTATTATTCCTAATCTTGTCGACTACATGCTATATATATGGTTACTATGTTGATTCATGATGTACATATACTCAATCACATTTTTTAATTCACATATTGTTGTAAATTAACAAACTAGTAAAACTAGTCATATTCTACACATTTGAGGTCATTAAAACCAACTACATATAGAATTGGTAATTTACATATTATTTGTAGACAAGATAAAAAGGAAAACATAGCAACTTGAATCACCCGAAATGGACAAACGAGTCAAAAGTCATGGTAAAGAGAAGTTAGCAAAACCTAGAAACGCCGAAATAAGCTTACTGTTGAATCTGCTTAAACATAAGTGGCACTTTTGGTCTGAAACATCAAAAAGTTAAAACACGAAAGTTGTCCGGAATGATGTTTTACGTCTATCATGCGGAAACTCGGCCTAAAAAGGCCAAACGATAAAATTTTCTGCCTAAAGTTTTTAAAACAGTTTTTATCGGCAAAAGTTTGGATTTTAACAAGTTAAGAATATAGAAACCATGTTATTATCATAAATAGTTACATATTACACTAACAAACTTCATTCAACCTTTGGAATAGTGTTTTCGTAAGTAACAGAAAAATGACCATTTTACCCTTTTTCGTCGATTTTAACTAAACTTCATTTTTGACCATGTTAATAAGTTATGATCACTAGTAATCGATGAAAACTTGTAAAAACTAGATATTTACTAAAGACATGATAAACTTGTAACTTGTATTTACAAAACATATGTTTTATATACTAAGTGCTACAATACTAGGGAGCTTCATGTGAGGGGTTTCATTTGAGTAAAACGTATCGACGAGTTGCTGGATTTACGATTTAAAGTGTCCTAGCTCCTCGAACGTTTACTACATAACCTCTATGTTAGTGCAAATATTACGATATTTAATCTATACAGTCTCGTTTGTTTTGATTGATGACAAACATGTAACTTGTAATACATAACGTAAAATGTACAAGTTACTTGTAATCACACTTTGTCTCAACATACATTCAACACCTCTCGATGTCTCAAGTCCTCGTATGTTACAACACAGGTTCGTACATGTTTGTTATGTGGCATTATGATCAAACCCATTAACAAATCATTTAGAATGTTTAAAATACATTTAGAGTCACTAAGTATTTTAATAGGTTAACCATTCTATTTCGAACATCATTTTACATTTTGCATTCACAAGTATTTCAAAAGGTAACTAGACATTTTATTAACTAGTTACATAATACATTTTACAAGTTTACCTTGATAAACCTTTTAATCTAAAAATGGAAATACATGTTACATCATGTCATGCATCATCTTTGAAATCCTTGGAAGATCACTTGAATATTTTGGTTAGATTGATACTCAATAAATCAAATGTGATCTTAGTAAGATTTGGTAATATCTTGCAAAGATTTGAAGAAAGATTTTTTAGATTTTATGTCAGGTACCCACGGTACCAAATTGTATAAAGGACGGAACCCTTTTAAGGGGTCCGTGGTCCGTGGACGCTCCTGTCCACTTTTGGCTATAAATAGAAGCCCATTGTTTTCCCATTTCTTCATCACCTCAAAGCAAATCTTCTCCACCTTCTTGCATACATTTAGATCAATCATTAACAATGTAGTAACACACATTAAACACCCTAATGATCATGATCATAATGCTTCTAACATTCATCTTTGTTGTAAGCATACTCTTTGATCAACCAAGGAAATCTTGGAGATCTAGCCATCCCCACTCACCACAAGTTGAAGATCTATCACAAGAAGTTTAGGGAACTTGTGATCTTCATCATGAAGGCTTCCTATCAATGGAAGTTCATTTATAAGTAGTTATTCATATCCATTAGACATTTGTGTCATGGATCATTAGTGTAAACATCATTGCATCATAACAACACTTTCACCAAACTAGATTAGATGGTTTATGTGTTTGTGCCATAAAACACAAGGTTTGTTATGTTGGGCCATAAAACATAGTGGGAGTGGTTGTACCCTTGAAAAGAACTCGACATCTAGCTTAGTGTCGGAAATATTGTATAGGCGACGTTAGGTTGGTTCTACCTCGAACTAGAACCCGGTATTTAGCTTTGTACCGGAAAAAGTGTAAGCGACGATTGTAAGGTTTTCTCCGCCGAGAAGGGAGCTTGTTGATTTAGTGAAGTAACTCTCGAGTTGGGTACTCGGGGAGTGGAGTAGGGCGGAAAGGAGATCCGTGACCGAACCACTATAAATCCTCGTGTTCGGTTTGCACTTTCCTTTCTTTATCTCTTTACTTTTATAATTGCTTGTGATGTGGTTTGATGTTTATGCTTGTGTGACAACTTGGTTTACTATGCTTTATATTAGTTACAAACAATAATTGATACTTTCATATTATAACAAGCTTCATAAACGATTTGATACTAAAGATCTAACGTTTTTAAACGGTAACGTATTCACCCCCCCTCTACGTTTTCACAATTGGTATCAGAGCCACGTAGCTCGTATTTTCAAAACAAATGGTTTTTAAAATAGAGTACGATCCATGTATCAAATTACCATTGAAGCGAAAAATAATATGAAAAATGCATTGCTTGTTATACTTAGAAATTTTGTTGTTAAATGTAACTTTGTATACAAGCTTGAAGGTTTTCTTGAAAAGTAAAATAAAAAAAAAGTTTGTTGAAAGAACTAGTAAGTATTGTATTGTGTGCTCATAGAAAATTTACGAAGAAATATGATTTTAAAAAAGTGTTTGGGATAACTATAAATCTAGTTGAAAAATCACCTCCGTAAATGTTTAAGATAAGTTACATAAGTAGATATATTGTTAAATATGTGTATTATATGTTTACTATGAAATCTAGTAAGTCGCACACGTTTTCTCTATGTCAAATACTAGTTTTGGTGAATCTGTCTCAGAGGACCACGGCACCAAATCTTATAAAGGGCGGATCCCTTTATTTGGTTCCGTGGAATCCGTATGTACACTATGCAGTTTTTTGGGCAACTTCAAAAAAATCATAACTAATTAACCGTAAGTCCGTACGAGTCGAGCCACCTATCATTTTAAAGGGAATTGAGTCTACTTTCATTTAAAAATACTCTCATGGCCTGAGTCTAATTTTAAATAAGTGAAATAGACCAAATACTACAGTATGTCTAAAATATTGAGTTTCGCTTTAACATAAAAACTCAAAATTTTGAATCAAGCAATTTAAGTTGGTATTCTTAGAACTTTGATACAACTTCCTTTGAAACTAAATAATTTGGTAATATGTTTAAAGGAAACTAATCAAGCTTGGTATACATCGTCATATTTAAACGCAAAATGACGAAAAGTGTCTTTCTTGTTATGATATGCTAAATGACCACTTGTTTATGTTGTTTGCATATATGTTGCTTGCTTATTTTTCAAATTGTTGTTTACACTTGTTTGTTTGCATAATATAAGTGTCAATCTTGCCATGTTATTTATTCACTTGCTTGACGATTTCTTGTTTATGCACAATAGGTTATTTGCTAGATTTTGTGCACTAAGTTGGAAAATTATTTTACCATCGCTTGTAGAATTAGATCACTTCGTTTGCATAGGTTACTAACATCTCGCATAACTTATGAAATGTCATAACTCACTTAGCAATGAGTACTAAGTAAATTAGTCAAGTACTTTGAAAAATGAAGGTGTTAAGAGAGTGTTTGGTACAAGGACAAAAACAATGTTGTATGATGTAATTTATTTGTTTTTACTTTGTAGGATGATAATATGACTTAAAACAATGTTGTATGCTAACCGGTTTATGCAGGTGGATAGCACAAGTGTGTTATCAAATTTTACCCATTTTCACTTTTATGTGAAAATCGTTAGCCCTTGGTCAAAGTCTATGCTCCACTATATTTGTATATGTGGTATCGACTTTTCCTAACTAGAAGTAATTAATGTCACATGTTTTAAGCAAAATTTCAGGTTTCGGAAAACTCCCCGACACCTAAAAAATGGGTCTGTGAACTTTTCTGATGTCCACGGATCAGACGGCACCAAAATGTTGGTACCGTCTGTTATTTATTTTGGTACCGCCATACCTGTACAGGCGGACCAGGCGGCACCAATTTAAGGGTTCCGGCTGTGTAAAGAAATGGTGCCGTGAATCCTACAGGTAAGTTATTGAATTTTACTAAATCCGGTAATCTAATTTACCAAACTTCGTTTCTAGGATAGTTGTTAATGCATATCTTTCATACCTCACTCAACACATCCTCAATGGATTAACTTAGGATGTTTGACATGATTTTAGACACTTCCATCTCATTAGAAACTACCATCTTTGTATGGATTAACATCAAATCCATGAATACTTAGTTCCATAAATCAACACATTCAAGATGATCATTTTCACACCTTCACTGTTACTTTTCTTCAAGCTTAGCATTTCTTAAAGTAAAATCAAAATGACTAAATCCTTAACCTCAAATAAGCCACTTAAGAAAACCACTAGGATTAGCATTCGATCTTGTTGCTTCATAAACTTGAGCTCTTCATCCTCAGACTCATTACCCCTCAACATCTCATCACCCATTCAAGATGTGAACTTTCTAAACTTGAGTACTCCAACTCCACCACCAAAAATCACCCACCATCATCCAAAACAACTTCACTACCAAAGTCTCCAAAGCTTGTTCCTATCAAACTTTGTGCAACACCACCAACATCTCCTCACCCGTTTGCGAATGACTTAGATGACTTACCGAGACTAATAAACCTGGACTCATTATTTGCAAAGATATCATACACAAGTCTAACATATGACTATAGATATTGTTTTGTATCTACATGTATTGCCTCACCTGGTTAACATGAAAATAATGTGTCATCCTTCAAGACAATAAGTATTTACATCGAGTCATAACTCACACATATGTTAAATACATATTATCAAGTCTTGTTATCCTTGAGTTCAATCTAAGCTTTATAACCTCAACAAATTAGGATTGACAACTTAAGTATTTCATCCGAAATATTCAAGTATATGCGACTTACGATTGTAGTCATTAAAAGTCATATCCGAAAAATCAACACCCAAGTATTTTAACAACACATGTTGAAACACTTATCCAATTTGACACCTACTATCCCTCTTCCATCTTTTGGCACTATTAACCGTATTGCTCATGAACTTCCAAGAGTATACTTTAAATCAAACGTGCCCTTTCAAGGTGAACCTATACCTCAGCCCCTAAGCTTCATAGACATAACCAAAACTTCAAGCACTTCACCCGCTAGTTGTAGTAACCAATGAACCATAAGAACTAGTATCCGTACTTTTTGTGTTCAACATCTGTGGACAAATAATCAACCTAAGTACTCCCATAGCACAACAAACCCCTACATCACCACATCCTTATTTAGACACACTAGAAGACCTACCACCTAGATCAACCAATCCACCATCCTTGCCATCATTTGAATTCGTTGAGTGTATTGCTCAAAAAGCCCTTGTGTCCAACACTTGTACTGAATCAAATGCACGTTTGAACAAACTCAACCATCCTTTCCCACATATAAGGACTTAGATAATTCATTATGGCTAGAACCTCAACTATCAAATAAGCATGGTGCTCTTGGTAATTGTTGTCAATTTCCACTAGGTATAAGTAGTACTACCTTCACAAATAATCAAAGTATTAGTAATACTTTGTCGTTAAACTTCTGCATAAATTTCGTTAAACTTCAAATCAACATTTTAACAACATATGTTAAAATGCAATCTCAAAGCCAACATCATACACCCCAAGCAACAATGACTCTTGAGGAGTATACATAAGAAACTCGAGTGAATTCCTCTTGTCATCATCTAGTGAATATAATCTTGAGACCAAGTTTATTTAGATGGGACTATCCGATTCAAACACTTTGGCTTCATATCTTCATTTAGGAAAACATGATGTTTTGAAGAACATTATGACTAAGATTCATGCGTTAAGCTTTCATTTTGTTAAAAGGATATTGTATATCCTATGCATCACTCTTGCGACATAAATAGTTGTGTTACAAGAGATTTCATTACACCTCATTAGCTAAATGATCTTGAAACAAACATCTACAAGTTCTGTGAACTAGCATATTCAATTCATCTTGTCATACTTTTTTTCATAAGCATGATAACTTTATCCCATGGGATAATCTCATTTGTTGAAAGATACTATTTGTATCTATTTCCTTTCAAGCGTACATCATAACCTAACCTTGCTCAAACCGAGTGCACATCCAAGGTTAAAACTACACAATTTTAGAGCATACACAAGATCTATTGAAGTTGGTAACCTCACTTAGATTCTTGTTAAATAATGTTCCAAAGAGCTTTCTTGAGAACGTTCTTAGTTTAACATATTCTATTCTCTAGTCTTAGATGATCAATTCACATTTAAAGTACAAGATGTCATCCATTGGATCATACAATTAGCTGTGTAATTTGAACAACTTTCGATTCTAAACACAAGATTAAAACACATTGTTTATCAAACACACCATTGTTAAAATTCATGTGTATAACATGACATCTTCATCTCCTTAGTTATATTGCATATTAGTTGTGTCACATTAAGCCAAGTATTGGTAAACTATCATCTTTTATACACTTTAATAGGCAAAAGTAGGAGTTCCCATCTTTCTAACATGAGAATGATTACTGGAGAATCTATTGCACTAGAAACTCAATTTGACCTAACGGTTGAATTGCTTCCTGGAGAGAAGTTGGGTATGTGGAATCACCCGTAAAAATGGTCGTGTTTAGCCTTAATTGAGCACCGCTAGTAATAGTCTCATATTCATTCTCCAACTTGAAAAATCTGTTTTCCTATACTTGCCTAAAGTAAGTGTTAAAACATTGATAGTTTTCCTCGCCTTAGGAATACTAATCAAACAAGTAGTATATATGATTTTTCTTTTAAAACCAATTGCATTGCACTTACATGTGTTGATTACATGTTCTTGTTTGATACGATAAGTTGATTTGACATTATCTTAGTGTTTGATAACTAGTCAAATGTGTAAACCTTAGTAAAACCACTTGCATTGCACTTACATGTGTTGATTACATGTTCTTGTTTAATACGATAAGTTGATTTGACATTATCTTAGTGTTTGATAACAAGTCAAATGTGTAAACCTTAGTACGGTTTTATCTTTATAATGCTTGTATTGTTGTTTCATGCTACTAAACGTTTAAACCTAAACTTTATTTGCATGATACTTACTTTTGAATTATTTTTAACATGATTAACATGTTACTTATGAACTCATAATATGCTATTTTGATACGTGATAATTTTGATATGATATATTTGTGTTTGAAAGCTATTAGTTGGCATTCATTACATCTATGTGTAGTACGATCCAAATGATACATGCTCCAAATTGTTATGTCTTGAACATGGCTTGCATGAATCTTTCATCTTGTTTCTTTTGCTTCTTGTCACACTATTTGTTTGCTACGTATGCACATATAATCTGTCAAAGTGCTTTTGGTATGACTAACTTTTAGAAGCCTTTTTATCTTACAAATTAATCACATAGATTATTGTATATCCAAGTATGCCTAAGTGTCTAAGTCTAATGACAAAACAATCTCATAATTAAATGTCTTGAATAAAGTCGTATTCTTGCATATTATGATTGTTTTGATGCTATCTTGTGTGGTGATTTCTTGTCTACTAAGTGCAATGTGTTTTTTTGCTTATATAATATGTGATCACTTGATTTCTATCATGTTAACATCTTTTGTCACTAACAAATTTGTTTTGTAGGTTGATAACAAATTATTTGTTATCTCACTTGGTTCTAACTTTTATATGCTCATTTTGCATAATCCCGTTTATTGCTACGTAGATTAGTAATATGCTCTATGGGACCCCTACACTTGCATATAGTCTAAAAGCATATAAAATTAAGTTCTAGAGGGTTGGCTTTGCATTTTTGTCTTTCAACCGACCTCTTTCCAAATCTCATTTTTGCTTCCGTTTTCCAAAAATCACCTCCATCATTATTTAGTTATAACAATACTCTAATCCTCTTCACTTCCTATTAGGAAACCACATGCCTCATCATACGATCATCTTGTATTAATCGAGAAGAGGTACGTGACTTTAAGGATGAAGTTCATTGTATGCTAACCATCATCCAGAAAATATCACTAAGCTCACCTCTTTCGTTAACCCGAATAACCTCCTAAACACTTTATTGTCATTCCTTGTTTGATACATTACACATTATGTTGGATGTCCACCAATTAAGGGGGAGAGAAATCCATTCACATAATTGTCTTTTGTCAAAATTTATGTCTCTTAGACTCTAAAATACCAACACATAGGTAAACACCACTTAGCTAAAACCGGTTCACGAAACCACAACTAGTTCAACATCTTTAACCTTATATCACAAGTTTGCACCAATACTCATCAAAGTAAAAAACACATCATGTGTTTTACAAACTTCTTCATCTCCACAATCAACGAATCTAGGATTTTCCTTAAACTAGCCCTTTACAACTTTACTATCTATAACACCATCATAGGATCTTATCCTTTTCTAGCTTGACATATATCATGCATGTCATTGTCAGTGCAAACGATATATTAATCAAAACAGCCATTTCCAACACGTTGGTCCATCCAACTCTCACTTATATGATGTCATTCTCATCCTCATATAGGTACTCATTATTATTATTATTAGTATTTTCCATATTGTCTTCACTACTTTTCAAAGTGATAATCATCCATGTCGGTCAAAACCATGCTAATACTACCTTTCCCATTGTCACCTAGAATAGGTCATTTTTATAATTCGTGTCAATCAATGAACGAATTTATCTTCATGTTATCACTTTTATATATTCTTAGATAGAACACATTATTGATTACTCTTGGGTTGAAGCATATGAGAACTTGCTCAAAACAATAGGCTGTTAGCATCAATAAATCATTCTAATCATAACCCTTATGCATCATTGAAATGCAATGTCCATTCATATTTTCTTCTTCTTAGCTTTGGTCACTTGACATGACGAAAGGATTGCATGAGTCCATATTTTTATATTTGCTATACATACGAGTTTTTAACTCCTTAATAGCTTCCTACCTAATCACCACCACCTTCCATCACCACTTTCACTAATCATCACCACCATGGATTAGCGAAAACTTGCTTTTGTAAATGTCAATTCATCTACAATCACCACATGAATCCTACTAGTAAACCGACACCAACACTAGCACCACTAGTGGCACACCCGGTGGAAGACTTCATATCTTCCTTCTAGGAATTATTTTGTAGGCTTTTATCATGTTATATTCTCACTTTTCTTATGATTGTAATTAGGAGAATATACTTCATGAGATCTTTGATTATATCATTTATCACATATATACATCTTATTTTTCTTTGTGAAAAAGATGAAATATATTGCACTAATGTTTTTCATTGTAGGTTCATCATCATATACACTCGATTGTATATAATTTACTCATCTAAGGATGAAGTTTGCATCAATTATTTTTCTTATTTAGGTGCTTCTTGACACCCTAGAACAAGGAGGAATATCCTTTAAGCACTCATATTGCATCGTCTATACACTTGGTTGTATATGACATATTTGTCTAAAGACAAAGCTTCTATTATACTAATACTTATTTTGAAGGTTCATCTTGATGCCCTAGAGCAAGGGGAGCTTTCGTCAAGAATTTACTGAATGCATCTTATACACACTTTGTTGTATATCACTTACTCGTCCAATGACGAATATAGTTTTGCACTAATATTTGTTTTGTAGGTTTTTAATCATACCCTGGCGCCTCAAACAAGGGGGAGCAACCGTCAAGGGGGAGCATGCACGCATTTAGCATCATTCTCACTTTTCAACAAGCATTTGTGCTTCGATAAAAAGTGGAGAAAATAGGCTAACATTGCTATGCATTTTTCTTTTTCATATATTTCTCATAATTTTTGTAGCATAAAACTAACCTTGATGTAGGTTAAGCCTCTTTATTTGATCCATGGATCCGCTACCAAACAAGGGACGGATTGGAGTAGACGATTTAACTTCACTAGGGATGATGCAAGCTTGCCTTTTTGGGAGAAATTAAGTTAAACTCCAAGGACACGCCCTTTTTGTTTCGACAAAAGGGGGAGAAGAGTGTAAACGGAGAAGGTAATGTAAAGGTAGTAAGGATACAAGTAACCTTTTACATTTTACTTTCTATTACGTTTACATATATTTGTCATCATCAAAAAGGGGGAGATTGTTAGTGCAAATATTACGATATTTAATCTATACAGTCTCGTTTGTTTTGATTGATGACAAACATGTAACTTGTAATACATAACGTAAAATGTACAAGTTACTTGTAATCACACTTTGTCTCAACATACATTCAACACCTCTCGATGTCTCAAGTCCTCGTATGTTACAACACAGGTTCGTACATGTTTGTTATGTGGCATTATGATCAAACCCATTAACAAATCATTTAGAATGTTTAAAATACATTTAGAGTCACTAAGTATTTTAATAGGTTAACCATTCTATTTCGAACCTCATTTTACATTTTGCATTCACAAGTATTTCAAAAGGTAACTAGACATATTATTAACTAGTTACATAATACATTTTACAAGTTTACCTTGATAAACCTTTTAATCTAAAAATGGAAATACATGTTACATCATGTCATGCATCATCTTTGAAATCCTTGGAAGATCACTTGAATATTTTGGTTAGATTGATACTCAATAAATCAAATGTGATCTTAGTAAGATTTGGTAATATCTTGCAAAGATTTGAAGAAAGATTTTTTAGATTTTATGTCAGGTACCCACGGTACCAAATTGTATAAAGGACGGAACCCTTTTAAGGGGTCCGTGGTCCGTGGACGCTCCTGTCCACTTTTGGCTATAAATAGAAGCCCATTGTTTTCCCATTTCTTCATCACCTCAAAGCAAATCTTCTCCACCTTCTTGCATACATTTAGATCAATCATTAACAATGTAGTAACACACATTAAACACCCTAATGATCATGATCATAATGCTTCTAACATTCATCTTTGTTGTAAGCATACTCTTTGATCAACCAAGGAAATCTTGGAGATCTAGCCATCCCCACTCACCACAAGTTGAAGATCTATCACAAGAAGTTTAGGGAACTTGTGATCTTCATCATGAAGGCTTCCTATCAATGGAAGTTCATTTAGAAGTAGTTATTCATATCCATTAGACATTTGTGTCATGGATCATTAGTGTAAACATCATTGCATCATAACAACACTTTCACCAAACTAGATTAGATGGTTTATGTGTTTGTGCCATAAAACACAAGGTTTGTTATGTTGGGCCATAAAACATAGTGGGAGTGGTTGTACCCTTGAAAAGAACTCGACATCTAGCTTAGTGTCGGAAATATTGTATAGGCGACGTTAGGTTGGTTCTACCTCGAACTAGAACCCAGTATTTAGCTTTGTACCGGAAAAAGTGTAAGCGACGATTGTAAGGTTTTCTCCGCCGAGAAGGGAGCTTGTTGATTTAGTGAAGTAACTCTCGAGTTGGGTACTCGGGGAGTGGAGTAGGGCGGAAAGGAGATCCGTGACCGAACCACTATAAATCCTCGTGTTCGGTTTGCACTTTCCTTTCTTTATCTCTTTACTTTTATAATTGCTTGTGATGTGGTTTGATGTTTATGCTTGTGTGACAACTTGGTTTACTATGCTTTATATTAGTTACAAACAATAATTGATACTTTCATATTATAACAAGCTTCATAAACGATTTGATACTAAAGATCTAACGTTTTTAAACGGTAACGTATTCACCCCCCCTCTACGTTTTCACACTCTAAATTATGATGGCCCGAACAGTCTTACGATATCTATGAACTAAATACGTTTTCACATACTAAACTGTTACTATAAGCAACAAACTATAAATGACTACATCATGATCAACATAGAGACATATATAGGCTGGTTTATGTTTTTCTAAACATTATTCAAAACCTAAGTCGCAACATTCCATTTTAGGTTGCACGTAGAGGTTTTCCGGCTTATCTATCATATTCGTAAAAGCACTAAACATCATCAAACTCACGGTGAGTTCATAGCCCCACTGTCTATTACTTAATTGTTTTACAAACCCTTGGGGGAGATACATGCTATTTTTAAACCGAACACATTGCTTTGAAACTGTATGCTTATCTGATTGTTTTATTAGCACTAAATTACCGCATTTGCCAAACATAAGTCCCTAAATCATGAACTATTAATCACTAGAGAGAGTGAGAACGAATATTGTGATTAGATCTATTGGGATTGACGAATCCCGTTTGTGTTGGCCCCGTTAAAGGCAAACAAATGCACTATATTTGAGTAACATTAGGTAAAACGGCAATTTTACCTATTAGGGTTGGTACCAACAATTTCGCCAATTATTATTGGAACACGTTAATGCCTTGGTTGCATGATGCTTAGTGTAATAATAACTGTTTTGTTTTCAAACCATTGGTGTGAGTCTAATTAACTCACACTACTAACATAATGTGTTCAACCATCAAACAAACTCTATGAATGTCACTCAACCTTTGTGTTGACAGTTTTAAGCATGTATTTCAGGTCCATGATGTCGGAAGCTGGCACGGAGGGGCAAGGACTAAATCAAGAAGGCTATAATTATTTTATCATTCACAAAACATTAAAGACTTTATATTGATGTATTTTGTAAACATGGAACCAACTGGGACCTATCTTGTAAACTCTGATATATTTTAATAATTTGAATGATAAATCATTTTTAAAATAACTCGTTTAGAAATCGTTTTCTATTATTATGACTGTTGTGCCATCGAGTAACACCCAGTTTGAATTCCGCTGCATATCATGAAATTAGGGGTGTTACATTCATAACAGGAATTATGGATGTCAGGGGGTTACTGTGGTTATACTAGGAATACAGGCTCTGGGCAAGCGTTTACTAGAAATGTCAACCACATGGGTGCTCCTCAGAGAAAGGTTCAGATTGCTGAAATTGGGAATGCAACAACTGGAAATACAGACATCAGGTGCTACAACTGCAGAGGAACGGGTCACTTGTCTAATGCTTGTCCACAACCAAAGAGGAGAGGCAGTGGATATAATAAGCAGTCATTACTGTTAGCTCTTAAGAATGAAGCAGGTGGAACTCTGACGAAAGAAAGGACCATGTGGTACGCCTCAGTTCCTCAGTCCTAATATAAAGAGCGAAAACTTATTACTTTTGAGTAGAATTCACTCAAAAATTTTCGAACAACTTTTCAAAAAAAATTTAGAATTCTGTTCGAAAGACAAAGTATTCCCTCAAAATTTTAAAAGTTAAAATTAATTTTACTAATTGAGGGGGAGTACTTCAAAACTCTTTGTTTCAAACTACAATGTTCTTGTGAAATGACTCCCTAATAGTTTTAAAACCTCAAAAAGCATATTTCAATCAAAGTTTTTAAAAACCCCAAGTATATGCTATTTTTGAGGGGGAGAAATTTTGTGAACAAAATATGTTGTTGAATGTATGGAATCTCGTAAGAGCTCAACTCAAATATAACCCAAAAATTAATGAACTTAAATGTCAGTAATCAAAAAGACTTGTCCGGGACGGGTAATAATTTCACATGGCCCAGCCAGTGATGTAAACGTGTCTCGCAATGGACTTGTCTGATTAGAATGTACCAATTCAAGAAACTCTTGGTAGACATGAACTTTGACGGGTCTAACGTCCTTTTCAAGGAGTGTCAACAACTTCAAGTTAGTTATTAGAGCTAGTTGTCACCTAAAACCTGACAATGGATCTCTTTAACTAAGCAACGTAACCGTGTCTCACGGGGAATTGTCTATCAGGAGCTGATCAATTCAAAAAGTGTGAGCTTTACCCTCTGTGTTCAGATTTAAGTTAAAACAATATAAGCACATGTGGAGGAGGAGTATTTCTAAGAAATACAAAACTCTCAAAGTGTTAACAAAATATGTTTTTATAATCATAAACACTTTGAGAGATTATCAAGAAAAATGTTTTATGGTAACATAGAAATAGTCATGGAGTTATAAGGTGAATAAAATAGGAAAAATGTCCTATGATCTGCCAGAGCTGGAGGGATCTACCCAAGGACAACACCAATAGTTAGAATTAATAAGTCCTTAGGTATGATTGAAAAAAAAAGAATAATGTGAGAAATGACAAAGAAAGGGTTGAAGAATTAAAAAGAAAAGTTATGAGAAAATGGTGAATAGAAATAGACCTCTCTAATTCAACTTAGGGTACAAACCGGGTTCAATTCATCTGCTACTGTTTGTCACTAACATGACACTGATATTGAAGACAAAGACGTCATGGACCCAGTGACGCACTGGACTTAACCTTCTAGCCACTCAATTCCTCTCAAAATGTTTTGTTTCATTCTCACGGGGAACCCTGCATAATCTATCGACCTCTTACTCGGAGTTGTGTAGATATTGAAACAGGGGACACCGCTCCAGTCTCTGACTACTAAAACCAAAACGTACAAATCGAGTCTAGAGCCACGGGATTCATCAAAAGATCTCTTAGGAACATTTAACATTTCTACACTTGCAGTTCAACATTAAGAACACAAGTTGAAAATTTTAGAGTCATACGCAGATCATAGCAATTTTCCAGAATATTTATGAGAGGATTTACAAATGTGATCCTTAGTGATTGAATGGATTTTCCTGCCATGGTCAACATCAAACAGTCCTGACAGCAGATCACTTTGGTAATCCCTTGTGGGTTACGCTTAGTGTCCGCGGTGGTTCTAAACGGTCTATTGTCGTGGAGTGATACCTTGGTGTACTCCAGTGACTCATAACGACACTATGAAGATATTAAGTACAGGGAAATGCCAATGACCATCCGGTCTGAGATTCGTCAAAGAATGCGCAGTGATCTGGGATGTACTTGTACAAAATATCCGAACACTTACGTCGGGAACTTTATTGCTAACTGTATTCATGCAGGTATTCATGAAGGCCCTGAGCTCCATCAAAGACCACTACCACCACCATTATCATCAAAATCTACTTCCACATGCTCATACCAACAATGATCAACACAAAAGCAAAGTTCTGAAAGATTCTACGTCAAAGTCCAAGAATCTACAAAGTTAAAAGACAAAGATCAATGTTAAAGATTCAAAGACATCAAAAAGTATGAGCATGTCCGAAAGGAATAAAAAGTCATCACAAACAAAGACGTTGATGAAGTAAAGGAAAAACCAACATAAGATCACAAGAACAAGAACAAAGAAAAAAGAATGTAACGATTGAAGAATTCATCAACTAAGAAATTCTAGGTACAAAAGACATCAGAAAACGTACATAATGACCAACCCTTAGGGGGATTGTTGGGATTACGTGTAATCAATATAAAGTGTCGATCATTAGTTTATGTAATAGGTTGTCATAATTATGGGCTTATATGTATGTATTTAACTTAAGGTCTATGTAGTAAGACCATGGGCCTTAGGATCCTTCTAGAAACTTTATGATGGGGCGTTTCCCTATTATATCTTGTATAAATACTTATGTTAAGGCACTATTGTGCCTTGTTTTTTATTCATATGCAATATTACACTTTCTTATTTGTTTCTCATGAATCCTTCCATCTCTTTCTCTTTCTATACTTTCTCTCACTAGATATCTTGTGATAATTACATATTTGGGAACCTACAAGATCCCATGTACAACTTGATATGATTTGATGGTTATGTGACTACGCATGTGGCATGCATTTTTGAGCTCGTAGGCATTTCTGTATAACGATTTGATATTTGTTTAATTATTGATCTCTTATGATTCTTATTACTCACTACTCATTGCCTCTTGTGATATATGACTTCTGTTCAGTAGATTCTTTTTGTTTCTGTTTCATATGCTTATTCAGATTCAGTTATTTATTTATATCTGTTCACTAGGCTTTTTAAGCTTAGCTGCATTTCTTTTCTCCGCGGCAGGTTATAAGAGAGAAGCTGGGATATGCATAGGAGCTTTTAGTGGACCACCCTGAAGATAGTTTCCTATTTGCGTTGATTAGACATTGGATATGGAAGTTACGCTTCATTTAGAATCGAATTAGGTTTTTATTTTAGTCATTATGTTTTCGACTTATTATTTCCTTAGAGAACTTTTGTAACCCTTCTATTATTATAAAGTCTTCCGCTTGCATTTATTGTTTTGATTTGACTCCATAATGTAAAATTTGACCCATTCTCGGAAGGCAGTGTTACATGCCACAAACACTCATAACTGACAACGGAACCAAATTTGTCGGCGAGCCCTTGAACTCATGGTGCGAAAATCAGGCTAGCCTTGGAGCTACCACATCTCCCTACCATTCTCAGGCTAATGGTCAGGCGGTAGTAGCCGACAGTGAGAACGTAAAAGGCATCAAGAAAAGGATGAATGAATACAAGACTTAATAGGTGGAAGAGCTCTCAAGCATATTGTGGGCACAACGAACAACACCAAAGGAACAGGTGAAACACCCTTCAGCCTGGTCTATGGCACTGAAGTCGTGATACTTTTTTAATTGCTCCTCTAAACAAAAAGAGTTGATATGGTCAACGAGGACGAAAACGAAGATTCCCTCACGTTGGACCTAGCACTAGCAGAGGAAAAGCGTGACTTGGCCGCCATCATCCTAACACACTCCAAAAAACAAAATGGAAAAGTATTACAAAACGCGTCCGCCTAGATTCTTTCAAGCCTAGCGATGTAATACGTAGAAACGAGGTCAGCAAGGCCGCATGTCAGGGCAAGCTCGCTCCCAACTGGGAAGGGCCATATATGATTTGTCAGGAAAATGCAATGGTTCATACCTGTTAACAACACCTGAAGGGGGTGACATCCCCCTAGAATGGCACACATCCAATCTCAAACGATGCTACATCTAACGACAGGTTGATGCACTGGAAAACCAAGCCCTACCTGCTAGGCACCACCTAAGGGGTCATACTCCCGTCTAATAGCAAGCATTTACAGCCTGATTGGCGTGCTACACTTAGGTGGATTTTTTATTTTCTATGTTTTCATCAAGGCTTCTAACAGCCAGGATAGTTCATCTATACTATTTCTATAAATATGCAATGACAAATCCAACACTTTTCTTACAAAGTGTTAAATTTAACTGACTATTCATACAAGCAAATATTTAAGCAACCGTAAATTAGCCTTTATAAACATGCCCATAAAAAAAAGGTGCCTACGGGTCAAAAAGCAGGGAGTACACCCATCGACGCCTTGGATACGACTTCATCGCGTAAGCCTATTCCAAGGCACACATACCCATAACTTGCCATAAGAGAGTTTCTCGAAGGTAGCTAGTCAATAGTATTAGTTATAATATGCACGGTAAAACACAAGTACTTTTTATTGTGTCAAAGTTAAACAAACTTTCAACGGTAAATTTTTCATGTTTAACTTATCACTAAACATAGGAATAACAACACATACAATAAATTGGCTTGAAAGCTAATTTCATTAAGAGTTCGAGGTTATAACATCCTAACTAAAAATCCGTGTCTACGGGAGCCTGGTCACATACATACATTAAATTGGCTAGACAGACCAATTTCACTAAGTGTTCAGGGTTACAACATCCTAACTAAAAACCCAGGCCTACATGAGCTGATAAATGCAAAATAATAAATTGACAAACTGTTAATTTCATAACAAAATCAGGGTAAACCACCCTATTAGAAAACCCAAGACCCTACATGCCTGGTACATTCTACTAACAATCCTGATACATCACGAATTACGAACAACCGGCTATAAGTCCTACAGTAGCTATTACGATCTGAGACACATCAGACTCAGAACCTACTGAAAAAGGTTGCCTCAAGGGGAACATGGTCCATGGACAAACCCAAGAGCTCCAGATGAATTCCAGACCCTCCCATAATGAGACCCTTTTAGACATAACAGTCGTCCACTGTAAACATGTTTCTCATAAATTGAGAAAATGGGTAGAACCCAATAAGGTCAACAAGGAAAGAGAAAGAAAGGAGCAAGTGGTATACCACTCCCTGGATAGGGTTACCTAGGCACGGGGTCGATCCCTTACGAATTGCGCCAACAATAACCAACAGCTTGCCACTGTGATAGTAGGCCAAGCTATGGTACATAATCAGTGAAATTTCTTCACTTGGCAATAGCCCCCGGTGTGGGGATCCACACCTGCCATGACAAGCCACAACTATCACCCTGTCGGTACGACGGACATGACCATTACTTTAATACATGGTGTAACATTTAAGTTTCTCATCAGGACGAGCAAATAACCTTGATAGGGCTTAAGGCATGCTAGTAAGTCTAATGCAAGACCCTCCATGCCTTCTATCCTAACAACCACTTGCAAAACTCTACGGGTATCAGCATACATCTAAGAGATAACAACGTTGGACAAGGTAGAAGAGGAGCAAATAACTCCATATCCAACCTCCATACCCTGGTAAAGGGTCCCACACCCCAATGTCTTCACCATCGCAACGACTACTCTTCATCTCAAAAACAAGAAAACTGAAGGAAGACAAAATGCCTTTCAAAAATAAGAGCCTACAAAAAAACCTTCTTGAAAGAAGTTTTTAGGGTTTGGGAATGATGTGAAAAAATAGGAGGGAAAAAAGGCTTTAATTGTTGCAAGTTGTAACCTCCCCATCTTTCTAGCCCTATTTATGGGCAAAGAAAACGAATAGGTGAGTGACACTTGGCAATGACCCACTGGGTTATAACACATTTAATGAAGCGCGTGGTAAACATCCTGCAAGACGCGAGTAACGCTGACGTCAACACATATGTCGGTATACACACCGCTCCAAAAAATTGCAGGATGACACCGTATACAGTCTCATAGGCAATAAAGACACGTCAAATCCCAAAGATAGCGAATAAATTCAAAGTAGGATATTCTTAAATTTTCCAATGAAAAATATTAAGTAAACACATTTCCCAATTTAGCTTACAATCCTAATCGAGGTAAAAAGCCTGCATCTAGTTATCATCACAAAATACAAACGAGAGCATCAACCTGACAACAAAGGACCTGAGATGAACCCTAGTAGCATTAGCATGGACGGGGGGGACTCAGGTACAATAAAGTCCAGCATCACATCATAGTACATGGTCTAATACTAGACTGGGGGGACTTGATAGCGTATCAATATTCATTTTTTTTCCTTGCTCTGTGTTGCTCCTTAGGTCTGCTTTCTTTTCTTAGTGCTTTGGTTCTTTGTTTTTTATTGTGCTTGCTTTTGTGCTTTTTGCCTGTGCTCTCACCCGTGCCCTCTTGCCTTGGTTTTACCTGCTTTCTTTCCTGCTGTTGCTTGATCTTTACTATCTTCTGCTCTCTTTTCTTTTCTATCTCACCCGCACACATGCACTTGTTGGAGGTCTCGTTGGAAGCAGTCTCTCTACTCCCGGGTTTATCCTGGGGTAGGGGTAGGATCTTTCTACATTTTACCTCCCCCTTACCCTGCCTTGGCGGGATTGGGTTTGTTGTTATTGTTGTTGTACCAAGGCCTAATCAACACTTGATAAGGACCCGACTTAAATCCCAGGCCACGTAGGCCTGGAAAGACCTCTTACGGCTAACTGAGTAAGGACAAAGCTACTGCTCCGCAACTGTCACTAGCGGTTAATATGTACCATCTGACATTGCATAGTAGGGACGCACGACAAACACCACTACGATGATCGACACTTGGCACCCTTGCAGACGTTGATCACTCCCAAAGGGTTTATCTCTAAACCTTACAAAGCCTCTCTATAAAAGGAGGGCAATACACAGCACCACACAATTTTTCACACACTTGGGCAAATACTGCCTCACAACAGTTAAGTATGGTTCTTGTTTAAGTGTTACCCGAGTTTCTTGATCTACATCAATCTATTCGGGTCTTTACCGTTCAACACAGAAAACCAAACAACAAAACCATTCACATCCCATCTTTAAACCGATTTACTTACTATATGTAAACAATTAGTTTCGTTTATAACCCATAATCAATATTATTTACATTCAGTTTAAATCTTGTTTAATCCCCAAATTCTTAAACTTTTATTATTTTTCGTTTATAACCCATAAACTTTTTTTATCACTACAATTATCTGCTACTATAAAATCCCGTTGTTATGCACGGGTACTCGTCTAGTATTAGTTAAATGCAAATTAGAGTTGAGTTTTATTTCATTAAGCTACTCTAATTTGGTTGAAACACATGTTTAAACCCGAATACTAAATAAACGAAAATACAACTCGAGTATTCCATTAAACTACACTAATAGGATTTAAAACACTTGTTTTCCAGAAATGATTTCAATAAGAGGGAAACATAACTCAATGCACCTCTTTTGGATGTCGGCTGACCCCTTCCCTAGGACCTAGATCTAGGCAATGAGCAATGAGCATTTGTACCAATGACGTTTAGCCAGTATTTGAGATTAAACACATAATATATTTCTCAAAATCCCTCCTTGACCGGTTAATTACATCTTTGCGGTGGGTGAGTGATACAATTTGAGCAATGCCACCCAATACTACTTAGACTCAAATAAAACTTGAATTTTATCCCATTTAACTAGCCTAATAGGATTTAAACATTTGTTTTTAACCACAATTGTTTTATTCCATTAAACTACTCTAATATAATTAAAATACATGTTTTAAGTCAGATACGAATTAAATGCAAATAAAACTCAGAGTTTTATTACATTAAGCTACACTAATAGAATTAAAACACTTTTTTTAACACATAATACAACTTAAACATAAATAAACCCGAGTTATATTCAACTAAACTACTCTAATAGGATTATAACAAATGTTTTAAACATCGGTACAAATTAAACACAAATAATGCTCCAATTTTGGTCTAATAAACTACTCTTATATTATTAAAAAGCTTTTCAAAACCCCAAATACTAGTTACACGAAAAACACAAAAAGTTTTTCTTTATTAAACTACTTTAATAAGATTAAACACTTATTTTAAAGGGTGAATACTGAATATACGTAACAAACTTTTCTCAAATTACCCAATATACGTAACATACTTATTTTAATCTTCGCATACGTAATATACTTTCAAATCTTTACCAATATACGTAATATTGACAGGTTATCACTTTAAAAAGTTACAATAATGGTCCCTGCCGTTTGCGTTGGCTTTCACCGTTAGTCATTTGACAATTTTTCACTTAAAAAAGTTACAGTAATGGTCCATGTGGTTTGCTTTGACTTTCACCGTTAGTCCTTTGACTTTCATCTTTTTCATACACGTTTTTATACACGTTTTTAAACATGTTTTTACACACGTTTTTATATACATTTTTTTACACATTTTTATACACTTTTTTTACACGTTTTTATACACGGTTTTATGTACGTTTTTTTACACGTTTTTATACACGCTTTTTTAAAATGTTTTTATATACGTTTTTTACACAATTCTATGCACGTTTTTATATACGGTTGTATATGCGTTTTTCACACGTTTTTATACATGTTTTTATACACGTTCATTACACATTTTTATATACATTTTTACACGCTTTTACACATTTTTATTGTGCTTTATCATTTAAACATATCAAGTATTTTGTGTTGATGGCAAACTATATTTTTTGATGTGCAGGATAGGGTGACATTTTGTTGAATGCCAATGAGTAATTTGGGATGAGCAAGATTTAAAACTATATACAATAAATAAATTGGAAACCTTGTTATCATTTAAGTGTATTTGCCTCTATATGAGATAAGCTCGTCGCGCTTCGTTGGGCAGGTATTTGGATTCCATTTTCTCAAAATTTGCACCTTGTTATCTAATCTTAATATAATTGTTTACCTTATAAGAATAGTATTTTTATAATTTCACATCAAACGTATACATTTTCTTTAGAATTTTTATGTTAATTTTCAAAAAGTAACCTTGGATATATTAAAGTAACAAATTAATATATATTAGGATATTATTGTGGAATATCGACAACTTGTTGGATGTACCTTTTTTGCACGTTTTTATACATATTTTTAAAAAACGTTTTTATATATTTTTTACACGATTTTATGCACATTTTTATACACGATTTTATATACGCCTTTTACACGTTTTTATACAAGTTTTTTACACGTTTTTATACACGTATATAAAAACGTGTAAAAAAATGTATATAAAATCGTGTATAAAACGTGCATAAAATCGTGTAAAAAACGTATATAAAAACATGTGTAAAAAGGTGTATAAAAACGTGTATACAACATGTAAAAATCATGTATAAAAATGTGTAAAAAATGTGTATGAAACAGATGAAAGTCAAAGGACTAACGGTAATAATCAAATCAAACCAAAGGGACAATTATTATAACTTTTTTAAGTGAAAAAATGTCAAAGGACTAACGGTGAAAGCCAACGTAAACGGCAGAGACCATTATTGTAACTTTTTAAAGTGGTAACCTGTCAATATTACGTATATTGGTAAATATTTGAAAGTATATTACGTATGTAGAGATTAAAATAAGTATGTTACGTACATTGGTAAATTTGAGAAAGTTTGTTACGTATATTCAGCCTTCACCCTATTTTAAATGCAATACCAGTTATAAAAACCTTAAATAAAAAAAATAAAAACTCGAGTTTTTTCAATTAAACTACCTACCTATGAGTAAAACACATGTTTTAACACCCATTACTACTTAAACATAAATAATAAATAACACCCGAGTTTTATTCCTTAAACAAGTTTAATAGGATTAAAAACTTGTTTTAAACCCGAATACTACTTGTCTTGTCCTCCGCATCAACAAAGTAACGATTTCATCACGATCCTTAGAGTCATTATTTTTGTCTTGTCACTATCGACATCAACTAATGATGCGTTGTTGTTATTGCAGCTAACTATCACCGGTTCCTTTTTCTGCTTTTAAAACTGAAGTATTGCGTGGGTATCCGGCTGCTAGTTATGTTAAACTAATCAAATACCACTACTACAAAAATGGTCATAGAGCCCTGTTGAAACATGCCATAGAACCCGGTTTTGCATACGGGCACAAAGGGGGGGGGGGGGGGGGGGGGGGGCTCTATTTGAGAACCAAATAGAGCCCGGTTTGGAAAACGGGGTCTATTCCCTATTATAGAGCCCGGTTTTCTATTTCCGAACATGGCTCTATGTGAAAAATAAAAAATAAAAAAAATAATATTTATGGTAGAATTTAGCCATTAAATCAAATTAAAAGAAACACAGTATCATCATTCCTTATTTTCCTCTATTATAAGAATTCTAACTATCAAATCTTTATCTTTACTTCAATCTTCAGTCCAGACTTCAAACCACGACTCATCTTATTCTTGAGCTTTCGTATTAGCCGACAGAGGCTGCATATATATAAAATATGGATTAGAACAAGGGAAATATCTAACAATCTTGTTACTCGAAGGAAAGTGATGATAGGTAATGGATGATCCGACTTCTTTAGTCATCAGAAAGTTAACTTAAAATAAAATATATCCAAGCATTAGATAACCAACTACTGAACTAATTAACAAACTTTTTAGATTACCCAACTTTATATTCATTCCATGCAAGTCTTATAAAGATCGTCATAGTAAGATTTCCCAACATTACACTTAACATTACCCACTCTACAAAACCAACAATTTCAATTACGATAAGTACATCCAACGACTACTTGCAGGTTTACATAAGATAACTCGAGATATATAATAGCATTGTACCTTAAGTGAATGTTTTTGCTTATGCTATCTCAAATACTCGGTTTTCCAGAAAAAGAACACCATATTCCACTTTCTTCTTCCTCGTCCCCCTTTCCCCATCGTCCTATATAACACAAAATCAGAGTTAAATTCAACATCTTTATAGGAAACAATAACTTAACAGTAAGCATCCCGAGGAAAAAGACTACAAGCAAAAAGTTACACAAGTATTTGGATCCGATACTATTGGTGTTAGTACCTTCTCTTCTAAGCCAATAACCTTAGAAGCTAATAACTTGGCACGTTCATCAGCTCGGAGAGATAATGCTAACCAGCTGAGCGTTAATTCATCCTGCAAGCTCTCTATATCAAACTTTTAACTCGTTTACAACACTTCCCTACAAACACAATTGGAAAAAAAATGTGAAGTATTAGCCTTTTCTAATGAAGCTAAACTGAGAAAAAAAACATGACTCAACTATAATTTCGCTACCTGTTAGTTTTAAGTGTCAGTGACTGCTGTCTTCTATAAGAGTCTGCAAGGGAGGAGGTCTCAGAGTCTTTCTAGCTGCAGCAGCAGCTGATAGAACCGGTTGATCATCTCGGTCAACATTTTCATCATCATCACTCAAGGCTTGTACGTTCAACCCACCAATAGAAGTTGTTGTAAGTGAGAGATCTTCCTCACTAATGATATGTAGTACGCGCCATACAATATTACCAACAGCAAGTTCTGCAATGAATATCATACAAAATTTAAAAATGATATGGCACTTATTACATATGATGTGGCATGATTACCCACACTCACTTACATCCGTAAAGATTAAAATTATTCAAGACACAACATCGACCACCAACAGAAACTAAATCAAGCATTTCAAATAGCCAACCAACCATTTATTTAAAGTAATTCCATGCTTTAAACCCTTGACAGTCATGAGTAGACGCATAAACAATAACAACCAACTCTATCAAATGATTAGAACAACCATTTAGTCAAAGGAAGCCCATGAGAAGCACATACAAACTTATACAATTAAAGCTAAAATCATATACAGTAGTACAAATTGCTGCAAAAGTATACTAATCATGGTCCATGGATACACAAGATTCAAAGGAGCTAGTCTAAAAGGTGAAAGAGACTCACAAAAAACCTGAAACTTGAATTCCAAGTAATCATCTTGGGCTTGAGTATTTTCACCTAATAAGGCCATACATATTTCCTTTAATACAATAAGCGGAATCTGGTTCTCTAACATGATCAGATCATTCGCTTCTATAGCAAGACCACAATTTGAATAAGTATTGAGTTGATCAATCAAGAAGATACCGTCAATTGTGAATAACCATGCTAAGGTATATTGTAATCAAAATCTAGATACACATAGTAGCATTCATAAATTAAGGGAACAATTTCTCTTACCTCTTCTACGATTTTATCCACCCATGGTTTGTTGCCTGCATTTGGATTCATAAAAGGGCTCAAGGAAGCCATGCGATGATACTTCAATTCCACATAAATTGACTGTGTTAGTTGTTAAATTAACAAAAAGGTCTAGAAGTGGAGTATAGTTGTGTGGTAAAATTAAAAACTTAAAATGGTGTACAATAATAGATGAGATATAAGCAGCAAGCACGGCCACAAGAACCAATTGGATAACTTAGTTCGTATACCATACCTGTATAGAGAATAGCATTTAAGTCAACTTGGTCTTGAGCTTTCGTTCTAAACGACCCATCAAATATAGAGGAAATGTTTCGAAGCATAAGTTTATATCCTGCACATATACCATGAATGAGCAAAGAAAAATAGTCAAGTCTCGTCATACTAGGAAACTCTTTAGTCGTGGTAACTCTCATCTTTATAGAGCTACAAGCCATTCATTTTCCTTCGCGGACTACCCAACTGAACTCAACTGTATTCTTTTATGATTCAATGTCTTATTTCTAACAAGTGTGTTTGGACTAGAACATCATTTTCATGAAAACTCCAGTTTTGCTATTATCAAATATGACCCTTTAATGTAACATAAAAACGTTTCATAGTTGAGGACACCCTCATCATGTTCATTTTACCCCAGTTAATATAATGGCTTTCTTATATCACCTTATAGATAAATATAAGTATCACAAACTATTACTCGTAATATCCAACATTTGGTAGTAAGCTCTGTACAAAGCCCAGATATACATTGTAACTTGATTAACTTCTGACTAAAGATAAAATAAAACCCTATGTTCCAGATCCCTAATTGTAAACTAACTAAAATTTCAATTTAAAATTGTAACTACAAATAAATAAGAAATGCAAACCTTTAGGGAAAAAAATAAACAAATTTAACAGATAATAGAAATGATTCTATATGCAATCGAGTTAAAAACCACCATTAATGGTGATACCGGAGGAGTTAAAAATTCAGAGAAACAACCCTTAATTTAAACCATCAACACCTCGAATTTATGATTAAATGAATGTTAGAACAAGAGTGTATACCTGATTGTTGAAAATTTTCAGCAGTGAATGTGAGGAGGTCTAAAAGTGTGTTGGGGTGTATGTGTGTGTGGGTTTGGTAGGTGAAAAGAAAAAAAGAAAGGAAAGTGAAAAAATTACGAGGGACAAATCCCGCTCAATGTTCAAATGAAAAATCAAACAAATAGAGCCCGGTTGTTTTTTTAAAACATGACTCTATGTTGCGGTTGTAATAGAGCCCTGTTTTTTAATTTTGTAACCGGGTTCTATGCTCTTGAATTTGATGAAAACCTTTATAAAGCCCGTTTTTTATATAAACATGTCTCTATTAAGAGGGCTTTATTCCAAATTCTGTAGTAGTGTACGATAAAAAAAAGAAAAGAAAAACCTACGCTTTGTGAAAATTTAATGTGCAGTAGTCATCACTTATCCTCACTTAAAAAGATAAATATACCCGATTCTACTTATATGCTTACAATGATAAAACTCTTTCGAGAAGAGTTATTTTACATAATACTAAAATTTTTTTACATATTAAAAGACTCATCTTCACTCTCTATCTAACAAAAAATCAAGATTAAAAGTAGTTTATTATTTTATTTATTTTTTATAATTTAAATATATTTTAAATCGTTAATTATTAAGCAAAAATAATTACACAATTGCGACGAACATTTAATTATTTTTCTATAGACAGGCATTTTGATATACTTTCGAAAAAAAAAATCATGTTTTCACGTTTTTTCGTCTTTTATTTCGTTTTTTTTCGAATATGAGATTTGCATGAAAAAAATCATATGTGATTAAACACTAAAATTAAATATCACATGTGATATTAGTGTTAAATCACATATGATATGTAATATCACATGTGATATTAGTGTTAAATTACATATGATATACGTATCATATGTGATTTAACACTAATAACACATGTGATATTCAAATTAGTGTTTAATCACATGTGATTTTTTTTTATGCAAATTTCAGTAACGAAAAAATGGAAAAAATTGTAAAAAAGAATGTGAAAAACATGAAGAAAAAAAATGTCGAAAGTATATCAAAGTGTTTATCTATAGAAATATAATTAAATGCTTGTCGTAATGGTATATTTTTTTCGCTTAACGATTAACGGTTGTAAAGATATTAATATTTAAAACAAAAGGATGAAAGTGAGTTTTTTAAATTGTTGAGATTACTCTCATTTATTAGATAAAAAAAATAGAAGTAAGATGGAAGGTGGAGATTAATACCTTGATATGTAAAGAATGTTTTGTCCTCAAATAATCTCAAATCAACTTTTTCAATGACAAACTAAGATAAAATAATCGAAAAGTTGAATTTTCTCACGACATTTTTTGTAATCTTAGAGCATCTACTATGAAAAACCTTTATAAAGGTTTATAGTTTTATTATGACATTAATCAACAAACCTTGAACCTATCTTCACTATGTATAAATCTCATAAAGCTTTATAAAAATTATACAAAATTCAAATGCATTAAACTATGAAGAAGTTTAACATTCTAAACTTATTCATCATAAACCTATTTATAAACCTATTTTCACTATGGTTTACAAGTTCTTAGACCTATTCATCATCTTATAAACCTTGTCATAAACTACTATAGTGGATGCCCTTACTACATTATAAAGCATTAATGCCTTCTAAAAATAGAAATACTTAAAATTCAGCATTACTTAAAATAGCAATACTAATTAAAACACACTTTCTAACATTAATTTCTCTATTACATAACTTATAAGTCTTAAAGCTTAATGTATAAAATACAAAGGACTATTAATATGGTCAAAATATTTAATGTAGTCAATTAATTAACTGATCAAAAATACAATTAATGCAGTTATTAAAACACCCCTTACATAATAAATAGAAATTATCAAGCATATTGTAAAACCAACTTAAACACAATTCATGCATTTTATGTCACTAATACAAATAATAAAGCACATTATACAAATATTCAAGCTCGAACGGGCAACGGGCCAAATGGGCTCGAGCCCGAAGGGGCATGCGCCAAACGGGCTCGAGTCCAAACGGGCACGGGCCAACGGGCTTGAGCCCGAATAGGCACAGACTAAACGAAATTCTTAATATCCGTAAATTTATTATAGAAAAGAACATAATAAACCAAAATACCTGATTTATCATAAAATGACAATTACCCTGCTAGTTTGTTTAATATGTGGTCACATAAAGAGAATTCAATTATATCATAGTTCCAAATTTGAAATTTTAAGTTAAATAACAACAATAAAAATATTTAGTAAATTCCTAACTGAATATGATTTTCAAGTCTTTGAGAGGAAGGTTTTAGGGTATAGACTTACATATTCCTTTTATGTACAAGTCATTAATGCATAATTAAATACATAGATATTAAAGATATTCTTATTAATTACATTAATTCTCTATAAAATTATTTTGTATATAAATATACAAAGTTATTACTTATTACTCACTTCTAATTTCCAATGGTTTTTTATTCTTCAATCTTGTTGTCAATTCTCGTTTGCTCATTTTCTTCAAGCGTCAGGTTTTCTTGATCGTCACCTTTTTTACAGGTTCTATTTAATTTGTTTTAAGTTTATTATTCTTTGTAGGTTTTTTTTTTTTTTTTTTTTTTTTTTTTTTTTTTTTTTTTTTGTTTTTTTCTTTTTTTTTTTAATTATTTCTTAGTCTATTTAAATTTTAATCTTGAGTGCTAATACTTTTGATTGGTTAACCCTTGAATGATTTTTAATCTTTAACTCATTTTTTTATTCTTAGTCTATTAATCTTTTGTGGGTTTTTTTGTAGAGAATTATTTTTAGGGTTTTTAATTAGTTATATGCCAAAAGAATATATGTATGAAATCTTGAAGTCGTTCAAGAAGAAACTGATATTTAATTTTGATAGCACTCATGTAAACGGTGGCTGATAACTTGATAAGGTAGTTCAAGATATAATTGAGAAAACAAAAGCTAAACAGGACCTAAGACATGAATTTGTTCAATTTGTTTTCATGCAAACTGTAAAATGTGACTGCTTGGATGCATCTTTGACATGTACATTGTTTGTTGGATCATTTAGGCCATGGCTTCTTTACACATTAACTTATTATTCCGTTTTAAAAATGTGATTGTGAATTGTTCTGACCTTTGACCTAGTTACACGATTTAAGATGATTTTCAGTGCTAGGACATTTTTTTATAGTTATGTACAGGACACTCGATGCTTTTTTAGGTTTTTGGTTAATTTAGAAGTTTTAAAACGGCTTTAAGCTTCATCATGCAACATCCTGAAACCACCACTCAGTAAGTAGAATTTGAAAGAAAAAAAAAATCAGCCCCAAAAATCGTAAGGTACCATTTAATTAACTCACAGCGTGTGTTTTGCTCATTATGTTCTAATTTTATTTCTTGGTCATCTTTATGTAACAGTTATATATTGGAGTTTGGTCAAATTATAAGTATCAACCAAACCTGTGACAATGATTCAACACCCTTTCAATGGTGGCAACAATAACAATGGACAAGGGGAATTCATCCCTCATCTAAATGGTTCAAACTCCCAAATTGACAATCCGAATGGGAGAGTCAATTCAGTTACTCAAAAGTCAACACCTTTGTCTTTTGCTGGTCAAAGGCCTAACCGCTCAAGTGTCCCTATGAGTAGGGGAACCACCCACATATTCTACAAGACTCGATTGTGTCAACAGTTTGTTGATGGGACCTGTCCTAAGGCTGCTGATGGTTGTAACTACGCTCATGGCCCTAATGACTTACGTTCTCCGCCACTAAATTGGCAAGAAAATGTGAATAATAATAGAGGAGGAGGAAGAAATGGTAATGGAAATTGGAATGAAGATCGGGGGAGGATTGGTCAAAAGGGTATTTGTTGGAGGTTTTCTAATGGGGAAGAATGCCCATATGGCGACAATTGTAGCTATACTCATGATGCTACTACGTTCAATGTTGGTGGAGCCATGGACTCGGGACGACCAAGAGAAAGTTCTGTGATCAATATCAAGACTGCTGTTGACCAGGGTCAAAGTCAAACTGTAGGCAGGGCTGTCCAAGTTAGAACTGCTAGCAGTGATCAAGATGTTTTACGAAGTTCTGTGAAGGGTACTTACTGGAAAACTAAAATTTGCAATCAGTGGGAAACGACCGGGCACTGTGTGTTTGCAGATAAATGTAACTATGCTCATGGGCTTGCAGGTATTTCTCCATTTTTACTTTTGTTTTAGTCATAGCGTATGTATATGTTTAGTTGTTGTATGGGACCTAATGCAAAACTGGGCACTTAATAGAAGTAATTAATAATTAGTTGTATAGTATGGTAGGACACTTGTATATAAAGGTTGGAGCTTTTGGTTTTTTACTGATATATAAACACTTATAACTTCATCCGTTGTAGATTCTTGTTCCATTATTGGTATACCAAAAGATATGAGATTGTGTTTTTGAATGTCTGAAATGATTAATAAGTTTCTTAACAAAGTTTTGTTTAGCTATCCTCTTCAGCATAGATTAAGATGAGGGACATGTAGCTTTCTTCTTAACATATAGGCATTAACCTATGGGTACTCTTTTAACCTAAGGTGAGTATTATTGCTGTTATTTAGTACTCCTTCCGTTTTAAAATTATTGTCAGGAGACAAAAAACACAAAAACCTAAGGTGAGTATTATTGCTGTTATTTAGTACTCCTTCCGTTTTAAAATTATTGTCAGGAGACAAAAAACACAAAGTTTAATAAAAATGAGACTACTATAATTCTCAACCACTCATATAGAGTATTCTTTCACTAAATTCTCTTTTTCTTACTAAAAATGAAAAGTGGACAATTTTTTTTGAGACATCCCAAAAAGAAAATATGGACAATTAAATTGAGCGGATCGAGTATTATTTTGTGGATCCCAGCCAATGTGAGTATTATTAGAGTGGAAGGTGTCATAACAAGGCTTAACTTCGTCGTCGCGCCACCTTAGCGCCACATCAGCATCCCATTTTCCCACAACTAACCACAACAAACCCCCTCCTCACTCATAACAAACCTCAACCTCTTCATTTGGGGCCCACAATTACACACACTACACACACAAACACACACACTACACACACAAACACAAACCGTTCTGCACTTTGCTGCTTTTGTGTCAGAAGTTTAGCTCGTCGTCCCCACGATTTTCACATCCACGGCGAGCCACAACGAGGGACCCCGGTGTGGCGGCGAGCGACGGCGGACCTCCACGTCACCCACGGCGAGCCACAACCAAGTCCACACCGTCCGCTCTTACCGTTATTAAGTATTATTTTGTGGGTCCTACGTAACTAACGGAATCTAGTGTGCTATATTAGTACGTCGTATTTACTTGATACGAAAGAGAAACGACAATAGGACCCACAAATAGGAATGATTATTAAAGGAAAAGGGGTCTAATTATGGGTGTTAAGTAGATATTGTTTTCCAAAAGTGGGTTATTCACGTAACACTTATATATCATTTTCGCTTTCTACACGAGTTCATTTATGTGTGCTTGAATTCATGTAAGCACAACCTAATCCTTATGAAGTTAATTTTCTTATGTGTCACTAACGCTATATATGTACCTGTCAATGCCAAGCATATTAAGAGTTTTGTCTTTTATTTTAATCAATTTTTCAGAGCTAAACACACCAATTAGACGTGTTGAGGGTGATGGTTCGGTTGCAGCCAATGGGGTCCAAATTGCAATGGCTACTGATTCAGCTGCCGCTGCTCCTGTAAAACAAGGAAAGTGGTTCGAGAAATTAGCAGGGAAATTAGCAGGGGGGAAGTTGAAAAGCATCTATGGAGACTGGATTGATGATGAAGATTACGAGTAGCTAAGGGATTAACTATTGCGCCTGAAGACCATTGAGATAAACCCCCATAAATCTCTTTAAATGTGGATCTTTTTTTCTTCTTTTTTCGTAGCTTTCAACATGCTATTTGTTGTTATTTGTAGACTTTCTAAAGCTGTTTTACATGTTCTTTGCCATTGCTGCTGCCTAGAAAACGCTAGAAAACATCCTCATTGTCTAAAAAGGAGATGTAAGTTTTTGCTGGTAATTTAAATGGCTTTGAATTTGGAATTTGGTTCTTGTATAAATTGGATAATCTTTTGCATGAATGAGTTATATCATGTGGTTAGACGATAGTATACCCTATTTTTATTCTTATTTCTTGGATCTTTTACGTTACCAGTCTTTCATAGCCCGTCGTGTTTGGTGATTTTTGGGAAAAACACTTGTCCAATATCATGGCTTGATAAATTGTAATACAGTGTGTTCTCGTGTGTTTGGTTTAGATCAAGATAGAAGTAAAAAAAGTTTCTGAGAGTTCTCAGAGTTATTAACCAAACCGAGATACTAAGGAAACTTATCATTGACTTTCTACATCATTTTTTCTCTTCTTTTCATACATTGGATGGGAACAAGAACAAAACACTAAGACGACGTACTTTCATTCCCATGTTATCGTACCTCTGGTGTTGGGATGGTGAACTTAAGACGAGGTTTTCATTGCAAAGCTTCCGCATCAGGGTATCAGTACATCTATCAGGAAATTTTTTGGACGATTGAGAACAATCAAAGAAACCCTTTAACTTTCTGCGAAAAGAATTGATTGTTTGATACAATTTATTTGGAACGAAGCAATTATGAATTCAAATGTTAATAAATTTTATGACGGGCTAATGACACACAAAGAGATAACATTGACAGATAGCTAGGTTTCAGGATATGAAGAATGTATATCAAGTTTCAGTGTTTCACGAAATACACGATGGTTGTAAGACAATATTTGTCTCTCGGCCGTAATAGATAAATTAGTGATTGGACATTCGTGGAACGTTATAGTGAAAAGGAAATTGGTATAATAATTATGTTGACGAGTTGGGTTAACTTCCTGTAAATAATTGTTTATAAAAACAATCCTTTAGTGGCTGTTTTGAAACTTTTGTAACTTGTAGATGCTTCTTATTTCTCTAGCTTCTTGCTAGAACTTTATCTATATACTTTTTCACCGTTCATGAAATGAAAAAGTGAAAAGAAAAAAAACGGAGAATTTAGCAAATTTGGAGGTGGTAAGCTTCTTATGCTTTTGAATGGTAATTTTCAGAAAGTATTTTGACAGAAAAAAGCTATATCATATCGGTGCAGGAAAAGTTGCACTGAATAGTCGTTGAAGATTTCCAAGCCAATGGGCTGATGCATTATTTATGGTGGTTGTGAGAACCTATCAGAAAATATTAAAATCAGTTCAGTCTTCCGTGGTATGTGAAAGATACAAACAGATACGGTTAATGATTAAGATGGAAACCATTTGAGACTTGAGAGAATTTTCAGTATCACCTTTGATAGAATGATGAAAAATTGATTGTATACATGTACTTGATAACTGTGATAATGGTGCCAGGCAAACTGGTTTTTGCCACAAAAATAAAACTGCGTGAAATTTCATACGGGATACCAACAAATTACACGTCAAATTGTTGACTAAATTTCGGTGGGAAATATTTCGTAAATTTCCCACGGATTTCCTTCTCTTTACACGCTAAATTGTTGACCAAGTTTTTGTGGGAAATCCGTCGCAAATTTCCCACAGATTTGCGACTATATTCACACTATTGGTGTTTATTAGACGTCCGTGGGAAACTTGTGGCACATTTTACACATATTAGCCACGGCCAAAAGTATGTTGAAAATTTTAGCTCCATTACTCACGAATTTCACACGGTTTTTTTTATAAAGTAACTATTAACTGGTCTGTGGGAAATCAGTGGGTTACTAGCTACGTATTTCCCACAAAATTTGTTTTTGTGTTTTTCGTGGGAAATATCTACATGACAAACAGTTGTATATGTGTGGACATCTACACGTATATGTTTATATCTGTTTATAACCTTCCTTGTATCTATAGATGTTTTGTATCTATGTATATCGATGTGTATATGCGTGAATATGTAACAATATATCAAAAACGTAAAGGAAAATGATTATGTCCGTGAAAAATATGTGTGTACTTTCCCATATATTACCCACCAATTTAATAAATCCGTGGGAAATACGTGTGTAAATACCCACAGATTTCCCACATAAAATATCATTTTTGTATTTTTTCTACTTACACATTCTCACATTATTTAATATGTCTTCATATGTGTTTGTAGTTTCATATTATATGTGTTTTCCAATTAATGTAACTATTTATGTTAGTATCACAAGTATATGTGTAGGTTTAGGAATAACCTTTTTGTGTAACAAACCATTATATGTGTGTGGATATCTACACGTATATGTTCTGTATGCTTGTTTCTGGAATTTATTGTATCTATAAATGTTTTGTATCTAGGTATATCGACGTGTATATGCGTGAACGTGTAACTATATCAAAAAAGTAAAGGAAAATGATTATGTACGTGGAAAATATATGGATACTTTCCCACATATTACCTACCAATTTAATTAATCTGTAGGAAATACGTGTGTAAATACCCACGGATTTCTCACAGAAAATATCATTTTTGTGTTTTGCCTACTTACACATTCTCACATTATTTAGTATGTCTTCATATGTGTTTGTAGTTTCATATTATATGTGTTTTTCTATTAATAGTACTATTTATGCCAGTATCACAAGTGTATGCGTAGGTTCAAGTATAACCTTTTTCTGTAACAAGCCGTTGTATATGTGTGAATATCTACACGTATATGTTACATATCTCTTTTTATTGCCTTCATTGTATCTATAGATGTTTTTTATCTAGGTATATGGACGTGTATATGTATGAACGTCAAACTATATAAAAAAATTTAAAGAAAAGAATTATATCTGTGGGAAATATGTGGGTACTTTCCTATAGATTACCTACCAATTTGATAAATCCGTGGGAAACATATGTGTAAATACCCACGATTTTCTCACAAAAATACCGTTTTTATGTTTCTGCATACTTACACATTCCCACATTACTTATTATGTCTTCATATGTGTTTTTAGTTTCATATTATATGATTTCGTTTATTATTGTAACTATTTATGTGAGTATCATAAGTGTATGTGTAGGTTAGGTATAACTTTTTGTGTATCAAATCAATGCATATGGATGAATATCTACGCGAATATGTTTTGTTTGTCTGTTATGACCTTCATTGTATCTTTAGATATTTTATGTGTAGATATGCAAGTATGGGTTTGTGCGTGAACATCTAACTATATCAAAAAAGTAAGAAATTGATTAGGCATGTAGGAAATTCATCGGTAATTTCTCACAGATTACCCATCAATATTAGAAGTAAGTTTATTTTGGTGATCTATTAATGGTTTTGTATATACATTTTCACACTTTTTGTATATACATGTTTACATACAAAGAATATATGCACGCTGGCGGGAGTATGTTGTTTTTATACATTTACGACGATAATTAAAAAACATTACCATTTGAAAAATAAGTCAATTTTTTAAGAAGACCAAACAATGTATTATCTATACTCCTTTATAAAGCATCAATATCCTCGACAAAAACCCAACCATTCATTTTTAAGATTCAGACATCTAAACCTACATAAAACCTAAATTTACACATAACAAACCAACATACAATCCTATTAAATTACCAAATCAAAAAAACTATATAAACTTACCATACAAAACAATACCCCACAAACACCCATATCCTCCCATCCCATTTATGTCAACTTTTTTCTTTAAATAAAAATGCACCCAAAACACGAGTTTTTGACTAACTAATTTTCTTCAAAAACTTATTTACCACTGTGTTAATACAAATAAGCCGTAAAAAAGTTTATTTATATTTTACGATCTTCTAATGTTTTGTCGATAACAAACGTAAAATCATTTTAACGAAACAAATAAAATACCTAAATGGTTTGAACTAATAGTTTCTAACACACTTAAGTTCTCACATAAAACACTAAAACAAGTATAAGTGATTTTATGATTTAGTATTACATATGTACAACAACTAGTGTTTACATATATGGGTAAAATATACACATAACTAGTATGTAGTATATTGGGTAATTTAAATGGATAGAAACTTAAGTATCATAACCCATTGACCAAATACATTGAATGTAGTTGGGTATAACCCAAAGTCCATGACCCATATCCATGGAGCTTGACCCATAACCCATTGCATGACATCATGCTTATATCATATATGGATAATATCCATAACCCATGGTATTGACCCATACCCATGTGACTAGGTGCATTGCACTCATAAGATACATTGTATCTATTAAAAGAACCATGGATCAACCCATAACCCATGACCCATGACCCATAACCAAAATACCCATGGGTAAAGGAGCGTCCCACGGATCCCTAGCTTTACGCTAGACAGATCCCTTGTGGGAGGGATCCGTGGGATCCGGGGAACAGTAGGCTTTTTCTCTCTATAAATAATGAGCCATTTCTTCATTATTTCTTACCCCTTTCCAACATACTTTCCCCTTGAGTTAAAAACTCTCTAACCCCATATCCAAGTGATCTATGTTTGTAGTTTTGTTTTTGTGTGATTCTCTAGGTTCCTCTTAAAGGCGAGATCACCACCTTTGAAGTCAAGCAAGCTCAAGTCCATGAGTTGCCATGCTTCCTCATCATCAAGACTACTGAAGTCTTCTTGTTGATGATTCTTTTCTTTCTTCTAAAAAGTGTAGTGTTGAAGACATTAGTGAAAGATGTCTCAAGTGTCAAGAAGAAGACATTAGTGAAAGGTGTTGATCGTCCGTATTGTAGGCATTAGTGAAGGGTGCCTAGAAGTCAAGTCACAAGACATTAGTGAAGGGTGTCTTGAAGATCTATTTAAAGGCATTAGTGAAAGGTGCCTTAGATGTACATTCGGTATGGTGTGTTTCGATGTACAAGATAGATTAGTATTAGATCCAAGGATATTGATATCCTTGATGATGTTTTAATAAGGAGTTGGTCTCCTTTGGGATTAGTCGTTGGTGTAGTGTTGGGTAGTAGTTCCTCCATTGTAATGGAACTCGGTATCTAGCGTAGTACCGGATAAAGGGTAGGTGACATTGTGGTAGGTGTGGTCACCTTGGTGTGAAAGAACCCGATGGTTAGCCTAGTACTGGAAAAAAAGTAGGCAACGTTGTGAAGGTTTCTCCACCATAAGGAGTTGGTGTCGTGTAGTGATTACGAACTCTCGAGTAGGTGACTCGGGGAGTGGAGTAGGGCAAGGAAGGTGTCCTTGTAGCCGAACCACTATAAATACTCGCGTTGTGGTTTTGTGCTTCTTACTCTTATCTTTTCATTACATACTTCTATATATTTGTTTATCAACATCCAACACACATCCAAATAGATTGACATAAGTCGATCTAAATAGTTTAAAACAAAGTTTTAATTGGCAAAACTATTCAACCCCCCTTTCTAGTTTTTCACAATTGGTTTCAGAGCTTCGTTACCAAGTTTCTTGAAGTATATTGTACTTTAAAAACTTGATACGATCCATGGTTAATTGAAAACTACAAAGAAGGTTTTTCATAAAAACAAACACCATATCTTTTAAAACTCTTTGTTTAGATGTTGATTAGATGACAACATTTTTTTCTCATTATTTATTTTCTATTTAAATGCACTAATCCTCTTTGTCATGTTGATTAGTCAAAGCTCATACCTACCAAGCCATAGGAATCGCTTGGTAACAAGAATACCTTCCCTAAGAAGGTATCTTAAACACAAAGGAGCCGGAATTGTCTACTGAAATTTGTTGTGTCATTTGTAAAGACATTCCTAAGTGCGTTAGAGGTATGATTTTCTACTTATCTCTAAAATGAAATTAGCTTGATCATCAAGTATGCCTACATAGGTATTTATATGATTATCTTTTGTGCATATACATGTATTACATGAAGCTTCATTAGGAAGCCTGTTCTCACATACGTGTTATTTTTTCGTCTAAAGTCTTGGTATATAAAACTTGTGTTTTATTTCATTTAATCCAAAAATCATATCTTTCTAATAATAAAACAAAACACAAATTTCAAAAATTCCTCCTTCCCCATAAATAAACCATCCGTCGCCCACTTTATCAAATCCCCACTTTTTCAAATCTTTCATTTTCAAAAAAAATTACCTCTCATTCAAAACTTCATCTTCCTCTCATCTCATCTTACACCAAAACCAAGAAGGTTCATCATCAACATGGTTTACATCGCCTTCGTGCTCATCGCCTTAACACTCATCGCACTTGTGTTCCCTATGATGAAGTTCACATACGGAGACATATACTTTGTGTTGTTAATCTACATTGGGGTTATATACCCAATCCTTTGTATCATTCTTAGAATTGAAATGAAATATTACTAATAGTCTAGTTATCTAGGTTATTACTATCATAATGTGTTTATCATTTCTTTTTGATTTATTTCATTCTATCGTGATACATTAGAAAGCCATGTATGCATGCTTAAAGAAAATGTAGGCTAAAACACATATCTTGGTATAAAACTATAAAATCTAAAAACCTATGTTTTTATCAAGAAATCTGTTTCTGTTACTCCAGATCCACGGATCCCGAAAGTTAGACTAGCCGGATCCCTTATGAAAGGGAACCGTACTCCTGGATAACAGTGTTTCATGCAAAATAAAAACCACTTTCTTTCTAAAAGTAATATTCCACTAGAATGTCAAAACCTTAGGTGAGTTAAGTATCATTGTTGTTAAAAACCATTGTTAATAAAAATCTAGTAAAAACGTTAGATAATCATTGGTTGACCACAAAACATCACTTTCTATTAACTCATCTTTTCTATAGGTTCAACTATGACGCATGAGTATGAGTTTGATTTTTCACTCACTAGCGTCTACACTCCAAACATCTCCCTTGAGCCCAACACACCTGGCAATCATGTCCGTGGGTTCAATAATCTCGAAAACCGTCACTTCCACGAAGGACGTATTGTAGACACCTCTCTACAATTCAAAGAAAGTATCAATACCTCCTTCCGAGCCATAGGACTAGAATGTCTTCTCGAAATCAACGAGAAGATATGTCCAAGGTTCATAATGGAATTCTTCCGTCAAGTTGAACTCGTTCATAACGAGGATCGCTCTCTATCTCTTTGGTTTTGGATCAAAAACCAAAAGTTTGTTTTAACTCTTGGGCAATTTGCTCACATCCTCCGGATTCCAAATCATGGACAATGTGCCTTCACCGAAGATTGGTCTCTTGATTCTCTCTTCAACTTTCGTGAAGAAAATAGTCCATATTGTTCACACATACCCTCCCCGGAAGATTTGAATCGCATAATATGCAAACCTCGATCATATTACTCCGATCTAAACATTATATTTACACGGGAAATTCGAGAAGAGTACAAATCTCTTGCACTCATTCTACGTGAAAATGTTTGGAGTCTTAGGATAAATCGAGAAATCCTTCTCGCTTGTTGTGCTCACATAATGTATTGTTTGCTAACACAACAACCATACAATCTCGCCTACTTCTTTGCAAGGCGAATTGTAAATCTTCAAGGCTCCAAGAATAAACTCATCCCTTATGGAATGTTCTTGACGCGCCTCTATCATAACATCATGCATTTTCATCCTCAATTTCAAAGTCCGTTGTACGTACTTGTGAACAAGATGATGGAACCGCTAAACATATCTCTCATGAATACTTTCTTCATTCTTGATTCCACCAACACTCATCAATCATTTGATGATCCTTCTAGCGAAAATGCTCAAGGAACTTAGTAATCTTTCAAATAGGATCAATCCTTTTGTACTCATGCTTTATCAATGTAATCCAATTTCCTTCATGAAATAAAACATCTTACATTTGATATCTTAGTATTAGAACTGATAAGGTTTTAAAATGTACCTTTTTGAGGGGTCGTTTAAGCCCTTATTTGATCACTTTTGTATCCGTTATTACTTAATATCGTTCCTTTTCACTTTTTAGGTCTCTTGAAGGCAAATTGCTGGAATGGCACTTATTTGGACGAAAATGCGCGGATATACGAAGAAAATGGCCAAAGTCAAGAATCGAGACACTCAAGCTGCTGAAACACAAGGGGACGGCGTCAGGTGTTATCTGCGATGCCGTCGGAGCACATGTTGTGACGATACAGTAGCCAAATTGCTTCTTTTCAAGTGACGGTGTCAGGCTTTAAAAGAGTAGGTCGTCGCAACTCAGACGACCTAGATTTGATCCAGACGGCGTCAGAGGCTGAAGAGGACGGCGTCACAAGCATAAGGTGACGCCGTCGCAAGACTAACGTGGCCAAGACGAAACCCTAATGATGGCGACCCGATGGCGTCACAAATCATAAGGTGACGCCGTCGCGAATGTAATCTTATATATAGAATCCGAATTTTTCAGTTTTCAGAGTGTAGTCTTTTGGAGTAAAAACCTAAACCGAACCAAGGCTGTCTTGTACAGTATTTTAGGGTTTCAAACCCTATCTTATACCAAGATAAGTGTTTTACTTCATTAATTCAATTATTTGTGTGTATGCTTGCATGTTCTCCATGTCCGGCTAATTTACTTGTGTGTTTGCTTAGGGAATATGAAACTTAACTATTGAATATTGATTGGTTGTCTCTTATCTTAATTGTTAATGATCTAGTAATGCGATAGGTCATTCGTTGTGTAATTAATGCTTGATTAATCTTTGTGAACCTTAGATTATAACACCTAGAGTAGTTGTAGGCTAAACCATCCAAAGAGTACCTTAGAGTTAGAGTTTATAAATCCTAGAGATTTTGTAGACGAGACCCTTTGGTAGTTTCAAAGAGTTAGGGATAAACGCATACCCTACGACCTTAGACACACAACGCGATTAAGAATAAGGACGTGACAATTCAACCATCAATATGAGATAATTAAGGAGTAATAAAACCTAAGTAAACACATCTTTAAATCATCATACGAGCACACAATAATTAGACATAGACTACCCTCACCTTAGTTAATTAGATAATTAGATAGTAGAGTAATCGGTAGAAATACCAACCCCCCCAAATCCAAACCCCAAGATTCGTACTTTTCCATTTCCTAAAAAACATAAAAAGATAAATAATAATCTTCCTCAACCCCAACCTTAGCGTAGTAACTCCTCACTAGCATTCCTATTCCCCTAGAGAACGATATCAATTCCCGTGGCTTACCCTAATACTACACTACAACGATTAGGTTCACTGCCTAGGGTGTTGAAAAACTTGCTCGACGAGAAGGAAGTTCCTTTGACCCCGAACGACGGGTGTAGCGTTATTAAGTTTTTGGCGCCGCTGCCGGGGAATAGAATAGCTAGTTAGGAGTCCACCTCGTTTAGGTTCCCTTGCTTGATTCCTATCAAGTAAGATTTTTTCTCATTTTTAGCTTCCTTGTAGTCTATCCCCCTTCTTTGTGTTTGTGTTTGTAAAACCCTTTTCATTTGTCGCTATGGCAAGTGAAGTTGCATTTGAATCATTAACAAATGAGGAACAATTGAATTTCGCAGATTGGATTGCTTTTTATTGTTCTAATGAATTTGTGAGTGATCTTAGAGATATCCAAAAGGAGACGGTGTAAGGTTGGATGAATTTGATAAATTTTGTGCTTGTGTGGCTTCTATTCAACGATCATTGTTAGAATCAACTCCTTTTAGTGAGACCCTCTGGAAATTTTTTGAGAAAAGCCTCCTAAGCATAAACCATCAGTTGTCACAACTTGAGGAAATGGATAAGGAGGATTTATCCAACCTTAGGCATCATGATCAAAAAGACCTAGTTTTTAAGAACATGGAACCTAAACCCGAACAAGATTGTGAGATGGTTAGAGTTGAACCACCTATTTGCATGTGTGGGATAGATTTCAAAACATATGACACACATGAGGAATCCTTTAGGCAAATGGAACATAGTGATCAAATTTTTGAGAATGATTCTTATGAATCGAACCAAGAATTTGAAATGGCTAAAGAAGGATTTGAGATACTTAGAAGTGTATTTGGGTTAGATCATACTAATGAACATTTAGGAGATCTAGATATAATGGAGAATGAGGTAGAAACTCCAAGCCCACAAGCCCTACCATCACTTGAGGAACACACATCGCCTATAACTAACCCGGAAGAAGTAGAAGAGACTATAGGAACCCCGATTGATATAGAACATTTGGACCAAACGCCACTAGAGAATGTAGGTTTAGATGCTTGTTGTCATGACCTCTCTCTTAGTCCTAGGGAAGTTCCTAATTTTGATGAACCGGAGCCTCAACCAAAAACCTTACCCAATTTTCCGTCTTTAGATGTGAATCTTGGAATTGAATTAGGCCCCAATCAACCCATCAAAATAAATAATCCGAGTAGTTGCTTGATAAAGGTGGTAGACTCTAGGCCATGTAGAGTGGAAGCTAATATAGGAGTAACCCATGACCTTACACACTTATATCACCCATTCATGGTTGATAACAAGAAACATTATGGGTTTAAACCGGGTTTATTAGGTCAAGATGGATCCTTAACTAAGAATCTTTTGAAGTTGATAGAAGATGATCCATTTTTAGGAGAGAGATTTAATTCACCCACTATACCAATAGACTTAGGTAAGGTTATAATGAATGGAGTACACTCCTTTGAGCATATAAATCACCCGTCACCCTCTCCTCACGTAGCAAATTTCCACCCTAAGGGTGTGTATCGCTACTATCACCCGCACTTAAGCTTAAGTGTAGGGAAAACCTCCCCTTTATCCGTTAAATAAGGGTAGAGTCAGGCTCGTGACTCGAACAAAAACAAGCACTTCTTGGGAGGCAACCCATGTGTATTTGTTTTTCATTTTTATTTGTGTGTCGTATATCTTTTATTGATTGTTTATTCTCATGTTTGAATTTGTAAAAATGCTTTATTTTGTCTTTAACTTCGTCTTAATAACATATAAAGGTATTTTACATAAGGGATAAGTGTAGGGAGGATTACACACGTTTTCAAAAGAAACGTAAACATGAGAATTGCAATTAATTAAAAGATATACATGTATGTTTGTTCGAGTCAAATGCTTGTATCGAGTCATGATGGATGTTTTGCAGAAATTTTTTCCAGATTTTAAAGATGTAAATTTTCCAGAATTTTTTTCAGAAAATCGCAGACCAGTTTTTGTCAGGATAACCTGACGGCGTCAGGATCGCAACCTGACGGCGTCAGGAAGGAGCAAAAACAACTGATTACTTTTTTCTCGTTTTCTGAGCTGCTTATAAATTTTGGAATTTTCCAGGTTTTAATTTTCCAGAAATTCTGTAAACATCCATTTCACAAGCATTATATCCTAGTTTAGTAGAGTCTTATATATATTATTACCGCCGATTTTACGCGAAGGTTTCATTTGTTTTCTTCAAGTGTGCAGGTTTTATTTATCAAGAATAAGATACTTAAGGTTGGAAGGAGCTTTTCACGCATACATTCTTCTTGGAAAGGATTTAACCAATACTTCACACACGGATCCTACCGAGCTAATCAGGGGAGTATTAGTTTCTTTCGTTTTTAATTACCTTCTATTATCATAACTTTGATACTTTTGGGGAACATTAGGGACAATGTTCAGTTTAAGTGTAGGGAGGGAAAATAAAACGGGAACTTTGAAACTATGCTTATCCTTGATTATTTGCTTTTTCCAATTGTATTTGTGTAATAAACCATGAGAAAATGTCGGTTAGGGTAATTTTGGCACCAAATTTAAATTTTTTCATGACATATAGGAGTGGGCCATTAGTCTTAACAAAAGCGTCTCACGGATAGGAAGTTATATGACTAGCACAAAAACCCTTTACCACCTAAATTCCACCCAAAATGTGAGGATCACCCTTAGATTAGTAGGAATTAAAGCATTCATCTTTAATGCTTAGTGTGTGAACCGGTAGTATAATAGATTCTAGAACTTGTTTTGTGATGCATCCCGAGATCGCTAGTAAGACTACACTTGTGTAGTTAGGAATAACTAAATGATAAGAGGCATTAGGATAACCCTTGTTTGATACCCGTAATATAATTACTTCTTCCATATCGCTTGAGTAACCCTTGTTTGATACCGTTGCGTTGTACTCATCTTTAGTACACGATACCCCTAGTTAACCCCTCAGAGCCTATCCTTTTCGCGGTTCTAGTGATGTTTCGGTTTTTCCGGAATATCAATAAAGAGCATTGTTTACACCCCACCCCCAAATGTACACCCAAATCGCCTTAGCCTACCTTGTATGCACTCACTTTTAGTGCATTATTGTTATCAACCTAAAAACCCTTAGTTCAATTATCTAGTTGCTTGCATAAGTTGCTAAGTCGAGTCATATCCTTTGTATACAGTTTTGGGACAATTGGGACTCATGGGAAAAGTTAAAGTTTAAGAAATGACGGGAAGGGAACGTTAAATTCAAATTCCCTTTATTTGCGTAATAATGTACTCCAAGTGTTTTGATCTTTTCAATTCGGGTTAAATTAGTGTTAGAGTAATAAAAACTCAAGTGTAGGGATGTGCCTATAAATCCCTATCATTTTGATGTTATCGTAGAGGATGGTAGAGTAAAAGTGTATGAAAAAAGAAATCGAAAAAAAATAGAAAAAGAGAAAAAGAAAAAAAATAGAGTGTTGAAAAAAAAACATACGGGCTACCATCCTACATCTATCCTTTAAATTTATGTTTGTTTGTTTCAGTTATCTAGAGTTTAGAGTGTCGAGTCTTGGCTTAGCAACGCCATTCTTCGTATGCTTGTAACATAAAGATTTTTGACTTGCCACCACTAAATAGCCTATCCCACCAAACCCTTTGTTTTCCTACCGTAAGCCTATCATTACAACCCTTTAAAAGACCTCTTTGATAGTCTTTCCTAGGTGCTTACGCCAAAGCGATGGAGGTTTGATCTATTCTCAAGCCTATGGTAATCTATTTACTAGGACCGGTTAATGAGTGTTTATCTTCCATTTCCAACTTGTTATATTTCATATACACCCGAGAGATGTGAGTACCCAAACACCCCATGTGAGGTGCTAGTATGTAATTTCCGTGCTTGTTATGACTTTTGCGGGGCTTATATGTGTTGTGGATTGCTCTAAACCAATGCTTCATGACCCCTAACTTATAAATTAATTGGCCAAAAGCACATTTGCTTGAGGAGAAGCAAATACCAAGTGTAGGGATATTTGATAAGGTTTTAAAATGTACCTTTTTGAGGGGTTGTTTAAGCCCTTATTTGATCACTTTTGTATCAGTTATTACTTAATATCGTTCCTTTTCACTTTTTAGGTCTCTTGAAGGCAAATTGCTGGAATGGCATTTATTTGGATGAAAAGGCGCGTATATACGAAGAAAATGGCCAAAGTCAAGAATCGAGACACTCAAGCTGCTGAAACACAAGGGGACGGCGTCAGGTGTTATCTGCGACGCCGTCGGAGCACATGTTGTGACGATACAGTAGCCAAATTGCTTCTTTTCAAGTGACGGTGTCAGGCTTTAAAAGAGTAGGTCGTCGCAACTCAGACGGCCTAGATTTGATCCAGACGGCGTCAGAGGCTGAAGATGACGGCGTCACAAGCATAAGCTGACGCCGTCACAAGACTAACGTGGCCAAGACGAAACCCTAATGACGGTGACCCGACGGCGTCACAAATCATAAGGTGACGCTGTCGCGAATGTAATCTTATATATAGAATCCGAATTTTTTAGTTTTCAGAGTGTAGTCTTTTGGAGTAAAAACCTAAACCGAACCAAGGCTGTCTTGTACAGTATTTTAGGGTTTCAAACCCTATCTTACACCAAGATAAGTGTTTTACTTCATTAATTCAATTATGTCTTCAATTATTTGTGTGTATGCTTGCATGTTCTCCATGTCCGGCTAATTTACTTGTGTGTTTGCTTAGGGAATATGAAACTTAACTATTGAATATTGATTGGTTGTCTCTTATCTTAATTGTTAATGATCTAGTAATGCGATAGCTCATTCGTTGTGTAGTTAATGCTTGATTAATCTTTGTGAACCTTAGACTATAACACCTAGAGTAGTTGTAGGCTAAACCATCCAAAGAGTACCTTAGAGGTAGAGTTTATAAATCCTAGAGATTTTGTAGACGAGACCCTTTGGTAGTTTCAAAGAGTTAGGGATAAACGCATACCCTACGACCTTAGACAGACAACGCGATTAAGAATAAGGACGTGACAATTCAACAATCAATAGGAGATAATTAAGGAGTAATAAAACCTAAGTAAACACATCTTTAAATCATCATACGAGCATAAAATAATTAGACATAGACTACCCTCACCTTATTTAATTAGATAATTAGATAGTAGAGTAATCGGTAGAAATACCAACCCCCCAAATCCAAACCCCGAGATTCGTACTTTTCCATTTCCTAAAAAACATAAAAAGATAAAAAATAATCTTCCTCAACCCCAACCTTAGCGTAGTAACTCCTCACTAGCATTCCTATTCCCCTAGAGAACGATATCAATTCCCGTGGCTTACCCTAATACTACACTACAACGATTAGGTTCACTGCCTAGGGTGTTGAAAAACTTGCTCGACGAAAAGGAAGTTCCTTTGACCCCGAACGACGCGTGTAGCGTTATCAAGAACCTCTTAAACTAACCTTGGAATATAATTCATTGTCAAAATCGTTGCATACCTTTAGTAAAGGTTTTGCTTAGCAGATAGACGGATCCCAAAGTTTGTGCTAGACGGATCTCTACTCTTAGGGAACCGTGGGATCCGGCAAACAGAAAATGCAATTACAATCATTGTATTTCAAACATGTCTTTTGAACACCTCACATTAAGCTAGACATAGTGTCTTAAGGAAAATTAAGTCCTTATCAAGTTAAGTAGATCCTTCCTACTCACACATAACTCACCTAGATCACAATCAAGACGATTGTAGATCTATCGTTTCACTTTAACCCATTACTCTTCCGCTCTCAATCTCATTCATCATTTCTCACATGATCCCTCATATCTAGCTTTGTAAATCCTTCAATTACGACATAATTGATCATAATCATCTTTACCTCAAAACTGGTCAAAATTGATCAAATTCTGGTTTTTCCATCTTAAGCCTTTAGGATATTCTCCAAAACATTAACCTAAGTCACTATCTGATCTCTAGGATCATTTAGCTTCACTTGACACTCTCAAAAATATTTAGTGTCATCTTTGTTCATTCATTGGTACTCATGAAAGTTCCAATTTCTTCCATAAAAGGCAATCATTAGCTACATCACTCATTACCCTCAAGTACTTAAGCACCCCTTCATTTAAGACACTTAGATAAACTGAAACACTCAAGAAGAAATAATCATTAGACCTTACAAACATCATTGCTATCTTTTCTTAGCTGCTGACAGACGGATCCCTAGGATTAGCCTAGGCGGATCCCTCATTGGAGGGAACCGTGGGATCCGTATGACAGACTCATGCCAACTCTAGCTAAAACAATTATTTCAAGCTCATCTTTCTAACTTAAACACTCCATCTCATCTTAAATGAGTTCCTAGATCAGTACAAACTCTGAAGTTGACTTTTGTGCATGTTAATCATCACATTCCAATGAAGTTTTGTGGCTTAAGTCTTGAATACACTTGCCAAATCTCTTGCTTTATAAACCACATTGTTAGGACTTCTAAAGTCATCATCTTCATCCTCATTTTCAGCACTTAAGAAACCTTTACAAACCTCTTGAAATCATCTTATCATGAGGAAAACTCCAAGTAGCAACTTATCCACCAAAGAACCACCCAAGAAAATTGCTCGTGTGGTACATGAAATCTCTTCAACCGAATCATCTCCGGCCAAGCCAACAAATGCAAGGATTTCTTCTCAACCAATCAAACCAATTCCTAAAAGGATAGTACCCACAAAACTACCTATGCCAAACACCACCATACCTCCTAGGCCAAACAATATTATCTCCACTAAACCATCACCATTGGTTCCTAGAGCTATCTCATTTACAACCCCACTATCATCACCACACCTCTACAATTTAGAGGATTTGCCTCCTAGGCCGTCTCATCCTCCTCCGCCGGCAACATTTTCCTCATTAGGAGGAATAATGGTACAAAATCAAGGTGTTGAGTCAACATTAGCTCCAGCTTCCTTTTCGCCGTCACCATCATATAATCCCATTTGGATTATGAGATATTATCAAAGTCAACTACCCGACCATATGGAAGTTGACACTTCTCTACCACCACCATCATTCTTGGTCGAACCATCTTCAAATGCGCCTCCACCAATCCCTCCGTCGTTTGAGGCTCCATAACCCGCTTCACTTGATCCTTCGCATCAAGCAATTTCATTTCTTCCACCACCACTACCTAGCCATGACAAAGATTGTTATCGTTGTCAACATGTTGAAAGTTTGATACATGAAGTACGAGAAGATCAACGTTTCATGTTCTATCACCTCCTCGAACGTTTTGACGAGATTAAACCTAAACAAACTTGAGCTAGAGGATTTTAGTGGTGTCTTAGTATCAAGCGTTACTTAGATAAGCCTAGTAATTCGAAGTCATGTATCGATCATTTTCTTAGTTTTTAGAGTCATGTATATCATATCTCTAGTTTTATTAAATGAAAATACATGCTACTTGCTATACTTCTGAGTACATGATTATGTTGTATAATACATATCTCACTATGATATTAACATAATGTGTTATATCACCATTGCTGAAATTAATCATCAGGCAGACGGATCCCTTTAAATTGCCTAGACGGATCCCTACAAGGAGGGAACCGTGGGATCTGTGATACAGAAAACTATATTTCTACTAACATGAATCATATTTGCAGGAAATTATGCATTATACTTGTTTTCTAACCTTTGTTTTGTAGTTATTCAATTTACACATGAAGACTTTGACACCCTAAAGCTAGGGGGAGCTTTGTGTCAAAGCAATACATTGAAAAATTACTTGCAATATTAGGATTACAATTCATGACATGCCTTTGCAAAATTTCAATCATCAAGGGGGAGCACATTCGTCACATAGACAAAATCTTTTGGAAACTTAGTTGCAAATGAACTAGCTTAGTACTATTTTTTCTTGACGCACTCACATAGGGATGGACTCGTCAAGGGGGAGATAAGATGAGATCCTTTCTCGTTACTTGCTCTCTACTTTTTCTTTATTTTCTATCTTTCACATGTTTTTCTTAAAACAATGTGTTTGTTTCCTTCGAAGCTCTTTTTGTTTCGACAAAAAAGGGGAGAAGAAAGTAAAAACTACAAATTCAAACTTTCACGAATTTTAGTTTTTCCTTAAAATAATTTTATGTTTTGTCATCAACAAAAAGGGGAGATTGTTAATACAAATAAGCCGTAAAAACGTTTATTTATATTTTACGATCTTCTAATGTTTTGTCGATAACAAACGTAAAATCATTTTAACGAAACAAATAAAATACGTAAATGGTTTGAACTAATAGTTTCTAACACACTTAAGTTCTCACATAAAACACTAAAACAAGTATAAGTGATTTTATGATTTAGTATTACATATGTACAACAACTAGTGTTTACATATTTGGGTAAACTATACACATAACTAGTATGTAGTATATTGGGTAATTTAAATAGGTAGAAACTTAAGTATCATAACCCATTGAGCAAATACATTGAATGTAGTTGGGTACAACCCAAAGTCCATGACCCGTATCCAAGGAGCTTGACCCATAACCCATTGCATGACATCATGCTTATATCATATATGGATAATATCCATAACCCATGGTATTGACCCATACCTATGTGACTAGGTGCATTGCACTCATAAGATACATTGTATCTAGTAAACGATCCATGGATCAACCCATAACCCATGAACCATGACCCATAACCAAAATACCCATGGGTAAAGAGGAGCGTCCCACGGATCCATAGCTTTACTCTAGACGGATCCCTTGTGGGAGGGATCCGTGGGATCCGGGGAACAGTAGGCTTTTTCTCTCTATAAATTGTGAGCCATTTCTTCATTATTTCTTACCCTTTTCCAACATACTTTCTCCTTGAGTTAAAAACTCTCTAACCCCAGATCCAAGTGATCTATGTTTATAGTTTTGTTTTTGTGTGATTCTCTAGGTTCCTCTTAAAGGCGAGATCACCACCTTTGAAGTCAAGCAAGCTCAACTCCATGAGTTGCCATGCTTCCTCATCATCAAGACTACTGAAGTGTTCTTGTTGATGATTCTTTTCTTTCTTCTAAGAAGTGTAGTGTTGAAGACATTAGTGAAAGATGTCTCAAGTGTCAAGAAGAAGACATTAGTGAAAGGTGTTGATCGTCCGTATTGTAGGCATTAGTGAAGGGTGCCTAGAAGTCAAGTCACAAGACATTAGTGAAGGGTGTCTTGAAGATCTATTTAAAGGCATTAGTGAAAGGTGCCTTAGATGTACATTCGGTATGGTGTGTTTCGATGTACAAGATAGATTAGTATTAGATCTAAGGATATTGATATCCTTGATGATGTTGTAATAAGGAGTTGGTCTCTTTTGGGATTATTCGTTGGTGTAGTGTTGGGTAGTAGTTCATCCATTGTAATAGAACTCGGTATCTAGCCTAGTACCGGATAAAGGGTAGGCAACGTTGTGGTTCACCTTGGTGTGAAAGAACCCGGTTGTTAGCCTAGTACCGGAAAAAGAGTAGGCAACGTTGGGAAGGTTTCTCCACCATAAGGAGTTGGTGTCGTGTAGTGATTACGAACTCTCGAGTAGGTGACTCGGGGAGTGGAGTAGGGCAAGGAAGGTGTCCTTGTAGCCGAACCACTATAAATACTCGCGTTGTGGTTTTGTGCTTCTTACTCTTATCTTTTCATTACATACTTCTATATGTTTGTTTATCAACATCCAACACACATCCAAATAGATTGACATAAGTCGTTCTAAATAGTTTAAAAGAAAGTTTTAATTGGCAAAACTATTCAACCCCCCCTTCTAGTTTTCCACACACTGTATAGCTTATTTAAAAATATTGACTATTATATAGTGTTACTTTCCAATTTTTATGATATAACTCATTTTTTATTTATGTTTCATTAAAAAAAATTATAAGCCGTAAAGAAAAGGAAAGAACAAATCATGAACTTTACTACCTTTATTTGCTCATCGTTACATTATTTAATGATTCTTCTACTGATGATCTCTATAAATGTAAAATCTTATATTATGTGTTATACGCGAAATTATTTAGATGTCTTCAAGATTAGTTAATTTATTAGGATTTGTGTTTGGAAATTGCTTTCGACCAGGTAAAGTATTTGTAGAGCTTCATGACGCTCGTTAGGCTAACCACACTCGTTGGTCACCATGTGTAACACCCCCAACTTCGTGATACGCAGTGGAATTCAAACTGGGTGTTACTTCATGGCACAACAATCATAACAATAGAAAACGAACTCTAATGGAGTCGTTCTAAAAAGATTTATCATTCGATTTATATAAATATCAGAGTGTACAAAAATGAGGTCCCAGATGGTTCCAATTTCACAAAATACATTAAATGGGTTTTCGAATGATAATAAAATTTATAGCCTTCTTTAGTATCCGTGCCAGCCTCGTACAATATGGACCTGAAATACATGCTTAAAACTGTCAACACAAAGGTTGAGTGAAATTCATAGAGTTTGTTTGATGGTTGAACACATTATGTTTGTAGTGTGAGCTATAGACTCACACCAATGGTTTGAAAACAAAACAATTAATATTAGACTAAGTATCATGCAATCAAGGCATTAACGTATTCCAAAATTAATGTCGGTGTGTGCCCTATCAGGAAAAAATTTCCGTTTTTATCAATGTTACTCAAATATAGTGCATTTGTTTGCCTACCCTGTCAACACAAACGGGATTCGTCAATCCCAATAGATCTATTCACAATATTCGCGCCCATTCTCACTAGTGATTAATGATTCATTATTAAGGGACTTAAGTTTGGAAAATGCGGTAACTTAGTGCTAATAAAACAATCAGATAAGTATACATTTTGAAAGCAATGTGTTCGGTTTAAAATAAAGCATGTATCTCCCCCAAGGGTTTGTAAAGCAATTAAGTAATAGAAAGTGGGGCTATGAACTCACAGTAGTGATTAGCAGCGGAGTGTAACGATATAATGTACGTCAACAATAGAGTATGGCAAGACCACGATCTTTAATGAATACTTAAGAAAGCATAGTATTCGTGTTTTAGTATAGTGTACGATATAAGTGTACAAGTATATGTAGTTTGTTGGCTTATGATGTTGTACATGAATCCTTAAGTTAAAGTATTCCTTAAATGTTGTTTGGCTATCAAAATCAAAAGGTCGTGAAGTAGTTTAACATGACATATGGTCATTTACTTAGTTTGTCCAAGTCTAGTGAACAAGTTTTAAAAACAAGTTTCGGTCATTAGACTTATACTAGCCGTGCGGCTAAGTTATGGTTAAGCAATAATAATCAAGACCATAGTAAGGATGTGTCTAAGTTAGACAATCTCAAGACAACAATCTTGACTCAATCTTGGCTTTATATTAGCCTCAAATGATCAATATATCACTTAAAGTTCTCACTAAGGTTGTTTTCTAGTCAACAACAGGTCAGCTTAGTCTTTTCCGTTTTTAGGTTTTGTCGTTCACTTTCTGCTTATGTGCTCTCAAGTTTTTGTAGAAAAAGTCATTCTGAGAAACTTTCGTGTTTTACACTTTTACTGATTCGGACCAGAAAAGGGTCAAAACCTCATTTTAAAATCGTATCAGCAAGCTTTTGTTCCAACATTATATTTTCATCTAGTAAAACTTAACTAGGCATAACTTTTTAACCACAAGTCCTTTTTATGTGATTCAAAAGGTCAAGTTCATATTTTTATATTCTCTAACAGCTTCTTAAGCTTAATCAAGTCTAAGGTCCAAAGTTTATGTTAGGTCACCATATTGTAACACAAGCATCAGTATGTTAGAAATAAGGTAAGAAGTGATCGGATGAACACTTGCACACACACACAGACGATATAAATGAAAGAAAGTTTATGCGTAGGATATACGTGAAAGTGAACAACCAACCTTCAAATGATGTTTTACAACATTATTTATAGGGGAAGGGACTATGGCAACACTACAAGTTCCCTTCCTTCCTTATGGGCTTGGGCCAAGGCTTATGGGCTTTCTACATAAGCCTTGCCTTTAATACAAACATAAAAGCCTAATTAAGCAACCTATTACATATTGATTACAAACACTTGAAATATAGTTTAAGAGTGATTCCAACAATCTCCCCCTAAGTGTTGGTAATTAATGACTTAAGTAATATTGAAACGTTGTTGGTGCTGATGTAATAGTTGCTTTGACGTCTTCTGACATTCTTCTTTCTTGTGAGAAGAAGTGCCTTGATTCTAACAATCTCCCCAGTGTGAGGATCTTGTTTTCTTTGAAGTTTTCAGCTTTGACGTCTCCATATATCTTTGTTCTTTGTTCTGGTGTGGATATGGTGATGTTATGTTGTGGTAATCTGCATCAGGTCCGCTTCGTTGCTCAGGTGTCTCCACGTCCTTCTCCAACATGCTCACATGCTTTTTGACGTTGGATATCAGGATAGATGTAGTTCTCTTAGTCTTTATACTTTGTAGATTCTTTGTCTTTGAGGAAGAATCGTTTTGACTTTTGTGTTGCCTTTCGAGAGAACTTCAATATGTGTTGTTGTTGGTATGAGCATGTGGAGAATCTGCACGATCATCTCCCAGAAGCATCCATAAGAAGAAAACATAAGCATGGGTTAGTGATAAACACCAATCGATCATTGTGGTCGTTTCTTAAAGAGTTGACCACTATGATTGTTCTTCTGATGAATGTCTTGATTCCATTCACCTTGGTCGGGCGAATCAGCCGTCCGAATCCCATAAGGGACAGTTGGCATTACATTGAACAAGTTTTTAGGATTTAGTAAATCCAGTACTTAAATTGTCGGTCACCTCAAGTATGTATACTCGTTAGAAAGCTCGTAGTCGTAGTAATTCAGTAATAGTAATTAGATTACTTAGTAACACCATGGAGGACGAACGGGTCTTTTCCCACTGTATGCCTGATCCACAGCCTAAAGTAGGCGTGCTATGCTTGTACCCTATAAATACCCTTTGCCCTCCAAGGCAAAGGGTTGGAGCTTTCATAATTCATTTTTCTTTGTCTCACTAACTTTCCTATCCTCTCCCACTTTCTCTCTTTAAACCTTATCCTTACGCCTAATATTTGTGCTTATGATGTGTTTGTGATAAACCAAGATACTACAAATGGTACAAAGAGCCATGGTTTGATCATCCATCTCTCATGTTCTTGGTTTGATAGTTGTTTTTGGGTTAAGGTTTGGTTTGTGTTTACGCGTAGCGTTTGGTATACGCGTGGTACTTGCGTATAGGTTTTTGGTAAGCTTAAAAGCACTAAATTTTACACTTAAAAATTCAAGATTCTTATGGGTTAAGGTTTATTGAGTGTTAAAATTTCAGTTTTCTTGCAAAAAGGTTCAAACTTTACGAGTTTTTCTTGGTTTTTTAACGTGTTTGGATACGGGTATACTATCCTACGCGTAAGGGTGATAAGTGGTTTTGATCTTCAAGTCTTGTTGTTTTGGTGTTTTTAAGGTTGATTCATCATTATAATCTGTTTTTCTAAATGGTTTTAGTCATAAAATCGCGTTTGACATATTTTGTACTTCTTACGCATAAGAAAACCCTAATCTTACGCGTAAGGTGTTCTTCAAGTGATCTTCAAATCTGTTGGTTTACTCAGTGTTTTCTTGCTTGGATAAGCCTGAAAATACTTCAACTTTGGATATCTTTTACACTGGAATAAGTGTAAAGGATTTTTGGTTAAAACCCTAATTTTACGCATAAGCATAAAAGCTTACGAGTAAAATCTTTACGCCTAAGCCTTCTTTTACGCATAAGCTTGTCTTACGCCTAAGGAAATCTTACGCATAAGGTTCTTACTACTAAGCCTTTGGTTTACGCTTAAACTTAAGTTTTTTTCTAAAAGTCTACGCATAAGCTTTTGTCTACGCGTAAGCCTTAGTCTACGCGTAAGCTACTGTCTACGCTTAAAATCTGCCTACGCGTAAGCTGCTGTCTACGCATAAGCTAGTGTCTATGCCTAAGCTGCTGTCTACGCGTAAGCCTGTGTTTTACGCCGAAGTGTATAAGTTTTACGGTTTCTCTCTTGATTTTGTAAAATCACGTGAAAGAATCTATTTCCCGGTTAAATCAAAGATTTGTAAAATCCCGTAGAATTTAAACATGTCTTCCGTTGCTGATGATGTGCAAGCTGCAGGTTCTGATACTCGTCCTCCCATGCTTGATAGAACCGACTATGAGTCTTGGTCACAAAGAATCAGACTGTACTGCTTAGGAAAGGAAAACGGGGTTAACATCCTTAAGTCAATTGATGAAAGACCATATCAAATTGAGACTACCAGAGACATTCTGGAAACTGCTGCTGATGGTTCTGTAACATTAGGACTGGATAGACCAAAGACATATGATGAGCTTTCTGATAAAGAGAAGAAGAGATATGATGCAAACATCAGAGCTTCAAACATTGTTCTTCAAGGTCTACCAAAAGACATCTACAAGCTGATCAATCACAACACTGAAGCTAAGGCAGTTTGGGATAACGTTAAGATGCTTCTATCTGGTTCTGAACTGACTCAAGAAGATAGGGAGTCTCAACTGTATGATGACTTTGAGAACTTTGAAATGATACCAGGGGAAAGTGTGACTGAATATCATGTCAGATTTCACAAGCTGGTGAATGATATGAGGAATATCAAAATGACAATGCTGAATATTCAGCTAAATTCAAAGTTTGTGAACAACATGACTCCCGAATGGAACAAATTTGTCACAGCAGTCAAACTCAACAAAGGATTGAAGAACACCAATTATGAGCAACTGTATGCTTATTTGCTTCAAAATGAGAAACATGCAGCATTTGAGCGAATGATCATGGAAAAGTTCAAGACCAATGCTGGAGAAGCAAGCTCTTCAAATGATTCTACTGCATTCTACACTAATGTAGGGATCACTACCAAAGCATCACAAGTCATACCTACTGGAAATGGTAACCACATGCTCATTCCTGATCCAGGGTATAAGCCACCTGATTTTGACGCAATCATGGAACACTTCATCAATCAATTGGCTCTTATGGTTAAACAAAACTTGACCCTCACTCCACATACTAACAGTCTTCACACTAACAATGAAATCAGAATTGTATCCAATCTACAAAATCATGCTATTGTCAGAGATGGAAAGGTTATGGTGCAACAAGTTCAAGGAGGACAGTATGAACAGGGAAGAGGTGGAGTAGGTGGAGGGTATGTGGCTAATCAGAATCATGGAAGGAATGCAAATCAAGGACAAGCAAAGCCAATCAAGTGCTACAACTGTGGTGGTGATGGACATATTGCGAGGAACTGCACATCTCCAAAACGCCCTCAAAATGCAGAGTATTTCAGGGACAAGATGCTGCTAGTACAATCTCAGGATAATGGAGCTGTTTTGGATGAAGAGGAATTGCTGTTTCTTGCTGAGGGAAATGCCAAGACTCATGATGCTGATGTGGACGAACAACCTGTGCATGGTGCTGCTCAGAACAATCCCAACGCCTTTCAAGTTGCAGACTGTGATGCATTTGACTCGGACGTTGATGATGAACCATATGCACAGACCATCTTCATGGCTAATATCTCTCCAATGGTCTCTTCACCTCAACAGGCCAGTCCTTCCAAGGAATCCATCATATCAGAGGTATTGAAACTATATGATGTGGTTGATAAGCAAAAGATTCACCATGAAGTACAATCTACTGAAGTCATTGAATCAGATATTGAAAATATGGGAAATAGCAATGTTGTTCCATATGAACAATATGTGAAGCAAGATGACAGTCTTATTGTACCAAGTGATGAATCTTCTACAATTAACAATGAATGCATGTCTGATGAATACACTGCATTTGTGCCTGATGATTCCTTGACCACTGAACTCAATACCTATAAGGATCAAGTTGCCATATATGAACAGCGTGCTAAGTTTGAACTAACCTCACGTGAGCAGGAGATTGATATCCAAATGCGTACACTTATCAGAAAAAGCAATTTTAGGGAAGAAATATTAAAACAAGAGTTAAATTCCTTACAAGAAAAGCTTAACAAAACTGCTAAGCAAAAACAGGAACTTGAAGAAAATGTGAAAGTGCTTAAGCAGGAATTCAATGCTAAGGAATCAAAACTTTTAACTGAATTTTCCAACCTAAAAACTTTGAAAAACAAACTTGAAAACAAGTTGTATGTACAAGGAAACACCCTTCAGACTGCTCACATGGTCACTAAGCATAGAGTCTTAAGCGATAAGCATAGTATCCCCATTGTAGAGGAACCCAATCCTGAGTATGGTAAAATAGCAAGAGCTGCTCAAAAGGTTGTCTATGATGGTGATGAGATCCTCAAGCCTAGAAAAAACCCTTCATGCATTGAGTGCACTGAGGAAGATAGAAAATTAGAAGATGCCACTAAGGAAAAATTGAATGAGAAGCTTAAAGATCCCTGGTGCATTAAATATAACATCTCTTTTAAGTCTCATGATTACACTAAGGAAAATTGGATTTCCTTGAACAAGTTTAAGCCTCAAACCCTATTAACGCCTGAACAAGTGTTCTGGAAAAAGGATATGGATAAACAAAAAGCAGATAACCTTGTTGAAAAGAACCCCCCTGTAGGAAATTGTCCCAAGCAACTGTGTATCCCCCAAATACACCAATGCATTTAGTGCCTAGAGCACTTCCCACTAAGAGCAAGACCTTAATCAACCTTTATGTAGTTTACCAACTATTTGTTGATTCTGAGAAAACGTGCAAAAAGAGAATCACACCTACTGGGATAACTGAAGGGGAAAGAGGTTTTGAGCAAACTAAAGAATGCTATTTAACTGAAGTCATGCCTTTCTTTAAACAATTAAAAGGTCAATTTGAGAGTCTTAAAAAAGGGATAGACACAGAGATTAAAGAAATGGAAAAGGAATTTGATGCAACGATAGTTGAGGTCAATAATTATGAACGGGAACTTAAATATAATGAAATTGAAAGGAATAATCTGCATATCTTAAATGAGAACTTGATTTATCAATGTGTTGCTCAAGATGTGTTCTACATTGCTACGAATTCTTCTATTACTGCATCTCAATATCATGAATTATCTGTTGCTTTAAAAGTTTCCCATGATCGTGTCATTGAGCTTGAAACAACAAATTCAAAACTGCATGAGAAAATAGAACAGGATGATCATGATAACCTGGTCAAATATTTTTCTAAATTAGAAGTTGAACATCTTGCTTTGCAATTAAAATATCAACATCTCAAAGAAAATGTTAAAACCTCAAATATCAAGACATCCTCTGATGATCCTGAGTTTGATGCAGTTTTTGAAATTAGCAAACATGATGAACAAATTCGAGCTCATTATAACACGATCAAAAGATTGAAAGCCCAAATTTCACAACTGAAAGGTGAAAAGAAGGATGTGACTGGTTCCCATATGCCTTCACCTTTAGATTCTCAGAATTTCCAACTTGAAAACATTATTGATAACTTGCAAAAGGAAAATGATTGTTTTAAACCTGAAATTTCAAAGGTTAATGATCAACACAAAGAGTTATGTGATTCATTTAAAGTTAATCATGATAAAAAAAATGAAAAGATAACTTCTTTACTTAACGATATTGAAAATCTGAAGCGTGAGGTGAAAGGAACGTTGCCAATCCCCAATTGCAAATATTCTGTTCCTAAGTATGCTATCGATATGTTATATATTCCCCCGCCCATTAGGAATAATGAACTTGCACATAAAGCATATCTCTCATACCTCAAGGATAGTTTGAAGGGTCTCCGTGAGATAGTTGAAGATGAAAGATTAGAAAAACCTTTTGATAGTACCATAGCCTATGCCTGCATGGATGCCAAAAGATCTCAGGAACTCTTAGAGTATGTAATTGTCACAAGTCCGAAATCTAGCAATAGGCGAGATAGAATAGTTGCACCCAGTTCTATGCCTAAGGATAAGAATGTGACTTTTAATGTGCCTCACAAAACTTCAGATCCCAGCACTTCTAGACCACCAATGCAAAGTGTAGTATCACCAACTAATATTCCTGTTGTTCCTTCTACAGGAGTAATCAACAATACTATGGTTAGCGGGTCAAAGCCTTCAGGCAATACAATGCGAAATAGGATCTTGCCAGCTAAAAGTGTTGAAGAGAAGAAAGTAGAAGAACACCTTAGGAAGAATAAGTTTGAGCTGAATAAAACGAATCGTGTTGATTCTAGTATTAGCTATAAGCGTACTGTAATTAATTCGAATTCTGCTGCCTTTTGCAAAACATGTAATGAATGTTTGATTTCTAGTCTTAATCATGAATGTGTTGTGAATGAGGTGATAAATGTTGGTAATAATCCAGTCAAAACAAGTAGGGTTGGATCAGTTGGAAAGCCCCTTGCCTCTTGGTATGTGCTAAAACACACACCATTTCTTAACCAAATCAGGCCCAAAATAACCAAGAAAGAGCCGTTTATTGCTGATATTTGTTGTTTTCTTGAGTTTATGCATGTGCAGGTACGGATATGGCGAAACAGATAAAAGTAAGCCAAAAACGGAGAAAACCGAGCACGAGAGAGAGAAGAGCGCCAAAGCCGATGCCGGGATGCTATTTCTGGGACTTTGATGCTTAAAAGATCAAATTACGGAGTTGTGGATCATGTTCGGGGATTTTTCTCACATTCACCATCACTTTTCCAAATTTACACAACAACCCCTCAACTTTCCTATATTGTCACTTTTTACCCTCAACTTACCCATATATACACTTTATACCCCTCACCTACCCATTTACCCATTTCACCCTTACACTTTCAGATTTTACATCATTGATCCTTATGGTTAAATTTCATGAATGGTCTTTGTTAAATTCGGATACCAATATTTAAAAGTCCAAGTCCACTAAAATAAACAAACAACCCCAAGCCCATTGTTACACCATTTAGTCCAACCCGTACCCATCCATATCCGGTTTTTACCCCACGGTCAAACCTTATTAATACCCAAGGTCAACCTTTATCTCAAACCGGTCAAACAAATATGATTAAATCCATCCTGAGTCCCAACGCGCCTAAACCAAATAACCATCCAGTTTCACTGTTTAACCACATCACTACCATTTACCCTGCATCCCATCACAATTACCCCACTTAAGTAAGCTTCTAGAAAAGCCTGACAACACGTGTCAGAGGGTGTGACACAAGCGGATGGCCAGCATGGACATAAGGAGCTCTCCTATAGGTGGAAACACCTCATTCATGTGATCTAAGGGCTGTGGATTGAAGGAATGACGAGATGAACAATCAAGGGTCGAGATTAGATCTCCCAGAAGCTTCCCAAGCTCTCCTCCTCAACTATAAAAGCCCCTCACTCACAATTGAAGAACTTGTCCATTTTTCATGCTTTTAGAAAAGTGTTACCACGTTTTATTTCCTGTCATTTTACTGTTTTCAGTAGCTAAGTAAATCATTTTATTGTAATTTGTAATTCAATTTTCAGTTAATGCAATCCTCCTTTTAAAGTTTTAAATTCCAATTGTTCTTCCAATTGTCATCATTTGATTCTGTGTTTGAGAAAGTTTTGTTTCTGTAATTGAAAGCTCACATAAGCTTCCATGAGCTTATGTGAGTTAAATGTTAATTCATTTGTTCTTATATTCAAGTTTTGGCATTTTACAAAAAACGTCAACAATAGTCAACTTTCAAGGTCAAATGAATTTTAGTGTAAAATCTGTTTGAGATTGTTAAAATAATGAGTTTAAAGGTGTTTTGAGTTGTTGGATTAAGCTGAGTGAGTTTTCATTGATTTTCATATGTAAATCTGTAATGTGTTGTTTTTAAGGGGCGTTTGGATTTAGAGATTAGAGGCATACTTAGTTCCATTCTTACATGATTTAATTCTGAGTAATAGTGCGATTTGGCTTTAGTTGCTGGTTTAAGGTTTGCAAGTGCAATTTCTGTCCATTATTTCTGCTGCACACAACTTCTCAATATCAGGTTTCACTTTCTACTTTGTAGGTTGATATTTGGTATAGAGTTGAATTTAAGTTGATGTTGTTCATTGATAGAGTAACTCACTGTATTGGATTCTAGTTTAGATTGCTATGTTAAGTTTTTATAATGCTTAATTTGATGCTAAGTTGTACTCTGCCACTTCAGTTCTGTTAGGTGCATTAGCTAGTCCATATCAGACGCTTAAAGCTGTTTGTCCTCTTGATGATATGATTTAAATTCTGATATTCCTTTAAGCTTATTGTTTAGTTTTGATATCATTTGCCTTTTATGTTCTTTTGAGAGCTTATTCAGATTGTTTAGGTAGCTTAATGCAGCTTGTCATAGCCTGCACCTAGTCTTATATTTCTGCCTCAGTTTCATTGTGTCCCATAGATCTCTTAGTTTTGATTTTTAATTTCTTCATAGATAATCCTTTTAGGCTGAAATTTTAGACTTAAGTTCTTTGGTTGGTTGTGGACTCCATGGCCATTTTAGTTTATTTTTAGGAATTTTTCTAGCTAGCTTAATCTAGGCTTAAAGTAGGTGATTAAGGGCCGTTTGGATATTGAGATTTTAACCTGAAATTGTGCTTAGTTGCTTTCTGCTTGTGCTTATTGGACTCAAAACAGTTGCAATAGCTTATTTCCAGTTATTATAGGTTAGTTTTAGGAGTAGGTAGCTTATAGTGGCTTATTGTTGCTTCTTGCTTATTTTTAAGTGCTTATTCTTAACAGTAGTGTGTCCAAATCGTTGTTCTTGTGCCCCTAATTGGTTTCTGTTAATTTTCCCTTGTTCTCAGTATTATTTTATAGTTTTCTGGAGATTTTCATATTTTTCCCTGTTCATCTTCTATTTTTCTGCATTTTTATTCATTTTCTAGCATTTTAAAATAGCATTTTATTCAAATAAATTAGAAAAAGCTCAGAAAAATACAATTTCAATTTTCTTAGTTTTAGAATATTCAAAAAGTCATAAAAAGTATTTTTCCTGAATTTTCTTAGTTAAAATAGATTTTCTAGCATTTTAATTAGTTTTAACTAGTATTAAATTCATAATAAATTGAGAAAAAGTCAAAAAAATATGATTTCAGTTTCTAAAATTCTTTTTAGTTACTTAAGATTTTTGAAAAATAGTTTTGTAATTTCCTAGCTTATTTTCCTAATTTTTAGTATTTCAAGTTTATTTTAAATGTCTTAAATTAGTTTTTAATTCAAAATAAATCAAGAAAAATCCAAAAAAAAAATAGTTTTAAATTTCAAATAACTTTTAAATATCATTTTTAGCTGTAGAAAAATAGTAGTTTATTTTCATGGGTTAAAATTAGCGTAGTTACATTTATTTCATGTATCTTTAATTACGATTTATCGCGTTTTTAGTTTAAATTTGCATAACTAGTCGTAATTACTTATTTGCATTATAGATTCAGTAGTTTTTATTGCTTTCCTTTATATTCCCTTGCCCCATAGTTTAAAAATCAATCAAAATCCTTTTTATCCATTCGAATCCCGAATCACGCGACGTGAGTTGTTTACTCCATTCATCCCTCGTTGGGAAAACGACCCGGGAAATACATACCCTTGTATTTCTTCGGAAAATATCTATTGTACGAAAAACGACAAATCAAAATGGCGCCGCTGCCGGGGAGGGCATGAAGTGATTTTTCGTATTCCGTCTTGATTCGCGTGTTTTTGAAGAACCTTCCATGAGAAGTTATCGTTGTTTTTTGTAAATATCCCTTTTATATAAAAACCCAAAAATATTTTCCTTTTCAAAATTTGTTTTCTTTTTATGTTTGATTTTATAAAAACCCAAAAATACTCTTCGTTTTCCTCTGAAATGTTTAATTCTTATCTCTTTACCCTCTAATTTGTTTAATTCTCCACAATGCTCGATTTCTCACCCTTCGATCCCCATGATCCTCGGACCATGGAGGATTTCTATTATCCATCGCTTATCGGTCGAGGAGGACCGATCATTCCGGGAACCAAGTTTAGATTGAAAAATCGTATGGTTCGTCTTCTTCGACAACATTGCCATTTTCATGGATTTAACGACGAAAATGCAAATGAGCACTTGAACAAGTTCTTGTCTATCACTCAAACCATGAAGCAACGTGGCATTTCCCAAGATGATATCCGATTGAATCTCTTCCCCTTCTCTTTAACCCACAAAGCTGAAACTTGGTTTTATACCCTTGAAAAACATTCAATTCATACTTGGGAAGAGATGTTTCGCAAGTTTCTTTCAAAATACTTTCCATATTCGAAAACGATGCAGCTGAGGAAAGAAATTCTTAATTTCCAGCAATTACCCAAGGAATCCGTATTTGAAGCTTGGGAAAGATTCAAAATGTTATTGCAGAAATGTCCCGATCATCGAATTTTGCTTCTTGATCAAATCCTAACCTTTTATCATGGCATCACTACGATTGATCGAGACAAAATTATGTTGGCAGCTGGTGGAAATCTCATACGGAAGACGCCTCAAGAAGCTTACGACTTGATCGAGAATATGGCGCAACATCATTATCAGTGGGATGCTAACGTTCCTTACGATTCGACTACTATGTTGAGTGATCATTATTCCGAGGAAATTTTCGTTATGAGTACACAAATTGACGTCTTTGGCAAGCAAGAAAGCTATATCAGTCAACAAAGATCGAGTCATCCACCCACCTTTTACTATTCCGACTCTGACGATAGTGATGATGATGAACCGTTTGAAGAAGATAACTTAAAGATTGATGACGATTCTTCGAGTGGCAATCCCACTCCCATTTCTGATCCTATCATTTTCGACTCTTCCCTTTCTCTCACGCCGGTTGAGAGAAGTGACGTCGTTTTGGAAGAAGTCGATGATCCAATTTTGCCGGAAATTCTTGAAACCGATTGCGATCCGGAGGAGATGTTCCTTTATTAGAAAAGATGTTTTACGATGAACCATCACCTTTTCTTCCCCCGAAGGAAGATAACATTGAAGAAATCGTCATACTTAAGCCGTCAGATCCTTCGGAGCCCGAGCTCGAGGATTATGTTCCCGAATTTGAGAGTTTTATCTTTGATACGGCGGAATAGAGTAGTGGCAATCCCATTTCTCATCCCGATCTTTCTCTTAGGACTTATGAGTCGTTTTTCTTTGATATCGATCATACGGAAGAGACGAGTCGTGGCAGCACCACTTCTCATGCTTATTTCTTTATTAAATCAGACCCAAAATAACCAATAAAGAGCCATTTATTGCTAATATTTGCGTGTTTCTTGAGTTTATGCATGTGCAGGTACGGATATGACAAAACAGACAAAAGATAACCAAAACCGAAGAAAACCGGGCACGAGAGAAAGAAGAGTGCAAAAAGCCGATGCCAGGGATGCTATTTTATGGGATTTGGATGCTCAAAAGTGCAAATTAGGGAGTTCTGATCATTATTGGAGAGTTGTCACTTTACACCCTTCACTTTAGCCAAATTACATATCTTACCCTTCATTTTCCTAAATTGCCAAACTCACCCCTCATAAATCTCACTTATCCATTTAACCAAATCACCTTTACCTTCCCAAACTTACACCGTTGGTCCTTGGCAATTGAAAATTTACATGAATGATCCCTATTGTTAAATTCGGATTCTACACTTATTGTCAAAGTCCAAAAATAAAAGAAAACAACAAAAACCCAAAGTCCAATACCCCATTTATACCAAATCCATACCCGGTCCACAATAATCCTACCAGTCAAACCCACTTTATAAAAAGTCAAACAAATATTAACTAATTCCCCTTTCCCCTGTAACGCGCCCAAAAAAAATCCCATTTACCCTCCATAGATTACTGTTTCACCCAAATCCGTTTTACCCTGATCAAGGCTAAATTCACCCAACTTAAGTGACTCTTCTAGAAGCCTGACAACGTGTCAGAACGTGCAACATGAGGATTGCCAGCTTGGCAGCTCCTCATTGGTGGAAACACATCATTCCATTTGATCCTACGATTGAGATTTGAAGTGGTGACACAAGAATAGATCAATGGCTGTGATTTAAGCTTCCAGAGGTTTCCCAGATTCCAGAAGACTCCAAGACAGGCTATAAAAGCCCTTCTCACGCACAAGCTCAAGCTGTCCATTTTTCCTGCTTTTAGAAAAGTGTTACCACTTTTTATTTACTGTCAAATTTACTGTTATGTTAAATGTATTTTCAAATTAAGCTTTGTATTTCAGTTTATTAATGATAATTTCAGTTTTCAATTTTAAGTATTGTCTCAATTTCACTTAATCACTCATTTCTGTTAAACGCTTTTCATATGCTGTTTTAACTGCTTACATAAGCACATATAAGCTTAATAAAGCTTATAAGTGCTTATTGTTGTTTACACTTGTCTAATTTCAATGTATTTCACAAAAGTCAAAAAAGTCAACTACAGTCAAACAAGGAGCATTGAGGTTGATTTGGGGTAATCATGTTAGATTAGATGATAATTTGGGGTTGATTTGAGTTTGATAAGGTTCAGCAATGGGTATTGGTTGGTGTTATTGATCTCAGTTAGTATAACATTTGCTTTGGACCTTTGTAAGTTTTCATCTAAAGTCTAATTTCAGCTTGTCAATCTAAATCTGTTAGTAGTAGTTTGCTTGAGTTAGATATAGCTTATATTCATCAGTTAGTTGCTTATATGAGTGTTGTTTGATTTGCTTAAGCTTAGTTTTGATTCTGCATCATTGTTTTTAACTGTTATAATCTGCATAACCTGCTAGTGTTTAATTCTGAGGTTATCTGTTGTTTAGAGCATTTCATTTAGGTTTACTTTGGTCAATTAGATCTAGATTAGTTGATAGTTTAGACTAATAAGTAGTTTTGCTGCTTTAAATTGAATATCAAATGAATAAAGTAGTGTTTGGCTTAAGGAAGTAATTCTGAGTTAGGTGTTTAATCAGAAGTTAGAAATAGTTTAAGCAGTCTCACTTTGGTATAATTCAGTAGAATAGAACTCATTTTGGTACTTGTAGGTAGAAAAAAGTAAAAATCACTCTTAGTCTTAATTTTTATAATATCAGTTTAGCAAAAAGGATAATATAAGCTAGCATTAGGTATAATATTTGATTAGATAGCTTGATTGTGCTTTTTTTTTTATCATAATTCATCACCAATAATCTGGTTTTTAGAATAAAAATTCAATAAAGTCAAAGGATCTGGTTTCTAAGAAAAGTCAAAATATCCAATATATGCCAAATAGCTTGTGCTTTTGATTTTTAGTTTCCTCATCTCAGGTCCTTTTTAGCTGAAATTTTAGACTTAAGTTCTTTGGTTGGTTGTGGACTCCATGGCCATTTTAGTTTATTTTTAGGAATTTTTCTAACTAGCTTATTCTAGGCTTAAAGTAGCTAGTTAGGGGTGTTTGGCATAATGGATTTAGAAACTTGTTTTGTAGCTTAATGCCTCTGGCTTGTGCTTATTAGATCTAAAACAGTTGCAATAGCTTATTTCCAGTTAGTATAGGTTAGTTTTAGGAGTAGGTAGCTTATAGTGGCTTATTGTTGCTTCTTGTTTATTTTTAAGTGCTTATTCTTAACAGTAGTGTGCCCAAATCGTTGTTCTTGTGCTCCAAATTGATTTCTGTTAATTTTCCCTTGTTCTCAGTATTATTTTATAGTTTTCTGGAGTTTTCATATTTTTCCATGTTCTTTTGATATTTTTCTGCATTTAAATTAAGTTTTAAGCATTTTTAATTAGCATTTAATACAAATAATTCAGAAAAAGTTCTAAAAAATATGTTTTCATTTTTCCTAGATTAAGAAAAATATAAAAATCTAAAAAAATATTTTTCCATAATTTTCTTAGTTTAAATAATATTTTTTAGAATTTATTTAGTTTTAAATAGTTTTAAATTCATAATAAATAGAAAGAAATTCAAAAAAATGTGATTCCAGTTTCTAAAATTCGTTTTAGTTAATTTTGATTTTTGAAAAGTAGTTTTGTAATTTTATAGCTTATTTTCCTAATTTTTAGTATTTCAAGTCTATTTTAAATGTCTTAAATTAGTTTTTAATTCCAAATAAATCAAGAAAAATCCAAAAAATTAGTTTTGAATTACAAATAAGTTTTAAATCATCTTCTTAGCTTCATAAAAATAGTAGTTCATTTTTACGGGTTAAAAGTATAGTAGTTGCATTTAATTCGTGCTTTATTAATTACGTTTAATCGCGTTTTTGTTTAATCTTGCATAATTAGTTGCATTTCCTTCATTTGCATCATAGATTTAGTCGATTTTATTGCTTCCCTTTACTATTGCTTATCCCGTAGTTTAGAAATCCTCAAAAATCATTATTACCCATTCGAATCCCGAATCACGCGACGTGAGTTGTTTACTCCATTCATCCTTCGTTGGGAAAACGACCCGGGAAATACATACCTTTGTATTTCTTCGGAAAATATCTATGTACAGAAATCGACAAATCAAAAATGGCGCTGTTGCCGGGGAGGGCATGAAGTGAGTTTTTGGATTCCGTCTCGATTCGCGTGCATTTGAAGATCCTTCCCCGAGTGAAGTTACCGTTGTTTTTGTAAATATATCCTTTTCAAAAAACCCAAAAACATCTAAAAAAACCAAAACACTTTTCCTAAAGTGTTTATAAAAACCCAAAAAGATTTTCCTTTTCAAAATATGTTTTCTAAAAACCCAAAAATATTCTTCTTTACCATCTGATTTGATAATTCTTTCCTCTTATCCCTCTTATATTTGATTCTTATGGACTCCTTCGACTATTTCTGTCAGTGTTGTAATTCACGTTTGGGATATGATTATCGATGTTATAATCATATGTGCCCCAATTCTTTCACTAACCCTCAAAATTTTTCCGACTATCCTCCACAGCCCGAGATATCTTCGTTTGATCCATATTATTGTTATGGTTGTGGAGATATGGTAGATTCGTCGAACGATTTTCGTTGTTTACGGTGTATACCCGAGATACATTCTAATTATGAAGAACCCGTTCCGATTGTGAATAATGATTCCATAATTGAAGAACCCACCGAGGGTGTCGAGGACGATTTTTCCTGGATTCACGGCATGTTTGAGAAACAAACAATCGAATTTAAAAATATGCTTCAAACTTTCTTCAATCAATGGCAAGCTCAACAAAGTATATGTGAAGAAACCGTTCAAGTTATGGAAGACGATCACACCATTTCGGAGCTACCCGAAGAACCCACCGAGGGTTACGGAGACGATTTCTTTGAACGTCGTGCTTTTATTAACAACATTGAAAAACTTGAAGCCTTGTCAAAAATTTTGAAATATAATCTTGATGAACCCTCGATTCCTACTCCCTCTCCGGTGAGGGAGATGGAACATATTTCTGAACCCGAGGTGATTCCCGTTTGTACTCTCGACTCTAATCCGAAGAATTCTAGAATCGATCCTTGTCTTTCACGATTCGCTGTTACGAGTTTGTCGAGTTACAACAAAACGAAACTACATTATGAGCTTAAAACGATCTCTCAACAGAAAGGACCAGAGATCACAACGGAAGTGGTGGAACTTGCTAGCTCTCAGAGCACACCACTTGTCCCACCTCCAGATTCTTCTCCTTCTCTTGTTTCTGAGCCTTTCATTTTCGACCCTTCCCCTTCACTCACGCCGGTTGAGAGAAGTGACGTCGTTTTGGAAGAGGTCGATGATCATATTTCTTCGAACATTGTTGAACCCGTTGACTCTTTCATAATGGGGGATGACCATCTTAGTACCATTCCGGAAACAGAATCGTCTAATGTTGAGATCCTTGTCCCAATCCCAAGAGAGTCCGAGGTTGCTGATGATATTTGTGATGAGCCTTCTCTTGATATTTCGAATGATCATGTTGAGATGTTCTCTGATTCCGATAATGATTCTTATAGAGACATCGACTTTGTCGACGATTTACCTTCTGAGCCCATCGACATTGAAGAAGATAATGATTTTGAGCCAGAAAGTGAAGAGATTGAGCCCGATGATATTCAGATCGAGGATGAAGCATTACGTGAAACAATGTTGAATGTTCATCTTCTCATTTCTAAAATTGAAGCCCTAAAAGAAAATTCAAGTTCGCTTCCTATCTCCATTAAAGATAGTGACTTCTCGCCCGAGCTTGAGACTTTCCGATTTGATGAAGAGAATAGTGGCAGTCCCACTATTGCCGATGTTTATCCTCCGATTCTTGAGCGATTCTACTTCGATGTCGATGTGAGAAAAGTTATGAATGAGATTTTCGATATTCCGACGAATGACCCGATCATTGAGGATGCTTTTGATGACTCAATACCACCGGGTATTGAGGATGCTGCTAATGACCCTGAAGGGGATGTGTTGTTATGTGATGGATTGCCCGACTCTCCTCTCTCTGATGAGTCTACCATCACTTATCCCGATGAGCCTACATGTGAAGATAAGATTTTTAAACCCGGGATATTCATTGATGAGTTTCATGTTATAACCGTTATTCGAGATAAGGATCCTCCGATGGATGCCTTCATTGTTGAGCCTAAACGTCTTATCCCTTACCATGAGCTCCCGACTTCTTTGGAGTTTTCTCTTTTCTATCCATCATCCTTTCGTCCACCCGCAAAACCACCGGATGATGGATCATTCTTTCTTGATATACCTCATATGATTTCGGGAGGGGTTATTCCTTATGTGCTTGAGCCCGACATTTTCTTTCCCTCCCAACCCACCCATTCTCTTTCCTACGGGGAATGAGGATACCATCTTTGATCCGGGTATCCTTCCCGCTTGTTTCCCCAAGGATAAATGAATTCGGGGCGGGTCAAGCTAACGACTCGATAACAAAACAAGCGTTTCTATCTTCTTTCTATTTTCTTTCTAATAAGTGACGTGAAGGGGTTAGCCTCTTCTATTTCTCGTGTTTGGTTGTTTGTGATGTTGTGTTTAGGATGTTCCCGATATGATGACTCTCGTGCTCGAAGTTTGTCTTTTCTCTGCTCGAGTTTCATGATCGATGCTGATGGAAATCCGATATCCGAAATCTTATCGACTAATGTTTATCTTCTAGCATACTTAATAAACGGCTTTTAGATTTTCGTTGATACCCTTGCCTTTAAACATTGAGGACAATGTTTCGTTTTAGTCTGGGGTGGGTAATATTCGATTTGATTTGACCGCACTTGCTTATTCTTTGTCGTGTAATCTCGTAACCCCGTTTTTCCTTAGAAAATGAAAAATTTGTGCAAAAATGAAAAAATTTAAAAATTTTTGTAAGCTTTTGCTAGTTTTATGATCAAAAAGTTCTTGCTAGTCTCTTAGAAGTTTCTTTCAATATGCGTTTTTCTTGAAATAGCCTTTGCTAATTGCTTAGACAAGAGGCTATAAAATGCGATTCTAGCTCAAAAGGCCAAGAATTTGCAAGTCTCCCTAAGCGATTTTAAATATGCGAAGCTTAAACAAGAATTTGCTAGTTTCTAATTAGTGACTTTAAAAATGCGAGACTTGAGATTATTTGACGAAGCATTAGCTAAATTAATATATGTTTTGACACCTTGTTGACTTTCCGCTGGTGAGAGTAGGAATGGAATTCTGACTTGACCGGGCGTGTTGAGCCCTAGCTTGTTCCCTTAACCATAGGTAATCTAAAAAATTATCGGCTAAGCATCCGCGGATCTCATTATTTGGGATTTTAAATTTGCGGAGATCAAGAAATGATAGAGTTACTTATGAGTTTAGATGCTAAGCGTGGAGTAGTTGGTTCTCTTTAAAGCTCATCGAAGGTACTTATGGCTTTTTGCTCCCACAAGATTGTTTCACCCCATATCTGTTTAATAAATAATTAGAGATGTTGAGTTTTTGGCGATAGTTAGTTCTTTATCTTCTTAAAAGAATATTTGTTTTAAAAATTGGGTACACATCAAGGACTCGTAATAAGTAATAAGTAATAAATAAAGTTATGAGTTGCGGTTCGAGATCGGACCCTTGGATCTTTAGCCGGGATTGGGTGAGGTCTTGGTCTAACCCACTGGGATCCTCATTTCATGAAGCCTATAGTCTTGGAATTACCCTGTGAAGCTCCGTGGTTCATAGCTCATATAAGTAAAAAGTATAAGTGCAAAAAAAAAAAAAAAAAAAAAAAGGTAAAAAATATAAGTGAATAAAAATTCCTTGATGTGGACCTCATTTTTGAGACAATGGTTCTTGAGAGAAGATGGATAACTAATTAGCGACTTAGCTTTGTATCTTTATCGGAATAAAAATTATCGAAACGAGAAATTTGAAGAAATTCAATTCTCAACAAAAATAAAAAAATATAGAGGAAAATAGGAAAATGGGAACAAACGGTAATTACACAAGTAACTTTCATGGGTAGTGTTAGCATCTAAAATCATATTTAACAATGAGTTCGATTTTACGCTTAGTTTGGGGACTTGTGAAAAATCAGGGACGATGTATTCTATCCGTATGGTCACTTCACGCTGTGTTGTGTTTCCTATTCCGTGATCCGAACGTGTCGTTTGAAAAATGTTGGAGTTATTGATCGACATGAAAGTTCAACAAACCGTCACTCATAATTGGAATGTGCTTAATCGTAATATCTATATGTGAATTAAAAGGTAAACGGGGCGTTTTTAGAATTAAGGGTTCTTAATCTCTTTTGAGGAATCTTTGCTACTTTTCATAGGTTGAGTAGAAAGAGATTGTAATCCTTGGTTTTAGAAACGTGAGTTGATTGCATTGCGTGGGGACACGACAATGGTCTCGTCTGGGGTATTTTGATATGTGCAAAAACACATATCATTTCTTTATTAAATCAGACCCAAAATAACCAAGAAAGAGCCGTTTATTGCTAATATTTGCGTGTTTCTTGAGTTTATGCATGTGCAGGTACGGATATGACAAAACAGACAAAAGATAGCCAAAACCGAAGAAAACCGGGCACGAGAGAAAGAAGAGTGCAAAAAGCCGATGCCAGGGATGCTATTTTATGGGATTTGGATGCTCAAAAGTGCAAATTAGGGAGTTCTGATCATTATTGGAGAGTTTACACCCTTAACTTTAGCCAAATTACATATCTTACCCTTCATTTTCCTAAATTACCAAACTTCCCCTCATAAATCTCACTTATCCATTTTACCAAATCACCTTTACCTTCCCAAACTTACACCGTTGGTCCTTGGCAATTGAAAATTTACATGAATGATCCCTATTGTTAAATTCGGATTCTACACTTATTGTCAAAGTCCAAAAATAAAAGAAAACAACAAAAACCCAAAGTCCAATACCCCATTTATACCAAATCCATACCCGGTCCACAATAATCCCACCAGTCAAACCCACTTTATAAAAAGTCAAACAAATATTAACTAATTCCCCTTTCCCCTGTAACGCGCCCAAAAAAACCCATTTACCCTCCATAGATTACTGTTTCACCCAAATCCGTTTTACCCTGATCAAGGCTAAATTCACCCAACTTAAGTGACTCTTCTAGAAGCCTGACAACGTGTCAGAACGTGCAGCATGAGGATTGCCAACTTGGCAGCTCCTCATTGGTGGAAACACATCATTCCATTTGATCCTACGATTGAGATTTGAAGTGGTGACACAAGAATAGATCAATGGCTGTGATTTAAGCTTCCAGAGGTTTCCCAGATTCCAGAAGACTCCAAGACAGGCTATAAAAGCCCTTCTCACGCACAAGCTCAAGCTGTCCATTTTTCCTGCTTTTAGAAAAGTGTTACCACTTTTTATTTACTATCAAATTTACTGTTATGTTAAATGTATTTTCAAATTAAGCTTTGTATTTCAGTTTATTAATGATAATTTCAGTTTTCAATTTTAAGTATTGTCTCAATTTCACTTAATCACTCATTTCTGTTAAACGCTTTTCATATGCTGTTTTCACTGCTTACATAAGCACATATAAGCTTAATAAAGCTTATAAGTGCTTATTGTTGTTTACACTTGTCTAATTTCAATGTATTTCACAAAAGTCAAAAAAGTCAACTACAGTCAAACAAGGAGCATTGAGGTTGATTTGGGGTAATCATGTTAGATTAGATGATAATTTGGGGTTGATTTGAGTTTGATAAGGTTCAACAATGGGTATTGATTGGTGTTATTGATCTCAGTTAGTATAACATTTGCTTTGGACCTTTGTAAGTTTTCATCTAAAGTCTAATTTCAGCTTGTCAATCTAAATCTGTTAGTAGTAGTTTGCTTGAGTTAGATATAGCTTATATTCATCAGTTAGTTGCTTATATGAGTGTTGTTTGATTTGCTTAAGCTTAGTTTTGATTCTGCATCATTGTTGTTAACTGTTATAATCTGCATAACCTGCTAGTGTTTAATTCTGAGGTTATCTGTTGTTTAGAGCATTTCATTTAGGTTTACTTTGGTCAATTAGATCTAGATTAGTTGATAGTTTAGACTAATAAGTAGTTTTGCTGCTTTAAATTGAATATCAATTGAATAAAGTAGTGTTTGGCTTAAGGAAGTAATTCTGAGTTAGGTGTTTAATCAGAAGTTAGAAATAGTTTAAGCAGTCTCACTTTGGTATAATTCAGTAGAATAGAACTCATTTTGGTACTTGTAGGTAGAAAAAAGTAAAAATCACTCTTAGTCTTAATTTTTATAATATCAGTTTAGCAAAAAGGATAATATAAGCTAGCATTAGGTATAATATTTGATTAGATAGCTTGATTGTGCTTTTTTTTTTTTTTTTTATCATAATTCATCACCAATAATCTGGTTTTTAGAATAAAAATTCAATAAAGTCAAAGGATCTGGTTTCTAAGAAAAGTCAAAATATCCAATATATGCCAAATAGCTTGTGCTTTTGATTTTTAGTTTCCTCATCTCAGGTCCTTTTTTGCTGAAATTTTAGACTTAAGTTCTTTGGTTGGTTGTGGACTCCATGGCCATTTTAGTTTATTTTTAGGAATTTTTCTAACTAGCTTATTCTAGGCTTAAAGTAGCTAGTTAGGGGTGTTTGGCATAATGGATTTAGAAACTTGTTTTGTAGCTTAATGCCTCTAGCTTATGCTTATTAGATCTAAAACAGTTGCAATAGCTTATTTCCAGTTAGTATAGGTTAGTTTTAGGAGTAGGTAGCTTATAGTGGCTTATTGTTGCTTCTTGCTTATTTTTAAGTGCTTATTCTTAACAGTAGTGTGCCCAAATCGTTGTTCTTGTGCTCCAAATTGATTTCTGTTAATTTTCCCTTGTTCTCAGTATTATTTTATAGTTTTTTGGAGTTTTCATATTTTTCCATGTTCTTTTGATATTTTTCTGCATTTAAATTGAGTTTTAAGCATTTTTAATTAGCATTTAATACAAATAATTCAGAAAAAGTTCTAAAAAATATGTTTTCATTTTTCCTAGATTAAGAAAAATATAAAAATCCAAAAAAATATTTTTCCATAATTTTCTTAGTTTAAATAATATTTTTTAGAATTTATTTAGTTTTAAATAGTTTTAAATTCATAATAAATAGAAAGAAATTCAAAAAAATGTGATTCCAGTTTCTAAAATTCGTTTTAGTTAATTTTGATTTTTGAAAAGTATTTTTGTAATTTTATAGCTTATTTTCCTAATTTTTAGTATTTCAAGTCTATTTTAAATGTCTTAAATTAGTTTTTAATTCCAAATAAATCAAGAAAAATCCAAAAAATTAGTTTTGAATTACAAATAAGTTTTAAATCATCTTCTTAGCTTCATAAAAATAGTAGTTCATTTTTACGGGTTAAAAGTATAGTAGTTGCATTTAATTCGTGCTTTATTAATTACGTTTAATCGCGTTTTTGTTTAATCTTGCATAATTAGTTGCATTTCCTTCATTTGCATCATAGATTTAGTCGATTTTATTGCTTCCCTTTACTATTGCTTATCCCGTAGTTTAGAATTCCTCAAAAATCATTATTACCCATTCGAATCCCGAATCACGCGACGTGAGTTGTTTACTCCATTCATCCCTCGTTGGGAAAACGACCCGGGAAATACATACCTTTGTATTTCTTCGGAAAATATCTATGTCAAAATTTCCAGAATTCGAAAATAAGATCAGACCTCTAAATAAAGTTGTCGAAATGAGTTTTTCTCGCGCAAAACCTATTCTAACCAATTCCAATCAACGCCAAAGCTATTATAAACCTACCATACACCTTCTTAGGGTGTCATGGGTTCCTAGACATCATCAAAAATGATATGTTACAAGGGATTATTATTTGGATAATTATATTTCATAATAAGTAATAAAAACATTAAAAGTGGTATAGACTCATATGTAACATGCATGTTTTCTTGCAAAAATGATGAAATAACATAAAGATAAATATGAAAGAGTTATGGAGACCATGAAATGCTTACTTGAATGATTATGTGAAAGAAAATGATGAAAACCTTATTAATCTATAGGTTTTTATTTCAAAACCTTAACATAGATCACTAAATTTGTTTGATAAACACTTGATCATGAAAAATCTTATGATTTCCTCTTGGTTCTTGAGCATGGAAGGCCATATGGAGAAGAGGAGAGGACTTGCATTTTTTTTTACACCTTAAGATTATGTGTTTGTATGTGTTATTTAGATAATATCTAGGATAATATTGTAGTGGCAAATATCTAGTGTATACGTGTATGTAAGCTCCAGGAAAATTTCAATGTACTTAACGCTTTAATCAGGAATTAAACACGATCTATTTCGTCATGAAATTTTCTAAGCATCACATTTGCATATCATTTGGCATATGCATGATCAACGCAGCTTGAGCGTTCATAAAAGATACCGTTGTGATCTAAATAAATTTCCCCACTATCTTGATAATCCTAAAATACGTAATGAATACGTAAAAATTTGTAAAAATTACGAATTTAATTATAATAAAAATATATTCAAATTCGTATTGGGCCTCAAAACTCATTGGACTTTATACCACTTCACCACTCAACCCGACACGAAATGGGCCTTGTAACCGGGCCAAGCCCACGCTATATTTTTTTATTTGGGCCACGTTAATCACCCTAGCCCAACATAGTGCTATTCTCTTTTGGGCTTAGTCTTTTGTACTCAAACAAACCCGAGCCCAAATCACTGATTTCTCTTGGGCCTAACTACCGAGCCCAACACCCACAAAGACTAGCAAATTTGCAAACATTGGTATTGTGATTTCAGTGGGTAAACTAGTAACTAGACGAGAGAAAGCAAGACCAAGTTTATTTCCCCATTTGGTCTTTAACCTTTGAATGTATGCGTGAAAAAGGGAGACAAGAAAACACATTAGCTACTCTAACCCATTTTTATAATACTCTAAACCACCAAGACCCATTGACCATCTTTAAGACTTTGTAAACCATTGTGTAATATGTTTTATGTACAAGAATGTGAGTCGACTAGACATAAGCATGCCACAAATTTGGCTGCCATCAATCCCACGCCAAGAAACACAACCACAAACATGACCAAATTCAATGGGCACATGTCTATTATTGCCTAAGACCAAGTAACCTAAGATTAAAGAAGTATTAAGCACCATGCTTACTCTCTTTTTATAAACACACGACCACTCACACACCATTCATCTTATCAATCACAAACTCTTTCAAACATCTCTCACTCAAAAATCAACCACTGTGGAAGTCGAACTAGGATAAGAAAACATTGCAAGGTTTAAGCTAGAAGAATACTTGGGTAAATAGGAATACGGGTAACAAGTTATAAGGAGAACAAGGAGTACTCGAGTTCATTCGACACGTTCACTCATCTCACGTATCATCTCCACTCCAAGTGAGTGTTGTAAGTTTCGCTAGAACCTTCTCGCATTTCATTTTTGATATCTTTTTCTGTTATCACGAGTATAATGTCACACGTATAACTCAAACCCACTTCGAGCCCAAGGAAGCCAAGAGCTTTTTCGAGCTTATTTGTAATAAGCCGAACGTATAAGCTCATCACCTTGTGGAAGAGTGAGAAATAAAGACTAAAATGAAACCATGGCACATTAGAACTAAAATACTTAACTAGTTGAGAAGAAGAAGAAATGGAAACAAAGATAAAACCATGCATGTCTCGACAACAGTAGCATGTTTACTTAAAAACATAACGCAGAAGCTTCACTTTAAATAGCATGTAACGTAGAAATAAAACACAAAAAGAGCCTAGCTCAGTTGGTAGGCGCGTTTGAGTTGTAGGCAAAAGGTCCCGAGTTCGAAACCCTCCTATGGCACTTTTCCTTCCTTTTTATTTTACAACTATCACCCATTGACAGATTTAACCCCTCAACTTCAATCAAATAACTATTTAACTAAATATGAAGTTTGGTTCTAAAATTGTAAAAATCCAATATTTATTTTATTACCTTGCAAAAACAGTTTTTATAGGTTCCAAAAGCATCAAATCTGGAAACTTTAAGCATAGGATATTTATGGGTACAAAGTGTCATTTTCTAAGAGTCCAAGGACTAAACTCGTACTTTTTGTAACTCGAGGGTAAAAAGTGTAAATTCGGGAAAAGTTTAGAAAAACTTATAAACCCATCCTAATTACGTAAAAACAAGTATTTTGATCTTATGAGTATTTTATTTCGGATAACGTTAAAAGGTATTACTTATATATATATATATATATATATATATATATATATATATATATATATATTATAAGATTATAATTATATATATATCAAATCCGATAAAACACACGGGGAATTCATTCAAATACGTTAAAATACTCAACGAATTTACTAAGATCACAACGGGGGAACATTTCACTTATGCGTAAGTGAGGATACTTAATTAAGGCAATGTAGCACATAAATTAACTTAAAACGTTAATCACGATCGCACACTATTGGATTGGACAATCCAATGATCTATTGAATAAGAATATTCAATGCTCTATTATTTTGGTCGCGAACCAAAATGCTTATTACTGAGACTCGCCATCTCATCATTTTAGGTTTCGAGTTGGAACCTCCGCTACATTGTGCTTGATCTTTTTGTGCGTGTGCATTATCATCAAGGTGAGTTCATAGCCTCGCTTTTACTTTATTTTTATAAACCCCGCGAGGGAGATACATGCTCTAAACTAGAACACAAGGTTTTTCATAAATGCTTGATCTTCTTGATTATTGGTACTGCCTAAGTTGTTAGCCACAAGTCCCCTGATCATGAACCATTAGTCACCGCGAGTGAACGTAGATATCGTGAATAGTACTATGGGGATTAACGAACCCCGTTTCGGTTATAGAGAAATAACCGGGACGCACCATATCGAATTTCTTTAGGTAATTGGCTATTACCTCCTTTGGGGCATACTTTCGTACACTGGTAATTCGGTGTATGCAGTTGAGTCTTGGTTTCATGAGCTTAGTGCATAATAATCTGTGATATTTTTCTTATGATATTGTTAGTTTACAATGATCATGATCTTATACTTGTGTTCAACTTATTTTAAACCTATGGACTTCACTCAACAATTTTTGTTGACTTTTTTAAGCATGTTATCTCAGGTAATCAGTGAAGATTATGACCAAAGGTGCGGAACGGGGCTTGGCAAGGCTTATCTGGTGGTGTAAAAACATAAAAGTTATCATTTCTTTCAAACTCATGATCTTTCTTTTGGGAAAAACACTTGATCTATTTACAATATTTTGTAACAAACTATGAGTTTTCGATGAATGATAACTATTTTAATAAAACGTCTCTTTCGAGTCGTTTTCTATAATTATTGACTATGATCTCCATTCAAGTAACACCCGAATCAGTCTTCCGCTGTCATTAAGATTTTCGGGGGTGTTACAGATTGGCATCAGAGCCAAGGTTATAGAGAACCAAAGAGTTTTTCAAAATCATTTGGACTATAACCGCACTTTTAAAACGGGACTATTTTACACCACTGCCTTACGCCCTTCCGTGACCGCTCTATGCATTAGGATTGATGCATCACTAGATCATAAGTAAATTGCATTCATTTTAGTTAAGCATGGAGATTTGCTTGGCAAATATGTGTAGCTAACTAAAATAATTATATTATTTGGCATTTACTTACATTAATTTATGGGTTGTTACAGTACCATGTCTGCATCCCACCCAGTTGTTCTGTCCTCAGACACCGAGATGGATGATACCATGTCCTCTACGACTGTCACTATGCCAGCTCATCCCAGTCCTGTCATGCCAGCTACTGTTTCGGACGAAACTGAACCTTTTGAGGAAGGTGAAGTTGCCCGAACTCCTACTGCTCCAGCTATGACTGCTCATCCTCAAGAGTACAATGCTTTTGCTTCCATGACCCTAGATCAGTACTATGAGTCGCAGCAATGGCTACCTGCTTCAGATGTTGCTGTGGATGATGGATCATCCAAGTCATCAGAGAACATTGACTCTGCTTCATCAGATTCTTCTGGATCATCTTCCCAAGCTATCCGTCGTCGTCGACGTAGGATCCGTGTTCTTAAGCCAAATGAACCTGAGCCGTTTGGGGTACCTTATAGACTGCATCCTAATGGTAAGACCTTCAAACGCACCGCTAGGAAGCGTGTGCGACCCATCACTATGACTCATGTGATGCCACCAGCTCAGTCACCATCAGCTCAGTCACCACCCGCTCAGTCATCACCAGTTTCACATGCTGTTCCACCTACTGCTACCTCACCACCACTGCCACTTACTGTGTTCTACCATCAGACTACTACTGTTCCTGTTTCATCACCACCTACAGCATCACCTCCTTTGGACACTTTTAGTGAGCCACTTTTACCGCTTTGCATCAAGTGCTATTCACCATCACCATCTGATCCTGACATGCCTACTCAAGTGGATAATGAGACCGGACCAAGGAAGAAATCCGGTGCTAGGAGATGGTCATTCTTGATACCTTTACTTCGACGTTGGAGAGAAGAGGAGGGAGCACCTAGTTCGTTCGAGCTTGGAGAAAGCTCAACTACTGCACCAGCTCCAGTTCTGCCTGTTACCGGTGAACCAGTACACCACACTATCCCTCTGTTGGCTACGAGACTTATCAGGCACGAAGACCAGTTGAATGAGCTCATGGCACACTATGATGAGATTCCACTAGTTAGGATAGGGAGCTTGGAGGAAGAAGTCGAAAACCTCGTGGTAGGTCGCTACTCCATTGAGATTGTGTTTGATATGATGAGTACTCAGATTGTGGAGGCGAGAGAGGCCGTTAACCAATTGACTCGGAGATTGGAGACTACTATTCGAGATGCTAGTACTTTGAGAGAGACTGCTTTAGGTCGAGAGAGAGTCCTGCATCACGAACTTGCATCCGCTCATGCTCACACTGCTATCCTGGAAGAGAGGATTGATGACCTCGAGGCGAGAGATCGAACCCGTGAGCAGCAGATCCGAGACTTGACAGCCATGGTCGAGGAGATTCGCCGTCGTCATGAAGACGCATCGGGAGATGCGTAAATCCTAGTCATCTTTATCTTAGTATGTATCATAAAGCCGCCATATGAGGCATTAAGGCTTGTATCTTTTTGGTTTGTAACCTTGGAACAAGAATTATGATGATGTAACCTTTGGTTGTGAACAATACTATGTATTGATGTATCCCATGTATCCTATGGTTGTATTTCTTATATTCCGATGTTATGATATTATTCCTCGGTGATGTATACCGAACTGATCCTTATGTCCTTACACATATATTATGATTTGTTGAGAAAAATCATATTCATATCATGTCATTAATTTAAAGTGGTAATCTGGACTATTATGATATGTATAATATGAAGTCAGTTTTATCATCGATCGATAATTTCTTAATCTTGGTATTTATTCTTGGAAATTTTAGAAAAATGGTCAAGAAGAAAACTACCTCATCCACCATCACTCCCGCAGCTATTCAGAAAATGGTTGCTGAAAGTGTTAGCGCAGCTATAGCACAACATGCCGCTGATACTGCTAGAACCGAAGCTGAACGCATTGAAGCTGAACGAATTGCCCAAGAGGCACGTGAAGCTGAAATCGCAAGAGAAGCCGAAATTGCAAGAGAAGATGAGAACGCCCGAATTGCTCGAGAGGCTGAAGCTGAGCGTGTCGCTCAAGCAGCACGTGAGGCTGAAGCTGCTCGCATTGCTGAAGAGAATCGTGCCACAGAAGCTGCACGTCTTCTTGAAATGGCAAACTCAAATGCAACTAACACTCCAACAAATCAAAGTGAGTCCACTGTAACTCGCAAGTGTAATTACAAAGAGTTCATGAACTGCAAGCCGACATTCTTCAAGGGCACTGAAGGTGCTATTGGTTTACTTCATTGGTTTGAGAGAACCGAGACTGTATTTCTGCTAAGTGACTGCACAGATGATTGCAAAGTCAAGTTTGCGACTGGAACTTTGTTAGAAGATGCGTTATCTTGGTGGAAAGGCCATGCTCAACCAATTGGAATGGAAGAAGCTTGTAAGATTTCATGGTCAGATCTGAAACAACTGTTAATGAAACAGTATTGCCCGAGAACTGAGATCAAGAAACTCGAAGATGAGTATTACCACTTGGCTGCTAAAGGTAATGATCTCAAGACATACTTCAAGAGATTCCATGAGCTGAGAGCTCTATGTCCTCATCTGTTTCCCACCAATGAAAAGCTTTTGGAAGCTTTGATCGGAGGTTTACCTCGAAGCATCGAAGGAGATGTCATCGCTTCGAATCCAAAAACTGTTGAAGAAGTTGTCATTGTATCCCACCGCCTTATGGAACCAATACTAAAGCTTGCAAATGCACAAGGCTCAAGTGACAACAAAAGAAAGTTTGATGATCGGAAAACCTCAAATTCCAACCACCATCAGTCCAACAACAACAATCGGAACAACAACAACCAGTATCACCGCAACAGAAACCACCATCACAATCGGCAAAACCGAAGGCAAGAAGCCGCAAGGGCTTATGCTGCACCCACTGCTGGAAAAGGGTATGTAGGACCACATCCCCAGTGTAACAGGTGTTTGATGCACCATTCTGGACCTTGTACTGTGAAGTGCGATAAGTGCAACAAGGTAGGTCATCAAGGTAAGCATTGCCGAAACCCTGGAAGAGGCAACACTGTGACAAACATGAACTGCTATGGATGTGGAGAACCCGGTCATTTCAAGAGTCAATGCCCAAAGTTAAATGTCGTTCAAACAAACAATGCGCATGCAAGAGTGTACATGCTAGGAGATGGAGATGCACCGTTGAACCCTGACATTGTGACGGGTACGTATTCTCTTAACAATCATTCTGCAAAAATCTTGTTTGATTCGGGAGCAGATAAGAGTTTTGTATCTACTGCTTTTGCACCATTACTTGAAATATCCCCAATCGCCTTAGATACAACTTATGAGATAGAACTTGCCGATGGGAAAATAATAGGAACCAACACCGTAATCCGTAATTGTCCTATTCTATTACAAGATCACTCGTTCCTCATAGATCTTTTGCCAATCAAACTTGGAAGTTTCGATGTCGTAATTGGCATGGATTGGTTGTCCAAACACCGTGCTAGGATTGTTTGTGACGAGAAAACCGTTCATATCCCGATCAACGGTGAAACCTTAGTCATCCAAGGAGATCAAAGTAGAAAGTACTTAAGTATCATATCCTGTGCGAAGTCAATAAAGTACATGGAAAAAGGATGTTATGCCTTCTTAGCCCAAGTAACGGAAAAGAAGTCGGAAGAGAAACGACTAGAGGATGTACCTGTAATCAAGGAATTTTCTGAGGTGTTTCCAGAAGATTTGCCTGGACTTCCACCTGCTCGACAAGTCGAATTTCAAATCGATCTTATTCCTGGAGCTACTCCTGTAGCACGAGCACCGTACCGTTTAGCGCCCTCAGAAATGCAAGAATTATCCAAACAACTAGAAGAGCTATCTGAGAAAGGATTCATTAGACCAAGTTCCTCACCCTGGGGAGCACCGGTATTATTCGTTAAGAAGAAAGATGGATCATTCCGGATGTGTATCGATTATAGAGAATTGAACAAGCTCACAATCAAAAACCGCTATCCCTTACCAAGAATCGATGATCTGTTTGATCAGTTACAAGGCTCGAGTGTATACTCGAAGATTGATTTAAGATCTGGATATCATCAGTTACGGGTAAGAGAAGAAGATATACCCAAGACCGCATTTAGAACTCGATATGGCCATTATGAATTCCAAGTAATGCCATTCGGTTTAACTAATGCACCTGCTGTATTTATGGACCTCATGAATAGAGTCTGCAAACCATATCTGGATAAATTCGTCATTGTGTTCATCGACGATATTCTTATATACTCTCGTAATAAAGAAGAACATGCGGAACATCTGAAGACTGTCCTGAAGTTACTCAAGGATGAAAAATTGTACGCAAAGTTTTCCAAGTGTGACTTTTGGATTGAGACAGTCCAATTTCTTGGTCATGTGATCGACAGTGAAGGAATCCATGTGGATCCCGCAAAGATTGAATCTGTTAAGAATTGGCCAGTACCCACTTACCCCACTGAAATTCGTCAATTCTTAGGACTTGCTGGTTATTATCGAAGATTCATCGAAGGTTTCTCGAAAATAGCTAAACCATTGACCGAGTTAACCCAGAAAACGAAGAAATTCGAATGGGGAGACGATCAAGAATCAGCTTTTCAACTCCTAAAGAACAAACTCTGCGAAGCACCTATCTTGGCACTACCGGAAGGAGCCGAAGATTTTGTAGTATATTGTGATGCTTCACACATGGGTTTAGGCGCTGTTCTCATGCAAAGGAACAAGGTGATTGCTTATGCGTCACGACAACTCAAAACTCATGAGAAGAATTATACTACTCACGATCTAGAACTTGGCGCCGTGGTATTTGCACTCAAATTATGGAGACATTATTTGTACGGAACCAAGTGTATAGTGTACACTGATCACAAAAGTCTTCAACACATCTTAGATCAAAAGGAATTGAATATGCGTCAACGTCGCTGGCTCGAATTGCTTAGTGATTATGACTGCGAGATCCGTTATCATCCTGGAAAGGCAAACGTTGTTGCCGATGCCTTGAGCAGAAAAGATCGCCCTAAGCCACTTAGAGTGAGATCATTGGGAATGGTAATCAATTCACCCCTACCATCGAAAATTCTTGAAGCTCAGATCGAAGCCCTTAAGGAAGAAAATAGGCCGAATGAGAAGATTTATGGCATGCCGGAGAATGAGAATGGATTCGTGAAGAGATCGGACGGAACGCTATGTTTCAAGAATCGAAGTTGGATTCCACTCTTTGGAGGTATCCGAGAACTCATCATGCATGAATCACATAAATCGAAGTATTCCATACATCCTGGTCCCAACAAGATGTATCAAGATCTAAAGCTTTTGTACTGGTGTCCTAATATGAAGGCTGATATCGCTGTATACGCCAGTAAATGTTTGACATGCTTGAAAGTTAAAGCTGAACATCAAAAGCCATCTGGATTGCTAACTCAACCAGAACTTCCTATGTGGAAATGGGAAAGAATCACAATGGACTTCATCACAAAGTTGCCAAAAACTTCTAATGGTTTTGACACCATTTGGGTTATTGTAGACCGTCTTACAAAGTCCGCTCATTTCTTGCCAATTAAGGAGAACGACGAGATGATTACACTCGCTAGACTGTACATCAAAGAGATTGTTTCTCGTCACGGTGTACCAATCTCTATCATATCTGACCGTGATAGCCGATTCACCTCAAGATTTTGGCAAACGCTTCAAAGAGCCATGGGTACCAACTTAGATATGAGTACCGCGTACCATCCTCAAACAGATGGACAAAGTGAAAGAACGATCCAAACTCTGGAAGACATGCTAAGAGCATGTGTGATTGATTTCGGAAAAGGATGGGATAAGCACTTACCTCTGGCTGAATTCTCTTACAATAACAGTTATCACGCCAGCATTAAAGCTGCTCCTTTTGAAGCACTCTATGGAAGAAAATGCCGATCGCCAGTTTGCTGGGCGGAAGTTGGAGAAGTACAACTTACAGGCCCCGAAATTGTCCAAGAGACAACAGAAAAGATAATACAAATTCGGCAAAGATTGCAAGCAGCTCGAGATAGACAAAAGAGCTACGCAGATGTTCGAAGAAAACCAATGGAATTCCAAGTTGGAGACCGTGTAATGCTCAAAGTATCACCCTGGAAAGGGATGGTCAGATTTGGAAAACGCGGAAAGCTCAAACCGCGATACGTCGGACCATTCAAAATTCTTCAAAGAATTGGTCCAGTGGCATATAAACTTGATCTTCCCGAAGAACTTAGCCGAGTACATGACACGTTCCATGTCTCAATCTTAAGAAATGTCTTTCGGATGAAACTCTAGTCGTACCACTCAAGGACATCCAGCTCAATGACAAACTTAGCTTTGTTGAAGAACCCATCGAGATCATGGACAGAGAAGTTAAGAGGCTTAAGCAAAGCCGCATTCCTATCGTTAAAGTTCGATGGAATCATAAGAAACGAGGTGCAGAGTTCACCTGGGAGCGCGAGGATGTAATGCGTTCCAAGTATCCCCACCTGTTCATCTAGATCACCCATGACAGCCTCTGCGAGTTTAACCGCGGGACGCGGTTCTCTTAAGGGGTAGGTACTGTAAGCTCCCGGAAAATTTCAATGTACTTAACGCTTTAATCAGGAATTAAACACGATCTATTTCGTCATGAAATTTTCTAAGCATCACATTTGCATATCATTTGGCATATCCAGAATTCGAAAATAAGATCAGACCTCTAAATAAAGTTGTCGAAATGAGTTTTTCTCGCGCAAAACCTATTCTAACCAATTCCAATCAACGCCAAAGCTATTATAAACCTACCATACACCTTCTTAGGGTGTCATGGGTTCCTAGACATCATCAAAAATGATATGTTACAAGGGATTATTATTTGGATAATTATATTTCATAATAAGTAATAAAAACATTAAAAGTGGTATAGACTCATATGTAACATGCATGTTTTCTTGCAAAAATGATGAAATAACATAAAGATAAATATGAAAGAGTTATGGAGACCATGAAATGCTTACTGGAATGATTATGTGAAAGAAAATGATGAAAACCTTATTAATCTATAAGTTTTTATTTCAAAACCTTAACATAGATCACTAAATTTGTTTGATAAACACTTGATCATGAAAAATCTTATGATTTCCTCTTGGTTCTTGAGCATGGCCGGCCATATGGAGAAGAGGAGAGGACTTGCATTTTTTTTTACACCTTAAGATTATGTGTTTGTATGTGTTATTTAGATAATATCTAGGATAATATTGTAGTGGCAAATATCTAGTGTATACGTGTATGTAAGCTCCCGGAAAATTTCAATGTACTTAACGCTTTAATCAGGAATTAAACACGATCTATTTCGTCATGAAATTTTCTAAGCATCACATTTGCATATCATTTGGCATATGCATGATCAACGCAGCTTGAGCGTTCATAAAAGATACCGTTGTGATCTAAATAAATTTCCCCACTATCTTGATAATCCTAAAATACGTAATGAATACGTAAAAATTTGTAAAAATTACGAATTTAATTATAATAAAAATATATTCAAATTCGTATTGGGCCTCAAAACTCATTGGACTTTATACCACTTCACCACTCAACCCGACACGAAATGGGCCTTGTAACCGGGCCAAGCCCACGCTATATTTTTTTATTTGGGCCACGTTAATCACCCTAGCCCAACATAGTGCTATTCTCTTTTGGGCTTAGTCTTTTGTACTCAAACAAACCCGAGCCCAAATCATTGATTTCTCTTGGGCCTAACTACCGAGCCCAACACCCACAAAGACTAGCAAATTTGCAAACATTGGTATTGTGATTTCAGTGGGTAAACTAGTAACTAGACGAGAGAAAGCAAGACCAAATTTATTTCCCCATTTGGTCTTTAACCTTTGAATGTATGCGTGAAAAAGGGAGACAAGAAAACACATTAGCTACTCTAACCCATTTTTATAATACTCTAAACCACCAAGACCCATTGACCATCTTTAAGACTTTGTAAACCATTGTGTAATATGTTTTATGTACAAGAATGTGAGTCGACTAGACATAAGCATGCCACAAATTTGGCTGCCATCAATCCCACGCCAAGAAACACAACCACAAACATGACCAAATTCAATGGGCACATGTCTATTATTGCCTAAGACCAAGTAACCTAAGATTAAAGAAGTATTAAGCACCATGCTTACTCTCTTTTTATAAACACACGACCACTCACACACCATTCATCTTATCAATCACAAACTCTTTCAAACATCTCTCACTCAAAAATCAACCACTGTGGAAGTCGAACTAGGATAAGAAAACATTGCAAGGTTTAAGCTAGAAGAATACTTGGGTAAATAGGAATACGGGTAACAAGTTATAAGGAGAACAAGGAGTACTCGAGTTCATTCTACACGTTCACTCATCTCACGTATCATCTCCACTCCAAGTGAGTGTTGTAAGTTTCGCTAGAACCTTCTCGCATTTCATTTTTGATATCTTTTTCTGTTATCACGAGTATAATGTCACACGTATAACTCAAACCCACTTCGAGCCCAGAGAAGCCAAGAGCTTTTTCGAGCTTATTTTTAATAAGCCGAACGTATAAGCTCATCACCTTGTGGAAGAGTGAGAAATAAAAACTAAAATGAAACCATGGCACATTAGAACTAAAATACTTAACTAGTTGAGAAGAAGAAGGAATGGAAACAAAGATAAAACCATGCATGTCTCGACAACAGTAGCATGTTTACTTAAAAACATAACGCAGAAGCTTCACTTTAAATAGCATGTAACGTAGAAATAAAACACAAAAAGAGCCTAGCTCAGTTGGTAGGCGCGTTTGAGTTGTAGGCAAAAGGTCCCGAGTTCGAAACCCTCCTATGGCACTTTTCCTTCCTTTTTATTTTACAACTATCACCCATTGACAGATTTAACCCCTCAACTTCAATCAAATAACTATTTAACTAAATATGAAGTTTGGTTCTAAAATTGTAAAAATCCAATATTTATTTTATTACCTTGCAAAAACAGTTTTTATAGGGACCAAAAGCATCAAATCTGGAAACTTTAAGCATAGGATATTTATGGGTACAAAGTGTCATTTTCTAAGAGTCCAAGGACTAAACTCGTACTTTTTGTAACTCGAGGGTAAAAAGTGTAAATTCGGGAAAAGTTTAGAAAAACTTATAAACCCATCCTAATTACGTAAAAACAAGTATTTTGATCTTATGAGTATTTTATTTCGGATAACGTTAAAAGGTATTACTTATATATATATATATATATTATAAGATTATAATTATATATATATCAAATCCGATAAAACACACGGGGAATTCATTCAAATACGTTAAAATACTCAACGAATTTACTAAGATCACAACGGGGGAACATTTCACTTATGCGTAAGTGAGGATAATTAATTAAGGCAATGTAGCACATAAATTAACTTAAAACGTTAATCACGATCGCACACTATTGGATTGGACAATCCAATGATCTATTGAATAAGAATATTCAATGCTCTATTATTTTGGTCGTGAACCAAAATGCTCATTACTGAGACTCGCCATCTCATCATTTTAGGTTTCGAGTTGGAACCTCCGCTACATTGTGCTTGATCTTTTTGTGCGTGTGCATTATCATCAAGGTGAGTTCATAGCCTCGCTTTTACTTTATTTTTATAAACCCCGCGAGGGAGATACATGCTCTAAACTAGAACACAAGGTTTTTCATAAATGCTTGATCTTCTTGATTATTGGTACTGCCTAAGTTGTTAGCCACAAGTCCCCTGATCATGAACCATTAGTCACCGTGAGTGAACGTTGATATCGTGAATAGTACTATGGGGATTAACGAACCCCGTTTCAGTTATAGAGAAATAACCGGGACGCACCATATCGAATTTCTTTAGGTAATTGGCTATTACCTCCTTTGGGGCATACTTTCGGACACTGGTAATTCGGTGTATGCAGTTGAGTCTTGGTTTCATGAGCTTAGTGCATAATAATCTGTGATATTTTTCTTATGATATTGTTAGTTTACAATGATCATGATCTTATACTTGTGTTCAACTTATTTTAAACCTATGGACTTCACTCAACAATTTTTGTTGACTTTTTTAAGCATGTTATCTCAGGTAATCAGTGAAGATTATGACCAAAGGTGCGGAACGGGGCTTGGCAAGGCTTATCTGGTGGTGTAAAAACATAAAAGTTATCATTTCTTTCAAACTCATGATCTTTCTTTTGGGAAAAACACTTGATCTATTTACAATATTTTGTAACAAACTATGAGTTTTCGATGAATGATAACTATTTTAATAAAACGTCTCTTTCGAGTCGTTTTCTATAATTATTGACTATGATCTCCATTCAAGTAACACCCGAATCAGTCTTCCGCTGTCATTAAGATTTTCGGGGGTGTTACAGTGTACACTTAAGAAACAAAGACCAAATTGGTCACCTTTTATTCCTTGGTCGACAATGAGAAAGAAAAGAAAAGATGGCGCAAAGTTTGTGGTATTAAAGTGTAATAGATTAAATATAGTATGAATTTGATAAGTTAAAGTAATTATTTAGTGTAGCGTTGGCTAGAAATCGATTTTAACGGAACAAAATAAAATATATCGAAGTCGTAAAAATTATAAAAATACTTTTCTCACAAGAATTGAGTGAATAAATAATTATCGAGTAGTATTTACGAAAACCGTCGTAATTATATAAATATAACAATTTATATACAAAATAAATTGAAAACATCGGGTAAACTAATAATATTATTTTTATAATCTTAATATGAGTATAAAAATATATTAGGATATTTTTTTGGAAGTTTCGAATCAAATGTTCAAAATAAATGATTACGCGATAGCGTTTATTTAATAAGAAATATATACGTTAATGAAATATAAATTTGAAAAATGACCGGAAATTGAGAATTGTGACATTGATCGACATGAAAGTTCGACAAACCGTCACTCATAATTGGAATATGCTTAATCATAATATCTATATGTAAATTAAAAGGTAAACGGGGCGTTTTTAGAATTAAGGGTTCTTAATCTCTTTTGAGGGATCTTTGCTACTTCTTCATAGGTTTAGTAGAAAGAGATCGAAATCCTTGGTTTTAGAAGCGTGAGTTAATTGCATTGCGTGGGGACACGACAATCGTCTAGTCTGGGGTATTTTGGTATGTGCTAAAACACACACCATTTCTTAACCAAATCAGGCCCAAAATAACCAAGAAAGAGCCGTTTATTGCTGATATTTGCTGTTTTCTTGAGTTTATGCATGTGCAGGTACGGATATGGCGAAACAGATAAAAGTAAGCCAAAAACGGAGAAAACCGAGCACGAGAGAGAGAAGAGTGCCAAAGCCGATGCCGGGATGCTATTTCTGGGACTTTGATGCTTAAAAGATCAAATTACGGAGTTGTGGATCCTGTTCGGGGATTTTTCTCACTTTCATCATCACTTTTCCAAATTTACACAACAACCCCTCAACTTTCCTATATTGTCACTTTTTACCCTCAACTTACCCATATATACACTTTATACCCCTCACCTACCCATTTACCCATTTCACCCTTACACTTTCAGATTTTACATCATTGATCCTTATGGTTAAATTTCATGAATGGTCTTTGTTAAATTCGGATACCAATATTTAAAAGTCCAAGTCCACTAAAATAAACAAACAACCCCAAGCCCATTGTTACACCATTTAGTCCAACCCGTACCCATCCATATCTGGTTTTTACCCCACGGTCAAACCTTATTAATACCCAAGGTCAACCTTTATCTCAAACCGGTCAAACAAATATGATTAAATCCATCCTGAGTCCCAAAGCGCCTAAACCAAATAACCATCCAGTTTCACTGTTTAACCACATCACTACCATTTACCCTGCATCCCATCACAATTACCCCACTTAAGTAAGCTTCTAGAAAAGCCTGACAACACGTGTCAGAGGGTGTGACACAAGCGGATGGCCAGCATGGACATAAGGAGCTCTCCTATTGGTGGAAACACCTCATTCATGTGATCTAAGGGCTGTGGATTCAAGGAATGACGAGATGAACAATCAAGGGTCGAGATTAGATCTCCCAGAAGCTTCCCAAGCTCTCCTCCTCAGCTATAAAAGCCCCTCACTCACAATTGAAGAACTTGTCCATTTTTCATGCTTTTAGAAAAGTGTTACCACGTTTTATTTCCTGTCATTTTACTGTTTTCAGTAGCTAAGTAAATCATTTTATTGTAATTTGTAATTCAATTTTCAGTTAATGCAATCCTCCTTTTAAAGTTTTAAATTCCAATTGTTCTTCCAATTGTCATCATTTGATTCTGTGTTTGAGAAAGTTTTGTTTCTGTAATTGAAAGCTCACATAAGCTTCCATGAGCTTATGTGAGTTAAATGTTAATTCATTTGTTCTTATATTCAAGTTTTGGCATTATACAAAAAACGTCAACAATAGTCAACATTCAAGGTCAAATGAATTTTAGTGTAAAATCTGTTTTGAGATTGTTAAAATAATGAGTTTAAAGGTGTTTTGAGTTGTTGGATTAAGCTGAGTGAGTTTTCATTAATTTTCATATGTAAATCTGTAATGTGTTGTTTTTAAGGGGCGTTTGGATTTAGAGATTAGAGGCATACTTAGTTCCATTCTTACATGATTTAATTCTGAGTAATAGTGCGATTTGGATTTAGTTGCTGGTTTAAGGTTTGCAAGTGCAATTTCTGTCCATTATTTCTACTGCACACAACTTCTCAATATCAGGTTTCACTTTCTACTTTGTAGGTTGATATTTGGTATAGAGTTGAATTTAAGTTGATGTTGTTCATTGATAGAGTAACTCACTGTATTGGATTCTAGTTTAGATTGCTATGTTAAGTTTTTATAATGCTTAATTTGATGCTAAGTTGTATTCTGCCACTTCAGTTCTGTTAGATGCATTAGCTAGTCCATATCAGACGCTTAAAGCTGTTTGTCCTCTTGATGATATGATTTAAATTCTGATATTCTTTTAAGCTTATTGTTTAGTTTTGATATCATTTGCCTTTTATGTTCTTTTGAGAGCTTATTCAGATTGTTTAGGTAGCTTAATGCAGCTTGCCATAGCCTGCACCTAGTCTTATATTTCTGCCTCAGTTTCATTGTGTCCCATAGAGCTCTTAGTTTTGATTTTTAATTTCTTCATAGATAATCCTTTTAGGCTGAAATTTTAGACTTAGGTTCTTTGGTTGGTTGTGGACTCCATGGCCATTTTAGTTTATTTTTAGGAATTTTGCTACCTAGCTTAATCTAGGCTTAAAGTAGGTGATTAAGGGCCGTTTGGATATTGAGATTTTTACCTGAAATTGTTCTTAGTTGCTTTCTGCTTGTTCTTATTGGACTCGAAACAGTTGCAATAGCTTATTTCCAGTTAGTATAGGTTAGTTTTAGGAGTAGGTAGCTTATAGTGGCTTATTGTTGCTTCTTGCTTATTTTTAAGTGCTTATTCTTAACAGTAGTGTGTCTAAATCATTGTTCTTGTGCTCCTAATTGGTTTCTGTTAATTTTCCCTTGTTCTCAGTATTATTTTATAGTTTTCTGGAGATTTTCATATTTTTCCTTGTTCATCTTCTATTTTTCTGCATTTTTTTTCATTTTCTAGCATTTTTAAATTGCATTTTATTCAAATAAATTAGAAAAAGCTCAGAAAAATACAATTTCAATTTTCTTAGTTTTAGAATATTCAAAAAGTCATAAAAAGTATTTTTCCTGAATTTTCTTAGTTAAAATAGATTTTCTAGCATTTTAATTAGTTTTAACTAGTATTAAATTCATAATAAATTGAGAAAAAGTCAAAAAAATGTGATTCCAGCTTCTAAAATTCTTTTTAGTTACTTAAGATTTTTGAAAAATAGTTTTCTAGTTTTCTAGCTTATTTTTCTAATTTTTAGTATTTCAAGTCTATTTTAAATGTCTTAAATTAGTTTTTAATTCAAAATAAATCACGAAAAATCCAAAAAAAATTAGTTTTAGATTTCAAATAACTTTTAAATATCATTTTTAGCTGTAGAAAAATAGTAGTTCATTTTCATGGGTTAAAATTAGCGTAGTTACATTTATTTCATGTATCTTTAATTACGATTTATCGCGTTTTTAGTTTAAATTTGCATAACTAGTCGTAATTACTTATTTGCATTATAGATTCAGTAGTTTTTATTGCTTTCCTTTATATTCCCTTGCCCCGTAGTTTAGAAATTAATCAAAATCCTTTTTATCCATTCGAATCCCGAATCACGCGACGTGAGTTGTTTACTCCATTCATCCCTCGTTGGGAAAACGACCCGGGAAATACATACCCTTGTATTTCTTCGGTAAATATCTATTGTACGAAAAACGACAAATCACCTCTCAACCGAGAGGTCAGGGGTTCGATCCTCACTCCCTACAAAAGGTCGGAGGTCCTTTCTACCGTTGGTAGAACTGGAAGCAGCCTCTCTGCCTTAGGTAGGGGGTAAGGCTGTCTACATCTTAACCTCCCCCAAACACCGGAAACGGTATTGGGTACCCATAACTCGTGGAAGACGGCATTGGGAGTTACTTTACTTTAATTTACTTTACTCCAGTCAAAATTATAAAAAATGCTAAACAGGTTAAGGAGATCTGGAAGCCTAAAAGAAAAAGGGTTAGCAATTATTGGAAGCCCACAGGAAGAAAATTTAGTAATGTGGGTTATCAATGGAAACCTACTGGCCGGAAATTCAAATTGAATGAATCTTGTCCTAAGATGTCTATATCTATGCCTTCTAAGAAATGGAAGCCTACTGGTAGAATCATACCTTTAAGAAGTGCTCACACTACAAATAGGTCCACTGCCACTACTAGTGTTGCATCCAATACTAATGAGGTCACATCTTCTATTTCTAATGTGGGTGCTCCAATACATTGCACTAACCAAATGGAACCCATTCTTGCATGGGGATCCCAATTATCCAGTTATCCATTCTTTTCTGTGTTCAACTGCAGATCGTTCAAATCGTTCTGTGGTACCTGGACTCAGGTTGTTCCAAGAATATGACTGGAGATCGCTCGCGGATCATGAACTTCGTGAGTAAATTCATCGGGACTGTTAGATTCGGGAACGACCATTTTGGTGCAATTATGGGTTATGGAGACTATGTTGTTGGCGATAGTGTAATCTCCAGGGTATATTATGTTGAAGGTCTTGGTCATAACTTGTTTTCTGTTGGTCAATTCTGTGATTCCGATCTAGAAGTGGCTTTTAGAAAACATACTTGTTTCGTTAGAGAACTTGATGGTGTGGAACTGTTAAGAGGAACTCGTGGTTCAAATCTGTACACCATCTCTATCGAAGACATGATGAAGTCTTCTCCAATCTGCTTGTTGTCAAAGGCTTCGAAAACAAAATCATGGTTATGGCATCGTCGTCTCAATCACTTGAACTTCGGCACCATTAATAACCTTTCCAGAAAGGATCTTGTAAGAGGCTTACCCAGATTAAAGTATGAAAAAGATCATCTTTGTTCAGCATGCCAATTGGGAAAAAGCAAGAAATATGCCCGCAAACCCAAACCCACAAACTCAGTAATGGAAGTTCTTCATACCCTTCATATGGATTTGCGCGGACCAATGAGAGTGCAAACGATAAATGGGAAGAAATATATTTTAGTCATCGTTGATGACTACTCTCGATTTACTTGGGTAATTTTTTGAGGACAAAGGATGAAACTCTAGATGTCATCATCAAACTTATCAAGTAGCTTCAGGTTCGACTTAACAATACTGTTAGAATTGTTCGAACAGACAATGGCACAAAGTTCGTTAACAAAGACTTAAGTCTATTTTATGAAAGTGTTGGAATTAGTCATCAAAGAAGTGTTCCACGAACTCCTCAACAGAACGGTGTTGTTGAAAGACGAAATCGAACTCTTGTGGAAGCCGCAAGAACAATGCTGATTTACTCAAAGGTTCCAATGTTTCTCTGGGCTGAAGCCATTGCCACTGCTTGCTACACCCAAAATCGTTCCCTTATACACACCTCTCATGGAATAACTCCATACGAACTTGTCTATAAACGAAAACCTGATCTCTCCTACCTTCGTGTGTTTGGTGCTTTATGCTATCCAACAAATGACGGTCAAGATTTAGGTAAATTAAGAGCTAAAGCGGACATTGGAGTTTTTGTTGGTTATGCATCAAACAAAAAGGGTTACTAAATCTACAACAAAAGAACTCGAGATATCATGGAAACTATTCACGTCATGTTTGATGAGCTATCCGGGAAAATGGCTCCTGGACAATCCAGTTCTGGACCCGCACTTCAATTACTATCTAATAGTCCCATCAGTTCCTCTCTTGTACAGTCTCACTCCCTTGCTGTTCCATATGTACCTCCATCTGAAGAAGATTTGAAGAAGCTATTTGATCCAATGTTTGATGAATACTATGAACCTCATGAGAACTACACTTCTTCAACATCAACAGTGGTGGCTTCTGAACCAATCGTCACGGAAAATTCATCTGTCTTAATGTCTCTTTCTTCAGAAGCACCAGCTGCCGATCACTCATCATCATCTTCAAACCCTCAATCATCAGTTGTACATCGTGGAATTGGTAATTTTGATGGAGATAACCCTTTTGCTACTCCCGAAGATGCTCCGTTTGAAAACATATTTGCCCTTGAACCAACACCTGAACCATCTTCATCAGGGGATCCAAACTCTGCTACATCAGTCCCTCAACAACAACCACACGAGCACCTTAGAAAATGGACACATGACCATCCATTAGACAACATCATTGGGAATCCTTCTCGACCTGTATCCACTCGAAAACAACTAGCAACAGATGCCTTATGGTGCTTCTTCAACTTAGTACTCTCTAAGATCGAACCGAAAGATGTTAAAACTGCAATGTCTGAGGACAGCTGGTTAATGCAATGCAAGAAGAAATTCATGAGTTTGATCGACTAGATGTATGGGAATTAGTACCCGTTCCAGACTGTGCTATGATCATTGCTCTCAAGTGGATCTTCAAAGTGAAGCTTGATGAACACGGTGATGTTTTGAAAAATAAGGCAAGGTTAGTTGCTAAAGGATATCGTCAAGAAGAAGGTATCGACTTTGAGGAATCTTTTGCTCCTGTTGCGCTTATCAAGGCTATCAGAATCTTCTTGGCTAATGCTGCTAGCAAAAACATGGTTGTTTATCAAATGGATGTAAAAACCACCTTTCTTAATGAAGATATGAAAGAAGTGGTTTACGTCAGTCAGCCAGAGGGTTTTGTGAATCCAGAACATCCTACTCATGTCTATCGCTTGAAAAAGGCCCTTTACGGTTTGAAGCAAGCTCCTAGAGCATGGTATGATACGCTGTCGAAGTTTCTTCTATCTAATGGATTCAGAAAAGGAGCAGTTGATCCGACATTGTTCACCAGAAGGTCTGGAAAACACTTAATCCATGTCTAAATCTATGTTGATGATATTATCTTTGCCTCAACCGACACTAATGAATGTGACCGATTTTCAAAGGAAATGGGGTCCAAATTTCAAATGTCGTTGATGGGACAAATGTCATTTTTCTTGGGATTACAAATTTCACAGTCCCGGAGGAATTTTTATAAATCAATCTAAATACGCAAATGAAATTTTAAAGAAATTTGGATTTAACGCCAGTGACCCTGTTGACACTCCTATGGTGGAGCGTACAAAACTGGATGAGGACCACTCAGGGATCATAGTAGATCAAACGAAATATCGTAGTATGATTGGATACCTGATGTACCTCACAGCCAGTAGACCAGATATTTTGTTCGCTGTATGCATGTGTGCTAGATACCAGGCTAAGCCTACTAAAAAGCACCTTGAAGCGTTTAAACGGGTCTTTCGGTATCTCCAAGGAACCACTAACATGGGACTTCGGTACCCGAAGGACACCGGTATGTCACTAACGGCCTATGCAGATGCTGACCATGCAGGATGTCAAGATACACGTCGAAGTACGTCATGTGGTGCTCAATTTTTAGGTGATAAGCTTGTGAGCTGGTCTTCAAAGAAACAAACAAGCACTTCCATATCCTCTACAGAGGCTGAATACATAGCCATGTCATCCTGTTGTGCTCAAATCTTATGGATGAGATCCCAATTATCTGCCTATGGCTTTGTGTTCAACAAAGTTCCTATGTAATGTGATAACAAAAGTGCCATTGCTCTCTGCTGCAACAATATTCAACACTCTAGAGCAAAGCACATCGACATTCGACATCACTTCATCAGGGAACAAGTTGAAAATGGTGTGGTTGAACTATACTTCGTGAGTACTAAATATCAGCTAGCAGACATCTTCACCAAAGCTCTTTCTCGAGAACGTTTTGAGTTTATTCTTCCACGACTAGGCTTAAAGCGCCTTCAACCAGAAATGCTCAAACGTCTTCAGGAAGAAGACGAGGAGTAAAGGTGTTCGTCTCTATCTATTCTTTGTATATATCTTTTCAAAAACCAAAATACAAAAATATAAAACCAACAAAAAGAAAATAGAAAAATATAAAATTTTCTAAATCCATAAAAATTAGAAAATCTTGAAAAATTTCAAAAATATTGTTTCTTTATCATGTTTTTTTTGTGGTTCGATAACATCTACGGATCTTGTTTTGTCACTGAAAGAATGACACGGGTCTTTAGATGAAGTTCGATAAAAAAAAAAACGGGATGGAGAAAAATGATGGTTTATTGTCATTTCAGGCAGTAACCCGCTTTAAAAGAAAGAACAGAGCCTCACTTTATCATAAATGTTCAAAAATCATGCTCTGATTCTAAAAACAAATGTTTGTCACCAAAAAGACAAATGTTTCTTTCCAAATATTTTTCCTTCCAAAAATTCTTCTGAAAAATATTTGTCATCTAATGGAAACAAAAGTGCTTTGAAAATACCTCAGACTTTATTTTTGAAAATCACCCGGGCTTATCATTTGTCAAAATCTCTATCACTCAATCAACAACTTATGTCATTGATTGAGGGGAAGAATGATTTCAATAAAATCAAAAAGAGTATTTTTCAAACAATTGGCACTTAAATGAGAAAGGTCTACTTTTGGTTAATCAAAAAGAAAAATATTTTACAATGTTTTATACAATTGGTTCAAGACCTTGGCTTATGTTATGTTTTCAAAAGATACTCATGCATGTTTAAACAATGGAGTTTAAAGTCTTTAAATCTGATCTTTATCAGTTGAAATAGTGTTTCAAAAGCAAGCTACAATTCTCCTCAAAAGTTTTCAAAATTAATTTAAATCAATAGAGATCACAAATCTCAAAGGTTTTGAAAATTGTGATCGAGAGAGAATTTGTGATTTAAATTGGATATAAACTAATAATTCAACAAGTGGTTTAGAAATATAACAACTAGCTCCTCCCTGCATGCGCCAAACGATTTCAAATTTTCCATGCACATGTTAAGGGGAAGCATCTATCTTAAACCAAAAAGGATTGAAACGTGTTTGATTTGTCTCAAAGTGCAGGTTCCTTCTAACATGTGCAAAACTCTTTCAAAACTCTATGCACATAATGAGGGTGAGCAATCTTATGAAAACCTCATCCTTCCCCAACAGGCTTTATCTACTTGAATTGATCGGGAAGTGATGATGATCATTTTAGAAAATTTTAATCAAAAGATTGGATCTTTTTTTCTCAATCTAAGATTTCAAAAGTCCTCTTTCCTCCATGTGTTAAAATAATTTCTAGTACTTGAAGCACATGTTGAGGGGGAGCATCTCTAAAATATCAAAAACAATTAAGATACAAAATGCTTTGATTATATATCACAAGTATCTTGATTGATTTCTAATGGTTTTCAATTCAATACCAAAAGATCAACCAAGTTTAATTTATGCATGGTGACATAAGGATGATAAGGTTAGGTATTAGTTCCCATCATCCGCCAGAACCGGAGGGATCTTCCCAGGGACAATCCACTAGATAGTGTAGAGTCCTTAGGAATGTTGAAAAAAGGAGAAAAATGAGAATATGGGAAGTGTGCGGACTGAGATAGAGCTAGAACTGGAATAAACCCAATAAGGTTCTATGTAATGATGTCTCGGTAAGCACTGAAGGGGTTGAAGAATGAAAAGGACTTGAATGTGAGAAGGGTGAAAAGAAATAGCCCTCCAATAATTCAACCTTAGGGCAGAAACCAGGTTCAATACATATGCTACTGGTGGTTACTAAGGTAACACTGGTATTGAAGACAAGACGTCATGGACCCAGTGACGCACTGCACTAAACTTCCGTAGCTACTCAAGTTCCTCTTAAAAGGACTTGTTTCATTATCACGGGGAACCGATGATAACACTACACGTGTCGTTCGGGGTCAAAGGAACTTCCTTTTCTTCGAGCAAGTTTTATAACACCACAGGGAGTGAACCTAATCGTTCTAGTGTAGTATTAGGGTAAGCCACAGGTATTGATATCGTTCTCTAGGGGAATAGGAATGCTAGTGAGAAGTTACTACGCAAAGGTTGGGGTTGAGGAAGATTATTTTTTATCTTTTTATATTTTTAAGAAAAGGAAAGGTACGAATCTCGGGGTTTGGATTTGGGGGTTGGTATTTCTACCGATTACTCTACTTGTCTAATTATCTAATCTAAGGTGTATGTAGTCTATGTCTAATTATTGTGTGCTCGTATGATGGTTTAAAGATGTGTTTACTTAGGTTTTATTACTCCTTAATTATCTCCTATTGATGGTTGAATTGTCACGTCCTTATTCTTAATCGCGTTGTGTGTCTAAAGTCGTAGGGTATGCGTTTGTCCCTAACTCTTTGAAACTACCAAAAGGTCTCGTCTACAAAATCTCTAGGAGTTATAAACTCTAACTCTAAGTTACTCTTTGGATGGTTTAGCCTACAACTACTCTAGGTGTTATAGTCTAAGGTTCACAAAGATTAATCAAGAATTAACTACACAACGAATGACCTATCGCATTACTAGATCATAAACAATTAAGATAAGAGACAACCAATCAATATTCAATAGTTAAGTTTCATATTCCCTAAGCAAACACATAAGTAAATTAGCCGGACATGGAGAACGTACACCGTTTTACGACTAGTTTTCCAAAGCCATTTTTGTTGATTTCATGAAAATTCCGACGACATTGTTTTGCGACGAAAAGTGGTAATTTCACCAAAAATCATTATAAAACCATTGTAGGATGACATTTTGACGTAAAAACATGTAAAGTCATTTTTGAAGGGTCAAGACGTCAAACGAGTATTTTTCGACGATAAGTAATATTTTCAAAACTCACAAATGGTATAAATAACATACGAAATGCATGCATAACATTACATTGCAACTCATTACATATCATATCATATCATTGGTACTAGGTCCCGGATAACGCATCACATTATACCTCGGTGTACTCACTTTTGTCTTCGCATCATTCCACCAAGTGAGTTTTCATAGCCCCTGCTTTTGTTTGTTTTCATAAATGTTTTGGGGGAGATACATGCTCAATTATTTTCATAACTATCATGATTATTTGAAACTACATGTTGAACTGAACTGAATGCTTAGTCATGCGTAGTAACAGTTTTGCCACACTTAGAACTTCCATATCATATTCATTGAGCTAATGGTCTTGGTATATTCATTGATATTCATTGAGCTAACGGACTTGGTATAATATTGATCTAACGGACTTGGATAATGTTGAGCTAACGGTCTTGGTATAACATTGGGCTAACGGACTTGGTATATTCATGTATTAACGGACTTGGTACAATCATGGACTAACGGTCTTGGAACGATTTGAAACAACACTCATGTTTGTTATATCAAGTAACTATTGATACATTAAGTTAGGCACTATTTTGTGAATTCATTTGACGATGTGGGCTTGAACATAAACTATATTACACTTTGGCAATGGGTTGTGAATACACAGGTTGCAAGTTTTGTATGGGCGGAACTTGGAACTGAGTGGATTTACGATGCCTTTGCCGCATAAACGATTTCGAAAGGCTTTACATTCTTCATAAACTCTATGAACTCACTCAACCTTTGTGTTGACACTTTTAGCATGTTTTATCTCAGGTATCTAAGGCATTCACTTCATGGCATGCATTTGGACACATCATGGAGTCGTGGTGACGACGCGTCTCACTTGGGTTTTACGCACTTTAAAACATCGTTTGAATTGTAACAAACTTATTTCCGCACAAGTTGATTTACATTTGGGACCTACTTTGTAAACTCTGATTATTTTATTAAATCAAACGATGTATTTTCCAAACGACACTTTAGGTCGTTCAATATAACTGTGATTGTGATGCTATGACAGTCAATCCCCAGGAATTCCATTCCGCTGCAAAACAGGTAATTTGGGGGTGTGACAGATTGGCATCAGAGCTTCAGTTATAGAGAACTAGGTTGCATCATTGACCCTAGACTATAACTACATCATCATAGCATCTCATCATTTCATCATAAGTGCATGTTCACTTTGCATGCGATTTATACGTACATTTTTCGAGTTAATTACTTTCATTTCATAACGATTGTCACATGGATGCCTTTAAATACCCATCCCATTATCCTTTTCTCATACTCTAATGTGGAGAATTCCTTGTTCTTCCCTATCACGATCTTTACATCAGTTGACTCAACACCAAACAACATATGAGTCGATTAGTCCAAGCATTGCATAGTTACTCCTAAATTATACATAGCCTGATCACCTATGTCTAATTCAGGAAGAATCATGCAATGAAGGGAGTAGTAGGCTTATATGTGTAAGCAATTCCGTAATCGAGCCAAATTTTCAAAAGATTTTCTTCAAACCACTTGTTTCCAGTTTGATCCGCGTGACAGTTGTTGTTTGATGAGTTGCAAAGATCGAGCTAGAAACAAGTTGTTGCCTAAACCGATTTAGCCTAATCGTATGACAGTTCTTGTTTGATGAGTTGTGGGATTAAGTAAAAATCGGTTACCAAAAAGTCTTTTGAGGGTTTTGCTCGAGAATGGGAAGGCTTGCCTCATCAAACCCTAAACCCGTTAGACCTAACAACGATTGAATTCAGGGACTGAATTCCTTTTTGGATGGGCGAATGTGACAACCCGTACTTTCAGGTCATTTCTTGACACAGTTCATGTCTCATTATTTCAACATTTATAGTAAACTTGGTTTACTTGTTTCAAATTCGCGTAACCTTGAAGGTTTAGCGGCGAATTCATGATCATAACATCACGTACATTTCATATGGACTATGATTAGTCTACATTACATTGGCATCATTTGCATCTCATTAATTCATTCACGACATTTCATTTCACTTTCAACGCGTAATTTTTATATTTAATAATCTTTATCGCGTGAGTTATTATTTTAAATATTTAACCCGTTACTTTCAAAAATGATCCCGATGTATTTTTAAACTTACATTTAGTTCATAAAAACTATATTTTTAGTTTTCCTAGTGTTTCAAATTTATTTGGTACATAAATCGTTAAAGTTTAAGTATTACGTCGTTTTTCTTAAAAATTATACGATAATTATTTTATCACCTAAATTTCACAAGGAATGTATTTTTACAATTTTTATTATCACATTACATTCTATTTTGATCTACTAAAAATACTTTCTACCTAAAAATTTTCATTTACTTTACAAGTTACATATAACTACATATTTACTTGCACCTTTTTCTTACAACTTGTTACAAGTAAATACATATACATTATATAAAAAAAAAAATAGATATGTGGGAAACATATCCCTTAAAACCGGCCACAAGGAGGGTAGTAATAAATATTAGCATGGGTCTTGATTATCTATGTCTTTACACTACATAAAAGTCTTCATTTATCTCATTTCTTTCACACATTATTCACATAGTTAGTAAAAATCATTTTCTCTCTTCTTTTGGGTCTCCTTCAACCGGTTCTCATCAAGCTCACCAAGGGATCAAATTTTTTTTATCAAGTTCAAGCAATACAATCTAGTATATACTCTTTATATGGTTTTGAAATAAAAACCAAGGGTATTTAAGTTTTACCTTGTTACTAGCACCTCATCATCTTCACTTGTAAGCATGTTTTTATCATTTTCATGTTTCCTTTTCATTTTCATATGTATCTTTTCATTTTTGGAGCAAGTATGCATGATATGTGATTTATACCATTTCTTTTCATGATTTTAGAGTATATATACATATTTGGTCATCCTATAAATATTCCCATGGTATTCTTTGGTCTTGAAGGTGATTAGGAACCCATGACACCTTAAGAAGGTGTATGGTAGGATTAGATTAGCTTTGGAGTTGATTTGAAGGGATTAGAATAGGTTTTGTCCGAGAAAAACTATTTTCGATAACTATATATTATGTTCTGTCCTTATTTCGAATTTCTGGAAAAACCTACTGTTGGTACGAAACTTTGGCCTTGATATTTAGAAAATATACTTTAAAACGAATCCGTGGCCTTTTGAACGGATAAAAACGGACTTATAACGAAGAAGTTATGGATTTTACAAGTTTTGCGACGAAATAAATAGTTTTCTGAAATTTCAGCTTTGCTGTTTTTACTTGTCCGGGTCAAAAACGAGCCTTAAGCTTCACAAATTATTTCGACTTATCAAAAATATATTAGTTTACTTCGATACGAAGCTAAGGACGTATTATACGTAGAAAACGGATTTGAAACGACAAAGATATGCACGTTTTTATAAAGTTGCCGTAACTATTATTTTCTGAAAATCTATATTATTTTTACGATACAAGTATTTTAGTAGCTGTAACGTCCATGTTTGCGGCTGTTTTTAACCATGATGTGAAACTTTTTGGAACAAAATGTCTTCCAGTAAAATCTAGTTCACCGGCCATATTTTTCAAAACAAAAAGCTGTTTGTCAAGCGTAGTTATAGTAAATTAATTACGGATGTTCAAACTTGGCCGAAACTCATTTTTCTGCACACAATTAGCAAAAATCACTATCTTTAACCCTTAATATCTTTATGATCGAGACCTTTTGGACGAAAACTCTTGAACTGAAACTTCTAGATATCGATACAAACTTTCCAAAACCGTCGAGTTCGTTCTCTAACGATCGACGTACACCGTTTTACGACTAGTTTTCCAAAGCCATTTTTGTTGATTTCATGAAAATTCCGACGACATTGTTTTGCGACGAAAAGTGGTAATTTCACCAAAAATCATTATAAAACCATTGTAGGATGACATTTTGACGTAAAAACATGTAAAGTCATTTTTGAAGGGTCAAGACGTCAAACGAGTATTTTTCGACGATAAGTAATATTTTCAAAACTCACAAATGGTATAAATAACATACGAAATGCATGCATAACATTACATTGCAACTCATTACATATCATATCATATCATTGGTACTAGGTCCCGGATAACGCATCACATTATACCTCGGTGTACTCACTTTTGTCTTCGCATCATTCCACCAAGTGAGTTTTCATAGCCCCTGCTTTTGTTTGTTTTCATAAATGTTTTGGGGGAGATACATGCTCAATTATTTTCATAACTATCATGATTATTTGAAACTACATGTTGAACTGAACTGAATGCTTAGTCATGCGTAGTAACAGTTTTGCCACACTTAGAACTTCCATATCATATTCATTGAGCTAATGGTCTTGGTATATTCATTGATATTCATTGAGCTAACGGACTTGGTATAATATTGATCTAACGGACTTGGATAATGTTGAGCTAACGGTCTTGGTATAACATTGGGCTAACGGACTTGGTATATTCATGTACTAACGGACTTGGTACAATCATGGACTAACGGTCTTGGAACGATTTGAAACAACACTCATGTTTGTTATATCAAGTAACTATTGATACATTAAGTTAGGCACTATTTTGTGAATTCATTTGACGATGTGGGCTTGAACATAAACTATATTACACTTTGGCAATGGGTTGTGAATACACAGGTTGCAAGTTTTGTATGGGCGGAACTTGGAACTGAGTGGATTTACGATGCCTTTGCCGCATAAACGATTTCGAAAGGCTTTACATTCTTCATAAACTCTATGAACTCACTCAACCTTTGTGTTGACACTTTTAGCATGTTTTATCTCAGGTATCTAAGGCATTCACTTCATGGCATGCATTTGGACACATCATGGAGTCGTGGTGACGACGCGTCTCACTTGGGTTTTACGCACTTTAAAACATCGTTTGAATTGTAACAAACTTATTTCCGCACAAGTTGATTTACATTTGGGACCTACTTTGTAAACTCTGATTATTTTATTAAATCAAACGATGTATTTTCCAAACGACACTTTAGGTCGTTCAATATAACTGTGATTGTGATGCTATGACAGTCAATCCCCAGGAATTCCATTCCGCTGCAAAACAGGTAATTTGGGGGTGTGACACCAATGTTCCCCGAAAGTATCAAAGTTATGATAATAGAAGGTAATTAAAAACGAAAGAAACTAATACTCCCTTGATTAGCTCGGTAGGATCCGTTTAAAGTGGTGGTTAAATCCTTTCCAAGAAGAATGTATGCGTGAAAAGCTCCTTCCAATCTTATGTATCTTCTTCTTAGTAAATTAAACCTGCACACTTGAAGAAAACAAACGAAACATTCGCGTAAAATCGGCGGTAATAATATATATAAGACTCTATTAAACTAGGATATAATGCTTGTGGAATGGATGTTTACAGAATTTATGGAAAATTAAGACCTGGAAAATTTCAAAAATTTATAAGTAGCTCAGAAAATGAGAAAAAATTAATCTGTCGTTTTTACTCCTTCCTGACGCCGTCAGGTTGCGATCCTGACGCCGTCAGGTTATCCTGACAAAAACTGGTCTGCGATTTTCTGAAAAAAAATTCTGGAAAATTTACATCTTTAGAATCTGGAAAAATTTCTGCAAAACATCCATTATGACTCGATACAAGCATTTGACTCGAACAAACACATATATATATATATATCTTTTAATTAATTGCAATTCTCATGTTCACATTTCTTTTGAAAACGTGTGTAATCCTCTCTACACTTATGCTTTATGTAAAATACCTTTATATGCAATTAAGACGAGGTTGAAAACAAAATAAAGCATTTTTACAAATTTAAACATGAGAGTAAGCAATTAATAAAAGATATATGACACAAACAACAAGATAATCCAATCACACATGTCATAGAGGAACTACGCCACATGCAAATTCACATACACATTAGATCGTTCAAAGTTCAACAAAATTTAAGATATCCTAAATTATTACATGCCCAAATAAAAATTGTTCCATCAACCAACCATACTTAGCCATAAACAATCCATGAACAAATACATGAGTCACTGGGGTGGGGGTCCATAACGATAGTCATAACCAGTGGGAAGATGGCCCAATTACCCATAGGGTGGATAATCCTCCTCCCGCCCTGGGAACGGATCGATCTGGAGATGTGGGTCAAGCTGATCACGCACGGATAGATGCTGCATCTGCCTGAAAGTATGGTCATAGGTCCAGCTAGCTCTCTGGTCCTGCTGTGCCATCCATGCATCCATACGGCCCATCCATGCTCCCTGGTAGGCCTGCCAATCCCCACTGGACATCTGTCGGTAGGCGTCAGTGGAGCCTCCTGCTTCACCCCCTACTGGTGTGCCGGTATCTGTGGCTCCTCATCATCGTTGTCATCACCACCCTGAATTTTGGGCTGAGCATGGAACCACGCGTAACCTCTACCATAATCCATAAGGACATCCATAGCTTTCAGAGACTTAGCTTTGACGACCCTTGGTGCCAACACATTAAGGTATGCGGGTGCCTCCCCTGCCAAAATACCAAAGACCGGGCCAACCGGGTGATAAACAAGCCTCCATACACCTTATCCTCAACCCTCATCCCACTAGCAGTCCTCAGGTAATCAGCTAACCAAAATGGGATGTTACAGTACACACCCTCGGCCAACATGCAGTAGAGATAAAATAGATCAGGTAAAGTGACACGATGACTCGTGCTCTGGCGCCCTGTGATAGAGAAAGTGAGGCAACGGTGCACGAGCCTAATCCGTGGATCCCGGATCTGAGATGCGAGAGTACTCCCAGTAATGTACTCCCCATTAGCTGTTGTGTTCCAGAACTGAATACTCAGCATGTCGTCCATATGGGTAATCCCCGCTGCCAATCTACCCCTAAAAACATCACTCTCCGCATTCCCAGCAGCATACAACCCTAATCTTCATCAAAACTCAAGTACCGACATAGCCCTCCAATCTCCACCTAACCTAAATCGGATCCCCTGAAACTCAATGTTATCTCGACATGAATTGATATCCATCAGATAAGATGCGTGAAATTCACGCACCAACTCACCATACACGGGCTAACACATCCTAAACAGCCTTTCCCAGTGGGGATCAATCAACTTGTCCTTCCTAAAACTGTTTGAGAATTCTCTAGCCAGATCATGCTCCTCAAGGAAACCCCAGTCCACAACAGCCCCAGAATCAATAGTTTGATGAAGCAAATCATTGTAATGAGTTTGGCATCCTTCCTCGACAAATACTCCCCACTCAGCAATCGTGTCCGCTATATTTTCCTAGGCATTAGAAGACTGTCCCATAGTTTTCTTCGTTCTTCTGCTCATCTGAAACAGAAAATCAAATAGATGGGGAACAAATGAGTAACATTCGTAATGCAAGGACGACGTCAGACGGTTACGACGGCGTCACAATACAAACCTGACGCTGTCACCCCGACCAAAATTCAAATCCGACCTTTTCGAGGGAAAAACCCAGGTTTTTAACCATAGCCCTTGACCCAAACACCCTTGTTGCAGTAACAATGGTATAATGGCTAGGTGGTTTTGATTCCTAAGCTGTCAAGGCTTCTCGCAAGGTTAACCCCATATGATAACACTATTATTCGCCTAATCTTAAGCCTAGTTAACAAGATTCATAAGCGATATTTAGCATAGATCAAATTAGTTGGGGTTTTCGGATTGAAAAAGAGGGGAAAACAAAATTGAGCATGAATTAGGACAATTGAATAGACAAAGATCAATGTATATTACTTACCTTGTGGAGATTGACGTGGCAAAATGATGAATTAGAGGTGGGGAAAATGTGGGTGTGTGGTGTGGGGCGGATGAAAATTGTGTAGGGCAAATAATGAAAGGGATGGTGATGTATTTATTCGTCTGATCTGGCTTAGTGACGGCGTCACACTTTATATGTGACGGCGTCACGCCCAAATTTTCGTAAAAGAAAGTAGTTTTGTTAATCCGCCCGGATAAAAAATCTGATTACTATCTTTGACAGAAATTTTTGTTTTTATTTTATGACCTATTTTGCCAATACACCCGTAATCTTCACGATGGTAAGTAATGCATATGTCAAATTGTCTTTCAATTGTAATCCTGGAAATTCCGAAGTATCGGGTGTGAGTGTTCTTTGATCCTGGTTTAAAACCGAAAGAACTTTTCCTAATACTAGAAAAATTAGGGAGTGACATATGCACTATTCCAACAAATATGTTTCTGTGGAACAAGTGGGGAGTGTTGATACAGGAATTAAGACAAGGATGTGATTCCTTGGGGAGTTTTGTCCTGCTTACTGGAGTTGGAGAGGGCCTGGGTGTCATCCCAACGCTTTCCGGTATCGCATACACCTTTTCTACCTTTTTAGGTATATTGTTCATTGCGATTTCTTCACGGATTTTTAGCATGAATTTTTCAGCTAGACCCAAGAAAGTGTCATGAGTCTTTCGTATTTGAGCTTTGAGGCGTATTATTTCCTTTTCTTGCTTGTGCACAAATGTTAACGTTATGTCCTCGAATTCATCTTGCCGGGACTTTCTTGGGAGCAGAAATTCCTTGACCGTCTTCACATGCTTATCAGCATGGGCGGTTGTTTCCATTAACGCATTCACTTGGGCCTCCATACTCATAATTGCTTGTGATCGGGACGTTGACCCGTTCTATTAGACAACTGGAATTTCCCAACCTTCCTCTTCATATTGAGCTAGGTCCTCAATAACCTCCCAGCATGCTTCAGCATTGAGGTTACTTAGCCTTCCACCGGCGGCATAATCAATGGTTCGTTGGAGGAAGAGACTGACATGATCATAGAAAAGTTGGACTTGGAGCCAAAGATCAATGCCGTGATGAGGGAATTTATGAAGTAAGTCCTTGAATCGAGTCCATGCTTCGTAGAGAGATTCACCTTGACGTTGTTTGAACATCAAGATGTCATTCCTAAGCTTAGTGGTTCTCCCCGGTGGGAAAAATTGAGCAAGGAAGCGAGAGGTGAGATCATCCCAACTTGAGATGGAGCCGGCGGGAAGCCGCTCAAGCCAATTACTAGCTTGGTCCCGTATTGAGAATTGGAAGAGACGCAGATGCGTGGTCTCCCGAGTAGTAGCATCAAGGTTGATGGAATCGACAATTTTAAGGAAATCCTTAAGATGCTGATTAGGATCTTCGGAACGAAGTCCATGGAATGCACATCTGTTTGGCACCAACCGGATGGTGTCAGATCGCAGGGCCGTAGTTTGGGCTTGATCGGGAAGCTCAATGGTGTTCCTATAGCCTAGGTGGCTTGGTCTCGAGTATTCACCAAGAGTACGGGCTCTTGGCGGGTCATTTGGTAGTAGGTTGATGAATGGTGGTTGGTTATCACCTTCCATGATGAAAAGTGATGGGGTTACGAACAACGGTAACGAAGAAGGGGGATAGACTACAAGGAAGCTAAAAATTGAGAAAAAATTTTACTTGATAGGAATCAAGCAAAGGAACCTAAACGAGGTGGACTACTAACTATCTATTCTATTCCCCGGAAGCGGTGCCAAAAACTTGATAACGCTACACGCGTCGTTCGGGGTCAAAGGAACTTCCTTTTCTTCGAGCAAGTTTTATAACACCCTAGGCAGTAAACCTAATCGTTTTAGTGTAGTATTAGGGTAAGCCACGGGTATTGATATCGTTCTCTAGGGGAATAGGAATGCTAGTGAGAAGTTACTACGCTATGGTTGGGGTTGAGGAAGATTATTTTTTATCTTTTTATATTTTTAAGAAAAGGAAAGGTACGAATCTCGGGGTTTGGATTTGGGGGTTGGTATTTATACCGATTACTCTACTTGTCTAATTATCTAATCTAAGGTGTATGTAGTCTATGTCTAATTATTGTGTGCTCGTATGATGGTTTAAAGATGTGTTTACTTAGGTTTTATTACTCCTTAATTATCTCCTATTGATGGTTGAATTGTCACGTCCTTATTCTTAATCGCGTTGTGTGTCTAAAGTCGTAGGGTATGCGTTTGTCCCTAACTCTTCGAAACTACCAAAGGGTCTCGTCTACAAAATCTCTAGGAATTATAAACTCTAACTCTAAGGTACTCTTTGGATGGTTTAGCCTACAACTACTCTAGGTGTTATAGTCTAAGGTTCACAAAGATTAATCAAGCATTAACTACACAACGAATGACCTATCACATTACTAGATCATTAACAATTAAGATAAGAGACAACCAATCAATATTCAATAGTTAAGTTTCATATTCCCTAAGAAAACACACAAGTAAATTAGCCGGACATGGAGAACATGCAAGCATACACACAAGTAATTGAAGACATAATTGAATTAATGAAGTAAAACACTTATCTTGATGTAAGTTAGGGTTTCGAACCCTAAAATACTGTACAAGACAGCCTTGGTTCGGTTTAGGTTTTTACTCCAAAAGACTACACACTGAAAAATGAAAAATTCGGATTCTATATATAAGATTACATTCGCGACGGCGTCACCTTATAAATTGTGACGCCGTCGGGTCTCCATCATTAGGGTTTCGTCTTGGCCACGTTAGTCTTGTGACGGCGTCACCTTATGCTTGTGATGCCGTCCCCTTCAGTCTCTGACGCCGTCTTGATCAAATCTAGGCCGTCTGAGTTGCGACGACCTACTCTTTTAAAGCCTGACACCGTCACTTGAAAATAAGCAATTTGGCTACTGAGCCGTCAAAAAAGTGATGCGACGGCGTCACAGATAACACCTAACGTCGTCCCCTTGTGTTTCAGCTGCTTGAGTGTCTCGATTCTTGACTTTGGCCATTTTCTTCGTATATCCGCGCCTTTTCGTCCAAATAAGTGCCATTCCAGCAATTTGCCTTCAAGAGACCTAAAAAGTGAAAAGGAATGATATTAAGTAATAACGGATACAAAAGTGATCAAATAAAGGCTTAAATGACCCCTCAAAAAGGTACATTTTAAAACCTTATCAACCGACATAATCTATTAACTTTCTCTTAGAGATTTTTGATATTGAAGAAGGAGACCCTCTCCCTAGTCTCCGACATAGGAAACCAAATGTGCACAACTGAGTCTAGAGCCAAGAGATCATCAATAAATCTCATTAGGACGCATTATTCTTGAAGACTTGCTGTTTGACACAATGTGGAAAGTAAGAATAAATTAAGAGTCCTACGCATTATCCCTGTGGTATTGCCAGAACATCCGAGTGATATGTTAAATATTCACGATGAAGATGGAAATCCTTCTAGAGCCAACATCTTACAAGCTCTTGGTAGGTGACATGTGAGTTCTTGCAAAAGATCAATCTTGTGACAACTGGATAGAAACAATGGGGCGATTCAATCTTGAATCAACCTTGGTCCAGGAAATGGATTGACGGATACCTTTGAAAAACCGGTCGTTGTGCTTAAAATTCTTTTCTGTAGCACATCGACTGTGTATTAATGTTTCAAAATTAAAGGGTATTTATGATTGATAATTTATTTTCCATAAAACCTTCGTCTTATTCCAAAACCCTTTATATTAGATACACGATTGTTTCCAAATCATTTTCATCAATCAGTGAATCTTAATTCGCTGGTTCACTCACTCCGTGTTGTCCTCTTTGAGACGTTCCGGTTTGAGAACAGCTAGATTAGCTGCGAAACCCTGTCAAGGAGATTCTTCGGAATCATACCTAATCACAGGCAGTACTTGTACTGATCAACGGGGAACCGTGGGCCATGTACCTCAATTCAACGAAAGTAATCAAAGACACTTTCGTATGTTTTAGTGCTAACTGTTTTATGCAGGGACACCCGACGGTTGCAGCTAACCAGAATTGAGAAGTCAATCCATTGCCACATGCTCACACATCACTCTTTCACCTAAAGAAATCATGATATGTGCATATCTTCACCAACTGGTTCTGATATTCTTCATTCCATGCTTCTGCTACTCTGATGCAAATATCTTAATAACCAAATGCTTCCGCAACTCTGATGAGAAGATATCATGATCCAAGATGTGAGCATGTCGGTCCAAAAGTCACAACATCACATAATGGCAATACACCAAAAGGATGAGTCAGAGATTTGCTGTGGCTGATGATCTCAAAACTGACTCAAAACTCAACATCACGTGGATCAGTTAAAGACCTCCACTTGAAAGTACAAAACATGCGGAACATGAAGAATCAAAGACTACGAGCTAAAGAACAAAAGTGCTTAATCAAATAAATCAAGAACAACGAAATGTGATATCAGTTTGTGATCAATGTAAGTTGAGGTGACCTCCCTTAGGGGGAGATTGTTAGGATTTAGTAAATCCAGTACTTAAAGTGTCGGTCACCTCAAGTATGTATACTCGTTAGAAAGCTCGTAGTCGTAGTAATTCAGTGATAGTAATTAGATTACTTAGTAACACTGTGGAGGACGGACGGGTCTTTACCCACTGTATGCCTGATCCACAGCCTAAAGTAGGCGTGCTATGCTTGTACCCTATAAATACCCTTTGCCCTCCAAGGCAAAGGGTTGGAGCTTTCATAATTCATTTTTCTTTGTCTCACTAAGTTTCCCATCCACTCCCACTTCTCTCTCTAAACCTTATCCTTACGCCTAACATTTGTGCTTATGATGTGTTTGTGATAAACCAATATACTACACAAATTCAAGTAATGACCCACATCTTCAGGACTCGATTCTTGAAAGGAATCTCCTTAGCGGGATTTCCAGCACTTACAAGTTCCAACTTCGAGCGTGTTAACAGCATAGTGTGAAAACACATCTCTAATTCTAGCAAAGGCTATTCCTGAACTGGAGTCCCTCAAGTAGGATAACACGATGTACCGAAGTACTATTGGATCAATATAATCTAACCAAACTAACTTTAAGTAGCTTGTAAGGGCTTAGCAACCTCGGATAAATCCTAAGTCACTAACAATGAAACACTGAATAAACTCTATTAAGTATGCGGAATTTACTTCAATAAAGCTAAGAAGAATTAACTTTAACTTTAACGATTATATTAAAACTCTGAACCTGCTTGATATACAGATTCACTAACAATCCCTAACAGCTCTAATATCGAACTTAGTAAACTCTAATATTGCACGTACATATAATGCCAATCTAGGGGTCCTTTTATAGGCATAAGGATAACCCTAGTCGGTTTACAACTCTATTCCTTGTATGACAAGTAATAATAAACTAAACTGAGAATATTCTAGAATCCTTAACGTATTGCATAGCAGTCCTTTATCCTTGCAGTACTTTGATAAGTGAGCAGTACTTTGACTTTCTTCATTAAGCTGTACTTTGACTCTTCAGTGCTTTGAGTCTTCAACACTTTGACTTTCTGTATCCCAATAATCCTCCCCTAACTTGAATTCTACTTGCTTGATTTCAAGTTCCTTTGTATATTTATTTTTAACATCTTTATCTTCAAGGAAAGATTATGTCTTTATCTTCAAAGTTTGTCGTTGTAGTCCTTGTGCTTGTATTATTATCATCAAAGTAGTCTTTATCAGCAATTGTTTACAGCAACAATCAGCAAGCTCCATCTTTTCAGCAACATATGACAATTTGTACATTAGTTCATAAAGTTTCAGTCCATTCTCATCACTTCCAGGTGTGTAAACTCCTGTGAGAGGTGAATCATTGAAATTTTAATGGATTTTGATGTCTCTTTACCAAAGCCATTAACTCTGGAGTAGCCAATGTTTAGGTGTGTAAAACCATAGTACATTGATAACCATATGATTTTTAGCAAATCATCAGCTATCAACGGATTTGTTTTGTCTTTACCAAAAGCCGTACCCTTTTGGACTAGTTAGTTCTTGCAACCATGGTGAACTAATTACCATATAAATGGATTTTTCACAGCCTTTACCACAAGCCATTTTTCTTGTGGGCTAGCCAACTCTATACATTTGCTGATATGGTGAGTTGATTACCATTCAACTTATTAGCAAGTTGTTAACTATATAACGGATTTGAGATATCTTTACCAGAGCCGTTTGCTCATGGATTAGCCAATCCTTTTGTTAAACATGGTGAACTGATAACCTTTTGTTGTAACCATCTCAAAAACCATTTATTGTAGTTAAATTTTGTTTCAAAATATTTTGCACTTAACAAAAGTTTTCCTTTTAAAATCATTTACTGGTTTTGTGCTACAAGCAGTACTTTGGTTAAAGTACTGTTTGTCCAGCAGTACTTTGAATAAAGTACTTATTTTTCAAAAATTTATACAATTGAACATCATACCAGTACTTATGCTTCATCATCAGCCATAGTTGTCCATCTGATATATAATTCAATAACCATTAGGGCTGTTTCATTCTCTTCTTCAACTTCTATTCCATGATCCAGCATCCTTCTCATAAGATGACTAGTCAAAGGATATCTTCTTTCAGCTAACATATGGATCATAGTTCCATCTTCCAATTCCAAAGCATGCACTCCTGATTCTTCAAAGAATCTCCAGCTTGTAATTTCCCAAACTTCTTGGTTTTGCCAGAGTTCATCAGTGGTTGTTTCTTCAGTTTCCCAAATAGTTGTCAGATCTCCTAGCAATACTAAGCCAACTCCAGTTAATGGAATATGTTCAAAGTATTCTAGCACTAATTGATATAGTTGAAACATATCTGCTCTATCTATTATGTGTAGTATATCCCATAGCAAATTGAACACTCTAAAACTTTAATCCTCCCTATGGAACATCAGATAGTTTCCATCTTTTGATTCTACAACTTCAAATGTAGTTATCTTGGACTTCTTTACTGCATCATCTTTGGATTTAGGATGATCAAAGTCGACAACTCTTATGTAATTTCTTAGCTCATCAACTGTATCAGATCTTAACTCAATCTTTTTTTATGGCTGTTCAGCTTCAGTTGTTCTTTTTCTTTTTAAGCTTCTTTTAGTATCATCCTCCTTTTGCTTATCATCGTCTTTAAAAGAAATAATACTCTCAACTTGCTTCTGATAGGCTTCTCTAACAGCATCATATAAATCTTTCACCTCAAATAAGCCATCATAGCATTTCTTTCTTTAGCCTTACTCATTGGTCTTCTAGGTATAACAACTGACTTTTCTGGTATAGCAGCTTCAACATCAAATTTAGTTTGTAGCTCCCTAGCAGCTGCTTCATTCTTAGCCACTTCAATAGCTCTTAACTCTGCTAAAGGAAGTTTCTTTTTCTTCTTTGTTTCCACCAGTTTGCCTTTGCCTTTGTTCTTAGGATCTAACACTGGTTGAGAAGCTTGAGGTTGTTCTTCAGCAACTCCTGGAATAGTAACACCTCTTGGTCTTGATAGATTTTGCAAAATTTGAGCAACTGTCTCATCATCACTTGCAATATGCTCGACCATGGGTGTATCAGCTTCCTCTTATTGTAGGACTATTGAAGGACCAGCTTCTTTTTCAAAATCTAGAGTCCTTGGTGTGATTAACTCTTGTCTGTATGTTCCTTGAATAACAGCAGTACTTTGATCACTAGCACCTTGATCATCAGTACTTTCTACACCAGCACTTTGAACTCAAGTTCTTTCAGGCTCAGTACTTTCAATATTTACTTGTGATTCAGTACCTTGAGGTACATCTTCTTTATTTGCATGAAAATCAGCATCTTCTTTCAAATTATCTTGCTCCAGATTCCTCCCTAATTGGATAGAAGATTGTTGTTGAACCCTTTTGCCTATAGAAGACTTTTTAAACATCCTTCCTTTATTCTTTTGAGACTTTACGCACAACCTGTGATGTTGAACCAGAGGCCAGACAAATTTCTTCAATCTTTTAAATTTGGTGTTCAATTCATAAGTTGTGCAGCTTGAGCTTCAGTAGTTTTCTTCAGTCTCACTAACTCCTTTGTCAAAACATAATTATCCAGAACCAATCCCTCAGGAGGTATATCACATGCATCTCCTCCAGATGATGGTGGGTTGATTTATGGTTCTGACTCAACATATTCCGTACTTTGTGGAGATGGTGTAGGTGAAGCTGCAGTACCTTCTTGTGCAGCAGTACCTTGTGAAGAAGCAGTATGTTGAGAAGCAGTACCTTGAGTTGATGCAATACCTTCTCTTTCTTCACTTGCAGCAACTTCATCTCTAACTGCTTGAGCAATCTCCATCATTGAAGTAGTCAAAGGAGTATGCCTTCCAGAAAATCTATCACTCTTCTTAGCCATGAAGGTGAATATCTTTGCAGGTTGTACCACAACAGGTAATAAGCTCTCAGGCTTTGGTACATCATGAAGTTGTTTATTCAAGAAAACTTGAATAAATCGTGGATACATTAACCAGGGAGATCCATTAGAAATGTGAGATATCATACCATCTAAAATGAGTCTAGAAAAGTTGAAAACACGATTTGTAGCCAATCCCACCAGAGCAGATGCTATATTAGATCTAAATTGCTCCCATGAAGTACTCTTAGAACTGATACAATGAAGCAAGACATGTACCAAGTACTTCCAATGTGGACAAAACAAGGGTTTCTTGAATGTTGTTTCAGTTAAAGACCCTTCATACCAATATCTCTTAAAGTATCCCAAAGAAGCTGTTTATCAAAACGTATAGCTCCTTCTTCATCATCCAATAATAAATCTTCACGAATTGAAGCTTCACTAACTTTCACAATCTTTCCAGCAACCTTAGCTTGTATATATGACACATCATCTTCCATGTGAGTTCTAGCAGTCGCCCAAAACTGTTGAATCCATGGCTCAATAACATCCGGTTCTACCAAAAGTGAATAATTGATTGTTGATCCAGCAAGGAAATCAATTATGTCATGGAATGCGACATTAGTTTCAGTTTTATCTAAATTGGCCACCATGTTGTGTTTAGAAACCGTGTTTCGATTCGCTATTGATTAATGTTTACAAAAGAAAGTGGTTTGATGAATAGTAAATGTAAAAGAGAGAGAAATATGGAAAATATTGATAAGTATAAAGATGAGAAGGAAAATCAGAGGGTAGTTATTTATAGGTAAGATTTGAAAAATCACAGCCCATAATAACAAAGTTACCGTTATTTGAATTTTAACCCATCTTTTGACCGTTGGAACAATATGTTGATAAGACAAGCAGTGCTTTCCACGTGTGCAGTACTTTCCAAAGCAGTACTTTCGGAGCAGTACTTTCATAAAACCAAAAAGCAGTACTTTTCCATTCTCTTCTTCACAATGGCAAAAACTTCAAATAGGCATTGAATTGCCTCCCCTCAAGCAATGCATAGGACTGTCTAACTAACTACTCAGTCCTCCCCTTAAATGTAGCTTAGTAATTAATCATACCAATACTCACCACCCAGTGATTGAATCTTGAAACATCAAATCCTTTTGTGAGTAGATCAGCTACATTATCATCTGTGTGAACCTTGACAACATTAATAAGCCTATGCTCATAACAATCTATGATAAAGTGATGCCTAATCTGAATGTGCTTGGTTTTGGAGTGATAAACTGGATTCTTCACAATGCAAATCGTACTCTCATTATCAATATTGATAGGAGTATTCTTGAAGTTGAACCCATAATCAAAAAGTTGATTCTGCATCGATAAGAATTGTCCACAACAGCTTGCAGCAGCAACGTATTCTGCTTCAGTGGATGAGGTGGCTGCAATAGTTTGCTTTTTACATTGCCATGAGACTAATCTTCTTCAAAGACACTGGCATCCTCCAGTGGTTGATCTTCTATTATAATTATCACCTGCATAATCACTATCTGAAAAAGCTTCCAAGTGAAAAGGTAAATCCTTTGGATACCACAACCCTAACTTAGGTTGTTGTTTCAAATAACTAAAAATTCTATTCACTGCATTCATATGAGAGACCTTAGGTGAGACTTGATATCTTGCACTTAAATAGACAGCAAACATGATATCAGGCCTAGATGCAGTTAAATACATAAGACAGCCAATCATAGATCTATACAGCTTGACTTCAATAGGTTGACCATCTTCATCCTTGCCCAATGAGTTGATAGATTTGATAGGTGTAGTGACAGGCTTCATAGCATCAAAATTGAACTTCTTAAGAATGTCAGAGACATACTTGTCTTGACTTATGAAAATTCCCTCTTTTGATTGTTTAACTTGAAGACCCAAAAAGAAAGTTAATTAATCCATAGAAATCATTTGAAATTCATGTTGCATCAGCTGCTCAAACTCCTTCACCATGGACTATTTTGTAGCTCCAAAGATGATATCATCTACATAAACTTGAACCAGCATGATATCCTTCTTATCTCTCTTAATAAACAAAGTTTTGTCAAAAGCTCCCCTCCTATAACCATGTTGCAATAAGAAAGTAGAGAGCCTTTCATACCAAGCTCTAGGTGCTTGATGAAGGCCATAAAGAGCCTTAACAACTTTGTAGACTTTGTTTGGATGGGCAGGATCCTCAAAACCAGGAGGTTGTTTGACATAGACCTCCTCTGTAATAGTACCATAAAGAAAGGCACTTTTGACATCCATTTGATAAACAAGAAAGCCCATATATGATGCAAAAGCAAGAAATATTCGAATGGCTTCAATCCTTGCTACAGAAGCAAACACTTCATCATAATCTACTCCTTCTTCTTGTCTGAATCCTTGTGCTACTAGCCGTGCTTTGTTCTTGATAACATTCCCTCTTTCATCTCTCTTTACTCTGAAAACCCATCTTGTACCAATGACTTTCTTTCCATCTGGTAGATCACATAATACCCAAACTTCTTGAAGTTTGAATTGAAGTAGTTCTTCTTGCATGGCTTCAACCTGTTCTGTTTGTATACAAAGCTAAGTAAAGCATTATGTGGTTTAGAAAAACCTTTAGCCTTGGTTCTTGTAAGCACTCCAGAAGTAGAAGGTCTAATTATTTGACCAGTGGGATGATCTTTGTGAATCCTTAATGTAGGAGTCTGTGGTACTTCAAGATCATCATCCAAATTTGTGAAATCAGCTCCTTCATTGGAATGTGAGAAAATACCTTCATCATCTAATTCATCATCAGTATCTTCTAAACCAGGCATGGTCGGATCATCATCAAAAGTACTGTCAATAGGTGCAGCAGTACTTTGATCCAAAGTACTGTGATCAAAAGTACTGTTAGGGTTTTCTATAGACTTACCATTTTTCTTACCTCCTTCAAAAGCTCTCCTTTGTTCATCCTCATAAGATTGGGCTATTGTTTCTTGAAAAAGCATTATATTAAGTTCATCTTGAATAGCTTGATCTTCAGCAGACAAATTGGTTTTTGGTTCATCAGTACTTTTCTCCTTCTCGACAGTTATAGGTTCTTCATTAGGAACAACATCAGGTCTAATGTTGACTCCGTGAACAATGTACTGTAAATCTTCTTCTTTGTGATCAGCTTGATTTTTTTCTCTAACAGGAACATAGTTCATAGAAGGAGTCAAAACCTCAAGATCAAACATCCAATCAGGACCTTTACCATTCTGATTTTCTTGATCTTCTAAAAATTCAACATGAAGACAATCTTGAACCTGCTTGGTGACCTTGTTGTACACTCTAAATCCTTTGCTGTTGGTACAATATCCCAATAAATATCCTTCTTCTGACTTGCCATAAAATTTTCCCAAAGCATCAATAGTATTGAGAATAGTCAGAGGACATCCAAAAGGTTTCATAAAACGTATATTAGGTTTGTTTCCCATAAGAAACTCGTAAGGTGTCTTCATCTGAGGTTTAGTGACTGATACTCTATTCAATACATAGCAAGCAGTACTTACAGCTTCAGCCCAAAATTGAATAGGTAGAAGGGAATCTGCAAGCATTGTTCTGGCTGCTTCAATCAAAGTTCTGTTCTTTCTCTCTGCAACACCATTCTGCTGTAGAGTTCTAGCTATACTAAACTCCCTCTTGATTCCTTTCTTGGCACAAAATTCATCCATAAGCTTGTTCTTGAATTCAGTCCCATTGTCACATCTAATACCTCTTACTTTGAGTCTCAATTGATTTTCAAGGGCTATTATAAGATCATGAATAACATCAAAGGTTTCATCTTTAAAACCCAAGAAAAAGACCCAACTAAATCTACTGCAATCATCTGTCACAACCAGGCAGTACTTTTTCTTGTTTAGACTAGCAACAGAAACAGGTCCAAACAAATCCATGTGCAGCAACTCCAAAGGTTCTCTAATGGTTCTTTCCTCAATCTACTTGCATGAAGCTTTGTGCTGTTTACCTTTCTTGCACGCCAAACATGAGTGATCATTCTTGTATGTTTTGGTAGGTAAACCTCTAACTAAATTTCCTTTAACCAACTTGTTGATATTCTTGAAATTTACATGGCCTAACCTTCTGTGCCATTGATGTGCTTCTTCAAGTGTTGCCTTTGCTACTAAACAAGTTGCTCTTCCAGAATAGTGAAGACTCTTCATATCCAAACTGTACACATCATTGGTTCTTGGTACTCTCAGTACTACCAAGTTATCATCAACAATCATGAATTCAGGGGAAAGAATAAGACATTCTGTGTCAGTGAACAACACAGGGTGCTTCTTGTCACAGATCTGAGAGACTGACAAAAGATTGAACTTGAGCTCCTTCACATAGCGAATATTCTCAAAATCTATGCTTCCTGCCTTGATGGTTCCTTTGCCAGTTATTCTTCCTCCACTAGCATCATTCCCAAATGCAACTCTTCCTCCACAATAAGATCTAAAATCTGACATAATCTTTTTGTCTCCTGTCATGCTTCCAGAGCAACCACTATCCACAATTAGATGATCTTTAAGCTCCTCCTCTGGGTTGCCCTGCACAAAGATAAAAGAGTTAGTTAATTTTAGGAACCCAAGCCATTACTGACTTGTGTTCCCCTTGTGGTGTTACATACTTAAATTCTTTAAGTATGTAATTCCCACTATCTTTAAGCACATGATCAATTATCTTTGTTTGTTCCAAAACTTGTGTTGGTTTTTCAATAAAAATTTCTTTTTCATCCAAATTCTTTTTGTTATTTTCAACAAAAATTTCTGTTTCACTCACACATGCTGAAAGTATTGTTTGTTCCCCATTAGTACTTTCTTTCTTAACCCAACTTGTTTTAACTTTTGGTGTAGAGTTCTTTGATCTAGATACTCTTTTTGAGGTGTAACGCCTTCTAGATTGATAGTAATCAGATCTCCTAGGGATTTATTCCAAAAAGTGCTATCAGTACCTTGATTGGGTGAAAATCTAGCAGTACTTTGAGAAGGTACTGGTGATTTTGAAAAAGATCTTCTCTGGTGAGGGTACCTATGGTCTTGTGAGAATTTGCTGTGGTTAACCCTATGTGAATGATTCCATACTGGTTTAGTCTCCCTTGGTTTTTGGTTGGCAGATATGGTCTTTGGGAATTTGTTTAAATAGTCTGAGTGAAAGTCACAGTCCTTAATCAGATGATCAGGACTATAACAAACAACACACAATTTTTGACCCATACTCCCAAAATTTCTTCCTTGAGTTCTATGACCAAACCTAACCTGACTTTTTGGTGAATTATAAAAATTATTTTGACCAAACTTATCCCAAAAAGTTTTAGCAGTATTTTGAAAAGATTTTCTTAAATGTACTGCTGAAGGTGTAGCAGTACTTTGAGTTGAAGGTACTGCTTGACTCTTAACATTATCAACCTTAGGTTTTTCAACTGTTTCTTTTGGGGTTTCAGAACTAGATTTACCAGTAAGCTTCTTCCTAAACTCTAGGTTGTCTACTCCAAAACAAGAAACATCTATCCTAAGTGGTTGAAAGCTACCAGTGGGTGGAGGAACTGCATGGTAAACTTTGTCTTTCTTAAATTCTGGAGGTGTTTGACTAATAGATTCCTCATTACTAGATGTGTTATCTACATAATTAATGAGTTCATCATCACTAATTGTTATATCCTCAGAATCAAGTTGTTCTTGATCATTAGGTGGGTTCTCTTCTATGCTACTAAAGTCCATACCAAAACCTAGGCCAGTTTTAATGTGTGTTCTTTCTGTTTTTCAACAAAACTAACATGTGAAAGGCCAGATTTTCCCCAAGCAGCAAACTTTTCTAGCAATTCATCCCTTTCCTTCGTCAGCTTTTCAATCTCTGAAATCTTACATCCTAACTTCCATTCACTTAATTTTAACTGATAATCCTGTTGTTCATACTTTTCTGCCCAAGCCATTTCATTATTTTCATGTGTTATTATTTTGGCTTCGATAGACTCTAAAGTAATTTGATAACTAGCTACCTCAGACCTAGCCCTACTATAATTATCTCTTTCAATTACATAATCATTAAGCACTTTTTGATAAAAATCATGACACTTAGAGCATACCTCAGAGATAGGGGGTGTACTTGGTGAAGTAGCTACCATAGCAAGCAGAACAGGTTCCTCTTCACATTCCATGCTCCAATCAAAGCTTCCTAGGCCATCTCTTGTTTATAAAGCAGCAGATCCTGGTTCCTCATCAAAAGCTGTGCTCCAATCAAACTCTTCCACTGCGACCATACAGTAGGTTACTGGTTCATCCTCAAATTCAGCACTCCAGTCAACCTCTGATAGATTTTCTTGAGCAACCAAAGCTTTTGTTTCAGTAATATGAATTTCCTTTAGTTCAAGCTTGGGTTTCTAAGTCATTCTGTTTGCCTGATATTTAGCAAACTTGTACTCTCTTGCAAAGTGTCCAATTCTTTGAGAATTGAAGCATTCAATCTTGGTCTTGTCAAAGGTTATACCCTGTTTGGGCTTGAAGTCAATGCCTCTTCCTGTTTTCTTCATGAACTTCTTGATCCTAGCAGTGATCATAGCAACTTACCACCTGATATCAATTTCTTTAAGAGCATCCTCTTTAATTTGTGACAAATCCTCTTCATAAGTAACAGGTAAAGTGGCTTGCTGAGCAAAGAATGAGCATACAACTTCATCAGAATGAATGGTGTTTGTAGGTGATGAGCTGGGGGTAGGATAGGTAACAGTACTTTGAGCAACAGTACTTTGAGTAGGATAAGCAGTACTTTTAGTGGAAGTACTGCCTCTCTTTTTAGACGACACAAAAGCAATACTGTGAGATTTTGAACTTGTTTGTCCATTAATCTCATGCTCATACACCTTTAAGTGATACACCTTTAATTGTGGATAGTTGTTGTAAAGATCATCAAAGTCCATAACATCCAAACCAGGTTGTCCTCTGATCATAGTAGCAATCACATGCCATGTGGATGGCAAACTTCTTAAGAACTTCAGATTTGCATCTTCAACAGATACCTCTGCTTTGTATAACTCCAGCATACTAAGAAGATTTTGGAATCTGTCATAGGCAGCATCAAGACCTTCTCTTTCACCAACAGTGAATGTTTCAAACTGTTGCTTCAACAGATTTCTGTGCATCTTCTTGGAAGCATCATTACCTCCAAATCTTGTCTTGAGAGCAGCCCATAGTTGCTTTGAATCCTTACATCATGGAACTTGAGTAGATGACCATCAGGAATAGCAGACAACAGTATGTTGAGAGCCTTTTCTTGATTTCTTATTGTTGTTGCTGGTAAGACGGCCTTAGGTAGTTTAGGTTGTCCAGGAATCTCTACAGGTTCTGCAACAACTTCATTACCATTGACAATTACATTCCATAGTGCATGGTTTGTAATGGCAATGTACTGCCTCATCTACATGCTCCAAAGATCATACTCTCCCTACTTGATGATTGGAATTCTGAGTGAGGTGATGGATGGGGGTGGTGTAGCTTCAGTAGACATCTTTAGGGTTTGTTAAATCAGTTTTTAAGGATTTCTTCTTAATCAGAGTTTCCACACAAGCTCTAATACCACTTGTTGAATCGATATACTCTAACCAAACTAACTTTAAGTAGCTTGTAAGGGCTTAGCAACCTCGGATAAATCCTAAGTCACTAACAATGAAACACTGAATAAACTCTATTGAGTATGCGGAATTTACTTCAATAAAGCTAAGAAGAATTAACTTTAACTTTAACGATTATATTAAAACTCTGAACCTGCTTGATATACAGATTCACTAACAATCCCTAACAGCTCTAATATCGAACTTAGTAAACTCTAATATTGCACGTACATCTAATTCCAATCTAGGGGTCCTTTTATAGGCATAAGGATAACCGTAGTCGGTTTACAACTCTATTCCTTGTACGACAAGTAATACTAAACTAAATTGAGAACATTCTAGAATCCTTAACGTATTGCATAGCAGTCCTTTATCCTTGCAGTACTTTGTTAAGTGAGCAGTACTTTGACTTTCTTCATTAAGCAGTACTTTGACTCTTCAGTACTTTGACTCTTCAGCACTTTGACTCTTCAGCACTTTGACTTTCTGTATCCCAACAAGTACACCTACAGTTCAGGTGAGTCGCTGAGGTACACCAAAGCATCACCCCACGACTGTAGACCATTTGAGACAACACTAAGCGTAACCCACAAGGAGTTACCAAAGTGACCTGCTGTCAGGGCTGTTTGATGTTGACCCTGGCAGGAGTTTCCGTTCAATCACTGTGGATTACAGTTGTGAACCCCTCATAAATGTTCTCGACAGATTGCTAAGATCTGTGTAGGAATCTAGAATGGTATCACTTGCTTCCTTATTGTTGAACGACAAGTGATGAAATGTCGAGTGTTCCTAAGAGATCTTTTGCTGAATCTCATGGCTCTAGACTCAATAGTGCCCTTTGGTTTTCCTGAGCGGAGACTAGGGAGAGGGTCTCCTTCTTCAATACCAGCAATCTCTAAGAGAAAGCTGATAGTTTACGTAGGGTTCCCTGTGAGAATGAAACAAGCTTCTGTTGAGAGAAACTTGAGTGGCTAAGAAGGTCTAGTGCAAGCATCACTGGGTCCAAGACGACTTTGATCTTCAATACCGGTGTCATCTAGTAACAACCCATAGCATATGAGTTGAACCCGGTGTCTGCCCTAAGTTGAATAATCTGGAGGGCTATTTCTTTTCACCCCTTTTCATTACGTTTCTTTTTAATTCTTCAACTCATTCTTTCTCCGATTCTCATTTTTTCCTTTTTATAATCATACCTAAGGACTTCTAGTTTCTAACTATTGGTGGTGTCCTTGGGTAGATCCCTCCGGCTCTGGCAGATCATAGGACGGTTATACCTAACCTTAGTCACCTTATAACTCCATGACTAACCTATGTTTCCATAAAACCATTTTCATGAAAAATCTCTCAAAGTGGTTATGAGTAAAAACATTTTGTACCACTGTGAGAGTTTTGTATTTTGAAGAAATACTCCCCTCAACACGTGCTTAAGTGTTTTGACAGAAATCTGCTCGGTGAGAAAAGAGCGCACACATTTGAATTGATCAACTCAAGATAGACATTTACCCGCGAGACACGGTTACGTTGCATAGTTAAAGAGTTACATTGTCATCTTTTAGGTGACAACTAGCTCTAATAACTACCTTGAAGGTGTGGACAAACCTCAAAGGGTTGTCAAACCCGTCAAAGTTCATGTCTATCAAGAGCTTCTCGAATAGGTACAATCTACTTGCATAAGTCTTGAAAGACAAATCTTTTTGTTAGGTCACTAGTTTTACAACACAAGCATCAATACAAGAAATAGAGAGGAGAAGAGATTGGTTGAACACGTTAAACACACACACACACGTTAAGAGTAGCACGGTTAGGCGTAAAGTGAAAGAGAGTGAATAAAATGAACAACCAACCCTCAAGTAAGGGTTATTACATAGTATTTATAGAAGGGAAGCTAGGGCAACACTTCCTAGTCCCTTCCTTTCTCCTATGGGCTTGGGCCTAAGCTCATGGGCCTTCTACATAAGCTTAAGGCTAATAACAAACATAAAGGCCATAATTAAGCTAACTATTACATATGAATTACTAACACTTGATTTAGGTTTAGGAGTGATTCCAACAATCTCCCCCTAAGTGTTGGTGATAAATGAATATGAACAGTGAAGGCGTTGATGTAATAGTAGCTTTGACGTCTTCTGACATTCTCCTTTCTTGTGAGAAGAATTGCCTTGATTTGAACAATCTCCCCAGTGTAGAGAAATTGTTTTCTTTAAACAGTTTTGCTTTGACGTCATATTTAACTTTGTTCTTTGATCATTTTTCTTTGTGATGGTAGTGATAGTATGTTGTTGTTGTCTGCATCATGTCTGCCTCAGGTCTGCTTCGCTGCTCCAGTGTCTCTACGTCATTCTTCAACATGCTCACACGCTCTTTGACGTTGGATTTCAGCACTGATGAAGTTCGTTAAGTCTTTAACTTTGTAGATTCTTTGATTTGACGAAGAATCATTCTGACTTTTGTGTTGCTTTAAGATAGAACTTCCATTAGTGATGATGTTGGCGTGAACATGAGAAGAATTTGCACGATCATTCCACTCCAGAGCTTCCATAAGAAGAAAACATGAAAACGGTTAGTAATAAGCGGATTCCGGCACTTACAAGTTTGAACTTCGAGAGTGTTAACAGCATAGTGTGAAAACACAACTCTAATTCTCACAAAGGTCGTTCCTGAACTGGAGTCCCACAAGTGAGATAACGCGATGTACCGAAGTACACCTACAGTTCAGATGAGTCGCTGAGGTACACCGAAGCATCACCTCACGACTGTAGACCGTTTGAGACACACTAAGCGTAATCCATGGGGAGTTACCGAAGTGACCTGTGATATGTCCAAACCGTCAAGTTATCTCACACAAGCTAGCCACTTGTGAATGACTAACCGTAAGAAACTTAAAACAGTTCAGACAAACCAATAATGATAAGAGAAGTTCTGTAGTATGTTGGGTAACTCAAACGTGTTAGGTTTGAGCACCGAGATCGTTCCGAACGAGGGTTGAATGGAATTTCCAACTCACGTCCCGATTTTTGTGATTTGAATAAGAGAAGGGGATAAAATGATATTATCTAAACTACGGGATAAGGAAAGCATAAAGGATTAAAATCTATGGGGAAAACCTAAGAATAAAGGTAAACTACGCAATTCTACACTAAAACGCAAATACGGGATTAAAACGAAACGCGAATAAAATACAAGTACGACTAATCTAGATCCTAAAAATAACCTAAAATTACTTTTATACTAAAAATAATATTTGAAAACTATATATGAATTAAAACTATTTTTTAGGAATTTTCTTGATTTTATTATAATTAAAAACTAATTTTTACTTTAAAAATAAGACTAAATAACTAAAAATTATAAAAACAAAGGGGAAAATTATGGAATTACTTTTCAAAAATCTAAAATATCATAAAAGACTTTTCAAAACTATTTTTGTATTTTTCTGATTAATTTTTCTATTTTTTATGAATTTAAAACTATTTAAATCTAATTTAAATTGTGAAAAATACCAAATAAAAGGGGAAAAACAGGAAAAAATATTTTTTATGCTTTTTATATTTTTCTTAAACTGGGAAAATTGAAAAATTATTTTTTGGAACTTTTTCTTAATTATTTGCAATTAAAGCTAATTAAAAGTGATTAAAAACTGTTTTTAATCAAGAAAAATACTAAATAGTTACTGAAAATTATGAAAAACTCAGGGAAAATCTAAAATATTAATCTAAATCTATGAAAAATATAAAAACATGGGCTTATGTGGAGAATAAAAGAGCTGTAGTACAAACTGATAGGAAATAAGCACTTGGAAATAAGCTAATAAGCTCTATAAGCTACCAAACTTCTACAGAAGGTAAGTTATGCTAAAACTACTCTAAAGCAACTAACTACAGCTACTCCTAACACCTAATAAGCAAGCTACCTAAGATTAAGCTAACTGCTACTATAAGTAAAACAGATTCTGAACCACTACTTTAAGCTGCTACATCAGCTTATCCAATAAGCTAAAACTAAAACCAGATATGTGGACTTGAAGACCACCCAGAAAACTGTAAATGGACCAAATATGGGACCCTAACTAGCTGTATTGAACCTTGTGCAATGACTGCAATTTCTGCAAAAACTGGTTTTTGACTCAGTTTGACTTTTAAGAACAGATTAGCATTTTGACTTTAATGAGATTTAAGATCAAATTAAGGACTGATGTAGATGAAATATGATGTAATGCAACTATAGCAAGCTAGTTCTATTGATTCTAAACCTATATGAAAGGTTTGAGCAACTGATTTTTCACAGATTTGAGACAAGAACAGTAAAGATGAATATTGACTTTTGATGCAATAGGCTGCAAAACAAAGATAGCTATGAACTCAATAAACCATATCAAGCCTAAAACCACTGATCTAATCCAACATTTAAACCTCTAAAACAGTTTTAAGCCTTAAACCAAACAGTCCTTTAAAACTCAAAATCATGTGTGAAACTGAAATTTAAAGAGAACTTGACCAAAACTCAAATGTAATGCACAAACTAAGCTTAAACTAATCTCAAAAACCTACTCCAATCAGACTTTAACCAAAGATTATGTTTGACTTTCCATTTTTGACCCAAATTGACTTTTCTTGACTTTTTGAAGAAAAAGAGATTAAGAACAATTAGAAACAACAATAAGCTCACATAAGCTTATCCAAGCTTATATGAGCTTAAAGAAACAGTGGATAACACTTAAAACAGATTGTAAATGAGACTAACAACAATGATTTATCAAGTAAAAGTGAAAGTTGCATTAAATGAATTGAAGCTACAATTAAAATCTGAGGTTACAAAACAATTAACTACTAAAAACATATAAATTAACATGAAATTAAAAGGTCAAAATTCCTTTAAGACATAAGGAATTGGACAGATTACAATGTGAGCCAAGAGGTCTATATATAGCAGATGTTGGAGCCTTGGGATCCTTTCAGAAGAGCCTAGAAGGCTATCCACAGCCACCAATCCATTCCATTGTCATCACAGCCACTCACAATGCTCCATTTGTCCATTTGAGGTGTTTCGGCCAATGATATTGCGCCATTTGGCCACGTGGCATTCCATCTGACAAGTCAGCTGAGGATAAGGATGGATAGATTCTAAGTACGAGGTGGTGTGTTTGGGATTGGTGGTAACAGGGCGTTTGGGAGGAAGGAGGAGAAGGGTGTACTGTTGGGCGCGTTTGGTTATTTTATTATTCTTCAAACTTGTTGACCGGGTCTAGGGAGTCTTTTGACCGGGTAAAAATAACGGGTAAGGGTAAAAGGTGGCCGGGTTGTGAGTTGTTAATAAAGGGGGCCGGGTTATTGGTTTATTGGGTTTGGGCCGTGTATGTGGTTAATGGATTTTGGACTTGAATATTGGATTTGTATATAGGACTAGTAGTGTGATCCAAAAGTATCCAAAGGACCAAATGTGTAATTGCTGAAACTCCAAGGGCCAAAGGTGTGATTCTGAAAATATCTTCCAAGGACTGATTTTGACAATCTTCAAATAAACCAAGGGCCAATTTGCAATGTTTGATTCTTCAAGGGCCATTTCTGTCAATTGTTGAAACTTGAGGGGCCAGTTTTGACATTTCTTCAAACTTGGTTATTTCTTCCAAAAATCATCCTCGGAGAATAAAATCATCATAAATGCTCAATTTTGATCTTCCGGCTCGGCTTAAGCTCTCTTGATCTCCCGTGCTCGGATTTATGTCTGATTTGGTTCCTTTTTGTGTGTTTTTGCATATCCATACCTACACAAGCACAAACTCAAGAAAACCACAAATATTAGCAATAAATGGCTCTTTCTTGGTTATTTTGGGTCAGTTTTGATATAGAAAAGGTATGTGTTTTAGCACATACCAAAATACCCCAGACGAGACTATTGTCGTGTCCTCACGCAATGCAATCAACTCACGCCTCTAAAACCAAGGATTTCAATCTCTTTCTACTAAACCTATGAAGAAGTAGCAAAGATTCCTCAAAAGAGATTAAGAAACCCCTAATTCTAAAAACGCCCCGTTTACCTTTTAATTCACATGTATAGATATTACGATTAAGCACATTCCGATTATGAATGACGGTTTGTTGAACTTTCATGTCGATCAATAACTCCAACATTTTTAAAACGACACGTTAGGATCACGGAGTAGAAAACACAACACAGCGTGAAGTGACCATACGGATAGAATACATCGTCCCTGATTTTTCACAAGTCCCAAACTAAGCGTAAAATCGAAATCATTGTTAAGTATGATTCTAGATGCTAACACTACCCATGAAAGTTACTTGTGTAATTACCTCTTGTTCCCATTTTCCTATTTTCCTCTAGATTTTTTATTTTTGTGAGAAATGAATTTCTTCAAATTTCTCGTTTCGATACTTTTATTCCGATAAAGATACAAAGCTAAGTCGATAATTAGTTATCCGCCTTCTCTCAAGAACCATTGTCCCAAAAATGAGGTCCACATCAAGAAATTTTTATTCACTTATACTTTTGATTTTTCCATTTCCATTTTTTTTTTTTTTTTTTTTTTTTTTTGAGAATGAAATTCTTATACTTATATGAGCTATGAACTACGGAGCTTCACGGGGTAATTCCAAGACTATAGGCTTCATGAAATGAGGATCCCGGCTGGCTAGGCTAAGACCTCACTCAATCCCGGCTAAAGATCCAATGGTCCGATCTCGACACCGCATCTCACAACTTTACTTATTACTTTTTCACTTATCACTGATTTATTACTTGCTTATTTATTACGGATCCTTGATGTGTACCCAATTTTTAAAACAAAGATTCTTTCAAGAAGATAAAGAACTAAATATCGCCAAAAACTCAACATCTCTAATTATTATTAGACAGATATGGGGTGAAACAATTTTGTGGGAACAAAAAGCCATAAGTACCTTCGATGGGCTCTAAAGAGAACCAACTACTCCACGCTTAGCATCTAAACTCATAAGTAACTCTATCATTTCTCGATTTCTGCAAATTTAAAATCCCAAATAATGAGATCCGCAGATGCTTAACCGATAATTTTTAGATTATCTAAGGTTAAGGGAACAAGCTAGGGCTCAACACGCCCGGTCAAGTCAGAATTCTATTCCTACTCTCACCAGCGGAAAGCCAACAAGGTGTCAAAACATATATTAACTTAGCAAATGCTTCGTCTAATGAAATCAAGTCATGCATATTTAAAGTCACTCAGGGAAACTTGCAAAATCTTGGCCTTGTGAGCTAGAATTCGCATTTTATAGCTTCTTGTCTAAGAGACTAGCAAAACTTTTCAATCAAAAAGACTTAACAAAGCTTACAAAAAATTTTAAATTTTTCACATTTTCGCACAATTTTTCATTTTATAAGGAAAAACGGGGTTACGAGAGTACACGACAAAAATAAGCAAGTGCGGTCAAATCAAATCGAATATTACCCTACCCCAGACTAGAACGAAACATTGTCCTCAATGTTTAAAGCAAGGGTATCACGAAAATCTAAAAGCCGTTTATTAAGTATGCTAGAAGATAAACGTTAGTCGATAAGATTAGGATATCGGATTTCCATCAGTATCGATCATGAAACTCGAGTGGAGAAATGACAAACTTCGAGCACGAGAGTCTTCATATCGAGAACATCCTAAACACAACATCACAAACAACCAAACACGAGAAATCGAAGAGCGGACCCCTTCGCGTCACTTATTAGAAAATAGAAAGAAGATAGAGATAAGCATGGGGTGCCTCCCACGAAGCGCTACTGTTTTTGATCACCGAGTCGCTAGCCTAACTCGTCCCCGAATTCATTTGTCCTTGGGGAAGAAAGTGGTAGAGATACCAGGGTCAAAAACGGTGTCCTCATTCCCGAAGGAATGAGACTGGGTGGGATGGGTGGAGAAGAAAGTGTCGGGCTTCAGCACATAAGGTATAACATGAAAGAATGATCCATCATCCGGTGGTTTTGCGGGCGGACGAAGGAATGACGGATCAAAGTGAGAATACTCCAAAGAAGTCGGGAGTACATGGTAGAGGATAAGAGGTGAAAGCTCAATACTGAAGGCATCCATCGGAGGATCCTTATCTCGAACAACGTTTCTAACAAAGAACTCATCAATACATATCCCGGGGTTGAAAATCTTGTCTTCACATGTGGGCTCAACGGGATAAGTGAGGGTCGACTCAACAGAGGAAGGAGAATCATCATTAAGCAAGCTTTCAAGAAAAAGGACATCTTGATTAGAGTCGCACCCGTCACTCTCAATACCCGGCGGTATTGGATCATCAAGAAATAAGTCGATTTCTTCCATATCAGAATCATCAAGAATATCATCTTCAACCACTTTAGACAATTCATAAATCTCCATAATATCTTCAGTGTCAGATTCATCACTTTCTTCATCTTGCATAACATCACATGACAGGAGAGAAAGGTCGGAACACAGAGATGGGACAAGTGGTGTGCTCTGAGAGCTAGCAATATCCACCACTTCCGTTGTGGTCTCTGAATCGGACTCAAAATTTTTGTCAAAAAGAGGATTAACTTCGCAAAAGGTGTAGTCGTCCTTGAATTCAAAAAGTGGATTTGAGAAAATCCCGGAAGTAACCTCGGAGATGTCAAGAGAATCACACAAAAGCGAATCACAATCACTATCAGATATATCCTCGGACTCACTTGGGATTGGGTCAAGTCTCTCAACACTAGACGATTCCATTTCCGGAATAGTGCTAAGAGGCTCGTCCCCCATTATGAGAGAGTCAACGGGATCAACAACTATCGAAGACATAGAATCATCGACCTCTTCCAAAAGGACGTCACTTCTCTCAACCGGCGTGAGAGAAGGGGAAGAGTCGGAGATGAAAGGCTCAGAAATGGGAGTGGTTTCAGCCAACAAACTTTCATAATATTCTTTCATTTGAATGGAATCCTCATCATCATCGAAAACGAAAGTCTTGCAATATTGGGTTGTTGTAGTATTGTAGACATCGTCATCGGAGGCTTGACAATCGTAAAAAGGATGGGGACCACCACAATAATCACATCTTTTGGAAACGGTATCAACGGGCTCTGGTTTTTCCTTCATGCATCGAATATCATTGGTAAGCTCAGCCATCTTAATCGGTTTATTTCTTGATGTCAGAACTTTCGATTTGTTCTCGATGATCGTCAATATATCCCTTGGGGTACGATACAAGATATTGCCACCTGCGGCTGTATTAAGTGAATCTTGATCGGTTTGCGTTAAAGCATTGTAGAATATATCGATCTGGAGTAATTCCGAAAAACCATGATGTGGGCATTTTCGTAGGAGATCTTTGAATCTTTCCCATGCCTCACCAAAACTTTCATCAAAACGCTGCTGGAAATTTGTAATTACGTTCTTAAGGGTTATCGTTTTAGAATAAGGAAAGAAACGATTTACAAATTTTGAAACGAGATCTTCCCAAGCAGTGATCGATCGAGGGGGTTCTTTATCGAGCCAATTCCGGGCTACTCCCTCGAGAGAAAATGAGAATAACATCAACTTAATTGTGTCATGAGGGACATCCTTATATTTTATAGTCGAAATTAGATTATCAAACCATCGGATGTGAGCATAGGGATCGTCCCTCTCAAAACCATAGAATGGTTTTGACATAACTAGTTGAATTAAACCGGTTTGTATCTCGAAATTTTCGGAAAAAATCTCCGGTACAACGATAGCATCTTCGTAACCCTCGGTGGGTACTTGGAGCAGTTCTGACATCGTACGCGTGTCCGCCATTAGAATTAAACATATAGAGGGATAAGAGAAAAGAATTATCGGTTTAGAGGATAAAGATGATTATTTTTGGGTTTTTCAAACAAATTTTGAAAAGGAAAATCTTTTTGGGTTTTTCAAAAATATATATATACAAAAATGACGGTAACTTCACTCGGGGAAGGATCTTCAAATGCACGCGATTCGAGACGGAATACGAAAACTCGCTACAAGCCCTCCCCGGCAGCGGCGCCAAAAATTTGATATGTCCAAACCGTCAAGTTATCTCACACAAGCTAGCCACTTGTGAATGACTAACCGTAAGAAACTTAAAACAGTTCAGACAAACCAATAATGATAAGAGAAGTTCTGTAGTATGTTGGGTAACTCAAACGTGTTAGGTTTGAGCACCGAGATCGTTCCGAACGAGGGTTGAATGGAATTTCCAACTCACGTCCCGATTTTTGTGATTTGAATAAGAGAAGGGGATAAAATGATATTATCTAAACTACGGGATAAGGAAAGCATAAAGGATTAAAATCTATGGGGAAAACCTAAGAATAAAGGTAAACTACGCAATTCTACACTAAAACGCAAATACGGGATTAAAACGAAACGCGAATAAAATACAAGTACGACTAATCTAGATCCTAAAAATAACCTAAAATTACTTTTATACTAAAAATATGGCAGTAAAAACATATATATATAAAAACTTTTTGGGTTTTTCTAAAAGGAAAAGTTTTAAACAAACTTTTTGGGTTTTTATTAGTAGAAATAGGAGATTTGGCTATTAAGAAAAGAGAATAGGGAGATATACA
>BPTQ01000007.1:189126119-189181808 GCA_019973895.1 Chrysanthemum seticuspe
AAAACCGTAAACAATCACTCAAGTCGCTAGATGATAAAGCTCTAAGTCGCTAGAAACAAATCCACTAAGTCGCTACCAATTAATTCGCTAGACAGCCAAGTCGCTAGAATCCCAAGTCGCTAACAGAAAAACAAGTCGCTAAGTAGTAACTCGCTACGGACCAAGTCGCTAACCAAATTTTGGCAGCAATTCGCTACACAAGTCGCTAAAGAGCAACTCGCTACTGACCAAGTCGCTACCACAAGTCGCTACCCGTAGTGGAGATTCCACTACTTGTACTTTAACTCGCTAGATCTAACTCGCTAGATTTAACACTGTAACTCGCTACAATTTTGTGAAGCAAGTCGCTACAAAGAAAACTTATCCGTGAACTAACTCGCTACCATGAAAAACCATATAAACATCACTTTTCAATCCAAAAACAACCCAACCAAGATGATTCAAGCTTACCAAATGAAAACCTAAACACTTTTGATGATTCTAAACACAAAAGTACCAACAAAATTCAACCTTTAACACACGAAATCAACCAAATGATGCAAAAACCACTAAACCTTTTCAAACTCAAAAACCACCTAAAAACCACTATAAATCCAAAGATGTGCAAGATATGATCTAACCATGGCTCTTGATACCAATTGTAGGATATAACTTTTCACATACACATCAAACCATAACACAAGGTGGCGAATAAGATGGAATTCTAGAGAGAGAAAGTTAGAGGTTTAGGGAACTTAGTGAGAGAAAGTGAAAGATATTATTATGAGCTCCAACTCTCTACCTTGGAAGGTAGAGAGTATTTATAGTCTTACACAAATCGCCACACTTTGGGCTGTGGATCAGGCATACAGTGGGTAAAGACCCGTCCGTCCTCCACGGTGTTACTTAACTAAATAACTACTTAACTTAAAAGAACTACGACTACGAGCTTTCTAACGATTACATATACTTGAGGTGACCGACTCTTTAATACTGGGAATTTCTAATTCCTAACAACCTTTGATCCTCTGCATTGAATTCCAGAACTGTTGAATGTAGATCTCCGGTACTGTAGCAGAATGTGAGAGCATGTTCCGGTAGGGATGATTCTTGAGAATATCCATAGCAATCAAACAGGAAGATTCAGAGCAGGTAAGAGTTTCAAAGTCAACCCGAAGGTTGTTCTTTCCAATCTTCCTCGGATAGCCATTAGGGAAGATATCGGCCATTGTGAGAACATCTGGTGCATCCACATTCATTTGAGCAGCCATCTCTTGATCTGAAATAACATTAGCCAAAAGAACCAACATATCGAAAGACATAATGTTAGTCAACAGAAGGTTTTATTGTCTAATTATTGAATGTACAATGTCAATGATTGTTACGAGTCCAAAGTCACTTGTTTGTCCAATAGTCCAATGACGTTGTGATAAGTTTCGTAAGTTAGTTAACTTTAAGTTTTAAAGTTTATGTTATCACTTATTTAACACAACATATTAAACGTTTCAGTTTATTAGTGAAATTATTGGTTTCGTGACGTTATGATTTATTTATTTACAAGTTTGCACGCGTAACAGTTTATAATGTAGCTTAGGTCAAGGCTTATGCGTAGAAATGGTAGCTTATGCGTAAACAGGAGAAGTATACGCGTAGACGTAAGCTTATGCGTAGGATCCTTACTTACGCGTAAGAAATATTACGCGTAGGAAAAAGGGACCTTATGCGTTAAGCTTACGCGTAGGCGTATATAAAACCTTACGCGTAAGGTTTACTCTTAAGAGTAGACCTTATGCGTAGAGGTCACTGTTTACGCATATCCTTCACAGGATACGCGTAGTCCCTTTGTAGAACCTTACGCGTAATGCTACGCGTAAGATTTCTCTTACGCATAACTTGCTACGCGTAAGGTGATCCTTATGCGTAGATGGTTAACAACCTTGATTGTGATTTTTACGAGTAGAAAACCTGAAATAACATCATCATAGCATCAATATTAACACTAACACTCATTCTATAATAGATCATGGCATGAAAGCATATCAAACAGTTACGCGTAAAACGTCTTACGCGTAGACCAAAACCCTAATTGTTCAAGGATTACGAGTATGTTTATCCAAGTTTTAACATAAAAAATGTCAAGAATCAAAAGTACCCAAACCATATGAACATAAACCCTAATTTTTCAAATTATGGATCATTAGTGTTTCTGGGTAGTTTCTGGGCTTAGATATGATTAATTCAACTTGAAAACAACCTTATACAACTATCTTTATCACCAAAAACGTTCTCATTTGAAAACACCCAAACCCACGCATAAACCCTAATTTCCAAAATCCATCAATTCGTGTTTCTGGGTGCATTTTGAGGATAAAAATGATATCATTGATGTTATAAAAATGTTTTGACACTATCTTTTTAACCACAAATACACACCAATGATTGTGTGTTCTTACGCTTATGCGTAGAACACATAATCACACATATCTCACGTTTTAGCCGTTGGATTTGCATAAAAATCAAAACCCTTGCTTGTAATTACATTTAGATTATGAAAACACTTACAATATGATGATCAAAAACATGGATTTTTTTAACGATTTCTGTGCGTAGGATTAGTTTGGTTATGAGTAATAAATGTGAGGTGAAAGGTTAGATGAGGGAGTTTTATTAAAAGATAGTTTGAGCTTTTGGCAGTTTTAGTCCCTCAACCTTTTCTATTTTCATCCAAAGCCTTTTAACTTCCATTTTGGTTACCCAATGAAGAATATTTGAAAATAACTTTGATGACACTCCCCCTCGACTTAAGAAATAATGAAAGGTTATAAATTTTAGTCCGAGGAGTGTCAGTAAACCAGAAATGTGACCACCATTATTAAAGAAACAAACCGGATAGGATAACATGCAAGTACACGGTTATTTTGAAACAGTTGAGAATGTATTTTCTCCCCCTCAACACGTGATCGAAAAAATATTGTATTTTGAAAGATTTGAGTGTTGACGGAAGAAATGTACTTGCCATGTTTGAAGAAATATAGATAGAAGAATATTTTTGTTGTTTTATCTGATTTTCTATTTTTGTATTTTGTTTTTGAAAAATTATTTACAAAATAGATTTTGGTGTTTGACTGGTTTTTTTAAGACTGTTTTAAGAGTTCATCCAATTCCTCTTGAGTCAAACACCGCATACCAATCCGGTGGACCAACTCATTAAACCTAGCGGGAGGCAGGGCTTTGGTGAGTAGATCTGCCAATTGGTATTCTGTACCCACGAAGTATAATTCAACTGTACCCTGTTCCACGTGGTCCTTGATGAAATGATAACGAAGATCGATGTTCTTTGATTTCGAATGCTGAACTGAGTTGCACGAGATCGCAATAGCACTCCGATTGTCGCAGTACATCGGGATTCTGTCAAATACGTAACCATAGTCTTTGAGTTGTGTTCTCATCCAAATGACTTGAGCGCAACACGCCGACATGGCTACATATTCTGCTTCGGTTGATGAACACCTGTTTATCACCAAGAAATTGTAGTGCTCCTGAAGTACTTTTCCGTGAATCTAAGCATCATGCGTGGTCAGCGTCTGAAAAAGCGATTAGTTCAAAACCAGAATCCTTCGGATACCAGATCCCCAAGTTAATGGTTCCCTTGATGTATCGGAGGATTCTTTTAGCTTCAGAGAGGTGGGTTTCAGTTGGTCGCGACTGATAACGGGAGCATAGATAAACGACAAAGACGATATCAGGTCTGCTAGCTGTGAGATACATGAGAGACCCAATGATACTACGGTATTTTGTAGGGTCGACAAGTTTCCCATGTAAATCAGCGTCTAGCTTCTTGGTATGAGTCATGGGTGTGGCATAAGTGTCACAAGTTTTCATTCCAAATTTGTTTAACAATTCAAGGGCATATTTGGACTGACTCAAGAAAATACCACGGGGTGATTGATGAACTTGCAGTCCTAGAAAGAACGTAAGTTCACCCATCATGGACATTTCAAAATTTTTCTTCATTAGTTTTGCAAAAGCGATTGAGTACTTTTTATGTGTAGACCCAAAAATGATGTCATCCACGTAAATTTGAACAATTAAAATATGTGCCCCGTGATATTGTATAAAAAGAGTAGGGTCGACCGAACCTTTGGTGAAATTATTAGCAATGAGGAAAGATGATAGCTTATCGTACCATGCCCGAGGAGCTTGTTTGAGACCATACAGAGCTTTGTTCAGTTTGTAGACATGGTTCGGGAACTCGGGATCAACGAATCCTTCTGGTTGGCTGACATAAACCGTTTCTTTCAGTTGTCCGTTGAGAAACGCAGTTTTGACATCCATCTGAAAGACCGTTATATTCATATGAGCCGAGAACGCGAGAAATATCCGAACAGCCTCAAGACGAGCAACCGGAGCAAAAGATTCTTCAAAGTCTATTCCCTCTTCCTGAAGATAACCCTTAGAAACTAGACGTGACTTCTTTCGGATTACGTTCCCTTCAGCATCCAATTTGTTTTTCCAAATCCATTTGAGACCAATGACGTAGACCCCTGTTGGTCTTTCAACCAGTTCCCATACTTCAAGATGTTTGAATTGGTTGAGTTCTTCTTGCATGGATTCAATCCAGTTGTCTTTTGTCATTGCGTATTTAATGTTTTTAGGCTCAGATTGGCAGACAGTGAGTGCATAAATGCAATGTTCACCATCTGTGTGAAGACGTTGTCTCGTAACGACTGGTTGATTCGGGTTGCCAATAATATTTGACAGAGGATGGTGTTTTGTCCATCGATGTGTAGAGGGTTGATGTTGGTATACATTGTGCAGATTCTGAGGATTCAAATGGTTTGTTGATGATTCCGCGACATCAGGTGCAGTAGTGTCATTAGCAAACGGGTTAAAGAACGCATTTGGATCAAAATATGCAGGTGGGGGGTACTTCATTAAGAACATCATCAACCGTTCATCATTGTTGGAAGCAGTTTGTTCAACTGTTGTGGTGGAGTCAACTGGTGGTGCTTCTTCAACAGTAGTTGTTGTAGCGGAAACAGCAAATAACCTTTCCATTTGTTGACGAGTGAGTTGGGGGCTTTGTTCAGCTGATGATGGGGTTTGAGGGAAGTTTAAGCGGTTGTGACCGGGTTCCAAGCTGTTATGCTCAGAAGCCATTTCCGTAAGTTCATCAAAATGAGCATGAATCGTTTCCATAACCTGTTTTGTACAACGATTCCAGATCCGGTAACCTATAGAATTCTCACAATATCCAATACAGACGCCAATGTCAGCTTTGGCTTTGAGCTTTCCAAAATCATCACGATCATTATTCGGATAGCATAGGGATCCAAATACATGAAAGTGTTTGAGATTCGGTTTATGGTTGTGGAGAAGCTCAAAAGGTGTTTTGTTGTGGCGTTTAGTAATCATAGAGCGGTTTTGAGTATAGCATGCAGTAGATACAACTTCTGCCCATAAGTAATCTGGAAGTTTAGCATTGATTAACATTGTTCTTGCAGCTTCCACTAACGTTCGGTTTCGTCTTTCAACAACTCCTTTTTGTTCTGGTGTACGTGCAATAGATGTCTGATGCTCAATTTCCACTTTCTCATAAAATTCTCGAAGAGTTTGGTTAACAAATTTAGTTCCTTTGTCTGTTCTTATTTGGCGGACGGTGTTCCAGAGCTGAACTTGAATTTTTGTGAGAAAGTTGATGATCATTTGTGGAGCTTGGTCTTTGCTTCGAAGAAAGTAGACCAAAGTCCATCGTGAGTAGTCATCAACAGTTACTAAGATGTAGCATTTGCCATTGATCGTTTGCACGCGCATCGGGCCACACAAATCCATGTGAAGAAGATGAAGCACATGCTGAGAGCTGTGTTCCACCTTTGAATGAAAATGAGCACGAGTGCTTTTCCCTTGTTCACAAGCTGAGCAAAGGTGATCTTTAGAATACCGGAATCGTGGGAGACCTTCAACTAGTTTGTGTCGAGCAAGATTGGTTATAGTTTGAAAGTTTAAATGTGAGAGACGACGGTGCCATAGCCAGGATTTTGTTGATGTTGCCTTTGAAAGTAAGCAGATGGGAGATGGCGCGACCATGTCTTGCATAGAGATAGTGTAAAGACTTGAGTTACGTGAGCCAGACATAAGATCGTTTCCTTGTAGATCACGAATGAAACAAGATTTCTCCCTGAAAGCAACCTCCAAATCTCCATCACAAAACTGACCTAATGAAAACAGATTGTGACCGAGGCCTTCCACATAATAAACCCTGCTAATTTTGATGTTCCCATTGATATAGTCTCCGTAGCCCATGATAGTTGCGAAGTGATCATTCCCGAATCTGACAGTGCCAATGAACTTTGCAATAAAGTTTGATAACAGTTTAAGGTTGCCTGTCATGTGTCGGGAACATCCGCTATCAACAATCCAGAGAATGATATGTATCACCTGCATTACACACAGACGTCACAGATGGAATAGAAGTAGATGTGGAACCCGAAATGTTAGAGGGTTCCGGAGCAGTTATAGTAGACATACACACATCAATAACTTTAGGCATCCATTTGAATCCTAGTGTGTTATATATCCATTTCTGCCATCTCCAACTAGTATTTGCTTTAGTCTTAGTGAATGCACTAGGTGGTACTACATTCTTAGGAGGTGAAACTGGAGCTACAGGGACAACAATGCGTTTCTTAGAATCTAAAGAGGGCGGTCTACCAAGCACAGACTTAGAAAGATTAGTGGGGCTAGAGGTATTCCGATTCTTAGGATTCCGTAAACGAGAGATGATAGCTTTAGCAACACATTTGTCATGACAATCAGAATTTATACTTTTACGACAAATAACACAAGGTGCATCAGACTGAATATCAAAAGTACTTAAAGGTTTAGCATTTGTTACATCACTATTTCTATTACATTTGCCAGACGCAATATCTATAATGGAAGCAACGTGAGTCTTATTCATAGTCCTATGGTGTTCTTCTACTTTAGCATTCCTTATTGATCTTTTCTTAGGTCGCAACTTCCTATTCTTCGATGTAGTGCTCCTAGGCTGTGAAGTGCGGACGTTTGGAAAAGAGGCAACTATTCATGTTTCAGTAGAAGGAAGCACGTTAGCAACTTGTGTTTTGGCAGAAGGCATTCTAGGTTCACGATTACTAAGTGTTACTGGTGCTATTCTCTTAATTACGGTAGGCGGAAGTTGTTCATACTTTCCTAACATTTCTCTTAACTTATAGATAGTGTGAATCAAATCTTGATTTTCAGAATGAATATTACCAGCAAAATTCATTACTTCTATAGTGTGTGCAAGATAATGATCAAGTTCGTTTGATGCTTCATGACGAGTCTTATTGAGTAAATCAAATATGACACCATATTCCTGTTTAACTTTTACAAGTTCTTGTTCATATTTTGAGATTTGACTTTTCAAAGACACGTATTGATCATCCAGTTGCTCAAATTTTGGATTTAATTGCAACTGGTGGATTTTTTTTTGCAAAGCATGTTCACGATTTTGACAATCTTTTTGACACCATTGAAGACGACGTTTTGCATTTGAAAGCTCGTGTAAGAGGCGTTCGTTTTCAACTTTTAAAGACTCGATCTGAAGCACATTATCAATATTCTCAACAGTTACAACATTATCAACAGTATCAGCAGAGATATAATCAGATGCATATGACACAGAATTTAATAACACAACATTATGGATATCAGAACAGATAACATCATTCAAGAGTCGATCAACATATTTTCTCAACATTTTCTTTTTACGTTTAGTATTAGAAATAGATGTTTCTGTTTTCTCGAAAACGACCTTCATCACTCCAAGTTCCTTATGAAAGTCCCGTTCCCAAGACAATGCACAATTTTTCAAATTTTTAACATTTGGTAAAAGATTTTTCTGAAAAATGTCTCTTTGTTCTCGCGCCAGAGGCGATTGAAAATGTTGAACTTTGATTTCAGAATGATATTCTATCTCATGTTGTAAAGTTTTGAGGTCAGCCATGAAAATGTCAAAATATCTAAGAATTTTGCGATTTTCAGGTTTTGAGTTTACTTCACTGATGGAAGGTAAAGGACCATAAATTTGTGCATAATCTGGTTGGGGATTAACATTAGAAGACTCAGACGTTTTTATGATAACCCTTGGTGTGTTAGAAGAATCCGTTGGTGTGACGAAAGTGACCGGTTTTGAATAATTAAAAGGTTTGTTGTAAACAACAGTTTCTAATTTTGATCGACTCTCGTCTTCTGCATCTAATTTCTCTTGACGATGGTATTCAACAACACTCACAACAGAATTATCAATTTTATATTCTGCACTGGAAACTTCAGGATTTGGTTTGAATGCTTTGGTTGAAAGCTTAGGTTTGTAATCAGCAAGATTCAGTCCATATCCATTTGGATTGGGTTTTAAAGTAAACTTTTCAATAGCAGTTACTGACTCACCATGTTTGTAAACAACAGTTTTAAACTCTTTAAGTTTGTTTTGCAAGCCGATAATTTCTTCAAGATGATCATCTATTCGTTTCGTTGAATGCTTTTTGTATGCAGAGAACTGTTTTTGACAAGTTAACAACTCAGCCTTAGCTTTTTGATTTTCCAAGGTGAGAGCGTTAATTTGCTTTTTATGTTCATGTTTCAGTTGTTCTATTTCAGACAACACAGCATTCTTCGAAGCGGCTAGATCACGGATCTGTCTCTCTAAATATTTTTCGTTTTGATGAGATTTAGTAAAGGCTGCTTCAAAACCTTTTTCACGTTTTTCTTGAGTTTTGAAAAAGTTGAGTTGCTTTTGTAAACATTCAAAATCCTTAGTTAACAGTGCATTTTTACTTTTTAATTATGGTTTGTTGGTCTTTAATTAAACGAGCAAAATCTGGATGAGGCAAAAGTTCGGTGTGTTCAACGTGAGTCACAACATGATCATTATTTAGATCCTCAAGTATAACCACGGAGTCAATTTGATTATCAATGGAAACCATAAGGTCACCTTGATCGTCAAATGTAACTACGGGGTCTAATTGAAAATCGTCGGAATGAGATATGGGTAACTCATTTTGAACATTCTGAGCCTTGCCGGATTCAGATGTTGGCGGAGATATTAGATCAGAGATAAATATGGTTTGTTCGGGTACCTGAGACAAGCCATCAGTGTCATACACTGGGCCTGTGTCACTCATGTGTAACTCATACATATTAGCCATCAACATAACAGCTGCATTGGCCTGCAAGTCCTCCATATCATCATCTGAGTCTGCATCTGCCATAAAGCTGTGTTCTTTGTCTGTGAGAGTTCCACCAGCTTCATCCTTAAGAGCCAAAAGAAGAGCCTCTTTGTGATAAGCACTGCCCCTAGTCCTCGGCTTTGGGCATGCATTAGCCAGGTGTCCCTTCTCATTGCAGTTGTACCACTTGAGATCTGTTCTTATTCCTACCCATAGCATTAAACCCTTGACCACCGCCCATCTGACGACCATAACCATGATTCTGAACTTCAACTCGTCCATTGTTCACAACAGCCTGATTTCGTGTGTTAGATGAGGAACGAATACGATTGTTGGATTTGTTGGTATAACGGCTAAAAGCATTAGCAATCATAACAAATCATTGTTGCAATGCTTCGAACGGATTGGATTCCTCATTAGCTTCACTGACAAATGCTTGAGCATTGTTGTTGTTGTATGGAACCAATTGATTATGTTGAGATTGTTGTAATTGATCATTTGGTGTGATAGTGGCAGTTGGTTGAGTTGATGGTTGAGGAGGATAACTGTTTTGAGCATATAAGGCAAGTCGTTGATTTTCCAGATGTGAAGGGGAAGAAATTTGAGCACGGAGAATCCTTTCCCTATCAACTTCCTTTTCATGAGGCTTCAAGTAATCGTACAACAATCCGTATGTAGAATGATGCATGTTCTTCGCTTGACGGAGAAAAATGACATACTTCTCCCATTCAGGACCAAGACTACTCAAGAACTTAGTATTAACTGCAATTCTTGGCATGATGATGTTGTGTTTATCCAAATCATTGACGATGTCTGAAAATCGATGATGATAAGACTCTAGTGTCTCTCCAGGTTCAATCAAGAAGTGTTCATAAGCCAAGTAAATTTTGGATTCCATAACCTCCTGATTGAGTGTAGATCCTTCCATAAGTAGATGAATGTGTTCCCACATTGCCTTTGCAGTCTTTTGAGCATCAACACTTCGAAGAATTGGGTTTGGTAATCCTAAAAGGATATATTACATTGCAAGCTCATCAGCTTCATAGTGTAGAAGTTCTTCTGGATTCAGGTCTGCAACAGTAGCAATGTTTGATTGTTCATCTCTTGGTGGATTAGCATTTGGATCTCCGGGTATAATGACAGTAGGCATCTGAAATGGACCTTCCAAGATAACCTTCTTTAAGAACTTTCCATGTGGCTTCTTCAGATCACAAAACCTAAAGAACCTAATCACCCATTGATCATAGTTTCCTGGAGTGAGCATTGGAGGTCTATCAAGTGATCCAGCCTCATGAATTGATTGTTGGCTGCTTAAAGCTTCACACATCTTTGCAAACCAAGTGGGTTCCTTCATAGTGTTCCTTGATGGATGTTGATTGAAATCATTTGTGTAGTGTTGAACTTAAAGACTTGGTGGTGTTTGAACCATTTGTGGTGGAGGAATTGCTCCAAGTTGTGGAGTATGTTGTTGATTAAATTGTTGTTGATAAATTGCTTGTTGTTGATTTCAATGTTGATGTTGTGGACTTAGTTGTTGTTGTCGTTGAGAATAAGTGTAAGGGAAATAGTTAGAGTATGGTAGTTGTGACATGTTGAAAACTTGTGTTGGTAAAATGGATCTTTGTAGTCGAATGAACCTTTGTTGATGAAGTATCCTTAGGCGTAGAAATCACAATAAACCAAGTAGCACTTATGCGTAAAAACACCAAAGTTACGCGTAACAGCAAGAGTAACGCGTAGAATTAGCTTACGCGTAAGTATGGAAAAAGCACTAAAGTTATGCGTAAAACAAGAAGTTAGGCGTAGAAAACTTAGGCGTATGATTACCTTATGCGTAAGACTAAGCTTAAGCGTAAGATAAATCTTATGCGTAGGATTTTCTACGCGTAAGCGTTATGCTTATGCGTAATTTTAGGGTTTTATCCCAAGTGATCTTTTACACTATCACAGTGCAAAAGATATCCAAAGTCGACGTATTTTCAGGCTTATCCAAGCAAGAAAACACGGAGTAAACCACGAAACTGAAGATCAAACCAAGGATAAAGGTACGCGTAAAACTAGGGTTTTGATACGCGTAGCTTTACTCGTAAAAATGATTTTTCCCAAAGATGTTTATAAACTAGATTTTTGTGATGAGATAGCTTCAATATCACCAAAAGAACACAAGAGTGTGAAACTTGAAGAACCAAAACGTCTAAACAGGTTACGCGTAGGATGAAACCCTCGAACAAAAACTAGTTAAAAAACGATGATCCACGCATAAAGTTTGAAACTTTTTGCCAAAAACAGTTATTTTAACACCTTAAAACATTGAAAGTACAAGAATCTTGGATTAAAAAGTGTAAAAAACGTGTTTTTAAGCGAACCAAAGTTTCTCGTTAGCTTTACGCGTAGGACCAAAAACCCACTTCAAAAGCAATAACGATTCACCCAACTAGTAGGCGATTGATACCACTGTTAGGTCACTAGTTTTACAACACAAGTATCAATACAAGAAATAGAGAGGATAAAAGATTGGTTGAACACGTTAAACACACACACACACGTTAAGAGTAGCACGGTAGGCGTAAAGTGAAAGAGAGTGAATAAAATGAACAACCAACCCTCAAGTGAGGGTTATTACATAGTATTTATAGGAGGGAAGCTAGGGCAACACTTCCTAGTCCCTTCCTTTCTCCTATGGGCTTGGGCCTAAGCTCTTGGGCCTTCTACATAAGCTTAAGGCTAATAACAAACATAAAGGCCATAATTAAGCTAACTATTACATATGAATTACTAACACTTGATTTAGGTTTAGGAGTGATTCCAACACTTTTCGATGTATGACAGTTTAGATCTCGTCAATTCATGGGTTAATTCTTTAGCATGAAGATTCAATCACAATTTTCACAACATATTAGTATCACACAATTTTTCTCCCCCTAAAAAATGGCATATAAATGGTATTTTTGATGAAATTTTGATATCGAATATGTCCATTTTGAGTCTTGTGGGAAGATTTCCACAAAGAATCATTTGTGAACAAGGGTTTTAAGCAAGTACTCCCCGTCAACAAGTACTACTAACTTTTGAGGTTTTGAAAAACATAAGGGGAAGTACTTGTTCTTTTGAGCAAAACTTTGAAAAGTGAAAGTTTTGATAAGTTTTACTCAAAAGTAAGAAGCTTTCGCTCCTTTGATAGGATTGTGGCACTAATGCGTACCACAGGGTCCTTTCATTACATGTATGGGTTGTACACTGTTATGTGTGCACAAGCCATAGATAATAAAATAGATCAACACATTCAAATATTAATCAAGAAAATAATCAAGGAGTACCAGGCATTTCGTCAATAACGCCAGGAGTTCTTTCTAGACGTTGATAGCCTGTTAGAGAGATACTCGGACGTCCACCCACGAAGCTCTCCAAAGTCCTCATCTGATCGCGATGAAACAACTTTTCATCAATCCTTGTGATGATTTTCTTCGCATCCCTCTTTTCCCTCGAATTCCACCTCTTCTTCGACCCTATGCCTTCATGAATCTCCTTTAACCGATATGCTAACCCGTCCCGAACCTTCTTCAAAGTGTGATCACAAAAATTGTGATGCTCATTACATACCATGAAACAGTTACGGTGAAGTTCACTGCGGTAGACTACACCAAACTTTGGTTTCTTGAGAATGGTGTACTGAGCCAGGTGGTTGATATTGGGAATGTAAAGCATTGGTTGTGTGAGATTAACACGTTTTTGGTATGATTCCACGACAATTTGAAGGTCTTTAACACGTTCCTGGATGACGATGCTTCTGATGAATATCAGCAATGACTTGATGTACTGGAGCTGGATGTTGGTGGAGAAATGTCGCATTCGACCTTGTACCTTAGCAAGATACATGTCTTCAATGTCATTGAGTGACAATCTCAGAAAATCCGCTTTAGAGAAGTCATATTCCTGTTCGTCTTGGCGTTTCACTATGATTTTCTTCAGAAATGAATTGTCCCACTTTGTAGACAGGCTGACATGCATTATCGCAACGATCCGTTGGTCATTGTACACCTCTTTCTTAGATTTGAGTACCTGGCAGATTCTGTAGTAGATTCATCTTCGTTCAGGCCAATGATGAATTCCATACAGTGCATCGAGGTCATAATTAACCACATTATCAACGAACATATGTGTGGCTTCTTCCTCGATGGCCACATTGTTGGAGAAGATTGCTGCCGGGATAGGGAAGGTGAGTGAGGTAGCGTATTTTTTGCTAACTTCGCTACCGTGCTGAAGAAATTCCAAGACATTGTTGAAGAAATACCGGTAGGGAATCTGAGGTTGATCAGATCGACCAATGGTGGGTAGTGGCTTTGTCCAGTCGGTGTAGTATGGAGCCTTGTCAGGTCTGGAGAAGTCGATGTTGGATTCAGGGTTGAGTCAATCAATATTGTTGGACATGGCTCGTGCTATGCTGTCGAGATGATATTCGACTTCTATGGCACTGTCAGAGCTGTCGTTAAGCAGTTGAAAAGCATCATTCTTGATTCGTTTCAACTCTGCTTTCACCATCTTTTTCACCTTGAAATTATCTTGGATAATCTTGACATGCTCCATAGTTCGACCATCTACCCTTTCTTGGCCTTCTGGTAATTGAGGGGTTGCATCAACAAGCTTGGAGAACCATTCGTATTCTTCAGTTTCATCTTCATCTAGCCATGATACAACTGATTTTGACTTTTTCTTCTTTGGTTGGAGGATGATGCTGGTTGCTTAGTTGATTTAGAATAAGGGGGTTATTGTTGGGACTCAGGAATCTCCTCGTCGTCACCACCAGTGTATTCAAAATGATCACCAGTTTTCTCCGTTGGTGGTGGAGACTCAGAGTCCTGAGGTTTGTCTCTAGCAGGAGGACATTGTGAAGATCTTCCAGTGGTGGTGGTCCTTTGGGGTGGTGGAGGCATAGATGATGATTCGTCAGTTTTCTTTTTGTGTTTCGGCTCAGAATCCTTGTTTGCATCATCATCGTCTCTTGGTTGCTTAGCCCTTTCAGCTGACTCTTTACACGATTTCTTGAGTTGATATTCTAGCAATGCCTCAGATAGTTTAGCTTCGTCAGAAGTGAAAGTGCCGGATCATTAAGACATTTGCAATAACAGCTTCGATATCAATTCAGCATCGGAGACAACCGAAGACGGGACTGGATTTATTTGCATAGCAACAGGGGTAGTTGACATTGTATGCTTGACCAATGCCATGAGATTAGGATAGAGTTGTATGGTGAACATCTCTCTTGTCACTCTAGGACGGTGTCGAGAAGAAACTTGTGAGTATAGTATCTGATCGTCTTGTCCATTTCCCCTTGGATATCTCGATTGAGAAACTGCTGAATCTGCTCTCTTTACTCCGAAAACTCGTTCATCACATCTTGGAGTAAATTAAGTCTGGCGGCCAGTTGATTAAATTTCTTGTTGACCACATTTCATTTCCGTACTTGCCTGACAGCCTTGACAATTTTGGTCTTTGCCCGTGATGCCCAAGTGTTGGTCGGTTTCTTGACTGAGTTGGATGTGGATCTGGTGGTAGCATCTTTGGATGGTGGTGGTGATGAGTGAGATGACGAATCAGAAGATGATGAGTCATGAGATGGCTCCTGGTCTTTTGGCGGCTCAAAAGTTCCTTCCGGGTTATGTTCAGGATTATCTAGAATATAATCATCAGCTTCTTTGCGAGCTTTAGCCTCTTCTTCAGCCTTTACCCTGACCTCTTCTTCTGCTTCATCCTTTTGCTTAGCCTCTTCATTTGCTTTGTATCGAGCTTCCTCGTCAGCTTTTTCTTTAGCAGCTTCCTCAATGTCTTTGTCTGTGATCATCTCATCCTGTTCTTGTTCCTCTTCTTTCTCAAAGTCAAAGATGATTTGATCTTCTTGCTGCTGTTGCTCTGTTGATTCGTGAGTGGTGGTACCAGTTCCCTTATCAGGTTGATTAACCGCATCGAGAACTGGTGTGGTTAGTGCACCACCACTTGAACCTCCAGGGCCACGAGTTTGTTGAAGATTAAATTCCGTAGCAGCATGTTGTAGCCTGAGATGCTTCAGTGTTTTGCTGTAGTGTTTGTCCTCATCCCTTGGTTCTTCATCTGAACTCTCTTCTTCTTCCTACTCTTCAACTGGAGTTTTACCCTTGTCAATTTTGGGACTAGAAGGTTTTTCAACTATTTTCGTTTCATCCATAACAGACTCCAAATAGTGAACCTCCTCATCCATCTCAGTATCCTCGGAGTCTTCGTCCATTAATTTGGGTGCCGGTTTTGGATTAGGAGTGGCTCCTTTAGATGGAACTTTCCTTTTGCTGAGAGGATTTCTCTTTGGATACTTTAGGACACTTCCAGTGCTTGCTGCACTTCCTGCACTACCGTATCTCCTGGTCCTCTTGGCTGGGATGGCTGAATACTTTTCATCCATGAAGCCGACTTTGCGTAAGGTCACAGCTTCTTGATATCGTGAGTACGATTGAAGGCTTTTAACATCATTAGTGAGTAGGCAGTCAATCAAAACTACACCTTGCTTCTTTGTTGATGAGTCTTTGAATCTGACAACATTTAAAGTAGGCTCAAACAACGCAGAATGATGGTTGGGGTCATCAAGTCTCAAGGGAATGTCTTGATTATTCCCGAGTATCCTCTAGATCAACAACTTTGTATATCTGATGTAAGGGACCTTTGTGCCAGGCTTCTTGAGGTAAGACATCATGTCTTCCCAAATCAGACTTGCGTAGTCAATATGCATCTTGTTGACCATGCCCCAGAAGATTTGTAGTTCCATGAGCTTAGGATGCTCATAATCGCTGTCTCGTCCAGAAACAAACTTGGCGATCATGATGTATAAAGTTCTCCACGGCTGAGGGATGTTCTTAAAATCGAACGAAGAATGTTTAGTAATGATCCCCACAGCTTCATCATAGCCAATATCGACCATGAATCTGAGTGTAGCCTCTTCAGTTGGAGTAGGAACATACTCAGCAGGCTGGATGGCAGGGAGCAGAAGAATTGCTCATAAATTAGCAACGGTGACGGTGAATTGTTTATTGTTGAGAGTCACCGTGATAGCATCTTCACGATCAGCTTTCTTCGTTGTGTGCCAGAACTAATGGATATAGATCTCTGGTACAGTTGCTAATTTGGTGAGCATGTTGTTGTAGGGATGAGTCTTAAGAATGTCCACAACAATGCGGCATGAAGACTCAGAGCATGTGAAGTTCTCAAAGTCAACTTTAAGGTTGTTCTTTCCAATCTTCATACTATAACCGGTAGGGAAAATATCTTCCATTGTGAGCTCGTTTGGTGCGTTAACGTTTTCCATTGTGATGTCCAATTTGTGATCCGAAAGATATTCAGCCAAAAGAACCAACATATCGAAAGATATTACGTTAGTCAAAAGTTGATTTTTATAGTCCAATTATTGAATATGTTATGTTAATGAATGTTACGAGTCCAATGTCACTTGTTGTCCAACAGTTCAAAGTAGTCGTGATAAGTTTCGTGAGTATATTAATTTTGAATTTTAAAGTCCAAATTTTCACTCATTCACACAACATTTTAACCATTATAGATTATTAGTGACATTTTGGTTTTGTGACATTATGAGTAACTTATTTACAAGTTTGTACGTGTAACAATTCATTGGTAAAGTTAAAATTTAGGTTTAAGCATAAGAATGCAAGCTTATGCGTAAACAGTGTGTAACCATACGCGTAGACCTAAGCTTATGCGTAGGAGTTCCTCTTACGCGTAGGAAAGAGCCCTTGGCATAAGGATTACGCGTAAGCGTATGTTGGGAGCTTATGCGTAAGGTTTACTCGTAAGAGTGAACCTTATGCGTAAGACTCCAAGTTTACGCATATCCTTCACAGGATACGCGTAGTCCCTATGTAGACCCTTACGCGTAAGTGTTGTGCGTAAGATTTCTCTTACGAGTAACATCTACGCGTAAGGTATTCCTTAAGTGTAGACATCCAATTTTAACCTTGATTCTGATTTTGCACGCGTAAAACCTGAAATAAATTCATCACAACATTTCCATTAACACTTTATTCAATCCCTTTCATCCTCACATGGAATCACAATAGTTATCAGTTACGCGTAGGCTTTGTTTATGCGTAAAGATTAAAACCCTAAGAGTTTAAGATTTACGCCTAAACAATCCAACCATGCAAACACAACCAAATTACTTCTGGGATGTCTTAGTAGCTATGTGATAGGTTTCCAACAAGTTTTAACATCTAACACCTCAAGATTCAAAAGTACCCAATTTAACGAGTCTTAAACCTTAATCCTTAATTTCTCAAAATTCATGTTTTTGGGTAAGAACCAAGAGTGTAATAGGTTAATTAAACATGTTTCAAACACATTACAAGACTCTAATTAACCTAAGAAACTCACAATAGAAAACACCCAAAACCCACGCATAAACCCTAAGTCACGATAAGTCATCCATAACCTTATGAAAGCATGGAAGGAATAACTACTACTATTTTCTACTTTTAGTATTTTTTTCTCACTTAAGTCATTTTCAAGAACAAGTCTTGTTTTTATTTTTACATGCTTGTAAGTGGCATAAATACCACTACAATTTGTTGTTTTATTACAAGGCCTTGTTTACATACCTTGGCTCCCAATCTTGATTCTCGTCAATCACAAGATTATATAAGCATGTTACTAACCTTTCTTTTTGTAGGATCTTTATTTTTCTTCACTTGACGCCCCAAACAAGGGGGAGCTACCGTCAAGGGGGAGTTAGCGATTCGTGGACTATTTTTTTTTCCACACTTTTATGTTCATTTCTTCCAAGGGTTAACTTTTTGTTTCGACAAAAAGGGGGAGAAGAAGTAAAACTTAGGGGCTTTCAAAATTTACATCTATTCTTAAGTTTTACTCATCATAACATTATGTTTTGTCATCAACAAAAAGGGGGAGATTGTTAATACAAATAAACCGTAAAAACGTTTATTAATATTTTGCGATCTTTTTGTGTTTTGTTGATAACAAATATAATTTTATCTTAAGTATAATTATAAGGATACATGTTAGGTTTGTAAAGCATTTACATATAGCCATTTAAATACAAAAATGTAGTAATTAAGCATTTGTTGTAATAGTTTATTAGGATGGGTAAAAACCATAACCCATGGACCATAACCCATGGATCTTAACCCATACCCAAGAAGACTAGATACAATGTATACTTAGATACATTGAATCTAAAGATAACCCATGGACCAACCCATAACCCATGACCCATAACCAAAAAACCCATGGGCAAAGAGGAGCGTTCCACGGATCCCTAGGATTACACTAGACGGATCCCAAGTGGAAGGGATCCGTGGGATCCGGGGAACAGTGAAGAATTTTGCCTATAAATAGAGAGCCATTTCTTCATTCTAATTCACCCCTCTTCTTACTAAATCTCTCAAACACTCTCATTCTTTTCTAACATATATATCACTTGATCTAGAGAGTTGTTCTTCTTTCTTTCTGTTGTGATCCTCATATAGGTCCTTCTCTAAGGCAAGATCACGAGCATTCTACAAGTCATCCAAGCAAGGGGTCCTTGATTGATTTGTCACTCCGCAAGATTTCTGTAGCAAAGATATTGTATATGATATTTCACATAGTTGTTGTGTAATAGTCGTGTTGGTTTGGTCCACCGTGTTACGGACTCGGTATCTAGCTTTGTACCGGAAAAAGTGTAAGCAACGTTGTGAAGGCTTCTCCGCCAAGTGAAGGAGTTTGTTGACATAGTGCTTGAACTCTCGAGTAGGTGACTCGGGGAGTGGAGTAGGGCAAGGAAGGTGTCCTTGTAGCCAAACCACTATACATCGGTTGTGTCTTTTCTTTCCCTTCTCTTTACTTTATTTATTTTCTTTATCATTAGATCTATACTTTCTCTACATCCATAAGATCTCACATATTAACAAATCTAAAGTTTTTGAAACTAACATAAAATCGGCAAAACTATTCAACCCCCCCTTCTAGTTTTCCACAAGATCTATACTTTCTCTACATCCATACGATCTCACATATTATCGAATCTAAAGTTTTTGAAACTAAGTTAAAATCAGCAAAACTATTCAACCCCCCCTTCTAGTTTTCCACAATTGGCATCAAGAGCTAAGTTTATAAAAGTTTTAAAGTAAACCGTATTTTAAAAACTTTTCGATCACTATGGGTTCTGAAAATTACAAGGAAGGGCAATCTATGCAACGACCACCACTACTTGAAACTAATGGTTTTATATATTGGAAAAATAGATTCGAAACATATGTGAAGTCTAAAGATATTGATCTTTGGTACATTATTGTTGAAGGAGATTTTGAGGGTACCTCAAAAGATGATAAAGGAAATTTAGTTAACATACCTCATGATAAACAAAATGATGAAATGAAGTAAAAGCTTTCTAAAAATAGTGAAGCTAAAATGGTTTTGTACAATGCTTTACCCAAAAAGGAATTCGAAAGAATTTCTATGCTTAAAACCTCTAAAGAAATTTGGAATTCTTTAGTTGTAACTCATCAAGGTAATCAACAAGTTAAAAATAATAAAATTGATTTATTTGTTCAACAATATGAACAATTTTCAATATCGGATGAGGAAACTATTGATCATTCATTTGCTAATTTCAATACTATTATTACATCTTTACAAGCACTTGATGAATCTTTTTCTAGCCGTAACCATGTTAGGAGATGTCTAAGGGCACTTCCATCCAAGTGGAGATCCAAGGTGACGGCGACCGAAGAGTCAAAAGATTGGACAATCTTCACCCTTGATGAACTCATAGGCAACTTAAAATTCTACGAGATTGTCCTTGCTAAAGACTCCGAAGCCTCAAAGGTGAAAGAGAAACACAAATCTCTTGCCCTTAAAGCCAAAAAGGCTTCAAGCGATGAAGAGAACTCCTCTTCGGATAGTGACGACGAGGAGTATGCTATGGCGGTAAGGGACTTTAAAAAGTTCTTTAGAAGGAAGGGAAGATACGTCAAACAACCGTATGACGACAAGAAAGGATTCCGGAAAAGTAAAGAGGACGAGAGGCCAAGGGATGATCGTGCTTGCTTTAAATGTGGGGACCCAAACCACTTTATTAGTAAGTGGCCCAAACGGGATGATCAAAAGGTGTTCTTGAGCGGCATGTGGGGAATGAGCGAAGAGGAGGACGAAGAAATTTGTCTCATGGCAAATGAAGAGGTATGTCACGAATACTATAGTAGCTCATCACTAGATGACGACTCATTGCATAATGAATATGAAAAACTATGCAATATTAGCTTAAAACTAATTAACAAAAACAAGCTTTTAAAAAATCAAAACCAACGTTTAGATAAAGAAGTCATAGAATTAAAAGCAAAACTGAAATGTCTAGAAAAGGGTAAAATAGCAAGTGGTGAATGTGAACTTTGCGTTCAACTTCAAACACTAGTTGATCAACTAGATTCTAAAATTGCTAGAATGAGTATGAATACTTTAGATATGATACTAGATAGTGTTAAAACCGGTAACAACCAAAAAGGTTTAGGTATTCAACAACTTGATCCATCAACTAGTGAAAACAAAGAAACACAATTTGTTAAGGCACTAGAAAAACCAGCCACTGTTGTGGCGGATCCCACGGATCCCATAAAAAGGGAACCGGCTAGTGTTAAGTCAAGGATCCATGGGTCTGCTGTAGCAAACAGTGGTAATAACGTAGCTTCTTCATCTAGAACTGATTTTGTTATCGTTAATAAGAAGAAACCAACTTATTTCACCACTACACAACCACCTCCAAAATATAATCCTATTTTTGCATGAAACAAAGCTTCATCTTTTTCAAAACCTAATCCATCTAGGAGACCTAATAATGTTTACCCGAGAAGTAACCATCAAATGGGATGGAACCCAAATATGCAAAATGGTTTTCCTTTTTGAAAACTTTGCTCCATGGAATGCATACTCATCTTATCCATACATGTCTAACATGAATGGAATGTTTAACACTAATGGACCCATGAACAAATGGTGTTGGATCGATATACTCTAACCAAACTAACTTATTTAGCTTTTAAGGGCTTAGCAACTTTGGATAAATCCTAAGTCACTAACAATGAAACATTGAATTAACTCTATTAAGTATGCGGAATTTACTTCAATAAAGCTAAAAAGAATTAACTTTAACTTTAACAATTTTATTAATACTTAGAACCTAGTTGATACACAGATTCACTAACAACTCTAATATTCTCTAATACTGCGTATGAATTCGTACTCTTAAACTCTAAAAACACATACCTCTAATGCCAATCTAGGGGTCCTTTTATATACATAAGGATTACCCTAGTCGGTTTACAACTCTAATTCTTGTACGACAAGTAATCTAACTAAGAATATTCTAGAATAACAAAGCTTTCCATAAACGATGTAACAGTTCTTTTAGCTTTGCAGTACTTTGATGTTGAGCAGTACTTTGACTTTCTTCTTTAGTAGTACTTTGACTGTTCAGCACTTTGACTTCTTCAGTACTTTGTATTTCTCCAGTACTTTATATCCCAACAAATGGGGACCAAACTTTTGAGTTAATTGTTTTCTTAGGTGTGCTTAAAGGTCGACCTAGACCCGGATGAATGGGTCAAGGATACTTTATATCCCAACAATCCTCCCCTAACTTGAATTCTACTTGCTTGATTTCAAGTTCCTTTGTATCTGTATTTTTAACATATTTGTCTTCAAGGAAAGATTATGTCTTTATCTTCAAATTTTGTCTGTGTACTCACTGTGCTTGTATTATCATCATCAAAGTAGTCTTTATCAGCAATCCTTTACAGCAACAATCAGCAATCTCCATCTTTTCAGCAACATATGACAATTTGTACATCAGTTCATTAAGTTTCAGTCTATTCTCATCACTTGCAGGTGTGTAAACTCCTGTGAGAGGTGAATCATTGAAATTCTAATGGATTTTGATGTCTCTTTACCAAAGCCATTAACTCTGGAGTAGCCAATGTTTAGGTGTGTAAAACCATGGTACATTGATAACCATATGTGTGGCAACTGGCAATTTAGGGAGTCTATTTTAGGAAACCGCATTACGTTAAACTAAACCGAGCTTTTGCCTTTAGCACTATTTTTATAAACCATTACTTGATTTTATATCGTCTATTGGTTTTTATGGTTTATTTCATTATTAAATGAGTTATCGTATGAGTTTTAAATCTATTTGGTAGGCACTATTCGATTCGGCATTAGAAAAGCCTAAAACAAGAATTATTGTAACTTTTAGACCGTAACTCGAAAATTGACAAATAAATAGTCAAAACTCGTGGAAAAACATAAATAACGATGTTAGAATGTTTAATAAACATTGTGAGACACTCGTGGGACAATATATGAGCTCGGGAATGGGTAAACGGGGATAGTTACGAAAAGTTACAACTCCGACCCCCATTTCTTACTATGGCCGGCGCCCCCCTCCTCCAAAATATTTATTTTGAGGTCCCTAGTGGCCTAGTATATATACTACATCAATTCCCCATTCCACCTCCTTCATTATCTCACTAAAAACACACACAACATATCTTTCTCTTTCTACACCATCTCTCTAAAAACCCTAACCCTAGAACCCACCACCGCCGGCCACTGTTTTGGCCACCACGGCCCGCCGGCGGGGCGTCACCATACACCTCCACCACCATATTGAAGCTCTCTTTCTCCTCTTTCCAACCATATATTACACGCTCCATTTGGACTTCAATAACACCTTCAAGTCTTCGAATCAAGATTCATACTTTTAGGGTTTCAAGTGGGTTTTGCAATTTGTGACTGAATAAGGTAAATGGAACAAGTTTTGAGCTTGTTTGGGCAATAATAAGCCACGAATTGAATTCTAGGGTTTCGACCTAAGGATGAAATTTGGGGCTTTTGGGTGGAACATGAAATTAAGTCTAATTAGTGACTAAACAAACAAGTAATTAGTGTTTGGTAAATGTGTGGTGTATCAATTTGATGGGTTTATGCATTTTAGGTTTAGGTTCATATTTTTGGTTAAGATAGATGATGGGTTTTGTGTTTGGTTAGTGTTTGGAGCTTGAATGATTGGATTTGGGTGTTGTGGATTTGACTTGGTTGCGTTTGGTTTTGAAACATGGGACCTACGAACCAGCAAGGCCACGTACGTGGCTCATGGTTGGTGTACGTGACCAATTTGGGCCACGGGTCCGGGTCGGGTCAATTTGGTAGCTTGTTGGTTGATGTAGTTGAGGTTTGGATGAGACGCGTGGAGCCGAAAAGCTTCTAGAGCTTGTTTGGTTCACGTGGTCTTAACCGCGACCGTGTCATGACCATTAGGGTCATAACATTGGTTTCGAGTATATGTGGTTGATTCATTGGTTGGCGAGATTGTTTTGAGTTGGTTTGGGATTGAATTGCGATATTGTGACTTTTACATTAGACTTGATATATATATTATTGACTTTGAGCTACGTCGGCGTTACTTTGACTTTTTACTCAATAGTTGACTCTGACAAAGCCGTAACATGGACTTTAGTATAATTTGGACTATTGATTGATTAAAAGCCGAGAAGTTATGACTCGTGCTTGTGGACTCGAAACGAATAACGATATGAGATTAATAATGGAATTTGACGAAATATATATTTGTACATGAAAATGCTAATAAACTATGAAATATAAATAATGAATGGGCTTTTGTACCAAAAATGTCAATAAAAAGTCTTATCTTGTTATTTACTATTTTTAAATGAAAACTAACAACTAAATCAGAAATGTTTTGTAATAAATAGGTAATTAATGTTTCGAGTACACGTTTATTAATAAATGTCAATTGTGGACATTTAATACTAGTTTAAGTATTTGATTGCTTACGTTGTGTGCATGGGTTACGGATAACCTAGCATTAATAGTGTTGATCCACGTGGGTAGCGGACTTATTAGGTTGACGAATCTAATAAGAGCCCGCTAGGTATGTTGGGTAACCCTATTAATGGGTGCATTATCCTTATGACTCTTTAAGATACGATTGATTTATGGGATATTAAGCGACACGAGTAAATAAATGAGTTTATCGAGTTGACGAATTCGATAAGGTCTACTATTTATTCCGAAACTTATTGGACTATGGAGATATCGTTAGAGGTCTCATTGTGTCGCATTGAGTTATATATTGGTTGTTTGAATGCATTCATAGCATCATATTGAGTCGATACACCCACTCGAGGAATACCAAACACTAGGATTAAATGGTGAAACGAGACGTCTTGGAAATAAAGAAATGGAGATAACGTTGATTTTGAGGAATATATATATTAAGTTTGGTCTACATTAATAGGTTGTGCCGAGTCGATAGTTGTTGTGCTGTGATACCGTTATCTTCTGCTAGTGTTTATTTGTGCGTTGATTGCTTGAGGTGAGTTTCATAGCCCCACTTTTATCTACGTTTTTAACTATATTGGGGTGACAATCATGCTACTGGGTTTGGACCGTGAAAACTATTTGGATTTGCTTATATGCTCGACTGTATAGATAGATGTGCGGTAGTTGTTGCCTTAGACTAGGTTGAACCGTTGCCTAGCTAAGAATAGACTTCTACATCGACCTAGTTCAGGGTTGGCAACTGTTCTAGAGGTTGCCACGACAGTGCTGGACTAGAGTCGCGGGGCCCGAGTAATCCCTGGATACGGGATGTGAGTATATGATTGGAGATCCGGGTAGGATCAGTGTGTGAAACGGTATTTATATATCTTAGGTCTTGCATAGCAAATCAACTATTACAGGTCCACTATGATTTTGTTGAACGTAAACCTATGAACTCACCAGCGTAAGCTGACCTTTTAGCATGATTTCTCAGGTATTTGAGAGATGTTTGGAATACGTGATCGTTGGAAGCTTGGCAAGAAGGCGGGGTTCAAGGATCATTTCTGACTCTGATAAACTATGGGGACCTATCTTATTAAATCGTGTTTTGGGCCTAATATTTATACTTTTGGATTAAATGTTTTGAATAACTAAATTTGGGATTGGTTTTGAATGTTAAATGACTATCTTTTTGCTATACTTGTGTGCGATACCAATCCAATAATAACGCCCTGAAAACTTAATTAAGTCTTCCGTTGTACCGAGATTTAGAGATGTTACAGATTGGCATCAGAGCCCAAGGTTATAGAGAACTAGGTATTTTATAAACCCTAAACTATAAACACTTTTAAGAAAAATTGATCCTCGACCGACGCACGCCCGCTTGCCCGCATGTCCGTGAGACCACCATCATCACCTATCCGTTTAGCAGCCCACTCTCTTCTGTGATCACCACCAGCATCACCATGTCTTAGGAGGCCTAGATCTCCTAGTGTACCACCTCAGGATTTACCTACACAGAGACTCCGACTCATGGACTCTTCCCCTATGGATGAGGGCGAGGAGGAGCATGAGGTTGAGGAGGATCATGAGATTGAGGAGCATTATGTTGATGAGGATGAGGATCCTCAGGAGGAGGATGATGAGGATATACCATAAGAGGGTACTCCTCCATTGTAGAGTCCTGCACATTCTCCGCGACCAGGTTCTCCTTTGCCTGAGCCTGAGTCCCCTAGACAGTCTTTAGACATTGACTCACCACCTTACTCACCTTATATAGGTAGCCCGTTAGAATTGGAGATACCATCGGAGATTGTTTCAGAGCCCGAGGAGTATGGTGAGACAGGTGTGATGTGGGAGAGGATTACATCGTAGGGTACTAGGCTTAGTCAGTTGACGGGTCGATTGGTTGGAGTATCTAGGGCTAGTATAGAGGATCTGAGAGTTGATATGGGTACTGTAGTCAGGAGGACGAGGGTTTTGCGTGAGGGTATGTCAGAGCTCCAGGAGCAGGTTGGGGACCTGCTGAGAGGGTTCGTGACAGCTGGTGATGCTGATAGAGCGATTTGGAGTAGGATTGGTGAGTTGGAGAGAGAGGTCACAAAACTTAAGAGTGATCGCGACGCTCGACGTGTTGAGCTAGCATCATTGTGGAGAGAGGTTGACGATGTTAAGAGGTCAGTGAGTGGTATTCGTAGATGTGGCTAGATAGTATTAGATTTATGGTTTTGTACCATCTTGAAACTAAGTAGTACTTGGTTCGAGATGTAGGATTATCCCAGTTATTTACTAGTATCGTTATTAGGATCGTTTTTGATTTCTTCGTATCCTTCCATATATTTCCACTTTTGAAACCTATGAGTTATGGTTATGGGAACATGCATCCTTTAGTTATGATGCGGTATCTGATTGTTTCGCTTTGGTATAACGTTATCCCTGTTGGCCTTGATTATGTATTCAGGCGTTATTGAGTGACCCTTGGAACCCAACTCTATTTTAGAACGTGAATTGTGAACTCATGAAACTGTTCTTCTTGCCTCCAGAATGGTGGCAACAAGACGAAACCCGCGTAGGAACAACAGAGCAGCTCCTGCTGCTGTTGTTGCCCCTGGTCGTCGAGGTCGTCGTCCAGCCCCGACCACACCACATGTTGAGAACCTGAACATAGATAACCCAGCTGTCGAAAACCTGAATGTGAATGACCGTGCTGAGAATGGTCATGTTCCACAAAACCCTCCACTTGTGAACCCAGCCCGCACTGACCAGCTAGTGTCGCAGCGTGTCGCTGAACTGCTAGCTGAGGCTAATCTTTCTAACACCTCTAGTGGAACCCCGATGCTGAATTGAACTCGAGGTTGTACCTACAAAGAGTTCTGATTCTGTGGTCCCATTGATTTTGGAGGTACTGAGGGAGTAGTTTACCTAACTAGGTGGTTGGAGAAAACTGAATCTGTGTTTGCTGTGAGTAACTGTGATGAGGATTGTAAGGTTAAGTATGCAACATTCAACTTGAAGGACGAGGCGTTGACCTGGTGGAACAACTATCACAGATCAGTAGGAATTGATGTAGCTTATAGTATGACTTCGACTAAGTTTAAGACTTTCCTGATTAAGACTTACTGTCCTAGGAATGAAGTTAAGAAGTTAGAGAATGAGTTCTGGAACCATAAGGTTAAGGGTACTGACATGGCGAATTATACTCGTCGTTTCCAAGAGTTTTCATTGCTTTGCCCTAAAATGGTTCGCACCGAAGAACTTAAGATTGAAAGGTATACTGATGGATTGCCTTTGGCTACTCGAAATGATGTCATCGCTGCCAAGCCAGTTAATTTTCAAGAGGCATTTGCTGTGGCTCAGAGTTTGATGGACTCTTGTGTGCTAGAATTAGGAGACAAGGGTAAGAATGATAGGAGTGATAAGAGGAAGAGGAACGAAGTTGCAAAAGGGGATGGCAACAAACGGCAAGAGACAACCAAAGTGTTCGCCATAGGAAATGGAGGTAGGAAAGATTACGAAGGTAGTAAGCCTCTGTGTGGTCGTTGTAACTGACACCACCATGGACTATGCCCGAATGTATGTAGGAAGTGCTCTAAGGTAGGACACTTGGCCAAGGACTGTAGGTCCCGACCACTTGCTGCAACGCAAGTTGCACAAGGAGTGGACTGGAAGGCCACTGTCACCTGTTTTGGATGTGGGAAGAAGGGACATTTTAAGAATGAGTGTCGAGAGCCGTGGATGAGAGGATATCCTGGTAATGTAGGAGGATTTGCTAACCGAGGTGTAGGAGGTAATGGCTTAAACCCTGTGAAGCGTGAGGTTGTGGAAAACCAGGGAAACAATGGTGCTAGGAATCAGCAGAGAGACATGGGAACATCGCGTGTTGACGCTATTGGGAAGGAAGCTGGTGAGGACCCTAACGTAGTTACGGGTACATTCCTTCTCAATAATCGCTATGCTTCCATACTGTTTGATACTGGTGCGGATATGAGTTTCGTATCCACCAATTTTATGCCATTACTAGGAATCTCCCAAACACCTCTAGGGTTTAGTTACGATGTGGAATTAGCGAATGGGAATAGAGAGAAGATAGACACCGTAGTTCGAGGTTGTACCTTAAGTTTCCTAGACCGCTCGTTTAGTATAGACTTATTGCCGGTTACCTTAGGAAGTTTAAACTTCATTATCGGAATGGATTGGTTGTTGAAGAACGATGCACACATCATCTGTGATGAGAAGATTGTGCGTTTACCGTATGGTGGAAAAGTTGTAAGCATACAAGTAGATCGGAGCGACTATGGAAGTCCTTCCCGGTTGAGCATCATCTCCTGTATTAAGGCCCAGAAGTACATCGATAGAGGAGGTTGTCTTTTCTTGGTTCGAATTCTGAGAATAAAAGTGAGGAGAAGAGTGAAAGATACCTTAACGATGTACCCGTTGTTAGAGAATTTCCGGATGTGTTTCCCGACAATCTGCCAGGGATTTCACCTGTCCGACAAGTGGAATTCCAAATAGAGTTGATACCCGGTGCGTCACCTGTAGCCCGGGCACCTTATCAACTTGCTGCAAGAGAATTGGAGGAGCTGTCTAAACAGTTGGCAAAATTGCCAGAGAAGGGATTCATTCGACCAAGTTCGTCACCGTGGGGAGCACCAGTGTTGTTTGTAAAGAAGAAGGATGGATCGTTTCAGATGTGTATCGATTATAGGGAATTGAATAAGTTAACAGTGAAGAACCGATATCCGTTACCTAGAATAGATAATCTATTCGACCAACTCCAAGGAGCTAGTGTCTTTTCTAAGATCGATTTACGATCTGGATATCACCAACTTAGAGTTCGAGAGGAGGATATCCCTAAGACTGCGTTTAGGACTCGTTATGGACACTATGAATTCCAAGTGATGTCGTTTGGTTTGACCAACGCACCAACGATTTTCATGGATCTCATGAACCGAGTGTGTAAGCCATACATGGATAATTTTGTGATAGTATTCATACACGAAATCTTGATATACTCTAAGAGTAGTGAGGAGCACGAAGAGCATTTGAGGCTCATTTTAGGATTGCTGAGAGAGGAGAAGTTGTATGCCAAATTCTCTAAGTGTGAAATTTGGATTCCGTCCGTGCAATTCTTAGGCCATGTGATAGATAGTCGAGGTGTTCATGTTGACCCAGCTAAGATTATGGCCATTAAGGATTGGGCAGCTCCTAAGAACCCATCAGAAATCCGACAGTTTCTGGGGTTAGCAGGCTATTATAGGAGATTCATTGAGGGATTTTCCAAGATAGCTAAGCCGCTGACCAAAATAACACAGAAGGATGTTAAGTATGAATGGGAAGAAAAGGAAGAAGAAGCATTCCAACTTCTGAAGGAGAAGTTGTGTAGTGCGCCCATCCTAGCTTTGCCTGAAGGAAGCAAAGACTTTGTCATGTACTGCGACGCTTCGCATAAAGGCTTAGGTGCTATTTTGATGCAACTTGAGAAGGTGATTCCTTATGCATCCCGACAACTTAAGAAGCATGAGAAAAACTACACCACCCATGACCTTGAGTTAGGTGCTGTAGTGTTTGCTCTTAGGATTTGGAGACATTACCTGTATGGAACCAAGTGTGTAGTATTTACCGACCACAAGAGTTTGAAGCGTATCTTAGATCAGAAGGAACTGAACATGAGACAACGTTGTTGGTTGGAATTGCTTAGTGATTACGACTGTGAGATTCGTTATCATCCTGGTAAGGCTAATGTTGTGGCTGATGCAGTTAGTCGTAAGTAGGACATTCCACCCCTACTCGTTAGATCCTTAGGAATGACCATTGTTTCGCCCTTACCATCTTAAATTTTAGCCGCCCAGGCAGAGGCATTGACGGAAGAGAACCGTCCTTATGAGAATCTTCATGGAATGGTAGAAAGTGAAAACGGCTTCTTGAATCATTCCGACAGAACATTATGCTTCAAAGACAGGAGCTGGATACCATTTTATGGTGGAATCCATGAGTTGATTATGCACGAGTCGCATAAATCAAAATACTCTATTCATCCTGGAGCCGATAAGATGTATCAGGATCATAAGAAACTTTATTGGTGGCCCAATATGAAAGCCGATATAGCTCAGTACGTTAGTTGGTGCCTGACTTGTTCTAAAGTTAAGGCCGAACATCAGAAAACATCAGGACTTTTAGTTCAACCCGAACTCCCGGAATGGAAATGTGAGCGAATAACCATGGACTTTATCACTAAATTATCGAGAACAGTTAGCGGCAATGACGCTATCTGGGTAATCGTAGATCGTTTAACTAAGTCTGCTCACTTCTTAGCTATTAGTGAAACTGATAGCCTTGATAAGCTTGCTCGATTTTATCTTAAGGAGATAGTATCGAGTCATGGAGTACCGATATCTATCATTTCCGATAAGGATAGTCGTTTTACATCCCACTTCTGGAAGTCGTTACAGACAGCATTAGGAACAAATTTGGATATGAGTATTGCTTACCATCCACAGATCGATGGTCAAAGCGAGAGAACCATTCAGACTTTAGAAGACATGCTTAGAGCAAGTGTTATTGATTTCGGCAAAGGCTGGGAGAGACACCTCCCTTTGGCCGAATTCTCTTACAACAATAGTTATCACTCTAGCATTAAGGCCGCCCCATTTGAGGCACTGTATGGCCGAAAATGTCGTTCTCCTGTTTGTTGGGCTGAAGTTGGCGAGAGTGAACTTGCAGGTCCCGAACTTGTCTTAGAAACCACTGAGAAGATAGTTCAGATTCGTAATCGGTTGCAAACTGCTCGTGATAGACAAAAGAGTTATGCCGATAAGAGACGTAAACCTTTAGAATTTCAGGTTGGAGATCGTGTTATGTTAAAAGTTTCTCCTTGGAAAGGAGTGATTCATTCTGGGAAACGTGGAAAACTCAATCCTCGATATATTGGTCCCTTTCCAATCCTGGAAAGAATCGGACCGGTAGCATACCGCCTGGAGCTACCATCGGAACTGAGTAGTGTACACAATGTTTTTCATGTTAGTAATCTTAAGAAATGTCTTTCAGAGGAAAACATAGTGGTGCCTTTAAGAGATATTCGTATTGATGAGAAATTGTATTTTGTTGAGGACCGTGAGATCAAAAGGACCGTGAGATCAAAAGGCTGAAGAATAGTGTTATTCCGATTATTAAGGTTCGTTGGAACTCCCGGCATGGACCGGAGTTCACTTCGGAACGTGAGGACGTTTTCCGTAGGAAGTATGCTAAACTTTTCATGACATCAAGCAACTCGGAGTGAAACCCGGGACGGGTTTCTTCTGAGGCTGGGAGGCTGTGACAACTGGCAATTTAGGGAGTCTATTTTAGGTAACCGCATTACGTTAAACTAAACCGAGCTTTTGCCTTTAGCACTATTTTTATAAACCATGACTTGATTTTATATCGTCTATTGGTTTTTACAGTTTATTTCATTATTAAATGAGTTATCGTATGAGTTTTAACTCTATTTGGTAGGCACTATTCGATTCGGCACTAGAAAAGCCTAAAACAAGAATTATTGTAACTTTTAGACCGTAACTCGAAAATTGACAAATAAATAGTCAAAACTCATGGACAAACGTGAATAAAGATGTTAGAAAGTTAAATAAACGTTGTGAGACACTCGTGGGACAATATATGAGCTCGAGAATGGGTAAACGGGATAGTTACGAAAAGTTACAACTCCGACCCCCCATTTCTTACTATGGTCGGCGCCCCCCTCCTCCAAAATATTTATTTTGAGGTCCCTAGTGGCCTAGTATATATACCCCATCAATTCCCCATTCCACCTCTTTCATTCTCTCACTAAAAACACACACAACATATCTTTCTCTCTCTACACCATCTCTCTAAAAACCCTAACCCTAGAACCCACCACCGCCGACCACTGTTCCGGCCACCACGGCCCGCCGGTGGCGCGTCACCATACACCTCCACCACCATATTGAAGCTCTCTTTCTCCTCTTTCCAACCATATATTACATGCTCCATTTGTACTTCAATAACACCTTCAAATCTTTGAATCAAGATTCGTACTTTTAGGGTTTCAAGTGGGTTTTGCTATCGGTGATTGAATAAGGTAAATGGAACAAGTTTTGAGCTTGTTTGGGCAATAATAAGCCACGAATTGAATTATAGGGTTTCGACCTAAGGATGAAACTTGGGGCTTTTGGGTGGAACATGAAATTAAGTCTAATTAGTGACTAAACAAACAAGTAATTAGTGTTTGGTAAATGTGTGGTGTATCAATTTGATGGGTTTATGCATTTTAGGTTTAGGTTCATATTTTTGGTTAAGATAGATGATGGGTTTTGTGTTTGGTTAGTGTTTGGAGCTTGAATGATTGGATTTGGGTGTTGTGGATTTGATTTGGTTGTGTTTGGTTGTGAAACATGGGACCTACGAACCAGCAAGGCCACGTACATGGCTCATGGTTGGTGTACGTGACCCACTTGGGCCACGGGTCCGGGTCGGGTCAATTTGGTAGCTTGTTGGTTGATGTAGTTCAGGTTTGGATGAGACGCGTGGAGCCGAAAAGCTTCTAGAGCTTGTTTGGTTCACGTGGTCTTTACCGCGACCGTGTCATGACCATTAGGGTCATAACATTGGTTTCGAGTATATGTGGTTGATTGATTCGTTGGCGAGATTGTTTTGAGTTGGTTTGGGATTGAATTGCGATATTGTGACTTTTACATTGGACTTGATATATATATTGTTGACTTTGAGCTACGTCGGCGTTACTTTGACTTTTTAGTCAATAGTTGACTCTGACAAAGCCGTAACATGGACTTTAGTATAATTTGGACTATTGATTGATTAAAAGCCGAGAAGTTATGACTCGTGCTTGTGGACTCGAAACGAATAACGATATGTGATTAATAATGGAATTTGACGAAATATATATTTGTACATGAAAATGCTAATAAACTATGAAATATAAATAATGAATGGGCTTTTGTACCAAAAATGTCGATAACAAGTCTTATCTTGTTATTTACTATTTTTAAATGAAAACTAACGACTAAATTGGAAATGTTTTATAATAAATAGGTAATTAATGTTTCGAGTGCACATTTATCAATAAATATAAATTGTGGACATTTAATACTAGTTTAAGTATTTGATTGCGTACGTTGTGTGCATGGGTTACGGATAACCTAGCATTAATAGTGTTGATCCACGTGGGTAGCCGACTTATTAGGTTGACGAATCTAATAAGAGCCCACTAGGTACGTTGGGTAACCCTATTAATGGGTGCATTATCCTTATGACTCTTTAAGATATGATTGATTTATGGGATAATAAGCGACACGAGTAAATAAATGAGTTTATCAAGTTGACGAATTCGATAAGGTCTAGTATTTATTCCGAAACTTATTGGACTATGGAGCTTATCGTTAGAGGTCTCATTGTGTCGCATTGAGTTATATATTGGTTTTTTGAATGCATTCATAGCATCATATTGAGTCGATACACCCACTCTAGGAATGCCAAACACTAGGATTAAATGGTGAAATGAGACATTTTGGAAATAAAGAAATGGAACATATTGGGGGTAGATAACGTTGATTTTGAGGAATATATATATTAAGTTTGGTCTACATTAATAGGTTGTGCCGAGTCGATAGTTGCTGTGCTGTGATACCGTTATCTTCTGCTAGTTTTTATTTGTGCGTTGATTGCTTGAGGTGAGTTTCATAGCCCCACTTTTATCTACGTTTTTAACTATATTGGGGTGAGAATCATGCTACTGTTTTTGGACCGTGAAAACTATTTGGATTTGCTTATATGCTCGACTGTATAGATAGATGTGCGGTAGTTGTTGCCTTAGACTAGGTTGAATCGTTGCCTAGCTAAGAATAGACTTCTACTTCGACCTAGTTCGGGGTTGGCAACTGTTCTAGAGGTTGCCACGACAGTGCTGGACTAGAGTCGCGGGGCCCGAGTAATCCCTGGATACGGGATGTGAGTATATGATTGGAGATCCGGGTCGGATCAGTGTGTGAAACGGTATTTATCTTAGGTCTTGCATAGAAAATCGACTCTTACAGGTCCACTATGATTTTGTTGAACGTAAACCTATGAACTCACCAGCGTAAGCTGACCTTTTATCATGATTTCTCAGGTATTTGAGAGATGTTTGGAATACGTGATCGGTGGAAGCTTGGCAAGAAGGCGGGGTTCAAGGATCATTTCTGACTCTGATAAACTATGGGGACCTATCTTATTAAATCGTGTTTTGGGCCTAATATTTATACTTTTGGATTAAATGTTTTGAATAACTAAATTTGGGATTGGTTTTGAATGTTAAATAACTATCTTTTTGCTATACTTGTGTGCGATACCAATCCAATAGTAACGCCCTAAAAACTTGATTAAGTCTTCCGCCGAGATTTGGGGGTGTTACAATATGATTTTTAGCAAATCATTAGCTATCAACGGATTTGTTTTTTTTTTACCAAAAGCCGTACCCTTTTGGACTAGTTAGTTCTTGCAACCATGGTGAACTAATTACCATATAAATGGTTTTTCCACAGCCTTTACCACAAGCCATTTTTCTTGTGGGCTAGCCAACTCTTCACTATTACAGATATGGTGAGTTGATTACCATACAACTTATTAGCAAGTTGTCAACTATATAACAGATTTGAGATATCTTTACCAGAGCCTTTTGCTCATGGATTAGCCAGTCCTGTTGTTAGACATGGTGGACTGATAACCTTTTGTTGTGTTAGCGCAAAGCACTTTTACCAATTAAAACCATCTCAAAAACCATTTTTTGCTTTTAACCTTTGTTTCAAAATATTTTTCACTTAACAAAAGTTTTCTTTGAAAATCATTTACTGGTTTTGTGCTGCAAGCAGTACTTTGGTTAAAGTACTGTTTGTCCAGCAGTACTTTGAATAAAGTTCTTATTTTTCAAAAATTTATACAATTAAACATCATACTAGTACATATGCTTCATCATCAGCCGTTGTCCATCTGATATATAATTCAATAACCATTAGGGCTGTTTCATTCTCTTCTTTGACTTCCATTCCATGATCCAGCATCCTTCTCATAAGATCTCTAGTCAAAGGATATCTTCTTTCAGCTAACATATGGATCATAGTTCCATCTTCAAAATTCCAAAGCACGCACTCCTGATTCTTCAAAGAATCTCCAGCTTGTAATCTCCCAAACTTCTTGATTTAGCCAGATTTCTTCAGTGCTTGTCTCCCCAGTTTCCTAGATAGTTTTCAGATCTCCTAGCAATACTAAGCCAACTCCAGTTGATCAAATATGTTCAAAGTATTCTGGCACTAATTGATATAGTTGAAACATATCTGCTTTATCTATTATATGTAGTATATCCCATAGCAAATTGAACACTCTAAAACTTTCATCCTCCCTATGGAACATCAGATAGTCTCCATCCTTTGATTATACTACTTCAAATGTAGTTATTTTAGACTTCTTTACTGCAGCATCTTTGGATTTAGGATGATCAAAGTCGACAATTCTTATGTAATTTGTCAGCTCATCAACTGTATCAGATCTTAACTCAATCTTCTTTGATGGTTGTTCAGCTTCAGTTGTTCTTTTTCTTTTTAAGCTTCTTTTACTTGCATCCTCATTTTGTTTGTCATCATCATAAGGAATAATTCCAGCAACTTCCTTTTGATATGCTTCTCTAACAGCATCATACAAGTCTTTCGTCTTTATATACTTTAGTTTGTGCAGACCTATATATCCTCTTCCTTTTAGATAGGCCATCATGGCATTCCTTTCCTTATCAATACTCGATGGTCTTTGTGAAATAATAGATTTCTTAACTTGTACAGCAACTTCAACATCATACTCTGCTTGAATCTTCTTAGCAGCCTCTTCATTATTGGTACTTCAATTGCTCTTATTTCTGCCAAAGTAAGCTTTTTCTTCTTCTTTGTTTCCACCAGTTTTCCTTTGCCTTTGTCCTTTGGATCTAAAACTGGTTGAGAAGCTTGAGGTTGTTCTTTAGAAACTCTTGGAATAGTAACACCTCTTGGTCTTGATAGATTTTGCAAAATTTGAGCAACTGTCTCATCATCACTTGCAGTATGCTCTACCATGGGTGTATCAGCTTCCTCTTCTTGTAGGACTGTTGAAGGACCAGCTTCTTCTTCAAAATTAAGGGTCCTTGGTGTAATCAGCTCTTGTCTATGTGTTCCTTGAAGAGCAGTACCTTGATCACCAATACTTTCTACACCAGTACTTTGAACTCCAGTTCCTTCAGGCTCAGTACTTTCAATATTTACTTGTGCTTCAGTACTTTGAGGTTCATCTTCGTTATCTGCATGAAACTCAGCATCTTCTTTCAAATTACCTTGCTCCAGATTCCTCCCCACTTGGAATGAAGAATGCTGTTGAACCTTTTTGCCTTTTGAAAACTGTTCAAACTTCTTCCCATGTCTCCTATGTGACTTGACCCACAACCTGTGATGTTGAACTAAAGGCCATACAAAAGACTTTAATCTTCTAAACTTGGTCTTTGTTGGACCTTACTTTTATCAACCTTATCACAAACCCAACACACCTTATCACAAGATGTAAACGTTAAACCACAAACACATATGCGTATAAGAAGATGAAATAAAGAAAGGAAAGATGGTGACTTGATGTTTATACAAACCGTGTATGTGGAGAGAAAAGATAAACACAATAAAGATGATGTTTATTACAAAGGAAGAACACACACACACACACACTCAAGCACACCCCTCAAATGACCATTTGAGGGGTATTTATAGTTGGAATACATGATGCCCTAAAAGGCTTTCCATGGGCTCGTTTGGGCTTGGGTTGGATTACATCATACATAAGGCTAACTTAACTTAACTTATAACCAATTAGCTTAGCCCAAGTCCAGGAGCCCGTTGACTATGCTATCATGATATCTAACACGCGTTACAAAGTTCCTAAACGTGAATGACCAACACTTCTAATAAAACTATTAAGGCTAACAATCTCCCCCTAAGGGGTGGTCATTCAAATGATGCTCCACTTGATTAGGTCTTTACTTTTCTCGAGCTTGAACTTTGTGTGTAGATATAGAATAGTCTTGAATCTTTGTTCCTTCATGCTTTGTGATCAATTAATGTGGTTGTCTTCCGTTGTCAACTTCGTTGGTTTGGTGTCTCCACGTCTTTCTCCACCATGCTCACACTTCTATTTGTCTTTTGGTTACTAATGATGTGGTTCTCTAGTCTTTAAACTTTGTAGATTCTTTGACATTGACGAAGAATCATCTTTAACTTTGAGTAGCCTTTGATTTTGATGAGAACTTTCATGTGTTGTTGGTATGAGCATGTGGAGAGTTTGCACGATCAATCCGCTCCGGAGCTTCCATAAGAAGAAAACATAAAAACAGGTTAGTAATAAGCGGATTCCGGCACTTACAAGTTTGAATTTTGAGGGTGTTAACAGCATAGTGTGAAAACACGTCTCTAATTCTCACAGAGGCCGTTCCTGAACCGGAGTCCCACAAGTGAGATAACACGATGTACCGAAATACACCTACAGTTCAGATGAGTCGCTGAGGTACACCGAAGCATCACCCCACGACTATAGACCGTTTGAGACACACTAAGCGTAATCCACGGGGTGTTACCGAAGTGACCTGCTGTCAGGGCTGCTTGATGTTGACCCTGGCAGGAGTTTCCATTCAATCACTGAAGATCACAGATGTGAAACTTCTCATAAATGTTCTGGCAGATTGCTAAGATTTACGTAGGACTCTAGAATATATCACTTGTGCCCTTATTGATGAACAACAAGCGATGTCATGTCATGTGTTCCTATGAGATCTTTTGATGAATCTCATGGCTCTAGACTCAATAGTGCATTTTGGTTTTCCTGAGCGGAGACTAGGGAGAGGGTCTCCATCTTCAATACCAACGATCTCTAAGAGAAAGTCAATAGATTATGTAGGGTTCCCAGTGAGAATGAAACAAATCCTTTTAAGAGGAATTGAGTGGCTAGAAGGTTAGGTGCAGTGCGTCACTGGGTCCATGACGTCTTTGTCTTCAATACCAGTGTCATCTTAGTGACAACCAGTAGCATATGTATTGAACCCGGTTTCTGCCCTAAGGTTGAATATGGAGGGCTATTTCTTTTCACCCTTTCTATTACTTTTCATTTTAATTCTTCAACCCCTTCTTTCTCCTTTCTCACATTACTCCTTTTTTCAATCAGTCCTAAGGACTTCTAATACTAACTCTTTGTGATGTCCTTGGGTAGATCCCTCCGGCTCTGGCGGATCATAGGACGAATTTCCTATCCTTAGTCACCTTATAACTCCATGACTGTCCTATTGTTGCCATAAAACCATTTTTCTTAAACATCTCTCAGAGTGTTTATGCTAGAAAACATGTTCGAAACACTCCGTGAGTTTTATATTTTCAGAAACACTCCCCCTTCACATGTGCTTATAAGTTTTGACAGAAATCTGCACATAGAGGGTAGAGTTTGCACTTTTTGAATTGATCGACTTTAAATGTGCTAAACCGATTCGAGACACGTTTACATCACTAGAGAACTAGCTTGAAATTATTACCCGTCCTGGTCAAGTTCATAGAAAGTTTCTCGAGATGGTACATTTACTGACTTTGATTCTCGTCAATTCATTGGTTCCATCTGAGTCAAGCTCATTTTGAGATTCAAAAAACGATCATTAAACTTTTTGATCACATTTTAATCACGTCTCCTCCCCCTCAAAAATAGCATATTCATGATATTTTTGATATCAACGGATTAAACAACATTTTAGAATCTTTTGGGGAGTCAAACGGATTTGATTTAAGCATGAATTTGGAACATTTTTGTTTTACACTCCCCCTTTAATAAAGCAAAATCAATTAAAGGGTTTTAGAGGGAGTTATCTTGAGCACAAAATATTTTGAAAGATTTTGAAAATCTTTTGAACAATCTTGAAAAGGTGCTCAAGATGATGATGATTTCTCACCATTTTTAAATGTAGTGCACTGAAGCGTACACTTGATTTTTCTTTATAAACACGAGTTTTGATTTGAAAATAATCAAAAGTCATCATTTTAGTCCGGGTTTCGTACTGAGGTATACGAAAGCCATTTTATGAAGAAATTTTGAAAAACGACATGTTTTAGAAAACATATAAAGAACTCTCGCTCAAGCACCTGTACATGCCCGTATCATTGTTGAATGACATTTCTAGAAACGTACAGAATATTGATTATACAAGAGACATGTCGTGAGAAGAATATTTTTGGATTTTTGATTTTATATTGTTTTTGTATTTTTTGAAAGTTTTATATTTTTATATTTTGTTTTTGTTGGTTTTTCAAATTTTGTATTTTGTTTTTCAAAAAATATTTACAGCGAAGCTATTTGGAAAATCATTTTCAAGAAGATTCGAGAAGACGTTCTAACTCCTCAGGGGTTAGGCTTCGCATTCCAATTCGTCGAACTAAATAGTCAAACCTTTCTTTTGGAAGGGCTTTGGTTAATAGATCGGCGAGTTGGTAATCAGTCTTCACGAAGAATAATTCAACAGTACCATCTTCCACATGTTCTTTTATGAAGTGATAGCGTACTCTGATATGCTTGGTCTTTGAGTGATGAACAGGATTGCATGATATGGCTATGGCACTTTTCGAGTCACAATACATTGGTATTTTATCGAAAGTAAAGCCATAATCTGTTAGTTGTGTTCTCATCCATAGAACTTGAGCACAACACGCAGATAGAGACACATACTCAGCTTCAGCGGTTGAAAGTGCAGTGCAATCTTGTTTCTTTGAAGACCAGCTGACTAACTTTTCACCCAAAAATTGTGCTCCTCCTGATGTACTTTTTTCTGTAACTTGATCACCTGCGTGGTCCGCATCTGAAAAGGCAATTAGATCAAATCCGGATTCCTTCAAATACCAAAGCCCCATGTGAATGGATGTCTTCAGGTACCGAAAGATCCGTTTAACCTCTTTGAGGTGTAGTTCGGTAGGCTTTGCCTGAAACCGTGCTAATAAGCAAACAACAAAATGAATATCTGGTCGACTAGCAGTAAGATACATGAGAGAACCAATCATGATCCGATATTTCTTCGGATAAATAGGTTTCCCAAACAAATCGGCTCCAATTTTGGTGAAGTTACCATTGGTGTTCCGACTGAATCACAATTATCCATACCATGATTTTTCAAAATCTCAGTTGTGTATTTAGCTTGATTTATATAAATTCCACGAGGGGACTGATGTATTTGTAAACCAAGAAAGAATTTTAGTTCCCCCATCATGGACATTTCAAATTTGCTTTTCATGAGATTTTCAAAGTGTTTTGAAAGATTCGGATTAGTGGACCCCAAAGATGATGTCGTCCACGTAAATCTGAACAATCAAAATGTCGTTTTTGCATTTTTGTGTAAACAGGGTAGGATCAACTGTTCCTTTGGTGAAATGTTTTTGGATAAGGAAAGAGGACAGTTCGTCATACCACGCTCTCGGAGCTTGTTTCAAACCATAGATTGCCTTTTTGAGTTTGTAGACGTAGTCTGGATGTTCCAAGTCGATGAAGCCTTCTGGCTGACTCACGTACACTTCTTCTTTCAGAGTTCCATTCAAGAACGCGGTCTTAATGTCCATCTGATAAACCGTGATGTTTTTGTGAGCTGCATAGGCTAAGAAAATCCTGACTACTTCTAGTCTAGCTACCGGCACGAATGACTCTTCAAAGTCTATCCCTTCCTCTTGTCTGTATCCTTTGGCCACAAGACGAGCTTTGTTGCGAATGACAGTCATTTCTTCATCACGCTTGTTCTTCCATAACCATTTAAGATCAATGACGCGAACGTCAATGGGTCTTGGAACCATTTCCCACGAGTCATGAAGACGGTATTGGAGAAGTTCCTCCTGCATCGCTTCTATCCATGCGGGTTCTTCCATTGCCTCGCGAATGTTCTTTGGCTCTATATTGCTAATTGAGCAAAGGTAAATGCATAAGTCGCAATCGGTGGCAAGTTGACGTCTCGTCTGAATTGGCCTTGAAGGTTCACCAATAACTTGTTCAATTGGGTGGTCTTTTGTCCACTTCAGAGTAGAAGGATACCGTTGGTTAAATGTATGCGAGTTAGATGGTTCTCGTAAGCTTGAAGATGATTCAGCTGATTCCGTAGCAAACGGGTTTTCAAATAAGTCTTCATCTAACGTTGCATCGTTCTGGTTTTGGTTTTGCTCATCAGCTGCTGGTAGAACGAGTGCAATAACTGTAGTAGATGTAGATGATGTAGATGGAGTTGGTGCATTGGTTTTGACCGTTGTAGATGCATCTTCTGTTGGTGGTGGAGGATGATTTTGAGCGGGTGCAGCGGAATGATGTTTTGATGCATTTGTCGAAGTTCCACCATAGTATTCATCGAACATTAACTCAAAGAAATTCTCCCATTCTTGTTCTTTAGGATTGTCAAACGAAGTTGATTGAGCTCTTTGAGGTACGAGTCCTGAACTGATGTGTCCAGAAGTCTGCTGGTTTAGTGTGGGTTCTAGAGCGAGTCTCTCAGAAGCCATATGTGAAAGTTCATCAAATTTCACATTCATTGTCTCCATGATCCTCCGAGTTCTCCTGTTATATACCCTGAATGCCCTCGAGTTATCTGAATATCCAATGAAGATTCCAATATCACCTTTAGCTTTCAGTTTCCCTAGATCTTCTCTGTCGTTTGTCGGATAGTACAAACTGCCAAACACGTGAAAATAAGAGATATCAGGTTTTCTGTTGTTCACTATTTCATATGGGGTTTTATCGAATCTTGGATGGATTAGGGATCGGTTCTGAGTGAAACAAGCAGTGGCAATAGCATCAGCCCATAGAAATAACGGTGCACTAGAATAGATTAGCATTGTGCGAGCAGCTTCCACAAGAGTTCTATTTCTTCTTTCAACTACCCCATTCTGCTGTGGAGTTCTAACTGCTGATGTTTGATGAGTAATTCCAACATCTTCAAAATAAGCTCTTAACTCCTGATTTGTGAATTCAGTGCCGTTGTCTGTTCTTACAACCCTTACTGGAGTTTGAAGAAGTACTTGAATGCGTTTCAGAAAGGTGATGATGATGCCTGGTGCTTCGTCTTTTGACCTCAGAAACTTAACCCATGTATATCTTGAATAATCATCGACGATAACAAGAATATACTTTTTCCCATTAATGCTTTCAACTCTCATTGGGCCACATAAGTCCATGTGCAACATATGCAACTTTGCCTCCGAACTAGGTACGGATTTGGGTTTATATGATGCTCTTTTGATTTTTCCTTGTTCGCATGATGGACATAAGTGATCCTTGGTGTATTTGAACTTTGGAAGTCCATTGACGATGTTGTCTTTGGCAAGATTGTTGATGGTGTCAAAATTGAGATGGGATAACCGTCTGTGCCACAACCAGGACTGTGTTCCAGATGCTCGTGTCATAAGACATATTGGTGATGAAGAGGCCATTTTGTTGATGTCGATATCATACAAGTTTGTATCACGATTCCCAGTTAATAGATCAGTGCCATCCAAGTTTCTAACAAAGCAAGCAGTTTTCCTAAAAGCAACCTCTAAATCTGCATCACAGAACTGCCCGACTGAGAACAAATTATGTCCCAACCCTTCGACATAGTAAACCCGAGTGATTAAATAATTTCCAAAAGGTAGATCTCCATAACCCATGATAGCTGCTACATGATCATTTCCAAAACGTACGGTTCCCATGAATTTCCAGACGAAATTGATCAGCAGCTTCAGATTCCCGGTCATGTGCTTGGAGCAACCCGAGTCGATGATCCAAAGACATATTTCGATAACCTGCCAATAACAGAAGAAGAAGATTTTGGAAACCGTTTCGATTTTGGTTCCTTTGGGTTAGAGGTAAAATCCTGATCACACTCATAGAAGTCATCTATTGGTAAGATAGGTTCATCACTCATTCTACCATTCTGGAGTGTGAAAGTTCTACCTGTGGGTTTCCAAATGTCATCCCTAAAGTAAACATTATGCTCCTTGTCAGTAGTGAAAAGCCTAAGTTTTACAACTAGTCTTCCTACTCGTTTAGCGTAAGATCTTTTTGGGACGTTCTTCTTGACAGGCTTATCATTCACATTCTTAGAAACACAATCATCTTGAACATTAATTAAAGATTTCTTACAAGTTAAACAAAGAGATTCAACACATTCATTAGACTTAGAAAGGTTCATAGGTTCAGTACATTCAGATGAAATATCTTTCTTATTCAAAAGCGGTAAATTCCTAGGGTGTTCTTCTACTTTCTTCTCTTTATTCAAGCTACTACTCCTAGAGGCAGTCGAGACTCTATTGTTCCTTGTATTGCTCTTAGGCTTTAGTCTGCTGCTCCTAGAGGTGCTTTCTAGTCCTGTAGAAGGTAATGCACACGCATTAGGATTGACATTTTTATGAAGGGAGGTGGTTTCACCTTTCCTAGTCTCTTTAGAATGCTTTTCTAAACTTATGTCGTTTGTTCCATATGTTTTAGATGTGGAGGCAGACGCATTAGTGGTACTCATCTTAAAAAGGCCAGGTGCTAAAACTTTTGGTTTTTCGATAACCGCTTTTCCTTTATCAACATTTTGTTTAGGCAAGGCAGGTGGAGTGACTGGTTTTGATGAAACATTTTTCTCATTGACTTTTGGAGGAGGCATAGAAACAGACATTTTTGGTTTGGAAACCGGTTTGGGAACATTTGCTTTCTCCGCAGTCAATGGTTTTGTAATCACAGTTTCCACTACCTTTCCTTTTTGACTTTCCAGCTGAGCCCTCAAAAGATCATTTTTCGCTTTCATGTCATTGTAGGCATGCTCATACGACAATTTGTCATATTTGCATTCCTCATTTTTTCGATCAAGTTGTTTAAAATATGACACATTTTCTTTTTCAAGTTTTTCAAGAGCTTTTTCATATTTTTAAACAATTTCGGAGGTCTCAGACTGGAGTCTTTCATGATCTTCAACAGAATATGTTTGCAAAATGATGGACATAATATCAGTAGTCAGAACATCTTCGAAGAGAGAATCATTTAAGTTTTCCAAAACTTTGATGTGTTCAACACTTTCATTAGCTTGTTTTACCAGGGATTTATGGTCCTTGACAAAGTCACCTGTTTCTTTCAAAAATGCTTGTTCAAAATGAATTACCCTTGAGTTGATGTTATTCAGCTGAGGGGCAATTTGAGTTTCAAAAAACTTTTTCTGTTCATTATCAAAACTATTAAACCAGATGTTTGTTGTAATATTGGTTTTAGTTTTAACAGTCTCTTGAAGATCCGCAATTCTAGTTTTCACATTTTCTAAAATACTTCGCGCATCACTTGTGTTAAAAGGATTGTTTGAAGACATTTGTTCAATGTTCGAAAGAGATTTGGAGACAACAACTGGTTTTGAAACTGATTTTGAAACAGGTGTTGACACTTGGTTTGAAACACTTGGTGTGGTGGAAAACGTTGATTGTTCTTTATGAGAAACAAAAGAAATACCATTAATTTTGTTCCATTTGTTATAATCAATTGGTTTGATTTCCGGATGTTTTTGTTTCATTTTTGATCTACTCTCCTCAGATAATTCCAATGTTTCAAGAGAATCATGCACAATTATAGGTTCATGCAAAGGTTTTCGATTGTTTAACACATTCTGAGATTTCTGAGCTTTCTTGAGGAAACAAGGAGGTGTGTTACCAAGAGCCATTTTATGCATAGTATGAAAAATCGGATTTACTTGATTAGAAAGCATCTTGTTTGTTTTAGCGTAATGACCCGTTGTAAGAAGAAAATTATCCAATTTTTTGATAGTTTCATTTTTATCCAGAATTTCATCAAGAAGAGAAACTTCTCGTTTTGAAAAATCAGCAATCAACTGTTTCTTCTCTTTTTCAAGATCAGAAAACAGTGCTTTTTGTTTAGAAAGTTGGTCATTTAGGTCAGAAATTTCCTTGTTTAAAGATTTTATTTTCAAGTTCAAATTCACATCAAGTGTGTCATACTTGAGTTGCAATTGTTTTTCTCTTAAAACAGAATCTCGATAACCAATTTCTAATTCTGATAGTTTGTTTGTATGAAATTCAAAGGCTCTGGCGTTCTCTTTGTAACTCTCAAGCTCAGTGGTCAATTTAACATTCGCGGCCTTAACTTCGCGATTGACCTTACTAACTTTCTCAATTTCAATGCCACAGTTATTGATTAATGATTCAAAATAAGCACGTGTTTCCTCATCAGTCTCAGTATTTTGTGCCACACAGCCTCCACTAGGATCCACATATGGAGTTTTAGAGTTAGTATTGCTACAACTCGGATTGTCCAGGTATGTATCATAAGTAGGTGCTGGCGTCACAGAATGCTCTTCGTCATGAGTAAACACATCAAATATGACATTGTTATAGCATGGATCAGTGATTGGTACCTCAGATACTGCGTTGGCGTCATAGACAGGAGGTGTCTCAGAGTCAGTGTCGTACTTAGTCTCCTGAAGATTTGTAACACCCCCAATTCTGATATGCAGCGGAATTCAAACTGGGTATTACTTGATGGAACAACAGTCATAATAATAGAAAACGATCTCTAAAGGAGTCGTTTTAAAAAGGCTTTATCATTCAAATATATCAGAGTTTACAAAATAGGTCCCAGTTGGTTCCATTGATTACAAAAGACATCAATATAAAGTTTTTGATGCTTTGTGAATGATAAATTATTTATGTATAGCCTTCTTGATCTTGCCCTTCCGTGCCAGCTTCCGACATTATGGACCTGAAATACATGCTTAAAACTGTCAACACAAAGGTTGAGTGAAATTCATATAGTTTGTTAAATGGTTGAACACATTATGTTGGTAGCGTGAGTTAATTAGACTCACACCAATGGTTTGAAAACAAAACAGTTATTATTAGACTAAGCATCATGCAATCAAGGCGTTAACGTGTTCCAAATTTAATTGGAGAAATTGTTGGTACGTGCCCTAATAGGTAAAATTTCCATTTTTACCTAATGTTACTCAAATATAGTGCGTTTGTTTGCCTTTAACTGGGCCAACACAAACGGGATTCGTCAATCCCATTAGATCTATTCACATATATATATTCCTATGTTGATCATGATGTAGTAAATTATCATATGATCTTTATAGAAAGATCTTTAATATGTGAAAACGTATTTAGTTTATAGATATCGTACTACCGTTCGGGCCATCATAATTCAGAGGTCATGCAGTAAACGTTCGAGGAGCTAGGACACTTTAATTCGTAAATCCAGCAACTCGTTGATACGTTTTACTCAAATGAAACCCCTCACATGAAGCTCCCTACTATTGTAGCACTTAGTAAATACAACATATGTTTTGAGTGAAGATTGTTATAACATAAAGTTTATCATGTTTTAATAACTATCTAGTTTTTACAAGTTCTCGTCGTTTCAAACAATCCTTGAGGCTTTAGCCATGGCCTTGCCGTGACTTTGGTCTTGACTTCCATGGTCTTGAGACTTAGCTTTGGCCTTAGCTGTAGCCGTGGTCTTGGCTAATGGCCATTAGGCCTCTTGGTTTGCTTTTAGTTGTGACAAAAGTATAGTTGTGAGACTTTATTTACGGCAGTTTCTGTTTTTGAAAGATTATGGCCTATTTATACGTTTTCAAGGTCCGAGCTTCTTTAATGTTGAAGGAAAACGTCGTTCCGGACAACTTTCATGTTTTAACTTTTTAATGATTCGGACCAGAAGTACCACTTTTAAAAAGACAGAACTGACAACAGCTTATACATGGTAGTTTTGGCGTTTAGGTTTCGCTAACTTCTTTTGCTCATAACTTTTGACTCGTTTGTCCGTTTCGGGTGATTCAAATTGCTATGTTTACCTTTTTATCTTGTCTATCATATTATGTAAGTTATAAAGTCCTTATGTTACTGTTTTTAATGGTCTCTCATGTGTAGAATATGACTAGTTTACTAGTTTGTTACTTTAATGACAATATGTGAATTAAAACAAGTGATTGAGTATATGTTCATCATGAATCAACATAGTAACTATATATATAGCATGAAATAGTTAAGATTATGAATAAAAAAAATGAGATAATGGTGGTGATAAGTTGCTTACAACTTTTGGCTTTCAAATAGAAAGGAGTAACTTAGTAAGGATATGACTTTGATTGATCACTTTAGACTTTGGATTGAGCTAGCTTTCCACACCTTGGCACCCTTGCAAACTTGAAGAGTTGGTGATGAAGTACTAAGTGACTTGAGTGGATTTAAACTCAAGAAGATCACTTAACCTTGCTAGAGATTTGATGAAGTAGCTTGATCTTTGGAACTTCCTTGCATAAACTTGGAGTTTATAGATCAAATGATGGAAGATGTGAGTGTTTTAAGTTATGAACGACCCAAATCAGTAAGTGAGGGAGTTTATGATGTATTTCACTTCCTAGTTATAGGAGGGTAAGTTTGGTTAACCATATATTGGGTTAAATATTAACCATGGTTAGGTCAGGACACTTGTAATGATCAAAATGATCCATGGTTAGGATTAAGCCACCAATATGATGACTCTCCCCCCTTAGGTCGGCCACAACACTTATAGATGGCTTAGATGATAAGTTTTGATAATATCTTGAGTTTAGAGTAAGTTTTGGTTCCGTTAAATGCCAACCGTAAGTCGTTAAGCCATAAAACGTAAAACCGGGTATCGTAAAAATACGAAACTTACAGGAATGATGAGACTCATCATTATACTCCATCTAAAAATATAAAATGAGTGATAAGTCTCATTGGGTGCAAAAACGCTGCTTAAAGCTGAAAACACGGGTCAAAATCGCGTAATTCGCAGTTTATCGGAAAAGAACGAAATTTCAGGGAAACGACCGTGAATTTATTTAGAGTAGACTAAAATTAGTTTAAAAGTGATATGAGATGTCAAAATGTGGTTTTCTTCATACGCGGGATAACTTAACAGTTATTTGTTAAGTTTAAAAGTTACGCGATTTATGCAAAAATGTAGAACGTACAAGATTAATTCCTTTACGGTCAAAGGAGGAGGGAAATATGTTTGACTTTTCCAAAAATGTAAAAGTGTCAAAAAAATATTAGAAACACAGTGCAGGAATCGTTAAGTCTGGATGTAAGTAGAATTGTTTAAAACGTAAGTTTAGTTTTTCAGCGCAGGGCTTATTTGGTAACATAAAAATAAATCTTAAAAATTCTCAAATTAATCATGAGTGATCTAAGAATTTATCTGATGTTAGGAAAATTATCAGAGTTGATTTTCGTTATGCGCGTGATGTTTAAACGATGGACCGTCCAAAATGAAACTTTATAACGATGTTTTTCTTAATAACCTTTGCAAAAATGATCTAACGATTGTTGAATTCTCAGGACATTACTAAAATAATGTATCTTATGAGAATGTGAAATAAAAATTCTACGGATGAATAGTGAAAAATGAATAGTAAATGTGAATAGTAAAATCTCGAAAATGAAAAGTAACCTGTAAATGCGGGTGGTTACAGTCTCCCCCCGTTGGAGAAATCACGTCCTCGTGATTTATTTGTTACTTGATGTTGATGCTCCTTAAAAAAGGTGAGGGTACTTTCGACGCATTTGGTCTTCTCGTTCCCATGTAAATTCTGGGCCACGTTGGGAGTTCCAGCGAACTTTGACAATTGGTATTCGACTCTGTTTTAGTTGTTTGACCTCTCGGTCCATGATCTCCACAGGTTGTTCAATGAAGTGTAGATCATTGCTGAGTTTGAGCTCGTCGAGTGGAATAACTAACGATTCATCGGATAAACACTTCTTTAGGTTGGATACATGAAAAGTGGGATGTACAATACTGAGTTCCGATGGGAGCTCAAGTTTGTACGCCAGTGGACCAACCCTAGCTAGGATTTTGAATGGTCCTATGTATCTTGGGTTTAGTTTTCCAGGTTTACCGAATCGTATGACACCTTTCCAAGGTGAGACTTTTAGCATAACTTTGTCTCCAACTTGGAATTCTAAGGGTTTGCGTCGTACATCGGCATAACTCTTTTGTCTATCTCTTGCTTTTTGTAACTGATTTTTGACTTGTATAATTTTCTCTGTTGTTTCACGAATGAGTTCTGGACCAGTGAGTTGAACATCTCCCACTTCGGCCCAGCAGACAGGCGATCGGCACTTTCGACCGTAAAGTGCTTCAAAGGGTGCTGCCTTGATACTCGCGTGATAACTGTTATTGTAGGAGAATTCGACCAATGTTAAATGGTTATCCCATCCTTTTCCAAAGTCGATTATACAAGCTCGAAGCATGTCTTCCAGCGTTTGAATGGTTCGTTCACTCTGACCATCGGTTTGAGGGTGATACGCTGTACTCATGTCTAGGTTTGTTCCGAAGGCGTCTTGGAGTGACTGCCAGAAGTTTGAGGTAAATCTACCATCTCGGTCAGATATGATAGAGATCGGTGTACCATGTTTTGAGACTATTTCCTTGACGTATAGTCGAGTCAACTGATCCATCTTGTAAGTCTCTTGGATTGGTATAAAGTGTGCGGACTTTGTGAGACGATCCACTATGACCCAGATGGAGTCATAACCGTTGGATGTCTTTGGGAGTTTAGTGATAAAATCCATTGTGATTCGTTCCCATTTCCATATCGGAATCTCGGGTTATTGTAAGAGACCGGAGGGTTTTTGGTGTTCAGCCTTCACTTTGGAACAAGTAAGGCATTTACTGACGTAGGTGGCAATGTCGACTTTAATGTTTGGCCACCAATAGAGTAGTTTTAGATCATGATACATCTTATCAGATCCTGGATGTACGGAATATTTGGATTTGTGACTCAAGCATGATTAAATCTCGTAGACCACCATAAAGTGGTAACCAACTTCGTCCTTGGAAGCATAAAGTTCCGTCAGAACGGGTTTCAAATTTCTTCTGTATCATGCCATCTAATTTCTCCTTCTCAATGTCTTGTTGTTTTACTGCTTAGGCTTGAGCATTGAGTATTTGAGCAGGGAAATTTGAATTGATTGTTAGGACTAAAGCTCTAACTCGTAGAGGTTTAACCCTTTCCTTCTGGCTCAGGGCATCTGCTACTACGTTGGCTTTTCCCGGATGATAGCGAATGTCGCAATCATAGTCACTCAGCAATTCTAGCCGTCGTCGTTGCCTCATGTTTAATTCCTTTTGATCGAGAATGTGTTGGAGACTTTTGTGGTCGGTAAACACATTACATCTAGTACCGTATAGATAGTGTCTCCTGATCGTAAGTGCAAAGACTACTGCTCCTAACTCCAAGTCATGAGTATTGTAGTTTTCTTCATGTTTCTTGAGTTGTCGTGAAGCATAAGCCATGACTTTTTCTCGTTGCATGAGTACGGCTCCTAATCCTTTGTGCGAAGCATCACAATAGACTACAAAATCTTCGATCCCATCTGGCAAAGCTAGAATAGGGGCACTACAAAGTTTTTGTTTTAGGATTTGGAAAGCTTCTTCTTCATCTTCGTTCCAGATGTACTTCTTGTTTTTCTGAGTTAGCGTAGTCAAAGGTTTGGATATGGAGGAAAACCCCTCAATAAACCTTCGATAATAACCGGCCAAACCTAGAAATTGACGAATTTCTGTAGGTTTCGTAGGTGTTGGCCAATCCTTGATAGCCTCAATTTTAGCGGGATCAACATGTAGACCCGTGCTATCGATAACATGCCCAAGGAATTGTACTGACTGAATCCAGAATTCACATTTAGAGAATTTTGCGTACAACTTCTCTTTCTTGAGCAAATCTAAAACCGTTCTCAGATGATCTTTATGTTCTTCTTCGCTTTTGGAGTATATGAGAATGTCATCGATGAATACTATCACAAACTTGTCCAAGTATGGCTTACACACCCGATTCATGAGATCCATGAATACGGCTGGTGCATTCGTCAAGCCAAACGGCATTACTTGGAACTCATGATGACCATAGCGAGTTCTAAAGGCTTTTTTTGGAATGTCTTCTTCTCGAACCTTAACTTGATGGTAACCCGATCGAAGGTCTAGTTTTGAATAATAGGTCGAACCTTGTAGTTGATCGAATAGATCGTCGATTCTTGGCAAAGGGTATCGGTTCTTTATGGTTAATTTGTTTAGCTCACGATAGTCGATACACATTCGTAACGATCCATCTTTCTTTTTCACGAACAAGACGGGAGCTCCCCAAGGTGAGGAACTAGGTCGGATAAACCCCTTGTCCGAGAGTTCTTGTAGTTGATTTGCAAGTTCTTGCATCTCGGATGGTGCTAGTCTGTAGGGTGCGCGGGCCACTGGCGCCGCTCCTGGCACTAACTCAATGTGAAACTCTACTTGACGGGATGGTGGAAGACCGGGTAAGTCTTCAGGGAAAACTTCAGGAAATTCACGAGCGATAGGAACGTCTTCAAGTCGTTTTTCTTTGGATTCCTTCTCGGTAACATGAGCTAGAAATGCATAACATCCTTTTTCAATGTACTTCATGGTTTTCATACATGAGATGATGTTTAAGCGAGTTCCACTTCGATCACCACGGATGACCAAAGTTTCATTGTTACAAGGAATGTGAACAACCTTTTCACCACATATGATGTTGGCTCGATGTTTTGACAACCAATCCATGCCAATAACAACATCAAAACTTCCAAGTTCGATTGGCATGAGATTGATGCTGAATGGATGATCTAAAAGGTTGAGGGTACAGTTTTGGAGTACAGTATTGGTGTTTACTAAGTTTCCATTGGCTAATTCAATACTATAGTGAGTATCCATAGTGGTTGGTGCAATATTAAGTAGAGGTGCAATTTTGGAAGATATAAAGCTCATATCAGCACCGGAATCAAATAAGACCTTAACAAGATGATTATTGAGTGAAAACGTACCAGTGACTACGTTTGGGTCTTGTTGAGGTTCACCGTTGCCCATCACATAGGCTCTACCACGAGCATCTCCGCCTTGTTGGCCACGGTTTTAAGGACAATTGGGTTTGACATGTCCTTTCTCCCCACACCCGAAACATGTAACTATCGGTTGAAGGTTAGCTCCAGTAGCCACAACTTTGCTTCTACAGTCTTTAGCAAGGTGTCCTGGTTTTTGACACTTGTGACACTTGGCTGGGCAAGGACCCATATGGTGATAGTTTCATTTATTGCACTTTGGGTAGGTTCCACCATAATTTCCTCCAGCTGGTGCTGCAACATAAGCCGTTGAGGCTTCTTGTCTTTTGTTTTGTTGCTGATGGTGTTGGGTGTTACAATTTTGGTTATTGAAAGTGTTTCTTTGGTTGTTATCCCATTGTCGTTTGTTGTTGTTGTTTCGTTTGTTATTGTTGTTGGTATGGTTGTTGTTATTACGGTAGTTGGTGTTGTTGGTGGTAGTGTTGAGATTCTGTCTTTGGGTAGCTCCTGTTCGAACCACTTGATCCATGAGACTTCGAGACATTCGCATAGCATCATCAAGTGACTTTGGATCAAACGAAGTCACATTTCCCTGGATGATAGGCATAAGTCCCCAGATATATCTCTCTAACAGCTTTTCAGTTGTTGGAACCATTGATGGACATAGTATCGCCAATTCTTGAAATCGGCGGTTGTAAGTTGCAATGTCAACACCCTTGAGAACATGGTTCCAAAACTCTACTTCTAATTTCTGTATTTCACTACAAGGGCAATACTCCTTGATCATTAAACCCTTTAGAGCAACCCAAGAGATTTGATAAGCACTCATGATGCCTCTTGGTTGAGCAACTGAATTCCACCATGATAATGCCTGATCCAGTAGTGTACAAGTGGCATATTGAACTTTGTCATTTTCAGCGCATTTGCTGATTGAGAACACAGACTCCATTCTTTCAAACCAGCGAGTTAAACCCACGGCTCCTTTTGAACCCTTGAAATTTGTGGGTTTGCAACTCATAAATTCTTTGTATGAGCAACCTCTAGTTGCACTAGCTGCGGCAAGCCGAGCAGCTTCAGCGGCAGCGGCAGTTTCACCGGCAGCGGCTGTAACACCCCAACCCGATAAGGGTAGAAGTATCACATTTATGGAGTCAAATCAGAACAATACATATAAACCATGCAAGCGGAAGTCTTATAAATAATAATCAAAAGAGTAATAAGTCAACATGACTTGATCAATACAACGTTCCAAAAGGTGTCCCAAAGGAAAATAAAACGATACAAAGTCTACGTCTCCAAATCGATAAACAATGGCAAATAAAGTCTATGATAACTAAAGCAAATCCTCAAAAGCATCCTACTCTCAATCCCCAAGATAAGCCCCAGCTCCTAGCTTAATAACCTGCCGCAGGAAAGAAATGGTACAAACTCTAAATCTGCTTATTATGCAGATACTTTAATACAACTCTAAGATAATCGAACTTTTCTCTAAACTCTAATTCGTAAACTCTAAAACTCTTTTTCTGAAATCGTACCTCTAATGCCAATCTAGGAGTCCTTTTATAGGCTCAAGGATATCCTAGTCGGTTTACAATTGATAACCTTGTACGACAAGTAATCTACAATACTTTCCATAAACGAATATAACAGTTTATTTGTTCTAGCAGTACTTTGACTTCCTCTTGCAGTACTTTGACTCTGTCATTTAGCAGTACTTTGACTATTTGACTTCTTCCAGTTCTTTTCAACTTACAGTACTTTCATATCTTCAGTACTTTGATATCTTCAGCACTTTCATATCCCAACAATCCTCCCCTAACTTGAATTCTACTTGCTTGACTTCAAGTTCCTTTGTGAATATCTCTTTAACAGCTTCATCTTTAAAACGGATTGTTTCTTAGTCTTTATATTGTATCTCTGAAATATCTGTGCTTTAGTCAAAGTATCCCTTTTAGAATTGTTTTCTTCACAGCAGCATCTAGCAATCTCCATCTTTTCAGCAACACAGCAACATATGACAATTTGTACAGTGATTCAGTTTAAGTTGCATACTATTCTCATCACTTTCAAGTGAATCATTGAAAATTTAATGGATTTAGAACTCTTTACCAAAGCCATTATCTTTGGAGTAGCCAAATGTTTTGGTGTGTAAGACCATGGTACATTGATAACCATATGATTTTTAGCAAATCACCAGCTATCAACAGATTTGTTTAGTCTTTACCAAAAGCTGTACCTGTAACACCCCAACCCGATAAGGGTAGAAGTATCACATTTATGGAGTCAAATCAGAACAATACATATAAACCATGCAAGCGGAAGTCTTATAAATAATAATCAAAAGAGTAATAAGTCAACATGACTTGATCAATACAACGTTCCAAAAGGTGTCCCAAAGGAAATAAAACGATACAAAGTCTACGCGGCTGAGCTTAAAAAGCTCAGTGAACAGATATAGCAATACAAAGCAATAATAGAATCAAAGGCTGGTTAAATAAGACAAGAATGATATGAAGCAATATAGAGTAGGTAATTGAAACAAAGGAAAGGAATGTCAGTTTTCCACCACGAGCCAACAAAACAAACCAAATCAAACCATATATCAATATCATGTAGTAACCATTGTATTCGGAGGGGTGACCTCGGAATACCAAACCAATATGAGGGGAGTCCTCTAGTAGCCAGTGGAGTGATCAGCTCCCAAAATGTGAGGGGGTGTATTGCACACACCAACCACATCACCAAACCATATGTCGATACAAAACAAATACAAATCTAGGATGCATCCATACGCCCCCCTGCAAAACAAATAGTGGCCAATATATCCAAAGCGCGCATAATCAATACAAATATGGGGACGGTGTGGAACATCACTCATCCACACTGGAGTCATGCCATTGGTGCATCAATGACACGGACATGGAACCCCCATGCCTAGTTAATGGCTCGGGGTATCAACTGACAGGTCAAAGTGTACAATATAGAGTTCAATCAATATCAATGTCCAATTTTAGCAGTTCACAATTCAAATCAATAGTTTAATATCAATGGTTCAATATCAAAGGTCCAAATAGCAAAGGTTCAGTAGCAAGGTTCAAATAGCAAAGGATCAATATCAAGGGTTCAAATAGCAAAGCAAAGGTTCAATATCAATATGGCAAGAGATCAAAGATGCAAAGAGATCATGAGAAACCTTATAAGAAAGGTCAGAATATCTGTACCTTATTCGAAGCAAGCAAACAAAGAAAGTAAATCAAGGAAGGAGATCAAGGAAGGAACTAAATGAAAGAAACAAACGAACGAAGCTTATTCCATGTCTATAAGACTGGAAAGAATATTCCAAAGAGTACTAGAGAAACGTAGAAACTAGAGAACGGTATAACTATAACTTGGAAACGAAACGATAAACTTGGGAACTATAACTAGGAAACGATAAACTTGGAAACGATAACTTGGAAACGATAAACTTGGAAACGATAACTTGGAAACGATAAACCTGGAAACTATAACTTAGTAACTATAACTTGATAACTAAACTTAACACTTGACGATTATAACCTGTAACTATAACTAACTTGAGATATAACATGTGAAACTGGACAGTCAACTATGGGGCTCGGTAATTGATCCGTACCCCCAAGGTACAGGCACAGTAACTACGTGGTTACCGTACTGAGGTCACACCTACTCACTACAAGGTG
>BPTQ01000007.1:189182884-189411405 GCA_019973895.1 Chrysanthemum seticuspe
ATGATGAAAAGAAATGTGGATAACTAGCTCGCATAGATTCCTCGGTCTCCCAGGTAGCTTCACGCGCTGGGTGATTCTTCCAAAGAATCTTAACAAACTGAATAACTTTGTTTCTCATGACTCGATCTTGCCGATCCAAAATAGCTTCGGGTTCCTCCGAAAGAGACATATCAGGCTGAATCTGATCAAATGGATATGAAGCGACATGCAAAGGATGATAGTTGTATCCCCTCAAAAGAGATACATGAAAAACGTTGTGCACATGCGATAACTGCGGCGGAAGAGCCAAACGATAAGAAACCTCTCCGATGCGCTCGAGAATCTCAAACGGCCCAATAAAACGAGGACTAAGCTTCCCTTTAATACCAAAACGTTTAACACCACGGAACGGCGAAACTTCCAGAAATACCCGATCACCAACCTGAAACTCCAAATCACGACGATGTTTATCTGCATAACTCTTTTGCCGCGTACGAGCCTCCTTCAACTTCTCCCTAGCAACTGCCACCTTCTCATTGGTGATCTCAATAATCTCAGGCCCCTCAATCAAACGCTCACCTACTTCGTCCCAACAAATAGGTGCTCTACATTTCCTTCCATACAAAAGCTCATAAGGTGCAGCCTTGATGCTAGCATGCCAACTATTGTTGTAGGCAAACTCCACCAAGCACAAATACTCATCCCAACTCCCGGTCCACTCCAAAGCACATGCTCGCAACATGTCTTCCAATGTCTGAATGGTCCTCTCCGACTGACCATCCGTCTGAGGATGAAACGCTGTACTAAACTTAAGGCGAGTGCCCCAAGCCTTATGCAAACTCTTCCAAAAACGAGACGTGAAACGAGGATCTCTATCTGACACAATCGATGTGGGAGTACCATGAAGACGAACGATTTCCTGCTGAAAGATCTCGGCCAACTTACTAACACTATCTCCAGTACGAATGGGTAAGAAATGAGCAGACTTGGTTAGCCGATCAACGACCACCCAAATCGCATCATGTCTTTTACGAGTGAGAGGCAAACCGGTGACAAAATCCATAGTAATCTCTTCCCACTTCCAAGTAGGAATCTCCAAAGGCTGAAGTAGACCACTAGCTCGCTGATGCTCTATCTTGACCTGCTGACAAGTCATACACCTAGAAACGTACAAGGCCACATCTTGTTTCATACCACTCTACCAGAAATGCTGCTTAAGATCTCGGTACATCTTAGTGGAACCCGGATGAATAGTGAATGGAGAACTGTGAGCCTCAGACAACACCGTCTCACGCAAATCAGGATCATTAGGAACACAAAGCCGATCACCAAACCATACCACACCAGAACTATCAACCCGAAACTCCGATTGTTTCCCTTCCTCAATGTTCTGCACAATAGACCAAAGCTCACCATCATCCTTCTGAGCTTCCTTGATCCGCAAAATAATGTTGGACTCTACCTTCATACTAGCCCAATAACCATCATAACCTCGGAAGCACAATTCCACATCCATAAGCTCAAGATCATGAAGAACCCTGGGTTCAATCTCCAAACTAGCAATCATACCCGACTTTCGGCTTAGTGCATCTGCAACCACATTAGCCTTACCAGGATGATACTGAATGTTCGTGTCATAATCCTTAAGAAGCTCTAGCCATCTCCGCTGTCTCATATTGAGCTCCTTTTGTGTGAATATATACTTTAAACTTTTGTGGTCAGTAAAGATATCACACGATTCACCGTACAAGTAATGCCTCCAAATCTTTAAGGCAAAAACAACTGCAGCCAACTCTAAATCATGCGTAGGGTAATTCTCCTCATACGATTTCAATTGCCTCGAAGCATAGGCAATCACCTTACCGTGCTGCATCAATACACAACCCAAACCTTTCTTCGACGCGTCACTATAAATCTGAAAACCTCCAGAACCTGATGGAAGTGTCAAAACAGGCGCAGTAACTAACCTCCGCTTCAACTCCTCAAAACTCTGTTCACGCTCCTCCGTCCATTCAAACTTTTCTCCTTTCCTCATCAATTGCGTCAAAGGTAACGCCAATTTAGAGAAACCTTCAACAAGACGACGGTAATAACCAGCAAGCCCCAGAAAACTCCTAATCTCCGTCACAGTAGTAGGTCTCGGCCATTTTGTGATAGCCTCTACTTTAGATGTGTCCATCTTGATACCATCAGCAGACACAATGTGACCAAGAAAAGCAACTTGGCTCAGCCAGAATTCACACTTAGAAAACTTCGCATACAACTTCTGCTGTCGAAGAATCTCCAATACGATACGAAGATGCTGCTCGTGCTCGGCCTCACTCTTAGAATACACAAGGATGTCATCGATGAAGACGATTACAAATTTATCAAGGTACTCGTGGAAAACACGATTCATAAGATCCATAAAGACGGCAGGCGCGTTAGTCAAACCAAATGGCATAACCAGAAACTCATAATGGCCATAGCGAGTACGAAACGCGGTCTTAGGAACATCTTGTTCCTTCACACGTAATTGATGGTAACCAGACCTCAAATCAATCTTAGAGAAGAATTTAGCGCCCTGCAATTGGTCAAACAAATCGTCGATGCGAGGAAGAGGGTAACGGTTACGGATAGTAATACGGTTCAGCTCACGGTAGTCGATACACAATCTCATACTCCCATCTTTCTTCTTAACAAACAATACCGGTGCACCCCAAGGTGAAACGCTGGGTCTAATAAAGCCGTTCTCCAAAAGTTCTTGCAACTGCTCTTTCAACTCCTTCAGTTCAATCGGCGCCATACGATAAGGAGCTTTGGATATAGGTTCAGCACCAGGAATCAAATCAATACCAAATTCAACTTCCCTAGCCGGAGGAATGCCAGGAAGTTCATCAGGGAAAACGTCAGCAAATTCGCGCACAACAGAAAGACTTTCAATAGTCGGAACTTCTGAAGAAGTATCTTTGATGGATGCCAGAAAACCAAGACAACCATGAGAAATGAGAGTGCGGGCTTTCATAGCCGAGATAATTTTAACCGACTTTAATGGTTGAGCACCATGGTATACAAAATCAGGTCGATGAACATTACCGAAGATAACATTACGAGCATGACAATCAATAGTAGCCTTATGCAAGGCCAACCAGTCCATACCCAATATAATATCAAAATCAGACATATCCAAAGGAAGAAGATTAGCCGAACGAATACCATCATCGAAACGTAGAGGACAATCCACATACTCGCGATTAATGAGCACGTGACTTTTCATAGGGGTTGATATAGATAGAGGATTTATTAGTGGTGTTGGAGGTAATTTGAGTTTCTTAGCAAAGTTTACCGATACAATAGAATGTGTCGCGCCAGTATCAAACAAAACAAAAGCAGTAGAATCACCAAAATAAATGGTACCAGTAATAGTACCTGACGCCTTGTCTGCCTGATCTCGAGTAACCGAATACACACGTCCAGTGGTGGGAGGTGGTTTGATGTAGTTCGAAGGAGTAACCGATGCCTGCTTGGGACAATCCCTCACCCTATGATCTGTCTCCCCACAATGATAACAACCTCCAGAAATCCTACGGCAAACACCTGGATGCGGCTTACCACACGTAACACACTTGGGAGGAGGAGGTAGCACCTCAGAAGTCCTCCTCTGTGAAGAAGCTGCCGCTGAACGATCCTGATAAGTGCTACGAGATGACTGATCCCGCTGCTGTCTCTGAAAACTGCCACTCTGACCCCTACGATCATCACCAGACCTATCAAATCTCCTCTGAGTACCCTGCTGCCTCGAATCATAACCACGGTCATAACGACCTCTAACACTCTGAACCTGGTCCTGGCGACCCCTCTGATCTGAACTGTAATCCTGACGACCCCGAGTATTAATACGGTCTCCATCTCTGTTACGCTTATTGTATCCCTGCTCCTCGTGTAACAACTCAATGTTGCGGGCATCATCCGCAACTGACGCTACCTCCGTATACTGATGATTTATCATCCTATCAAGCACCCACTTCTTAAGCCCCCACTTAAACTTCCTAGCCTGTCGACGCGCATCCCCAGCAACTACAGCACCCACAAAACCCACCATCCTCATGAATCGCTGCATGTACTCATGCGAATTCTCTTTCTCTAGCTGATGAATGGTCTCATACTCTCTCTCGTACCTCTGCTGTTCCGATTCGGGGAAGTACTGCTTATAGAAGATCTCTCTGAAAGTAGCCCAAGCGCAAGTGTCGACGAAGTTCTCTTCCCTGGTCAAGATATAGGCTTTCCACCAGTTCAAGGCATCACCCTCAAACTTAAAAGTGGCAAGCCGGGTTTTTACTTCATCCCCACAACCCAGTACATTAAAGAGTTTCTCCATATGTGTAATCCAATCTTCCGCCTCATTAGTGGAAGCTGCTGAACGAAAAGGAAGAGGCTTAAGCTTGTTAAAGCGCTCTATCCAAACATGAATAGGTGTGGGTTGGTTAGCACCTCCACCATTGTCCCCACCAGAAGAACTAGCACCGTTCCTAACATTCTCAGTAATAGCAGCCACTATTCCGGGCATAGCGGTGGCTAAAGCGCGAGCGATCATAGCTTCGAAGTTGGGATTTCCATCCCCGTTGTCGTCACCATTTCTACGAGTTTGGACCATCTGAAGAGTTCATAAAACGATTAGCAAAAATTAGGAAAAAGGATGAAGAGCATGAACGAAAATGACGATAATGAACCTAGAATTCTACCCAAACCTCACTAAATCAAAACTTAAGCTCTACGGTTAACGCTTAGGGTCCATATGTCACAGGTCCTGACTACAAGTCGTAAACCTGGGCTCTGATACCATAATTGTAACACCCCAACCCGATAAGGGTAGAAGTATCACATTTATGGAGTCAAATCAGAACAATACATATAAACCATGCAAGCGGAAGTCTTATAAATAATAATCAAAAGAGTAATAAGTCAACATGACTTGATCAATACAACGTTCCAAAAGGTGTCCCAAAGGAAAATAAAACGATACAAAGTCTACGTCTCCAAATCGATAAACAATGGCAAATAAAGTCTATGATAACTAAAGCAAATCCTCAAAAGCATCCTACTCTCAATCCCCAAGATAAGCCCCAGCTCCTAGCTTAATAACCTGCCGCAGGAAAAGAAATGCGGCTGAGCTTAAAAAGCTCAGTGAACAGATATAGCAATACAAAGCAATAATAGAATCAAAGGCTGGTTAAATAAGACAAGAATGATATGAAGCAATATAGAGTAGGTAATTGAAACAAAGGAAAGGAATGTCAGTTTTCCACCACGAGCCAACAAAACAAACCAAATCAAACCATATATCAATATCATGTAGTAACCATTGTATTCGGAGGGGTGACCTCGGAATACCAAACCAATATGAGGGGAGTCCTCTAGTAGCCAGTGGAGTGATCAGCTCCCAAAATGTGAGGGGGTGTATTGCACACACCAACCACATCACCAAACCATATGTCGATACAAAACAAATACAAATCTAGGATGCATCCATACGCCCCCCTGCAAAACAAATAGTGGCCAATATATCCAAAGCGCGCATAATCAATACAAATATGGGGACGGTGTGGAACATCACTCATCCACACTGGAGTCATGCCATTGGTGCATCAATGACACGGACATGGAACCCCCATGCCTAGTTAATGGCTCGGGGTATCAACTGACAGGTCAAAGTGTACAATATAGAGTTCAATCAATATCAATGTCCAATTTTAGCAGTTCACAATTCAAATCAATAGTTTAATATCAATGGTTCAATATCAAAGGTCCAAATAGCAAAGGTTCAATAGCAAGGTTCAAATAGCAAAGGATCAATATCAAGGGTTCAAATAGCAAAGCAAAGGTTCAATATCAATATGGCAAGAGATCAAAGATGCAAAGAGATCATGAGAAACCTTATAAGAAAGGTCAGAATATCTGTACCTTATTCGAAGCAAGCAAACAAAGAAAGTAAATCAAGGAAGGAGATCAATCACGCCGCCCGGAACCTATATAAATTAGATAATGCTCCATAAGAATCCGAAACACTTGTTTTACGACGGCTTTCTATTTTTAGCAAGTTTCCTGTTTTAGTAATCTTTCCATTTTAAGTAACTTTCTATTTTAGGAAACTTTCTATTTTAGGCAGGTTTCTATTTTTAGTAACTTTCCAGAATTAGCAGATTTCCATAATTAATAACTTTCTAAAAATAGCAGGTTTCCATAAATAGCAGGTTTCCATATTTAGCAGGTTTAGTTACTTATCTCAAGTTATAATAGAAAATGAGTATTATAATGCTTTAAAGATCATTTATGACAAGTTATAAAAGTTTAGGGTTTAAAATGTCAATATAGCAAAGTATAGGGTTAAAAGTGTAAATATAGTAAGTTTACCCATTTTACTCATTTAATCCATTTAGTTAGTATTTTAACATATTAATCCATCAAGTTTTACCATTTTACCAAACAATCCCTTAACTATATAAAATCATGAATTATAAGCCCTAGTTTCAAGAAGGCCACGAATTGAATTCAAGACACAAGGAGGAAAATAGATTAAGAAGACGATATGTTACCCTTGAAGCGCGTACGAAACAAAACAACAAGAATTAAACCACAAGAACCAACCAAGTCTCCCTTGGCCAAAACCAAACCCACGTACACCTTGCAATACCCACGTACAAGCCTCCAAACGAACCAAACACCAATGCTACGTCCACCAAACGATTAACTACGATCAAGAGCCTCCTAGGATCACCTTTGCTTGCTCAAAATTCGGATTGTATGGTGAAAATTAAATGGAGCCGCCACTATGAAGAAGAGAAAGAGAGGCTAGGGTTTTCTAGGTGTTATTTTGAAATGAGATGAATGTGATAAATTGTGATTAATAAAAATTGATATGGGGAGGATTTTTAGGGGGGATAGGCCGGCCACTTAGGGGATTAAAAGACCAATCCATAACTTTCCTTCTTATCATGATTATCATGTATCTAGTCTTGTTCCAAGTTCAAGTTAATAGTGTACAAGTTATAAGGTTTAAAGTTACTTATACTTTTAATTATTCAAGTCTTTTAATATATAACATAAGTTTATTTTTCTCATAATGTGAAAGTATTAATAATCATATAACTTGTTAATTAGTGTCAACGTATTTTCCGAGTTGGTGAAATTTTAAGTTGGAGGGCAAAATTGTCATTTCACGCGATTATAGATTTTAGGGTTTTACAGCGGCGGCTTCAGCGGCTGCGGCGGCTGCGGCGGCTTCAGCGGCTGCGGTTGTTGCAGCAGCGGCTTCAGCGGCAGCGACAACGTCAGCGGCTATGGCTGCTCGTTCCGCATTAATTGCTGCATTCACTCGGGTAGTAATCATTCGCTCAATGGCAGCTGGAGTCATTGGTTGAGGTTCTTTAGCTTTCTTTGGCGGCATGATTCTATCAAAAAGAGATATCAAGAGTTATAAAAAGATCACGATTTTTGATGAAAGGTTAGAAATAATAAAGTTTGGAGTTTTAAACCATAACACATGATAGCATAAAACCAGAGTTTTTATTCACATAACGTTGATTGATTTACAAAATCAAAACCTATTACAAGCTTCTTCAAAATTTACTAACTGAAACTTTCAGTTTAGTAATTACAACGCTTTACTACTGTTAGCTATTACATGAGTTACACAGAGTTTTCTAACTGAGTCTAATTAGTTTAGAAGTACAAAAGATAACTAGTATATCACACTAGTCTAAGATTGGTTGGACGAATCGATGTTTCCATATACGGCTAGAACATCGATGCTATCACTTAAATGGTTTTCTTCGACCTCTTTTTCATGTATTTTCTGTTGCATGGCATTCATAGAAGATTGCATATCATACAACTCCTTTCGAAGACAATATCGGTCGAAGTTAGCAACGTCTAGTCGGATCTCTGCCGAGCTTAAGCGATTTCGCAGTTCTTGAATCTGTGCCCCGTCTTGGCATTGGATTCTTTCCACTCTTGATAACCTATCTTTGATGTCTTCCCATCCAGTTAGTGGATGGAAGATTGTATCTGCAACATAATCCAAGTCCCTCTTCACATAACTCATATCTAGTATGAATAAGTCAAGGCGTTGGCGTGCATGGATGGCCTCGGTTTTGGCCGCAATGACAAATGATTCTTGTTGATTCATCTGCCATGCCATACTTTGGACTTTATGTTGAGTTAGGTCCAGGTGTTGTTTTAAACGGTAAAGTTCGTATTGGGCAGAGTTTATGAAAGCAGGTATCATTGTGGATGACCCGCCGACTTCATGAGTGGATGTTGGTCCTTGAGTAGGGTTAGCAGGATTAGGTTCAGAAGATGTTTCTGAGGCAGGAGGTGGTGATAATGGTGCTACACCATATTCATAGTTTTCCTCTTGATCATCCTCGGATTCAACCCAATCTTGCACATTATATTCGGGAGAATCTGGTATAATCAGATCCTCTTCTTCTTCGTCGTCCATATCTTCATATGGTTCATCTTCGTAATCAACAGCATCAAGGTAGTCGTCATTAATATCAGGAAAATCTAGTTCCGGAATGATTGGAATGTTTGGAATTTGTTCGGGTGATGCCGGAACGTACTCGGGAGATGCAGGCACAGACATAGTGACTACAAAAGGATATGATGTTAAAATAGTTATAATATTTAGGGGAAAGCTTTAAATAATTCAAGTGTATATATCAATATACTAATATGTTCATGTTATTATAACATGTCTTGAAAGCCCATAATCGTCTGGAGGATGGAAGGCACGTAGAACGGAAGGCTATAAAATGTTTTTGTTTGTAAAAGCAGTTATAGTTTAAGTCTTAATTTAGACTCGTTTCTCTATAACTATGGCTCTGGTACCAAACTGTAACACCCCCAATTCTGATATGCAGCGGAATTCAAACTGGGTATTACTTGATGGAACAACAGTCATAATAATAGAAAACGATCTCTAAAGGAGTCGTTTTAAAAAGTCTTTATCATTCAAATATATCAGAGTTTACAAAATAGGTCCTAGTTGGTTCCATTGATTACAAAAGACATCAATATAAAGTTTTTGATGCTTTATAAATGATAAATTATTTATGTATAGCCTTCTTGATCTTGCCCTTCCGTGCCAGCTTCCGACATTATGGACCTGAAATACATGCTTAAAACTGTCAACACAAAGGTTGAGTGAAATTCATAGAGTTTGTTAAATGGTTGAACACATTTTGTTGGTAGCGTGAGTTAATTAGACTCACACCAATGGTTTGAAAACAAAACAGTTATTATTAGACTAAGCATCATGCAATCAAGGCGTTAACGTGTTCCAAATTTAATTGGAGAAATTGTTGGTACGTGCCCTAATAGGTAAAATTGCCATTTTTACCTAATGTTACTCAAATATAGTGCGTTTGTTTGCCTTTAACGGGGCCAACACAAACGGGATTCGTCAATCCCAATAGATCTATTCACAATATTCGCGCCCACTCTCACATAGTGATTAATGATTCATGATTTAGGGACTTATGTTTGGCAAATGCGGTAACTTAGTGCTAATAAAACAATCAAATAAGCATACAGTTTGAAAGCAATGTGTTCGGTTTAAAATAAAGCATGTATCTCCCCCAAGGGTTTGTAAAACAATTAAGTAATAAAAAGTGGGGCTATGAACTCACCGAGAGTTGATGATGTTAAGTACTAACGAATGTGATGGATAAGTCGGAAGACTTCTACGTGCAACCTAAAAATGAAATGTTGCGACTTAAGTTTGGAATAATGTTTAAGAAAACATAAACCATCCTATATATATATATATATATATATTCCTATGTTGATCATGATGTAGTCAATTATCATATGATGTTTATAGAAAGATCTTTAATATGTGAAAACGTATTTAGTTTATAGATATCGTACTACCGTTCGGGCCATCATAATTCAGAGGTCAAAGGAGGAGGGAAATATGTTTGACTTTTCCAAAAATGTAAAAGTGTCAAAAACATATTAGAAACACAGTGCAGGAATCGTTAAGTCTGGATGTAAGTAGAATTGTTTAAAACGTATGTTTAGTTTTTCAGCGCAGGGCTTATTTGGTAACATAAAAATAAATCTTAAAAATTCTCAAATTAATCATGAGTGATCTAAGAATTTATCTGATGTTAGGAAAATTATCAGAGTTGATTTTCGTTATGCGCGTGATGTTTAAACGATGGACCGTCCAAAATGAAACTTTATAACGATGTTTTTCTTAATAACCTTTGCGAAAATGATCTAACGATTGTTGAATTCTCAGGACATTACTAAAATAATTTATCTTACGAGAATGTGAAATAAAAATTTTACGGATGAATAGTGAAAAATGAATAGTAAATGTGAATAGTAAAATCTAGAAAATGAAAAGTAACCTGTAAATGCGGGTGGTTACAAGATTTGCCATGAAGATGCAGTTCGCATTAATTTCCTCGAGGTCTTCCAAATCATCCACAATAGCGAAAAAATCATTTTCCTCAGCACTCAACTGCATCCCTGTGTGCTAACAGTATAGCTTTCCGAAGAAACTCAGCATTCTTTTTGTGTGGCTTAGTGGGACAGTTTCGTTCCATGTGACCCACTCCTTGACAGTTATAACACTTAACCTGATTACCCACTGCTCTATTCCCAACATTCTGACCCATCTGATTATCCTGATTCGGAACCGCCTGATTACCCATGCAAAATCCAGTAGCATATCCCTGTGGGTTAAAAATAACTCCAACCATTTGTCTTTGATTACCCATGTTCACACCCGGCTGTGCAATTTTCCTGTTGCGAGTGTTTGATGAAATCCGTTGGTTGTTGTTAGTTGGTGTGGAATAGCGACCTCTGAATGCTTTACCCAATAAAGAGAATACTTGAGACAAAGCTTCTTCTGGTTCCATTTCAAGATCAATGATTCCTTGTTCCTGGTAATGTTGTTGTTCTGGTGGATAGGTTTGTTGTTGAGGGATGTATTGCTGCAAGTTGTTGTTAGTGGAAGATGATGAAGCTTGTTGTTGTGTATTCACTGGAGTTTGAGTCTTTGCAATGAGTGCCAATGGATCATGATTCTTTGCTAATCTTTCTTGCCTGACTTCATTCACTTCAGCTTGGTTTTGTTTCAGAAAATCGTTTAGTTGATCGAAGTTCACCTGATGTAAGTCTTTTGTTTGGTTGACAATAGTGACATATCGTCCCCATTCTTCTGGAAGATTGTTCAGGAACTTGATGTTTTGAACGATAGTTCTGGGTGCTAACTTGTTTCTGATAAGCTCATTCATCAAAGTACAAAACCTTCCATAGTAGGATTCAATGGATTCTCCTGGAGTTGAAGTGAACTTTTCCCATTCAGTTAGCAGCTTATTCTCCATGTCTTGTTGACCAGTTTCTGTTCCATGACAAAGCCGTCTAACACGTTCCCACATATCGAAAGCAGTTTTACAACTTTCTACAGCAGCAAAGATGTCTCTTGGTAAACCCAGTTGGAAAATATGAATTGCCATGTCATCTATATCGACTTGTTTCTGATCCTCTTCAGTGTATTCTGATTCGTTTTGAAGACGAGAGGATAGTGGGATGGGAGGTGTTGCATCAGCATTTCCAGGGACTTGGACTTGTCGAGGCTTGAAGGGTACATCCTGAATGGATTTGATCAACAATTTTCCATTAGGTTTTGTCTTGATGAAACGAAGCATTCGACTTGTCCATTGAAGATAACCACCTTTTTCCAACATAGGAGGACGGTTTTCGGCACCGGCTGCATGAATATCTTGTTGAGTTGCCATTGATGAAGGTATGATCTGATAAAGTTGATGTAGGATCGATTCAACGATAAAGGAGTTGTGTTTAATAAGATATTGTCGTTTGAAGTTTTTCTGAAAGTCGTACTCGTGAACTTGGTTCTTACGCCTAAAAATTTTTCTCCCAAAAATTGAAATTCACTATAAAAATCAATTCTAAGGTCATATGAAAAATTTGAGTTATGACAATTTTGTAGCCAAATTTGACCCGAAAAATTTGAATTTAGGCCCAAAAATTTGAATTTTTGAACAAAATTTTCACAGTTAAACCAAAATTTGAATCTCGCGTAAAAATTGAACGTTTAGTCTCCTCTAAAAATTAAATTTTACTCAAATTTTCCCGCCAAAAATCAATCCTAAGGTTGTATGAAAAATTTGAGTTATGACAATTTTTTTTTTTTTTTTTTTTTTTTTTTTTTTTTTTTAAAAAAAACTTAGGCGTAGACCGAAGAAGTTACGAGTAGGATGGCTTAGGCGAAGGATTCCTTAGGCGTAGGAAATGCTTATGCGTAAGTTTAAAGTTAGGCGTAGAAAAACTTATGCGTAAGATTTAGTTATGCGTAAGACAAGCTTAGGCGTAAGAAAATACTTAAGCGTAAAGTGTTCTACGCGTAAGTCTAAGCTTATGCGTAAGATTAGGGTTTTGCCCAAAAATCCTTTACACTATCACAGTGTAAAAGATATCCAAAAGTATAAGTGTTCCACAAACTTATCCAAGTGAGGGAAGCACTGAGTAATCGTTATAGCTCGAAGAATCTGCACCAAAAGCTTATGCATAGAAAGTCATGCGTAGACAGAAGACGTTGACTTTTCTTACGCGTAGAACTAAGGTTTTGACCTACGCGTAAAAAATTTCGAGTGATTCAAACGATTTCTCTTGCACAGATAGCCTTAAAAACACTCGAATAACACAAAAATGTTGACCTTTTTCACCCAAAGTGCTTAGAAAGCTTATGCGTAGAAATGACCAATGAACCAAATACGAGCTTAAAAATGAAGAAAAACACGTAAAGCTTCGAACTTTTTGCAAAAAACTGAAACTTTAGCACCAAATAAACCTTAAACCACGAGAATCCTGAATTTTTAAGTGCAAAAATTAAAGCTTTAAGCGTGAAAACTTTGATAACAAAGCTACGCGTAACACTACAAAAAAACTTCAACCAAAACACTCCTAAACCATTGTTAGGCGATTGATACCAATTGTAGGACCTTACTTTTATCAACCTTATCACAAACCCAACACACCTTATCACAAGATGTACACGTTAAACCACAAACACATATGCGTATAAGAAGATGAAATAAAGAAAGGAAAGATGGTGACTTGATGTTTATACAAACCGTGTATGTGGAGAGAAAAGATAAACACAATAAAGATGATGTTTATTGCAAAGGAAGAACACACACACACACACACACTCAAGCACACCCCTCAAATGACCATTTGAGGGGTATTTATAGTTGGAATACATGATGCCCTAAAAGGCTTTCCATGGGCTCGTTTGGGCTTGGGTTGGATTACATCATACATAAGGCTAACTTAACTTAACTTATAACCAATTAGCTTAGCCCAAGTCCACGAGCCCGTTGACTATTCTATCATGATATCTAACACGCGTTAAAAAGTTCCTAAATATGAATGACCATCACTTCTAATAAAACTATTAAGGCTAACAGTCTTCAACTTCACCAGTTGTGCAGCTTGAGCTTCAGTAGCTTTCTTCAATCTGACCAATTCCCTTGTCAAAACATAATTATCCAGAACCAATCCCTCAGGAGGTATATCGCCTGCATCACCTCCAGATGATGGTGGGTTGATTTCTGGTTCTGACTCCGCATGTGCAGTATCTTGTTGAGATGATGTAGGTGAAGCTGTAGTACCTTCTTGTGCAGCAGTGCCTTATGAAGAAGTAGTATGTTGAGAAGCAGTACCTTCTCTTTCTTCACTTGCAGCAGCCTCATCTCTAACTGTTTGACTAATCTCCATCATAGAAGTAGTCAAAGGAGTGTTCCTTCCAGAGAACTTATCACTCTTCCTAGCCACAAAGGTGAATATCTTTGCAGGTTGTACCACAACAGGTAATAAGCTCGAAGGCTTTTGTACATCATGAAGTCGTTTGTTCAAGAAAACTTGAATAAATCTTGGATACATTAACCAGGGTGATCCATTAGAAATGTAAGATAGCATATCATCTAGAATGAGTCTTGAAAACTTGAAGAGACGATTTGTAATCAATCGCACTAAAGCAGATGTTATATTAGATCTAAATTGCTCCCATGAAGTACTCTTAGAACTGATACAATGAAGTAATACATGTACCAAGTACTTCCAATGTGGACTAAACAAGGGTTTCTGGAATGTTATTTCAGTTAAGGACCCTTCATACCCAATATCTCTTAAAGTATCCCAAAGAAGCTGTTTGTCAAAACGTATAGCGCCTTCTTCATCATCCAATAATAAATCTTCACGAATTGAAGCTTCACTAACTTTCACCATCTTTCCAGGAACCTTAGCCTATATATATGACTCATCATCTTCCATGTGTGTTCTAGCAGTTGCCCAAAATTGTTGAATCCATGGCTCAATGACTTCCGGTTCAACCAAAAGTGCATAATTGATTGAAGATCCAGCGAGGAAATCAATTATGTCATGGAATGCGACATTATCTTCAGTGTTAGGAATTAGAAAATTCTGTCATTAAAGTGTTGGTCACCTCAAGTATATATAATCATTAGAAAGCTCGTAGTCGTAGTTATTTAATGTTAAGTAGCATTTAGTTAAGTAACATCGTGGAGGATGAACGGGTCTTTACCCACTGTATGCCTGATCCACAGCCCGTAGGTGGCGATTTGTGTAAGACTATAAATACTCTCTACCTCCCAAAGTAGAGAGTTGGAGCTCATAATAATATTTTCACTTTCTCTCACTAAGTTCCCAAACCTCTAACTCTTTCTCTCTCTAAAACCTTAAGTTGTACGCCTAGTTTGATCATGGTATGATGTGTTTGTGAAATACAATATGTTACAATTGGTATCAAGAGCCATGGTTTGATCATCTCTCTTACTTATCTTTGGATTTCTAGTGGTTTTATAAGGTTTTTAGGTTTGAAAAAGTTTAGTGGTTTTTGCATCATTTGGATCATTTCTTGTGTTAAAGTTTGAATTTTGTGTGTACTTTTGTGTTTAGAATCATTGTAAGTGCTTGGGTTTTGATTTGGAAAGCTTGAATCACTATGGTTGAGCTTGTTTTGGATTGAAAAGTGTGGTTTTGAAGTTTTTCATCTTAGCGACTTGAGTCTCGGTGTGCTTTTCTTCGTAGCGACTTGCTTCAGTAATTTCCAGCAAGTTGTAGTTTAAGCCGTAGCGACTTGATCTTAGCGACTTGTCTATTGAGACAAGCCGAAAAACAGTACAAGTTAGTGGAGGTTCCACTTCGGCTAGCGACTTGGTTGGGTTAGCGACTTGTTTCTATTATTTCTAGCGACTTGTCTTTATAGTTATTAGCGAGTTGTTCTCAGCGACTTGATCTCAGCGAGTTGTTCTTTAGCGACTTGTCAGCTTAGCGATTTGTTGACGTAGCGACTTGTGTTTGGCAACTTGATTCACAGCGACTTGAGTCCTTAGCGAGTTGTTATTTAGCGACTTATGTTTAGCGACTTGCACACAACGAGTTGTTCTTTAGCGACTTGTCTACCTAGCGATTTGGTGCTTTAGCTACTTGCACTTAGCGACTTGGTGACTTAGCGACTTGTCTCAAGGGTTATAGCGACTTGGTAGATTGTTTCTAAAACGGGTTTCTCTTGATTTAGTAAAATCCCGTGAAAGAATCTATTTCCCGGTTTAATCATAGAGTTATAAAATCCCATGAAATTTGTAAACATGTCTACCAACGTGCCTACAATCATCTCTACTGTAGCTGAGGACGTTCAAGCAGCTGGTTCAGACACTCGTCCACCCATGCTTGACAGAACTGACTACGACTCATGGGCTCAAAGAATCAGACTGTACTGTCTGGGAAAGGAAAATGGAGTCAACATTCTCAAGTCAATTGATGAAGGACCGTATCAGGTTAAGACAACCAGAGACATACTTGATATTGCTGCTGATGGCTCGGTGATATTAGGACTGGATAGACCTAAAATGTATGATGAACTGACTGATAAGGAGAAGAAGAGATACGATGCTGATATCAGGGCTTCAAACATTATACTTCAGGGTCTTCCAAAAGACATTTACAAGCTGATCAATCACAACACTAAAGCCAAGGCGGTTTGGGATAATGTCAAGATGCTTCTCTCGGGTTCTGAATTAACTAAGGAAGACAGAGAATCACAGCTGTATGATGAATTTGAGCACTTTAAGATGAAGCCAGAAGAAAGTGTCTATGAGTATTACATGAAATTCCACAAGCTTGTGAATGATATGAGGAATATCAAAATGACCATGCCAAATATTTAGCTGAATTCAAAGTTTGTGAACAACATGAATCCCGAATGGCATAAATTTGTCACATCTGTGAAGCTAACCAAAGGATTGAAGAATACCAACTATGAGCAACTGTATGCATTCCTTCTTCAGAATGAGATACATGCTATGTTTGAACGAATGATTCTTGAACAGTTCAAAACTAAATAGGGAGAAACAAGTTCTTCAAATGATTCAACAACCTTTTACACAAATATTGGAATTACCACCAAAGCTTCACAAGTCATACCCACGGGTAATGGTAATTACAAACTCATCCCTGATCTAGCATATAAGCCTCCAGACTCGAACACATTCATGGAAAACTTCATCAATCAACTGTCTCTCATGGTTAGTCAAAATATGAATTCCACCCCACACACCAACAATAACCTCAGAACTGCATCCAATCTACACAATCAAGCTACTGTCAGAGATGGAAAAGTTATGGTGCAACCGGTTCAAGGAAGGCAATATGACAGGGAAGAGGTGGAGTAGGTGGAGGTTATGTTGCAAATCAGAATCGGGGAAGGAATGGAAATCAAGGTCAAGCAAAGCCAATTAAGTGCTACAACTTTGGTGGTGATGGACATATTGCAAGGAACTGCACATCTCCAAAGCGTCCTCAAAATGCAAAGTACTTCAGAGACAAGTTGTTACTTGTGCAAGCTCAGGATAATGGTGATATTTTGGATGAAGAGGAGTTGTTGTTTCTTGCTGAGGGAAATGGCAAGACATATGATGCAGATGTGGATGAGCAGCCAATTCAGGAGATAGGTCATAATCATCAGAATGCCTTTCAAGTCGCTGACTGTGATGCATACGACTCTGACGTCGATGATGAACCTACTGCAAAGACAATTTTCATGGCTAGCATTTCTCCAATGGTCTCTCCAAAGGTCTCATCATCACAGCAAGCTGGTCCATCCAAAGAATCAATCATCTCAGAGGTATTAAAACTATATGATGATGTTGATCAGCAAAAGATATATGATAGAGTGCTAATATGGGTAATAATAATATTGTCCCATATGATCAATATGTGATCTAAAGTAAGAGTGTGATTGAACCAAGTGATGTATCCTCTGCAGTCAATGATGACTATGTTTTTGATGAATACACTACATGTGCCCCTGATGATTCTGTTACCTCTGAACTGAATGCCTATAAAGAACAAGTTGCTATTTATGAACAACGTGCTAAGTTTGAGTTAACCACACGTGAGCAGGAAATGGATGACCAAATGCGTACAATTATTAGAAAGAGTAATTTTAGAGAAGAAGTGTTAAAACAAGAGTTAAACTCCTTACAAGAAAAGCTTTCTAAAACTGTTAAGCAAAAGCAAGAGCTTCAAGAAAATGTTAAAGTGCTTAAATAAGAATTTAACGCTAAGGAATCAAAACTTTTGAATGACTTTTCTAATCTAAAAACTTTGAAAAACAAGCTTGAAAATAAGTTGTACGTACAAGGGAACACCATTCAGACTGCTCACATGGTCACTAAGCTTAGAGTTTTAAGTGATAAGCATAGTATTCCCATTATTAAGGAACCCAACCCTGAGTATGGTAAGAAAGCAAAAGAAGCTCAGAAGGTAATCTATGATGGCTATGAAATCCTTAAACCTAGGCAGAAACCTAGTTGCGCTGAGTGTACTGAGGAAGATAAGCAGTTAGAAGACGTTACTAGGAAGAAATTGGATGAAAAACTTAAGAGCCCCTCATGCATAGAAAACAACATCAGTTTTAAAACACCTAACTATGCTAAGGATAATTAGATTGCGTTTAACAAGTTTAGACCTCAAACACAGCTGACCCCTGAACAAGTGTTCTGGAAAAAGGATATGGACATGAAAAAAACTGATGAATTTGTTGCACAGAATCCCCCATGTAGGAGAATGGTTCATGCACTATATATCCCCCTAATACACCAATGCATTTAGTTCCTAGATCTATTCCCACTAAGAACAAAACCTTAATCAGTCAGTATGCTATCTATCAGTTATTTGTTGATTTTGAGAAAACATGTAAGAAAAGGATCACACCTACTGGGATAACTGAAGGGGAAAGGGGTTTTAGCAAACTAAAGAATGCTATTTAACTGAGGTCATGCCTTTCTTTAAACAATTAAAAGGTCAATTTGAGAGTCTTAAAAAGGGGATGGATTCAGATATTAAAGAAATGGAAAAGGAATTTGATGCAATGATAGTTGAGGTCGATGACTATGAGCGAAAATTAAAATATAATGAGATTGAGAGGAAAAACTTGCATACCTTAATTGAGAATCTGATTTCTGAATGTATCACTCAACATGTGTTTTACACTGCCATGAACTGTTCAATTAATGCATCTCAATTTCATGAATTATCTATTGCTCTCAAAGTCTCCCATGATCGTGTCATTGAGCTTGAGAAAACCAACTCTAAATTGCATGAGAAAGTTGAACAGGATGATCATGATAACATGCTGAAACAGTTTTCTAAATTGGAAGTTGAGCATCTTGCTTTTCAATTAAAATATCAACATCTAAAAGAAAATGTTAAAACCTCAAATGTCAAGACATCCTTGGATGCTCCTGAATTTGATGCAGTTTTTGAGATTAGCAAACGTGATGAACAAATTCGAGCTCATTGTAACACGATCCGAAAAATGAGAACCCAAATTGCACAATTAAAGGGTGAAAAGAACAAAGTGACTAGCTCCCAAATGGCTCCTCCTTTAGATTCTCAGTATTCTTAAACTTTTCATCTTCAAAACTTTGTGAATGTTTTACAAAAGGAAAATGAGAGTTTTCTAGAAGAAATAAAAAAGTTAAACTACACTTTAAAGAGTTATATGATTCAATGAAAGTCATTCGTGACAAGAACAACGAAAAAATAACGTCTTTACAAAAGGAAATTGAGAATCTGAAGAGTCAGGAAAAAGGAAAAATGCCACTTTTCTTCAATGAGAATGTTGCATCGAAGTCATCTATAGACTGCAAATATAGATGTTAGAATGTTTAATAGCAACATGTCCCAAATCCTTAGGGGCGAAAGGTAAAGATGTGATGCCTTGCTCGATGCCTTGTGATAAGTATGCAACTCATTCCATGCCCAGTACTAAGCAAGTAAACTCTAGAGTTCCTTCAAATAGTTCAGATCCCTACACTTCTAGTTCAGGAATGCAAAAAGTAGCAAACAGGAGTAAGAAGTGACACCAAAGCAAGCGGGACAAAGCCTCAAATCAACACAAAGAATGATAGGACCTTGCATGCTAGGAATGTTCAATGGAAGAGAGTAGAAGATCACCTTAGGTAGAATTTGAATAAAACAAATCGTGTTGATTCTAGTGTTAGCTCTAAGCGTACTGTAATTAATGCGAATTCTGCTACTTTTGGCAAAACATGTAATGATGATTGCGTGGTTTCTGTTACTAATCTTGAATGTGGTGTGAATGATTTGATTAATGCTGTTAAATGCCCTGTTAAGATAGTTAATGCAAAAAATCATGCTAAAAAGGCTAGAAAGCAATGGCGGAAGAAGGTTAAAAAACATTGGAAACCCACAGGAAGGAAATTTAGTAACATAGGTTATCAATGGATACCTACTAGCCGCAAATTCAATCTTAATGAGATGTGGACTAAATTATCTAGATCAATGCCCATTAGGAAATGGATGCCTACTGGTAGAACTATTCCCTTAAGAAGTGAACATACTTTGAATAGGTCTAATACGGATACTAGCACTGCATTTATCCCTGATGATTCCATTGCTTCTACCTCTGATGTGGGTGTTCCAATCAATGTTACTAACCAAATGGAACCCATTCTTGCATGGGGATCCCAATTATCCAGTTATCCATTCTTGTCTGTATTCAACTGCAGATCGTTCAAATCGTTCTGTGGTACCTGGACTCAGGCTGTTCCAAGCATATGACTGGAGATCGGTCACGGCTCATGAACTTTGTGAGTAAATTCATCAGGACTGTTAGATTTGGGAATGATCATTTCGGTGCAATTATGGGTTATGGAGACTATGTTGTCAGTGATAGTGTTATCTCCAGGGTATATTACGTTGAAGGTCTTGGTCATAACTTATTCTCTGTCGGTCAATTTTGTGATTCTGATCTAGAAGTGGCCTTTAGAAAACATACCTATTTCGTTAGAGAACTTGATGGTAGAGAACTTTTAAGAGGAACACGTGGTTCAAACCTATACACCATCTCTATCGAAGATATGATGAAGTCTTCTCCAATCTGCTTATTGTCAAAGGCTTCGAGAACAAAGTCATGGTTATGGCATCGTCGTCTAAATCACCTGAACTTTGGCACCATAAATGACCTTTCCAGAAAGGACTTAGTTGTAGGCTTACCTGGACTAAAGTATGAAAAGGATCATCTCTATTCAGCACACCAATTGGGAAAAAGCAAGAAGTATGCCCACAAACCCAAACCTACAAACTTAGTTATGGAAGTTCTTCATACCATTCACATGGATTTATGTGGACCCATGAGAGTGCAGAACATTTATGGGAAGAAATATGTGTTAGTTGTGGTTGATGATTATTCTCGATTTACATGGGTTAAGTTCTTGAGAACAAAGGATGAAACTCCAGATATCATCATCAAACTTATCAAACAGCTGCAGGTTCGACTTAACAAAATTGTCAGAATAATCCGAACAGAAAATGGAACTGAGTTTGTTAATAAACAACTTAGTGAGTTTTATGAAAGTGTTGGAATCAGTCATCAAAGAAGTGTTCCACGAACTCCTCAACAGAACGGTGTAGTTGAAAGACGAAATCGAACTCTTGTGGAAGCCGCTAGAACAATGCTGATTTACTCAAAGGTTCCCATGTTTCTCTGGGCTGAAGCCATTGCCACTGCATGCTATACACAAAATCGATTCCTTATACACACTTCTCATGGAAAAACTCCATATGAACTTGTTCACAATCGAAAACCTAATCTTTCATTCCTTCGTGTGTTTGGTGCATTGTGTTATCCAACTAATGAGGGCCAAGATTTAGGCAAACTTAAAGCTAAAGCAGACATTGCAGTATTTGTAGGATATGTACCAAGCAGAAAAGGATACCGAATCTACAACAAAAGAACCCGAAATATCATGGAAACAATTCACGTTACGTTCGATGAGTTGACCAGTCCAATGGCTCCAGGACAACCCAGTTCTGGACCCGCATCATCAAGTAGTCCCATCATTTCTACTCTTGTATACGATTCTTCGCCAGCAACTCCTTATGTACCTCCTTCAGAAGATGACTTGAAGAAACTATTTGATACAATGTTTGATGAACACTATGAGCCAATTGCTAATGATCTTTCAAATCCATCAACAGAGGCTGCTCCTATCCCGGTCAATGAAGTTAACCCTTCAGTTTCTATGTCGTTAAGCCAAGAAGCGCCTGCTGCTGCTCACTCTGTCTCATCAACAAATAATCAATCATCGAGTGTACATCATGGAATTATTTTTGGCACCCCTGATGGAGAGAATCCCTTTGCTACTCCTGAAGATGCCCCATTTGAAAACACATTTGCTCCTGAATCACCATCTGAACCATCTTCATCTGGAGAAATCGACTCTGCTACTTCAGTTCCTCAACAACAACTACACGGACACCTTAGAAAATGGACACATGATCACCCATTGGACAACATCATTAGAAATCCCTCTCGTCCAGTATCCACTCGCAAACAACTTGCAACTGATGCCTTATGGTGCTTCTTCAACTCCGTACTATCCAAGGTCGAACCAAAAGATGTTAAAACTGCCATGAATGAAGATAGCTGGTTCAATGCCATGCAAGAAGAAATTCATGAGTTCGATCGACTAGATGTATGGGAATCAGTACCTGCTCCTGACTGTGCTATGATCATTGCTCTAAAGTGTATCTTCAAAGTAAAACTTGATGAGCATGGTGATGTTTTAAAGAACAAGGCTCGATTGGTTGCAAAAGGATACCGTCAAGAGGAGGGTATTAACTTTGAAGAATCATTTTCTCCAGTTGCTCGTATCAAGGCAATCAGAATCTTCTTGGCTAATGCTGCAAGTAAGAACATGGTAGTCTATCAGATGGATGTAAAGATGGCTTTTCTTAACGGAGATCTTAAAGAAGTCGTATACGTCTACCAACCTGAAGGTTTTGTGAATCCAGAGCATCCTACTCATGTATATTGCTTGAAGAAGGCTCTTTATGGTTTGAAGCAAGCTTCAAGGGCTTGGTATGATATGCTATCAAAGTTTCTTCTATCTACTGGATTCAGCAAAGGAGCAGTTGATCTGACATTGTTCACCAGAAAGTCAGGCAAACATTTAATCCATGTTTAAATCTATGTTGATGATATTATTTTTGCCTCGACTAACCCCAATGAATGTGACCGTTTTTCAAATGAAATGGGTTCCAAATTTCAAATGTCAATGATGGGACAAATGTCATTTTTCTTGGGATTACAAATTTCACAAAGTCCCGGAGGCATTTTTATAAATCCATCTAAATATGCAAATGAGATTTTAAAGAAAAATTTGGATTTGATTCTTGTGACCCTGTTGACACTCCCATGATAAAGCGTACTAAACTGGATGAGGACCACTCAGGGATCATGATAGACCAAACGAAATATCGTAGTATGATTGGATCCCTGATGTACCTCACAGCCAGTAGACCAGACATTCTGTTCGCTGTTTGCATGTGTACTAGATATCAGGCTAAGCCTACCAAAAAGCACTTTAAAGTGGTTAAACGGGTCTTTCGGTATCTCCAAGGAACCATCAATATGGGACTTTGGTACCCGAAGGACACCGGTATGTCACTAACAGCCTATGCAGATGCTGATCATGCAGGATGTTAAGATACACGTCGAAGTACGTCTGGAGGTGCTCAGTTTTTGGACGATAAGCTTGTGAGCTGGTCTTCAAAGAAGCAAATGAGTACTTCTATATCCTCTACAGAGGCTGAATACATAGCCATGTCATCTTGTTGTGCTCAAATCCTATGGATGAGATCCCAATTATCTGACTATGGCTTTGAATTCAACAAAATCCCTCTGTACTGTGATGATAAAAGTGCTATTGCTCTCTCATGCAACAACGTTCAACACTCAAGAGCAAAGCACATCTACATTCGACATCATTTTATCAGGGAGCAGGTGGAGAACGGTGTGGTGGAACTATATTTTGTGAGGACTGACTACCAATTAGCAGACATCTTCACCAAAGCTCTTCCTAGAGAACGTTTTAAGTTTATCCTTCAAACGACTTGGTCTAAAGAGTCTACAACCGGATACACTCAAACATCTTCAAGAGGAAGACGAGGAGTAAAGGTCTTTCTTCATCCATATCTTGTATATAGTTATTCAAAAAGCAAAATACAAAATTACAAAACCAACAAAAAGCAAATAGAAAAATATAAAATTTTCAAAATCCGTAAAAATTAGAAAATCTTGAAAAATTCCAAAAAATATTGTTTTTCTGTCATGTTTTCCTTATTCGATATCATCTACGAACTTTGTGTTGACATTCAAAGAATGTCACGGGTTTTTAGATGTTCTTCGAATGTTCATAAATTGTTTAAAAAAGAAAAAAAAAAGTTTTGGGAGAAAGTAAAACAATGGTTTATTGTCATTTCAGGCTGTAACCCGTTTTAAAAAGAAAGAACAGAGCCATGCTTAATCTTATTTTTTTCAAATCTCATGCTCTGATTCTTAAAACAAATATTTGTAACCAAAAAGACAAATGTTTTCTTTCCAAATATTGTTTCGTCTAATGATTCTTCTGAAAAATATTTGTCATCTAATGGAAACAAAATTGTTTTGAAAATACCTCGTACACTATTATTCTTGTAAATCATTTGTGCTTATCATCTGTCAAAATCTCTAGCTCTCAATCAACAACTTGTGTCATTGATTGAGGGGGAGAATGATTTCAATCGAATTAAAAAGAGTATTTTTAAATAATTGGCATGAAAATGAGCAAGGTTTACTTTTGGAAAATCAAAATGAACAATGTTTTATACAATTGATTCAAAACCTTTGCAAATGTTATGTTCTCAAAAGATACTCATGCATGTCTGAGTAATGGAGTTTCAAGTCTGAAGATTCAATCCTTATCGGTTAAATGTTTTCATAAGCAAGTCACAATTCTTCTCAAAAGCTTTCAAAAACAATTTAAATCTATAAAGATCACAAATTTCAAATGATTTGAAAATTGTGATCGGGGGAGAATTTGTGATTTAAAGTGGATTTAAACTGCTAACTCGATAATTGGTTTTATAATTGTTTAGCAATCTCTCCTCCATTCATGCGCCAAACGATTTCAAATTTTCCATGCACATGTTAAGGGGGAGCATCTATTTCAAACCAAAAAGGGATTGAAACGTGATTAATTTATTCCAAAGTGAAGGCTTTCCCTAATATGTGCAAAACTCTTTCAAAACTCGATGCACATATTGAGGGGGAGTAATTTTTATTGAAAACCACATTCTTTCCCAAAAATATCTTTAACTGTATATGAATCACTGATTTTTGATCGGGAAAGTAATGTCGATATTTTTAGAAAATATTTACCAAAAGAAGTGTATTCTTCCTCTTGCCTCCATGTGCCAAAATGGTTTTAAAACATATGTTGCACATGTTGAGGGGGAGCCGTTTTTCTAAAATATCAAAAACAATTTAGGTACAAAGTACCTGGATTGATTTTCAAATGGTTTTCAATTGGTTCCAATGGCTGATGAACAATACCAAAAAGACCGACCAAATTTACTTTATGCATGGTGATATAAGGATAATAAAGTTAGTTATTTGTTCCCATGATCTGCCAGAACCGGAGGGATCTACCCAGGGACAATCCACTAGATAGTGTAGAAGTCCTTAGGTATGATGAAAAAGGAGAAAAGTGAGATATGGGAAGAGTGCGGACTGAGACAGAGCTAGTACTGGAATAAACCCAACAAGGTTCTAGTAATGAAGTCTCGGTAAGCACTGAAGGGGTTGAAGAATGAAAAAGAATTGAATGAGGAAAGGGTGAAAACAAATAGCCCTCCAATATCTCAACCTTAGGGCAGAAACCGGGTTCAATACATATGCTACTGGTTGTTACTAAGGTAACACTGGTATTGAAGACAAGACGTCATGGACCTAGTGACGCTTTGCACTACATCTTCCCAAACTACTCAAGTTCCTCTTAAAAGGACTTGTTTCATTCTCAGGGGGAACCGACATTATCTATCGACTTTCTCTTAGAGATGGTTGATATTGAAGAAGGAGACCCTCTCCCTAGTCTCCGGCATAGGAACCAAATGTGCACAATTGAGTCCAGAGCCTCGAGATCATCAATAAATCTCATTAAGGACACAATCAATGAAGACTCTCTGTTTCACACAATGTGGAAAGAGAGAATATAAACTTAGAGTCCTACGCATTATCCTTGTGGTATTGCCAGAATATCTGAGTGATATGCAAACATATTCACAATGAAGATGGAATGCCTTCTAGAGCCAACATCAAACAAGCTCTTGGTAGGTGGCATGTGAGATCTATCCAATAGATCAACCATGTGACAATTGGATAGAAACGATGGGGTGATTCAATCTTGAATCAACCTTGGTCCAGGAAAAGGATTGACGGATACCTTTGAAAAACCGGTTGTTGTGCTTAAAAATCTTTTCTCTAGCACATCGACTGTGTATTAATATTTCAAAAATAAAAGGTGTTTATGATTGATAATTGATTTTTCTTTAAAACCTTCGTTGTATTGCAAAAACTCTTTATTTTGAGCAATACGCGATTGTTTTTCAAATCATTTTCATCAATCAGTAAATCTCTATTCATTGGTTCACTCACTCCGTGTTGTCTTCTTTGAGACGTTCCGGTTTGAGAACAGCTAGAACTACTGCGAAACCCTATCAAGAAGATTCTTCGGAATTATACCTGATCACAGGCAGTACTTGTACTGATCAACGGGGAACCGTGGGCCATGTACCTCAATTCAACGAAAGTGATCAAAGACACTTTCGTGCGCTTTATTGCTAACTGTTGTATGCAGGTATACCCGACGTTTACAGCTGATCAGAATGGAGAGGTCAATCCATAACCGCATGCTAACACAACACATTCATTTCAAAAGAAATCATGATTAGTGCATCAATGAATCTGATATTTTCACTCCATGCTTCTGCTACTTTGCTGCAAATATCATGAATCAACTAAAGCTTCCGCTACTCTGATGAAAAGAATTCATGATCCAGAATGTAAGCATGTCGGTCCACTGTCACAACATCACACAAATTCAACACCACAATGGAAGAGTCAGAGATTTATGCAAGCTGATGATCTCAAAGCTGGCTAAAAACTCATCATCACGTTGATCATTTAAAGACCTCCACTTGAATTATTCAAACATGGATAACATGAAGAATCAAAGTCTACGAGCTACTGAGCAAAGAAATTAAACAAGAATTCAAGAACAATCTCAATGTAATATCTGTTTGTATTCTGTGTAAATTGAGGTGACCTCCCTTAGGGGGAGATTGTTAGGAATTAGAAAATTCTGTAATTAGGATGTCGGTCACCTCAAGTATATGTAATCATTAGAAAGCTCGTAGTCGTAGTTATTTAATGTTAAGTAGTATTTAGTTAAGTAACATCGTGGAGGACGGACGGGTCTTTACCCACTGTATGCCTGATCCACAGCCCGTAGGTGGCGATTTGTGTAAGACTATAAATACTCTCTACCTCCCAAGGTAGAGAGTTGGAGCTCATAATAATATTTTCACTTTCTCTCACTAAGTTCCCAAACCTCTAACTCTTTCTCTCTCTAAAACCTTAAGTTGTACGCCTAGTTTGATCATGGTATGATGTGTTTGTGAAATCCAATATGTTACATTCAGTCTTATCTAAATTTGCCACCATGCTGTGTTTAGTAACTGTGTTTCGATTCGCCATTGATTAATGTTTACAAAAGAAAGTGGTTCGATGAATAATAAATGTGAAAGAGAGAGAAATATGGAAAAGATTGATAAGTATAAAGATGAGAGGGAAAATCGGAGGGTAGTTATTTATAGGTAAGATTTGAAAAATCACAGCCCATAAAAACAAAGTTACCGTTTTTTGAATTTTAACCCATCTTTTGACCGTTGGAACAATACGTTGATAAGACAATCAGTGCTTTCCACGTAAGCAGTGCTTTCCAAAGCAGTACTTTCAGAGCAGTACTTTCATGTAACCAAAAAGTAGTAATTTTCCATTCTTTTCTTCACAATGGCAAAAACTTCAAAAATCATTGTATTAACCTCCCCTTAAGCAATGCATAGGACTGTCTAACTAACTAATCAGTCCTCCCCGTAATTGTAGCTTAATAATTAATCATACCAATACTCACCACCAAGTGATTGAATCTTGAAACATCAAATCCTTTTGTGAGTAGATCAGCTACATTGTCATCTGTGTGAACCTTGACAACATTAATGAGCCTATGCTCATAACAATCTCTGATAAAGTGATGCCTAATCTGAATGTGCTTGGTTTTTGAGTGATAAACTGGATTCTTCACAATGAAAATTGTACTCTCATTATCAATGTTGATAGGCGTATTCTTGAAGTTAAACCCATAATCCAAAAGTTTATTCTACATCCACAAGACTTGTCCACAACAGCTTGCAGCAGCAACATATTATGCTTCAGTGGATGATGTTGCTGCAATGGTTTGTTTCTTACATTGCCATGAAACTAATCTTCTCCCAAGATACTGGCATCCTCCAGTGGTTGATCTTCTATCATAATTATCACCTGCATAATCACTATCTGAAAAACCTTCCAAGTGAAAAGGTGAATCCTTTGGATACCGAAACCCTAACTTAGGTTGTTCTTTCAAATAACTAAAAATTCTCTTCACTGCATTCATATGGGAGACCTTAGTTAAGACTTGATATCTTGCACATAAACAGACAGCAAGCATGATATCAGGCCTAGATGCAGTTAAATACATAAGACAGCCAATCATAGATCTGTATAGCTTGACTTCTACAGGTTGACCATCTTCATCCTTGCCCAATGAGTTGATAGACTTTATAGGTGTAGTGACTGGCTTCATAGCATCAAAGTTAAACTTCTTAAGAATGTCAGAGACATACTTATCTTGACTTATGAAAAATCCCTCCTTTGACTGTTTAACTTGAAGACACAAAAAGAAAGTTAATTCGCCCATAGAACTCATTTGAAATTCATGTTGCATCAGCTGCTCAAACTCCTTCACCATTGACTATTTTGTAGCTCCAAAGATGATATCGTTTACATAAACTTGAACCAGCACGATATCCTGCTTATCTCTCTTGATAAACAAAGTCTTATCAATAGCTCCTCTCCTGTAACCATGTTATAATAAGAAAGTGGAAAGTCTTTCATACCAAGCTCTAGGTGCTTGATGAAGACCATAAAGAGCCTTAACAACTTTGTAGACTTTGTTTGGATGTGCAGGATCCTCAAAACCAGGAGGTTGTTTGACATAGACCTCCTCTATAATCTTGCCATAAAGAAAGGCACTCTTGACATCCATTTGATAAACCAGAAACCCCATTGTTGGAATCACTCCTAAACAGTATTTCAAGTATTTATATTTCATATGTAATAGGTAGCTTTATTATGGCCTTTATGTTTGTTTAAGGTCTAGCTTATGTAGAAGGCCCATAAGCTTAGGCCCAAGCCCAATAAGGAATAGGGAAGGAGAGGGTGTGTTGCCCTAGCTCCTTGCCTATATAAACAATGTAATAACCCTCACTTGAGGGTTGGTTGTTCAAGTTATTCTTTCACTCATGCCTCACGCCTAAACCGTATTATTAATATCGTGTATGTGTGTTTGTATCTTGTTCATCCGCCTTCATCTCTTTTCTTATAACTTGTGTTTGTAAAACTAGTGACCTAACAGTGGTATCAATCGCCAAATACTTGGGTGTACTCGTTTGTTTTTGAAGTTTTTGGTTTTTGGGTCTTACGCGTAAAGATAACGCATTCTTTTGCTCTATTAAAAACTTGTTTTTTTACACTTTTAATCCAAGATTCTTGTACTTTCAACGTTTTAAGGTGTTCAAATACTTGTTTTTGGCAAAAAGTTTCAAACTTTATGCGTGGATAATTGTTTTTGAACTAGTTTTTATTCGTGGGTGTATTTCTACGCATAACTGTTTTAAGAGCTTTGGATCATCAAGTTTCACACTTTTGTGTCTTTTGGTGTTATTGAAGCTATTTCATCACACAAAAACTGGTTTAGAAACATCTTTGGGCAAAATCAAATTTACGAGCAATCCTACGCGTATCAAAACCCTAGAATTACGCGTAAGATTTTCCTTGGTTTGATCTTCATTTTCCTGGTTTATTCCGTGTTTTCTTACTTGGATAAGTCTGAAAATACGTCGACTTTGGATATCTTTTGCACTGTGATAGTGTAAAAGATCATTTGGGCAAAAAACCCTAAACTTACGCATAAGCATAAGCTTACGCGTAGAAATCCTACGCATAAGATTCACTTTACGCGTAAACTAAGGTCTACGCATAAGGTAATCCTACGCCTACGTTTCTACGCTTAACTTTTGTCTACGCATAACTTTAGTGTTTTTCCTACTTACGCGTAAGCTAAAACATACGCATAACTCCTCATTGTTACGCGTAACTTTTGGTGTTTTTACGCATAAGTGCTACTTGGTTCTTGTCTTTTCTACGCCTAAGGACACTTCATCAACAAAGGTTCATTCGACTACAAAGATCCATTTTTACCACACAAGTTTATCATCATGTCTCAACCACCATACTCTAACTATTTCCCTCACACTTATAATCATCAACAACAACAACAATTAACTCCACAACATCAACAATGGAATCAACAACAAGCTATTTATCAACAACAATTTAATCAGCAACATACTCCACAACTTGGTGCAATTCCACAACCACAAATGGTTCAACCACCACCAATCCTTCAAGTTCAAACCTACACAAATGATTTCAATCAACATCCATCAAGGAACACTATGAAGGAACCCACTTGGCTTGCAAAGATGTGTGAAGCTTTAAGCAGCCAACAATCAATTCATGAAGCTGGATCACTTGATAGACCTCCAATGCTAACTCCAGGAAACTACGATCAATGGGTGATAAGGTTCTTTAGGTTTTGTGATCTGAAGAAGCCACATGGAAAGTTCTTAAAGAAGGTTATCTTGGAAGGTCCATTTGAGATGCCTACTGTCATTGTACCCGGAGATCCAACTGCTGTTCCACCAAGAGATGAACAAACCAACATTGCTACGGTTGCAGATCTTAATGCTACAGAACTTCTACACTATGAAGCTGATGAACTTGCAATGGAATACATCCTCTTAGGATTACCAAACCCAATTCTTCGTAGTGTTGATGCTCAAAAGACTGCACAAAAGATGTGGGATCATATTCGTCTTCTTATGGAAGGATCTGTACTCAATCAGGAGGATTTAGAATCCAAAATTTACTTGGCTTATGAACACTTCATGATTGAACCTGGAGAGACACTAGAGTCCTATCATCATCGATTTTCAGATATCATAAATGATTTGGATAAACACAACATCATCATGCCAAGAATTGCAGTGAATACTAAGTTCCTGAGTAGTCTTGGTCCAGAATGGGAGAAGTATGTCATCTTTCTCCGTCAAGCGAAGAATATGCATCATTCTACTTATGGATTGTTGTACGATTACTTGAAGCCTCATGAAAAGGAAGTTGATCGGGAAAGGATTCTCCGTGCTCAAATTGCTAAACAGTCCCAACCGGATAATCAACAACTTGCCTTGTATGCTCAACAGAATTATCCCTCTCAACCAGCAACTCAACCAACTGCTTCAAACACACCTTCACAGCAACAACCTCAACAAACTCAATTGGTTCCATATAGCAACAATGCTCAAGCTTATGTCAGTGAAGCGACTGAGGAAATCGATCCATTCGAAGCATTGCAACAAGGATTTGTGATGATTGCTAATGCTTTTGGCCGTTACACCAACAAATCCAACAATCGTATTCGTTCCTCATCTAACACACGGACTCAAGCTGTTGTGAACAATGGATGTGTTGAAGTTCAGAATCGTGATTATGGTCGTCAGATGGGCGGTGGTCAAGGGTTTAATGCTGTGGGTAGGAATAACAACAGAGCTCAAGTGGTGGAACAGGGAAATGCTCAGAATCAGTTAAATGGTCTTAGATGCTACAACTGCAATGAAAAGGGACACATGGCTAATGCATGCCCAAAGCCAAGGACTAGGGGCAGTGCTTATTTCAAAGAGGCTTTACTTTTGGCTCTTAAGGATGAAGCTGGTGGATCTCTCACAGACAAAGAACAGAGCTTTATGGCAGATGCAGACTCGGATGATGATATGGAGGACTTGCAAGCCAATGCAGCTGTTATGTTGATGGCTAATATGCAAGAGTTACACATGAGTGAAACAGGCCCAGTGTATGACACTGATGGCTTGTCTCAGGTACCCGAACAAACCATTATCATATCTGAACTAATATCTCCATCAATATCTGAATCCGGCACGGCTCAGAATGTTCAAAATGAGTCATCTACATCTCATTCTGACGATTTTCAAATAAACCCCGTAGTTACATTTGACGATCCAGATGACCTTATGGTTTCCCTTGATAATCAAATTGACTCCGTGGTTATACTTGAGGATCTAAACAATGATCATGTTGTGACTCACGATGAACACGATGAACCTTTGCCTCATCCAGATCTTGTTCTGTTACTTAAAGACCAACAATCCCAAATTGCTGAATGTGTTGCATTAAATCAGTCCTTAAAAAGTAAAAATGCACTGTTAACCAAGGATTTTGAATGCTTACAAATGCAACTCAAGTTTTTCAAAACTCAAGAAAACCGTGAAAAAGGTTTTGAAGCCGCTTTTGCAAAATCTCATCAAAACGAAAAATATTTAGAGAGACAGATGCGTGATCTAGCCGCCTCGAAGAATGCTTTGTTGTCTGAATTAGAACAACTGAAACACGAACATAAAAAGCAACTTAACGCTCTCACCTTGGAAAATCAAAAAGCTAAGGCTGAGTTGTTAAATTTTCAAAAACAGTTCTCCGCATACAAAAAGCATTCAACGAATCGGGGTAGATGACCTTCTTGACGAAATTCTCGGCTTGCAAAACAAACTTAAAGAGTTTAAAACTGTTGTTTACAAACATGGTGAATCCGTAACAGCTATTGAAAAGTTTACCTTAAAACCCAATCAAAAAGGATATGGAAAAAATCTAGCTGATTACAAACCAAAGCTTTCACTAAAAACATTCAAACCAACTCCTGAAGTTTCCAGTGCAGAATACAAAATTGATAATACTGTCATGAGTGTTGTTGAATATCACCGTCAAGAGGAATTAGATGCAGAAGACGAGAGTCGATCAAAATTAAAAAATGTTGTTTACAACAAACCTTTTAATTATAAAAATGCGGTCACTTTCGTCACACCAACGAATTCTTCAAACACACCAAGGGTTATCATCAAAACACCTGAGTCTTCTAATGTAAATCCCAAAATAGACTTTGCACAAACTTATGGTCCTTTACCTTCCATTAGTGAAGTAAACTCACAACCTGAAAATCGAAAAATTCTTCGATATTTTGACATTTTCATGGCTGACCTCAAAATTTTACAACATGAGATAGAATATCGATCTGAAATCAAAGTTGAACATTTTCAATCGCCTCTGGCGCGAGAACAAAGAGACTATTTTCAGAAAAATCTTTTACCTAATGTTAAAAACTTGAAAAGTTGTGCAATTGCCTGGAAAAAGGATTTTCATATGGAACTTGGGGTAATGAAAAACGTTTTCGAGAAAACAGAAACATCTATTTCTAATACTAAACGTAAAAAGAAACTCTTGAGAAAAGATGTTGATCGACTCTTGGAAGATGTTATCTGTGCTGATATCCATAATGTTGTGTTATTCTATTCTTTTCCATATGCATCTGATCATATCTCTGCTGATATTGTTGAAACTGTTGTTACTGTTGAGAACACCGATAATGTGCTTCAGACCGAGTCTTTAAAAGCTGAAAATAAACGATTACTCACTGAAATTTACAATGCAAAACGTCGTCTTCATTGTTGTGAAAAAGATATTCACAACCATTAACTTAGTTTTCAAAAGAAAATCGCTCAGTTGAGTGCAAAATCTTCTGATCCTAAAATTGAGCAACTGGATGATCAAAACGTGTCTTTGAAAAGTCAAATCTCAAAATATGAACAAGAACTTTTAAAAGTTAAACAGGAATATGGTGTCATATTTGATTTACTCAAAAAGACTCGACTTGAAGCATCAAACGAACTTGATCACTATCTTGCTCACACTAGAGAAGTCATGAATTTTGCTGGTAATATTCGTTCTGAAAATCAAGATCTGATTCACATCATCTCTAAGTTACGGGAAATGTTAGGAAAGTATGAACAACTTCCGCCCACTGTGATTAAGAGATTAGCACCAGTCACACTTAGTAATCGTGAACCTAGAATTCCCACTGCCAAATCACAAGTTGCTAATGTCTTTCCCTCTACTGAAACAGGAATAGTTGCATCTTTTCCAAACGTCCGCACTTCACAGCCTAGGAGCACTCAATCGAAGAATAGGAAGTTGCGACCTAAGAAAAGATCAATAAGGAATGCTAAAGTAGAAGAACACCCTAGGACTCTGAATAAAACTCATGTTGCTTCCACTATAGATGTTGCGTCTGGTAAATGTAATACAAATAGTGATGTAACGAATGCTAAACCGTTAAGTACTTTTGATATTCAGTCTGATGCACCTTGTGTTATTTGTCGAAAGAGTATGAATTCTGATTGTCATGACAAATGTGTTGCTAAAGCTATAATCTCTCGATTACGAAATCCTAAGAATCGGAATACCTCTAGGCCCACTAATCATTCTAAGTCTGTGCTTGGTAGACCGCCTTCTTTAGATTCTAAGGCAACCATTGCTATCACAGTAGCTCCCGCTTCACCTCCTAAGAATATGGTACCACCCAGTGTTTTCACTAAGACTAAAGCAAAGAGTAGTTATAGATGGCAGAAATGGATATATAACACACTAGGATTTAAATGGATGCCTAAAATTATCAATGTGTGTATGTCTAACATACTTGCTTCGGAACCCTCTAACATTTCGGGTTCCACATCTACTTCTATTCCATCTGTGTCGTCTGTGTGTAATGCAGGTGATACAGATCATTCTCTGGATTGTTGATAGCGGATGTTCCCGACACATGACAGGCAACCTTAAACTGTTATCCAACTTTATTGCAAAGTTCATTGGCACTGTCAGATTCGGGAACGATCACTTCGCAGCTATCATGGGCTGCGGAGATTATGTCAATGGGAACATCGAAATCAGCAGGGTTTACTATGTGGAAGGCCTCGGTCACAATCTGTTTTCAGTAGGTCAATTTTGTGATGGAGATTTGGAGGTTGCTTTCAGGGAGAAAACTTGTTTCATTCGTGATCTACAAGGAAATGACCTTATGTCTGGCTCGCGTAATTCTAGTCTCTACACTATATCTATGCAAGACATGGTTGCTTCCTCTCCCATTTGCTTACTTTCAAAGGCAACATCTACAAAATCCTGGCTATGGCACCGTCGTCTCTCACATCTAAACTTTCAAACCATCACCAACCTTGCTCGACACAAACTAGTTGAAGGACTCCCACGATTCCGGTATTCAAAAGATCACCTTTGCTCAGCCTGTGAACAAGGGAAAAGCACTCGTGCTCATTTTCCTTCAAAGGTGGAACACAACTCTCAGCATGTACTACATCTTCTTCACATGGATTTGTGTGGCCCGATGCGCGTGCAAACGATCAATGGCAAACGCTACATCTTAGTAATTGTTGATGACTACTCACGATGGACTTGGGTCTACTTTCTTCGTAGCAAAGACCAAGCTCCACAAATGATCATCACCTTTCTCACAAAGATATAGGTTCAGCTCCCCAACACCGTCAGGATAATTCGGACAGACAAAGGAACTGAATTTGTTAACCAAACCCTTCGTGAATTTTATGAGAAAGTGGGAATTCAGCATCAAACATCTATTGCACGTACACCTGAACAAAATGGAGTTGTTGAAAGACGAAACCGAACGTTAGTGGAAGCTGCAAGAACAATGTTAATCAATGCTAAACTTCCAGATTACTTATGGGCAGAAGCTGTATCTACTGCATGCTATACTTAAAACCGTTCTATGATCACAAAACGCCACAACAAAACACCTTTCGAGCTTGTCCACAACTACAAACCGAACCTCAAACACTTTCATGTCTTTGGATCCCTTTGCTATCCAAATAATGATCGTGATGATTTTGGAAAGCTCAAAGCTAAAGCTGATATTGGAGTCTTTATTGGATACTGTTACAATTCTAAAGGTTTCCGAATCTGGAATCGTCGAACTAAGGAGGTAATGGAAACGATTCATGCTCATTTCGATGAACTCACGGATATGGCTTCTGAGTATAACAGCTTAGAACCCGGTCACAACCGTTTAAACTTCCCTCAACCCCCATCATCAGCTGAACAAAGCCCCCAGCTCACTCGTCAACAAATGGAAAGGTTATTTGCTCCTCTGTTCTGTGACGATATTGATGAACGTGCTCCAGGTGTATCCGTTGTTTCCGCTGCACAACCTGATAATATTCCTATACCTGATACACCTGCTACAACAACTATTGTTGAAGATGCACCTACACCAGTTGACTCCAACACAACAGTTGAACACACCGCTTCCAACAATGATGAACCAGCTGATGATATTCTGAATGAAGTACCCCCACCTGCAGATTTTGATCCAAATGCATTCTTCAACCCGTTTGCTAATGAGACTGCTGCACCAGATGTCGCGGAATCTTCAACAAACGATTTGAATCCTCAGAATCTGCACAATGTATACCAACATCAACCCTCTACACACCGATGGACAAAAGACCATCCTCTGGCTAACATTATTGGCAACCCGAATCAACCAGTCGTTACAAGACAACGTCTTCACACAGATGGTGAACATTGCATTTATGCACTCACTGTCTGCCAATCTAAGCCTAAAAACATTAAAGACGCAATGACAAAAGACAACTGGATTAAATCCATGCAGGAAGAACTCAACCAATTCAAACGTCTTGAAGTATGGGAACTGGTTGAAAGACCAACAGGGGTCTACGTCATTGGTCTAAAATGGATTTGGAAAAACAAATTGGATGCTGAAGGGAATGTCATCCGAAACAAGTCACGTCTAGTTGCTAAGGGCTATCGTCAGGAAGAAGGAATAGACTTTGAAGAATCTTTTGCTCCGGTTGCTCGTCTTGAGGCTGTTCAGATATTTCTCGCATTCGCTGCTCATATGAATATGACGGTCTATCAGATGGATGTCAAAACGGCGTTTCTCAATGGGCAACTTAAAGAAATGGTCTATGTCAACCAACCAGATGGATTCGTTGATCCTGAGTTCCCGAACCATGTCTACAAACTGAACAAAGCTCTTTATGGTCTCAAACAAGCCCCTCGGGCATGGTACGATAAGCTATCATCTTTCCTCATTGCCAATAATTTCACCAAAGGCTCGGTTGACCCAACTCTTTTTATACAATATCACGGGGCACACATCTTAATTGTTCAAATTTACGTGGATGACATCATTTTTGGGTCTACACATAAAAAGTTTTCAATCGCTTTTGCAAAACTAATGAAGAAAAATTTTGAAATGTCCATGATGGGTGAACTTACGTTCTTTCTAGGACTGCAAGTTCATCAATCACCCCGTGGTATTTTCTTGAGTCAGTCCAAATATGCCCTTGAACTGTTAAACAAATTTGGAATGACAACCTGTGACACTTATGCCACACCAATGGCTCATACCAAGAAGTTAGATGCTGATTTACATGGGAAATTGGTTGACCCTACCAAATACCGAAGTATAATTGGGTCTCTCATGTATCTAACAGCTAGCAGACCTGATATTGTCTTTGCCGTTTATCTATGCTCCCGTTATCAGTCGCGACCAACTGAAACCCACCTCTCTGAGGCTAAAAGAATCCTCCGATACATCAAGGGAACCATTAACTTGGGGATCTGGTATCCGAAGGATTCTGGTTTTGAACTAATCGCTTTTTTAGACGCTGATCACGCAGGATGCTTAGACTCAAGGAAAAGTACTTCAGGAGCACTACAATTTCTCGGTGATAAACTCGTGTCTTGGCAATCAAAGAAGCAGGATTGTACATCGCTGTCATCAACCGAAGCAGAATATGTAGCCATGTCCGCGTGTTGTGCTCAAGTTATCTGGATGAGAACACAACTCAAAGACTATGGTTACGTATTTGACAGAATCCTGATGTACTGCGACAATCGGAGTGCCATTGCGATCTCGTGCAACTCAGTTCAGCACTCGAAATCAAAGCACATCGATCTTCGCTATCATTTCATCAAGGACCACGTGGAACAGGGTACCGTTGAATTATACTTTGTGGGTACTGAATACCAATTGGCAGATCTGCTCACCAAAGCCTTGCCTCCCGCTAGGTTTAATGAGTTGGTCCACCGGATTGGTATGAGGTGTTTGACTCAAGAGGAATTGGATGACCTCTTAAAACTGTCTTAAAAACCTGTCAAACACCAAAACATCTTCTGTAAATATCTTTTCAAAAACAAAATACAAAAATATAAAATCCGATAAAACAACAAAAATATTCTCCTTGTCTATCTTTCTTTCAACATGGCAAGTACATTTCTTCCGTCAACACTTTAATCTTTCAAAATTCAATAATTTTCCAATCAAGTGTTGAGGGGGAGAAAATAATCTCTTAACTGTTTCAAAACATCTGTGTACTTGCATGTTATCATATCTCGGTTGATTTTGTTACAAATGGTGGTACATTTTCTGGTTCAAAGACACTCCTAGGACTTAAATTAATAACTTTTCATTATTTTTCTCAAGTCGAGGGGGAGTGTTGTCATGTTTCTTTCCTAAAAACTTTGTTTGGTAACCAAAATAGAAGTTAAAAGGCTTTGTTTGAAAAAGGAAAAGGTGGAGGGACCAAAACTGTCAAAAGGTTAAACTCCCTTTTTAATAAAACACCCTCCCACCTACTTTCACTTCTCATTTATTGCAAAAAACCTAAAACCATCCTACGCTTAAAATTCACTCAAGAAATCCGTGTTTCAGATCATCATTTTGTAAGTGAATTAATGTTTTTAACATGTTTTTGAACATTGATTTTGTTTTTCAAATGAATCCAACGGTCAAAACTACTGATATGGGTGATTTTGTGTTCTTCGCTTACGCGTAAGAACACATGATCAAAGTTGTGTGTTTTTGAGTAAAAGGATAGTGCCAAAATGTTATTATTACATCAATGAATACATTTTCATCGTTTAAACACACCCAGAAACACGAATTGATTGATTTTCAAAAATTAGGGTTTATGCGTTAAATTGGGTGTTTTCAAATAAGAACGTTTTTGGTGATAAAGATTGTTGTATGAGGTTGCTTTCAAGTTGAATTGAGCATATATAAACCCAGAAATCACCCAGAAACACTATGGAATCATTAATTAAAAATTAGGGATCTAGTTCATACGAATTGGGTATTTTTGATTCATGGCTTATTTGATGTTAAAACTTGGATAAACATACTCTACACACTTCTTTGTCCTCCCAGAAACACTTTAGTGCAAATCCTATGGCTAAAATTTTTTTGCGTAAACTTTGAACTATTAGGGTTTAGACTACGCGTAAGAGTTTCTACGCGTAACTGACAAACTGTCCAATAGTGTTTTGATCTGTCATTAAATGAATGTTATGTGTTAAACATTGATGATATGATGCTTTGTTTCAGGCTTTCTACACTTAATATTCAGAATCAAGGTTGTTGTTACTCTACGCATAAGGATCACCTTACACGTAGCTTGTTATGCGTAAGATTTGTCTTACGCGTAGCTTCTACGCATAAGGTTCTACATATGGGACTACGCGTATCCTGTGAAGGATATGCGTAAACAGTGACCTCTACGCATAAGGTCAACTCTTACGAGTAGCCTTACGCGTAAGGTTAATATATGCCTACGCATAAGCTCTACGCATAAGGTACCCTTTTCCTACGCATAACACTTCTTACGCGTAAGATAGGATCCTACGCGTAAGTTTACGCCTACGCATATATCATTCCTGTCTAAGCATAACTTTACCAATCCTACGCATAAGCCGAGATCATACCTTCGTTATGAATTGTTACGTGTACAAACTTGTAAATAAACTAATCATATCATCACGAATCCAAAAATGTCACTAATAAACTTAAATCGTTTGATATGTTGTGAACAATAAGTGATAAAATAAACTTTAAAACTTAAAGTTAACTAACTCACGAAACATTTCACGACATCATTGAACTATTGAACATACAAGTGACTTAGGACTCGTAACAATCATTATCACTGTACATTCAATAACTAGACAATAAGACCTTCTGTTGACTAACATTATGTCTTTCGATATGTTGGTTCTTTTGGCTAATGTTATTTCAGATCACGACATGGCTGAACAAATGAATGTGGATGCACCTGAAGTTCTCTCCATTGCTGATATCTATCCTCATGGCTATCCAATGAAGATAGGAAAGAATAATCTCCGTGTAGACTTTGACACCCTCACTTGCTCTGAATCTTCGTGTTTAATTGCTATTGACATTCTGAGGACTCATCCGTATCAGAACATGCTTACTCACTCTGCAACTGTTCCTGAGATCTACATCCAACAGTTCTGGAACACTATGGAAAGGGTCAAAGTACAGACTGCTGTGACGGTGACTCTGAATCACAAACAAGTCACCATTACACCTGCAGACTTAAGGGCTGTTCTCCTAATTCCTGATGTCGATCCAACCAAACTATATGCCACACCTGTTGAAGAGCTCACTCTCCAGTTCTTAATCGATATCGGTTATGACGAGGCTACAGGAGTAATCACCAAGCATTCTCACGTAGAGCTTAAGAGTATTCCTCAACCCTGGAGAACTCTCTACATGATCATCACCAAGTCTGTTTCTGGTCGTGACAGCGGCTATGAGCACCCTAAGCTCATGGAACTGCAAATATTCTAGGCATTGGTCAACAGGAAACACATCGCTATCGAAGCTCTGATTTGGGATGACATGATGTCATTTCTCAACAAACTTGGCTCAAAGATTCCCTACATCAGATATACTAAATTGTTGATCCAGAGAGCACTTGGACTTCATCCTGATATTCCTAAGAGGCTCAATGACCCCGACAATCACGATATGTTGACTGAACCTATTCTATCTGTCAGAATCAAGGAAACGTCTACAAAGAAACAAGGTGCTGTGCTGCCAGATTTCCTTCTAACTGAAGATGTCAGAAAGCTCGAAACGTACAAAAGGTATCTGGAAGCAGTCAGACAAGGCAAAGTTGGTCATCTCGATGAAAAATCTTCTGGAACACCTGTAAGGAGAACCAGAAAAGGAAGTGCTGGAAGTGTCACAAGTTCAGATAGTCAGAGGAATGTTCCAAAGAAGAAACCTATTCCAAAGAGGAAACCTACCCCTAAGAAAAAAGTTCCTTCTCAGGAAGCCACTCCGATCCTTTCACCTGAACCGCAAAGACAGCTCAGGGATGAGGACTCTGATGCTACTGAAACAGATGAAGAGATCACATACTCTGAAACTGCAAAGGATGAAAATCCCTCAGTACCAAAACCTCCAAGTCCTCAAACTAATAAAGGAAAAGGTAAGACTCCTGCACTTGTGTCACATGATGAAAGCTCTGAAGATGAAGAAGAGCAACTGGATCAATCATACAGGAAGAAGTTTCACAACGTCAGACACCTTCAAAAGGACGAAGAATTTGCTAAAGATCAAATGGGTGGCCCCGGAGGATCAAGTGGTGCTGCCCACTCCTCTCCAGATCCTGATGCGGTTAATCGACCCGATAAGGGATCTGGTGCCACCATTCTTGTGCAACAACAAAAGCCTGTAGAGGATACTATTGTGTATGATTTTGAGAAACTGGAAACTGAGAAAGAAAAGTCTAGAGATGACGAGGATGATTATACAAAGTTTCTTCTAGACAGTCCAACACACTCAAAGGAGAAAACCTCAGAAACTCCTAAGGACATGAAGTCTCCTCATGTCTCCTCATCATCAGACTCTTCATCTCACTCATCACCACCACCATCAACGAAGTCAACCAGATCATCATCCAAATCAGTGAAGAAACCACCTAAATCTTGGATTTCTCAGACTCATGAAAAGATTGTGAAAGTTGTCCAACAAGTCAGAAAGAAGGACATACTTTACAGAAAACTGAATTGGTTTGCTGACCAAATTCAGTACTTAAATGATGAGAAAGACAAGATGGAGAAAGAAAGGGAATTTGTTCAGAAGTTCATGAAGAGTCATCGTAAAGAGGACCGGAACGAAATGATCGAAGGTTACACTAACAAGTACCTTCAGGATATCGTTCCTAAAGTCCAAAAGGAACTGGAGAAGACAGCAAGAGATCATACCTACAAGTTTCTTCTCGACACTGTCCCCGGTGTGACTAGAGAAGTATTTTCCAGACAACTCACCCCTAACATCGTCGCATTGGTTAAACATACAATGGCCAAAGAAGCTGATCTCTCTGAATCTGAGTTAATCGCTAAACTAGTGATGCAAATGTCAAAGCGATCTGGAACGTTTACTTCGGATGAAGCTAAATTTTTCGAAAATCTACTTGGTTTTCAACTCAGATCTTCATGCAAGGAGTCAGCCGATCAACCCAAACGACCAAGAGATGACGATGATAAGGACAAGGACTCTGCACCTAAACGTCAGAAGCAGTCTGGTAAATCTACTTCGATGCCACCTCCTCCACCACGGACTTCTTCTCAACAAAAGTCTCCTCCACCTCGGTCTTCTACTGATAAACCTCAGGACGATTCCGAGTTACCACCCCTGACTCATAAAACAGGTGATTACTTTGAGTATACGGGTGGTGACGATGAAGAGGTCCTTGAGCCCCGACAACAACCCACCTCACCCAAACAAGTGCAGAAACCAGTATCATCATCAAAGCCTTCCAAAAAGAAGAAGAAGACGACTCAGCCTGAAGTCGTATCATGGCTAAATGACGATAAAACCAAAGAGTTTGAATGGTTCTCCACACTTGTCAATCAAACTCCCTACCCTGATGAAGGTCAAGACTTGGTAGACGGTTCTACATTGGAGCACGCAAAACTTCTGCAAGAAAAGTTCCATGTGAAGAAAATGACGAAATATGAGTTGAAGCAAATCAAGAATGAAGCGTTTCAACTTCTACAAGACAACTCTGAAAGTGCCCTCGAGGTCGAATATCATCTTGAGAACATCGCTCAAGCTATGTCTAACAACATGGATTGGCTCAATCCGGAAGCAAACATTGACTTCACACAAAGGGACAACCCTCCATACTACACCGACTGGACCAAACCCCTACCGACCATTGGCCAAGCTGACGAACCACGGATTCCCTTCCGATACTTCTTTAATAGAGACCTGGATTTTCTCTTACACGGTAGCGATGGTTCGCGAAAATACGCTACATCATTGACTCTTTCATTCCCAGCGGCTATTTACTCAAACTGCATAGCTATCGAGGAACGTGCAAATCACTTGTTTTCTGACAACGTGCAAGCATACGAACAAGATGCATTGTATGGGATTCATCATTGGCCTGAACGCCGAAGAATCTACTACAGAAGCTGCCTGGTTCAGAAGTCTCAACATGCAGTGTATAGTTCTAAGGACATCGTGGCCATCAAACACATTGATCTCAAGTCTAAGTGGGACTACACATTCTTGAAGAATATCATAGTCAAACAACAAGATGAACAGGACTATGGATTCTCCGAGGCTGACTTTGAGAACTTGTCCCTCAACGACATCGAAGACATGTATCTTGCCAAAGTACAGGGTCGTATGAGACAATTCTCGACTGAAGTTCAACGTGAATTTATCAAGTCAGTTCTCATCTTCATTAGACGCATCGTGATCAAAGAACGTGTTGAAGATATCCAGATGGCTGTTGAATCTTATCAGACGCGTGTCAACCTCACTCCTCCAACGCTTACTCTTCCCGATCTCAACCAGCTATCTCAATATACACTCATCAGCAAACCTTTCGGCGTTGTTTACCATAGTGAACTTCAAAGAAACTGCTTAATGGCGTGTAGTGAGCTCCACAAATTCGGGGATCATACCTTGAAGCTGGTTAGGGATGGATTGGCGTACAGGTTGAAGGATATACGCCTAAAAGTTGGGTCTCCTAAGTGCTGGAATTCTCAGGAAAGGAGGGATGTGAGACGCATCATCACCATGATTGATGAACGGTTGTTCAGAAGGGATCAGTTCAGACGATTGGAGAGCTATGTTGGTGGTCGACCCAGGAGAAACATCACCGGCTTTCAACGCCCTGTACGCACTCCTGGGAATATCACTGCACTTCCTGGTACCCCTTAAATTGTTTCCTTCATATAATTTTGGATGTGTGATTATATATGTCGATGGCTTGTGCACACATAACAGTGTACAACCCGTAATCGTCAAGAAAGGACCCTGTGGTACGCCTCAGTGCCACAATCCTTATAAAAGGAGCGAAAGCTTCTTATTTTTGAGTAAAACCTATCAAACCTTTCATTTTTCAAGGTTTTGCTCAAAAACACAAGTACTTCCCCATATGATTTTCAAAACCTCAACCGTTTATATCACTAGTTGAGGGGGAGTATTTGAATTAAAAAACTTTGTTCACAAATTGTTCATAGTGGTCATCTTCCCGCAACACTCGAAATGGTCATATTTATTCTCAAACGTTCAAAAACAACATTTTACATGCCATTTTTGAGGGGGAGAAAATTGTGTGATAAGAAATATGTTGTACAAAATGCAAATGAATCTGTGTACCTCAGACTTAACCTACGAATTGACGGTACTAAACTGTTAGTAACTCGAAAAGACTTGTACTGGACGGGTAATAATTTTAAGCTAGTTCGCTAGTAATGTAAACGTGTCTCGCAAAGGACTTGTCCAAGTAGAAAGTACCATTCGAGAAACTTTTGATAGACATGAACTCTGACGGGTATGACAACCTTTCGAGGTTTGTCTACACCTTCAAGGTAGTTATTAGAGCTAGTTGTCACCTAAAAGCTGACAATGCAACTCTTTAACTATGCAACGTAACCGTGTCTCGCGGGGGATTGTCTATCTTCAGTGGATCAATTCAAAAAGTGCGCGCTCTTTCCTCACTGTGCATTTGACCATTAAAACTATTAAGCACATGTGGAGGGGGAGTATTTATGCAAAACTTCATCTCTCACTGTGGTTCAAACATGTTTTTCATTAACAAACCCTTTGAGAGATATTTTAACATACAGTGGTTTTAATGGCAAACATAGGATTAGTCATGGAGTTATAAGGTGACTAAGGTTAGGAATAACCGTCCTATGATCCGCCAGAGCCGGAGGGATCTACCCAAGGACACTACCATTAGTTAGTGTTAGAAGTCCTTAGGAATGATTATAAAAAGGAGAAAATGAGAATCGGAGAAAGAAGGAGTTGAAGAATCAAAAAGAAATGTAAAGTAAAGGGTGAAAAGAAATAGCCCTCCAGATTATTCGACTTAGGGCAGACACCGGGTTCAACTCATATGCTACTGGTTGTCACTTAGTAACACCGGTATTGAAGATTAAAAGTCGTCATGGACCCAGTGACGCATGCACTAAACCTTCTTAGCCACTCAAGTTTCTCTCAACAGAAGCTTGTTTCATTCTCACAGGGAACCCTACGTAAACTATTGGCTTTCTCTTAGAGATCGCTGGTATTGAAGAAGGAGACCCTCTCCCTTGTCTCCGCTCAGGAAAACCAAAACGCACTATTGAGTCTAGAGCCACGAGATTCATCAAAAGATCTCTTAGGAACACTTGACATTTAATCACTTGATGATCAACAAATAAGATTATCAGTGGTTCATATCGAGTCCTTCACAGATCTTAGCAATATGTCGAGAACATTTATGAGAGGTTCACATCTGTGATCCTCAGTGATTGAATGGAAACTCCTGCCAGGGTCAACATCAAACAGCCCTGACAGCAGGTCACTTCGGTAACTCCCCGTGGATTACGCGGAGTATGTCTCAAACGGTCTACAGTCTTGAGGTGATGCTTCGGTGTACCTCAGCGACTCATCTGAACTGTAGATGTACTTCGGTACATCGCGTTATCTCACTTGTGGGACTCCAGTTCAGGAACGGCCTTTGTAAGAATTAGAGTTGTGTTTTCACACTATGCTGTTAACACTCTCGAAGTTCAAACTTGTAAGTGCCGGAAACCGCTTATTACTAACCGTTTGAAATGTTTTCTTCTTATGGAAGCTCTGGAGCGGAATGATCGTGCTGATTCTTCTCATGCTCACGCCAACATCATCACTAATGGAAGTCCTATTCGAATGCAACACAACAGTCAGAATGATTCTTCATCAATCAAAGAATCTACAAAGTCATAAGACTTACAGAACTTCATCAGTATTGATTTCCAACGTCAAAGAGCGTGTGAGCATGTTGAAGAATGACGTGGAGACACTGGAGCAGCGAAGCAGACCTGAGGCAGACTGATGCAGATAACAACATACTATCACTTTCACCACAAAGAACAATGATCAAAGAACAAAGTTAATGATGACGTCGAAGCATAACTGTTCAAAGATAACTATCTCTCTACACTGGGGAGATTGTTCGAATCAAGGCAATTCCTCTCACAAGAAAGAAGAATGTCAGAAGACGTCACAGCTACTATTACATCAACGCCTTCACCGTTTACATTCATATATACTTGAGGGGGAGATTGTTGGAATCACTCCTAAACAGTATTTCAAGTATTTATATTTCATATGTAATAGGTAGCTTTATTATGGCCTTTATGTTTGTTTAAGGTCTAGCTTATGTAGAAGGCCCATAAGCTTAGGCCCAAGCCCAATAAGGAATAGGGAAGGAGAGGGTGTGTTGCCCTAGCTCCTTGCCTATATAAACAATGTAATAACCCTCACTTGAGGGTTGGTTGTTCAAGTTATTCTTTCACTCATGCCTCACGCCTAAACCGTATTATTAATATCGTGTATGTGTGTTTGTATCTTGTTCATCCGCCTTCATCTCTTTTCTTATAACTTGTGTTTGTAAAACTAGTGACCTAACACCCATATATGATGCAAAATCAAGGAATATTCTAATGGCTTCAATCCTTGCTACAGGAGCAAACACTTTATCATAATCTACTCATTCTTCTTATCTATATCATTGTGCTACTAGCCGTGCTTTGTTCTTGATGACATTCCCTCTTTCATCTCTTTTTACTCTGAAAACCCATCTTGTACCAATGACTTTCTTTCCATCTGGTAGATCACATAGTACCAAAACTTCTTGAAGTTTGAATTGAAGAAGTTCTTCTTGCATGGCTTCAACCCAACTCTCTTTAGTTAATGCTTGAGCTACATTTTTGGGTTCTTCTTGACAGATAAAACAAGTAAATAAACATGTCTGGTGATCCTTATGATTCAGCCTGTTTTGTTTATACACAAAGCTAAGTAAAGCATTATGTGGTTTAGAAAATCCTTTAGCCTTGGTTCTGGTGAGCACTCCAGAAGTAGAAGGTCCAATTATTTGACCAGAGGGATGATCTTTGTGAATCCTTAATGTAGGAGTCTGTGGTACTTCAAGATCATCATCCAAATTTGTGAAATCAGCTCCTTCATTGGAATTGGAGAAAATACCTTCATCATCTGATTCATCATCAGTATTTTCTAACCCAAGCATGGTTGTATCATCATCAAAAGTACTGTCAATAGGTGCAGCAGTACTTTGATCCAAAGTACTGTGATCAAAAGTACTGTGAGGGTATTCTGTAGACTTACCCTTTCTCTTTTCTTCTTCAAAAGCTCTCCTTTGTTCATCCTCATAAGATTGTGCTATTGTTTTTTGAAAAAGCATCCTATGAAGTTCATCTTGAATAGCTTGATCTTCAGCAGTCAAAGTGGTTTTTGGTTCAACAGTACTTTTCTCTTTTTTGACAGTTATAGGTTCTTCATCAGGAACAGCATCAGGTCTAATATTGACTCCATGAACAATGTACTGTAAGTCTTATTCTTTGTGATCAACTTGATTTTCTTCTCTAACAGGAACATAATTCGTAGAAGGAGTCAAAACCTCAAGATCGAACATCCAATCAGGACCTTTACCCTTCTGATTTTCTTGATCTTCTAAAAATTCAACATGAAGACAATCTTGAACCTTCTTGGTGACCTTGTTGTACACTCTAAATCCTTTGCTGTTGGTACAGTATCCCAATAAGTATCCTTCTTCTGACTTGCCATCAAATTTTCCCAAAGCATTAATAGTATTGAGAATAGTCAGAGGACATCCAAAAGGTTTCATAAAACGTATGTTAGGTTTGTTTCCCATAAGCAACTCATAAGGTGTCTTCATCTGAGGTTTAGTGACTGATACTCTATTCAATACATAGCAAGCAGTACTTACAGCTTCAGCCCAAAATTGAATAGGTAATTGAGAATCTGCAAGCATTGTTCTGGCTGCTTCAATCAAGGTTCTGTTTTTTTCTCTGCAACACCATTCTGTTGTGGTGTTCTAGCAATGCTAAACTCCCTCTTGATTCCTTTCTTGACACAAAATTCATCCATAAGCTTGTTTTTTAATTCAGTCCCATTGTCACATCTAATTCCTCTTACTTTGAGTCTTGGTTGATTTTCAAGGGCTATTATAAGATCATGAACAGCATCAAAGGTTTCATCTTTAAATCCCTAGAAAAATACCTAACTAAATCTACTGAAATCATCTGTCACAACCAGACAGTACTTCTTCTTGTTTAGACTTGCAACAGAAACAGGTCCAAACAGATCAATGTGCAGCAACTCCAAAGGTTCTCTAATGGTTCTTTCCTCAATCTTCTTACCTGAAGCTTTGTGTTGTTTACCCTTCCTGCACGCCAAACATGAGTGATTATTCTTGTATGTTTTGGAAGTTAAACCTCTAACTAAGTTTCCTTTAACCAACTTGTTGATATTCTTGAAATTCACATGGCCTAATCTTCTGTGCCATTGATGTGCTTCTTCAAGTGTTGCCTTTGCTACTAAACATGTTTCTCTTTCAGAAGAGTGAAGACTCTTCATATCCAGACTGTACACATCATTGGTTCTTGGTACTCTCAGTATTTCCAAGTTATCATCAACAAGCTTGAATTCAGGGGAAAGAATAAGACATTCTGTATCAGTGAATAACACAGGGTGCTTCTTGTCACAGATCTGAGAGACTGACAAAAGGTTGAATTTGAGCTCCTTCATATAACGAACATTCTCAAAATCTATGCTTCTTGCCTTGATAGTTCCTTTTCCAATTATTCTTCCTCCACTAGCATCATTCCCAAATGCAACTCTTCCTCCACAATAAGATCTAAAATCTGACAGAATCTCTTTTTCTCCTGTCATGCTTCCAGAGAAACCACTATCCAAAATTAAATGATCTTTAAGCTCCTCTTCTGGGTTGCCCTGCACAAAGATAAAAGAGTTAGTTAACATTAGGAACCCAAGCCATTACTGACTTGTGCTCCCCTTGTGGAGTTACATACTTAAATTCTTTAAGTATGTAATTTCCACTATCTTTAAGCACATGATCAATTATCTTTGGTTGATCCAAAACTTGTGTTGGTTTTTCAACAAAAATCTCTTTTTCATCAAGGTTTTCTTTATTATTTTCAACAAAAATCTATGATTCACTCTTACTTGCTGAAAGTACTGTTTGTTCCCCATCAGTACTTTCTTTCTTAACCCAGCTGGTTTTAACTTTTGGTGTAGAGTTCTTTGATCTAGATACTCTTTTTGAGGTGTAACTCCTTCAAGATTGATAGTAATTAGATCTCCTAGGGCTTCCATTCCAAAAAGTGCTAGCGGTACCTTGATTGGGTGAAAATCTAGCAGTCCTTTGAGAAGGTACTGCTTGAGAAACTTTTGACTTATTAGTACCTTGAAAAGTGTTTGAAGGTACTGGGGATTTTGAAAAAGGCCTTCTCTGGTGAGGGTACCTATAGTCTTTTGAGAAGTTTCTGTGGTTAACCCTATGTGAATGATTCCAAACTAGTTTATTCTCCCGTGGTTTTTGGTTGGCAGATCGTTTCTTTGGGAATTTGCTTAGTTATTCTGAGTGAAAACCACAGTCCTTAATAAATGATCAGGACTATAACAAACAAAACACAATTTTTGACCCATACTCCCAAAATTGTTTACTCTATATCTATAACCAAACCTATCCTGACTTTTTGGTGAATTATGAAAATTGTTTTGACCAAAATTATCCCAAAAAGGTTTAGCAGTATTTTGAAAAGGTTTTCTTAAAGGTACTGCTGAAGGTTTAGCAGTACTTTGAGTTGAAGGTACTGCTTGACTATTAACATTTTCATCCTTAGGTTTCTCAACTGTTTCTTTTGGGGTTTTAGAACTAGATTGACCAGTAAGCTTTTTCCTAAACTCTAAATTGTCTATTCCAAAATGAGAAACATCTGTCCTAAGTGGTTGAAAACTACCAGTGGGATGAGGGACTGCATGATAACCCTTGTCTTTCTTAAATTCAGGAGGTGTTTGACTAATTGATTCCTCATTACTAGATGTGTCTACATAGTTAATGAGTTCATCATCACTAGTTGTTATATCCTCAAAATCAAGTTGGTCCTGATCACTAGGTGGGTTCTCTTCTATGCTACTAAAATCCATACCAAAACCTAGGCCAGTTTTAATGTGCTCTTTTCTATTTTTCAACAAAACTAACATGTGAAAGGCCAGATTTTCCCCAAGCAGCAAACTTTTCTAGCAACTCATCCCTTTCTTAAGTCATCTTTTCTAGTTCAGAGACCTTACATCCTAACTTCCATTAACTTAATTTTAATTGATAATCCTGTTGTTCATACTTTTCTGCCCAAGCCATTTCATTATTTTCATGAGTTATTATTTTGGCTTCCATTGACTCTAAAGTAATTTGATAACCAGCTACCTCAGACCTAGCCCTTCTATAATTATCTCTTTCAGTTACATAGTCATTAAGGACTTTTTGATAAAAATCATGACATTTAGAGCATACCTCAGAGATAGGGGTGAACTTGGTGAAGTAGCTACCATATCAAGCAGAACAGGTTCTTCTTCACATTCCATGCTCCAATCAAAGCTTCCTAGGCCATCTTTTGATTCTGAAGTAGCAAATCCTGGTTCCTCATCAAAAGTTGTGCTCCAATCAAACTCTTCCACTGCGACCATAGAGTAGGTTACTAGTTCATCATCAAATTTAGCACTCCAATCAACCTTTGATAGATTTTCTTGAGCAACCAAAGCTTTTGTTTCAGTAATTGGAATTTCCTTTAGTTCAAGCTTGGGTTTCTCAATCATTCTATTTTCCTGATATTTAGCAAACTTGCACTCTCTTGCAAAGTGTCTAGTTCTTTGACAATTGAAGCATTCAATCTTGGTCTTGTCAAATGTTATACCCTGTTTGGGTTTGAAATCAATGCCTCTTCCTGTTTTCTTCATGAACTTCTTGATCCTAGCAGTGATCATAGCAACTTGCCACCTGATATCAATTTCTTCAAGAGCATCGTATTCAATTTGTGACAAATCCTCTTCATAAGTAACAGGTAAAGTGGCTTGCTGAGCAAAGAATGAGCATACAACCTCATCAGAATGAATGGTGTTTGTAGATGACGAGGTGGGGGTAGAATAGGCAACAGTACTTTGAGCAACAGTACTTTGAGTAGGATAAGTAGTACTTTTACTGGAAACACTGCCTCTCTTTTCAGACGACACAAAAGCAATACTGTGAGATTTTGAACTTGATTGGCCATTCATCTCATGTTCATACACCTTTAAGTGGTTGTAAAGGTCATCAAAGTCCATAACATCCAAACCAGGTTGTCCTCTGATCATAGTTGCAATCACATGCCATACGGATGGCAAACTCCTTAAGAACTTCATACTGACATCTTCAACAGATACCTTAGCTTCATATAACTCTAGCATACTAAGGAGATTCTAAAATCTGTCATAAGCAGCATCAAGACTTTCTCTTTCTCCAACTGTGAATGTTTCAAATTGTTGCTTCAACAAATTTCTGTGCATCTTCTTGGAAGCATCATTACCTCCAAATCTTGTCTTGATAGCAGCCCATAGTTTTATAGCATCCTTAGCATCATGAAACTTGAGAAGTTGACCATAGTTGAGAGCCTTTTCTTGATTCCTTACAGTAGCTGCTGGCAAGACAGCCTTAGGTGGTTTAGGTTGTCCAGGAACTTCTATAGGTTCTTCAATAACTTCATTACCATTGACAATTACATTCCACAGTGCATGGTCTGTAATAGCAATGTACTGCCTCATCTTCATGCTCCATAGATCGTACTCTCCCTTCTTGATGATAGGAATTCTGAGTGAGGTGATGGATGGGGGTGGTGCAGCTTCAGTCGACATCTTTAGGGTTTGTTGTTAAAACGGTTTTAAGGGTTTCTTCTTAATTAGAGTTTCCACACAAGCTCTGATAGCATTTGTTGGATCGATATACTCTAACCAAACTAACTTATGTAGCTTGTAAGGGCTTAGCAACTTCGGATAAATCCTAAGTCACTAACAATGAAACACTGAATTAAGTCTATTAAGTATGCGGAATTTACTTCAATAAAGCTGAGAAGAATTAACTTTAACTTTAACGATTTTATTAATACTTAGAACCTGCTTGATACACAGATTCACTAACAACCCTAACAACTCTAATATTCTCTAATACTGCGTATGAATTCTGATTCAGCCTAAACAGTCAAGAAATATTGACCAAAGGTTTTAGTCAACAAACGTCAACTATTATGGACTCAATACAATTTCCCTTGGAATTTAGTGGATTCCCGGGTCGTTAAGTCCCAACGAGGTGTGTAAACATGTAATACAACGAATGTGCGTGCTGAAATGATATTGAATATACAAAAACAGGAATCTAATTGACTAACACTAGGAATGTGAATAGTGATAGCTCTGTCATAGCTATGTCGTTAAAAACGTGCAATAAGAAACCTAAAAACGTAAAAGATATACAAACGTACGTTTAACTTAAATTAAACGTAAACGTATAAAAACAAAACGATTATAACTATAGTATGGATTTGCATGCCTTAGGGGCTTAAATGCAAATTAAACAAGCTTAAAATTTTTATTTATAATTTACAAATTTATATAAAATTTAAGAAAACCTAAAAAACTAAAATGCGTATGTGTACGTAATAATCACGTAAACGTAACAAAATAAAAAGTGAATTCGGTCCAATACAACTTCCACAAATGTGAAAATCATATTTTTGGAATCCTAAAAAGATAAGAAAATTATTAGAAAATTAAAATAAATTTTTACTCTATTAAATTAATTAATATAAATTAAAAATGAATTAAATGTATTTAATAATGAATTAAATAATAAGAAAATCTAAAATTAACTTAAATAAATGAAATAAAGAATCTGAAAAATCTAAAATATTATAAAATGAATTTTAAAACTGAAAATGTATTTTTTACACAATTATTCTATTTATTATTAATTATTTACTATTATTAATTACTAAAAACTATTATTGATTTATTAAAAGTATTAAATGAATAAAGAAAATTCTGAAACTTTATACAAAATTCTAAAATAAATATAAGAAGCTGAGAAAAATCTAAAAACTATATGTCCTTAACAAAAATAAGCAAATAAGCAATTAAGCTTCTAAATAGAAGCTATCACTTAGCTTTAAAGTGGAGCTTTTTGGTTTTTCTTTTTCTGGACTAACTAAATACATATATTATACATGTTTAATGAAAACAAGACTTTACAAACTAAGAAATAAGCAATTCATGGGCTTATGACTCCCACAGTTAAGCTTTTGGCTTAACAGTTGAACTAAAGCTCAGAATAAGCTTGGAAAAAGCTTTACAAAGGAAACTAAAGAAAAAGTAAGATGTACACAAGTCCAATGGACAAGTATGAACAAGATTTATGCATTGGAATGGTGCACAAGTGTGAGCTTACGGTTTAGACAGTTAAGCTTTTTGGGCTTAACTTGGATGGAATGGAAGCTTGCAAAAGCTTGGTATAAGCTCCACACAGGAAAGTAAAGGAAAAATAATATATGTACAAGTGATATGACAAAATATAAACAAACATGTGTATTGGATTTCACCCATAAGCTTGTAATAAGCTAATAAGCAATTCCAAATCCAAAGTACTACTGAACCATTGCAAGGTACTGCTGACTTGATTTCAGCTATGAAATAAGCTATAACTTGGAATACAAGATGGTAATCTTAAAGCTAACTATGTGAACTAATTATAAACCAAAAGTCTAGATCTCAGCTTAACTGGATAAGCCAATAATAAGCTGAGAAAAGCAGCAACAAGGCTCAGATCTGCTCAGTGTATGCTGATACACTCAGTATATACTGAAAAACGGGACAAGTTATAAGCCACTTGCAGCCCTAGCAAATAAGCTGCTAGGGGAAAATTAAGCATAGGATCTTAAAGTTGGGTGGATGAGCTTCACAAAAAAAAACTAAACCACACAAGCTTATGACCACAAATGAGCTTTTTAGAGCTGTTGGTAATGGTGTAAGTTCACTGAGTTCTCAATGAACTGTTGAGAATGGGCAAACAACAAGCTCTAAATTAACTTATCAAATTAGCTCATGAGAGCTCAACAAGCACTAAAACACTGAGTATGATAGATTAGCCTCACATAAGGCCAAAAATCACAAGCTCAAGCTCAATGAGGAGCTATTTGAGAGCTTAGGAAAACAACTCCAACTACACAGTTTGCTTCTGTGTAGTGAGTAAGATGGGACAAAAAAGGTGGGTTGATTAAGTAGTCTAATTAAGCAAATAAGATAAAAATAAGCATACACATAACAACTAGGCCACAAGGGCTACACAAAGAAGCCAAGTGCACAAGCTTGGGCCAAATAATGAAGCTTCTGCAAGCTCATTAATTTGACAGCTAAAGCTGTGCACAGGGCAAAAACAAGCTATAAAAAGCTATAAAATAAGCAGTTAAACATGACATATAAAAATTAACAAAATAGAATAAACAAGATTAGCAACAAAACTAAAACATCCTAAAAGCACAGATTATGAAATTCAATATTAAAGCCTAGAGAAAATTATCTAGTTAATTTAAAAAATGACAAAAAGGAAAATTTGACTTTTAACTGAAAGCTAAAAAGTTGACTAAACTGAATTTAAAACTTAAACTACTGATTTGATATGTTATATTAAGCAATAAGAACATGAAATTAACAAAGATAAACAAGATTTAAACAAGTATGCAAGGTTATGAGTTCTAACAATCTCACAGTGCTCATAATGAGATTGTCAAGTGTGAAATTGACTTTCTAACATGCTACACCACTTGATTAAGGTTTCACTGAGGTAAATAGGCTATATGAGGAGTTCATCAAACAAGAACAACCACAAACACAACCTTAAACACAGATTCACTATTAGATCCAAACAACCCTTTAATGGACTGTTATGCAGTTTTTCAAAGCAAAAAATAGTGTAAACCAATTCCATCAAATCCAGAGGAACCAAAGTGTCAAAATGGACCTTTTTAAGCCTAAACAAGTAGTCACACAAGTCTAGGTCTAGGATTGTCAAAAAATAGCATATTGACAGTCAAGTGCAATATCAAACCACAATCAAATCCAAAACATAACAACCTAATATAAAGCTATAATATCATTAACAAACAACAAAGAAACACAGAAACATGAAAATTATAGCATCTAAAACACTGAAACAGTAAAATGCAAAAATGGTAAAAATGAGCTTACAAGTGAATCCAAGCTAAAAATGAGAACCATGGCCACAGAACACATCCTAAGGCTTTCCACAAAGCTTCTAAACCAAAGGCAATCCACAATTAACCTTGCTCCATGCAGTTTCACCAAGATTACTTCATTATTTTTGGTTTTTCATTGTTTTTCTTGATTTTTTAGTGTTTTTCTGAATTTTAAAGACTAAACTTGTTTTAATGTATCTAAAAGCTTTAAAGCTTTTGTCAGGAGCTTATATGAGCTTAAAGAGTCCATTAAATAACCAGTTAACATGAAATTAAAGAACATGAAAATTAAAGGAAATTTAAGCAAAACATGAAACTGGAAAGAAACTTAAAATTAAACTGGAAATAAAGCTTCATTACACTAATTTGAGAAAGATTACAACATTAAAACATTAAAAGACAATGAATTTAAAGAAAGCTTTTAAATCGTTACACTACATGACCAAGGCTAGCCCAAGGTAGTCTTCTCTTTGCCTCTCCTCTGATCTTTATAGTCATTTGAGTTCCCACTAGCTTCCTGGTCAAATCCCACTTTAATCCTTGACCATTGATTGAGCAGAGATGATCCTAGCCTTTGAATTCACTTTTGGCGCCAAAAGTGATACTAGTAGATTGAGGCAGTTCTGCTGCAATTAATGCTTCTTGTTCACATGTAGAGGTGGAGGGGACATGTTTGGTGGGTTTAGAGGTCAAGTGGTAGAGTTGATAGCAAAAGCAGGGTATGTGATGGTACAGGGGATGTCGATGGTGTGGGAATGCATTAAATGCATTGTAGGCTGGTGGAGGTGGAAGGAGATGGTAGGGTGGAGTAGGTAGTGAGCTGGTGTGATGAGGTGGTGAAGAAACCAGGGATGTGGAAGGTGGTTTCTGGTTTTGGCGGGGTATGTAAGGAAGAAGGAAAAGAGGGAGTGGGTTTGACTGAAATCAAACCGGTATTATATAAAAAGGAGTTGGACTGGGTTTATTTTTGGGCTTGGTTGGGTTTATGAAGTAATAAGGGTTTGGTTGGTTTATAGTGTATAGAAGCCTAAGGACTAAAGTTGTAATTTCTGAAACTTGAGGGACCTGATGTGACAAGCTTCCAAATTTCCTTCAAGGGACTATACCTGCCAAGTTAGATAAACCAAAGGACCTTTGTTGTATTTATTACAATTTAAAACACCTGGGGGACCTTTTATGACATTTTCAAAAGTTGAGGGGGTGAAATTGTAATTTTCCCAAAAGTTATCAAAAGGTTCCAAATTGTAAGTTATGAATAGTACAAGGGTATTATTTGATAAATTATATTTTTAAATACCCAAGGACTAATTTTGCCATTTTTGTAACTTGAGGGTTAAAAGTTGCCATTTGTAGAAAACTTTCATCCAGGGACTATTTTGAACATGTTTGATTATCCAAGGACTAAAGTTGATTTTTCTTCCATTTTAAACCTTCAGGGACTAGTTTTGCCAATTTGTGAAACTCCAGGGACTGAAAATGATAGTTTTGTGAACTTTGATCATTTTTCACTTGTTTTCAATCTTTTTGTACCTGAATCACATAAAAACACATTTTCATGATATTTGTAACATTTATATGGTCATTTGTGTGTTTTTGGCTGTTTTTGTGGGTTTAAATAATATAAAATATATGTGTATTCAGACACATATCAAATTCGTACTCTTAAATTCTAAAAACACATATCTCTAATGTCAATCTAGGGGTCCTTTTATAGACAGAAGGATTACCCTAGTCGGTTTACAACTTTAATTCTTGTACGACAAGTAATCTAAACTAAGAATATTCTAGAATAACAAAGCTTTCCATAAACGATGTAACAGTTCTTTTAGCTTTGTAGTACTTTAATGTTGAGCAGTACTTTGACTTTCTTCTTTAGCAGTACTTTGACTCTTCAGCACTTTGACTTCTTCAGTACTTTGTATTTCTCCAGTACTTTATATCCCAACAAATGGGGACCAAACTTTTGAGTTAATTGTTTTCTTAGGTGTGCTTAAAAGTCGACCTAGACCCGGATGAATGGGCCAAGGATAGCGGGTGCACGAGGCACAGGACCGGCAATAAAGATCTATTCTCCACATATGAATCCTTCAATGGAGGTAATGTGGTGTTTGGAAATAGCAAAAGTAAAATCATCGGTAAAGGTACGATTTCTAACAAATCTCTAACCATTAACGATGTGTGTCACGTAGAAAACCTAAACTTTAACCTCTTAAGTATAGGACAAATATGTGATAAAAAGTGCAATGTACTTTTTACCAAAACCGGTAGTAAGATATTAAAAAATGGCATAACCATAGGAAGAGAAATTAGGAAACATGGAGTCTATGTCATTAAAACCGGTAATGAACCTAAAGACAAACTATGTCTTACCTCTATGGATGATACTTTGACCTTATGGCATCGAATATTGGGTCATGCCAATATGCAACTTCTTCAATCGCTATCATCCAAAGATCTAGTAAGAGATCTACCTAAGTTAAAATATGAACATCACTTTTGTGATGTTTGCAATGTAGGAAAACAAGTTCATTCTAGTCATAAAGCTAAAAACATGGTGTCAACAACTAAGTGTCTAGAATTACTACATATGGATTTATTTGGTCCATCTGCTATCCAAAGTTATGGAGGAAACTACTACACTTTGGTCATAGTGGATGATTACTCTAGGTACACATGGACAAAATTCTTAAAGAACAAAACGGAAACGTTTAATTATTTTGAAATATTAAGCAAGAAAATCCAAAGACAACTAGGAAGTCCTATAGTGTCTATTAGAACGGATCATGGTAGGAAATTTGATAATGAAGTGCAATTTGGAGCTTTTTGTGACGCTAATGGTATTACTCACAACTTCTCGGCTCCGCGCACTCCACAATCGAATGGGGCAGTTGAAAGAAAGAATAGAACCCTACAAGAAATGAGTCGCACCATGCTTAATGAGCAATCCATACCTCAAAAGTTTTGGTGCAATGCCGTTAATACTTCAACATACATACTCAATCGAGTCTTAATTAGACCAATCGTAGGTAAAACTCTATACGAGTTACTCCAAGGCAAAAAACCTTCATTAGATCACTTTAGAGTTTTTGGTAGCAAATGTTTTATTCTTAACACTAAAGATTACCTTACAAAATTTGATCCTAAATCAACCGAAGGTATCTTTCTAGGTTACTCTCCAAATAGCAAAGCTTACGTCATATTAAACAAAAAAACAATGAAGGTAGAAAAGTCATTAAATATAAAATTTGATTAAAGTCCACCCAAACCCTCTCCACCTCTTGTCGATGACGAGATTGTAGAAAGTGAAGCTATAGTAATAAAGAAAAAGATAAATGAAGAAGAAGAACCTTTAAATGATGAAGTCATTAACATTAAAGAGTCCAAAGATCACCCCGTAGATAAGGTCATAGGAAAGCTAAACGAAAGAACATTGAGGTCTCAAGTTCAAAACCAAAGTAGCTTATTATTATTATTATTGTTGTTGTTGTTGTTGTTGTTGTTGTTGTTGTTATTCAGTTATAGTCTTTTTAGGAATAATTACCAGCCAAAAATATCTTTTAATGCCCAAAATTGCCATCACTTTTGTAATGGCAATTGGAATGATATTAACTCCTATTTATTTATTATCTATGTCACGCCAGATGTTCTATGGATACAAGTTATTTAATACTCCAAACTCTTATGTTTTTGATTCTGGACCGCGCGAGTTATTTGTTTCCATCTCCATTTTTCTACCTGTAATAGGTATTATTGTTATTGTTATTGTTATTATTATTATTATTATTATTATTATTATTATTATTATTATTATTATTATTATTATTATTATTATTATTATAATAATAATTATTATAATAATAATAATAATAATAATAATAATAATAATAATATTATTATTATTATTATTATTATTATTATTATTATTATTATTATTATCATTATCATCATCATCATCATCATCATCATCATCATTATTATTATCATTATTATTATCATCATCATTATCATCATCATTATTATTATTATCATCATCATCATTATTATTATCATTATTATTATTATCATCATCATCATTATTATTATCATTATTATTATTATTATCATTATTATTATTATTATTATCATCATCATCATCATCATCATCATCATTATTATTATTATTATCATTATTATTATTATTATCATTATCATTATTATTATTATTATTATCATTATTATTATTATCATCATTATTATTATTATTATTATTATCATTATCATCATTATCATTATTATCATCATTATTATCATTATTATCATTATTATCATTATTATCATTATTATTATTATGATTATTATCATTATTATGATTATTATCATTATTATTATTATCATTATTATTATTATTATCATTATTATTATTATCATTATCATTATTATTATCATCATCATTATTATCATCATTATTATTATCATTATTATCATCATCATTATTATCATCATTATTATTATCATCATTATTATCATCATTATTATTATCATTATTATTATTATTATTATTATTATTATTATTATTATTATTATTATTATTATTATCATTATTATTATTATTATTATTATTATGAATGACTATGATTGGTTCATTGGATCTATGGTAAATTTGAGATCTAATTGAACTTTGGGCAAATCATAAAAACGACTAAAGTTCATTCGGGTCAATCTTCGAGGTCTAAATCCGCTCCGAACAGAAATTATTGAGGTTTTTAAGTTTTTAGACCTAAATTTCTTAGGAAAAACGGGCATAAACCAATCCGAATCACAACCAAACAACATCTCTGCTTATCCCACAAACAATCATAAGACCTAACACACAATTGTCTATCATTGTGTCGATCCATTTGTCGTCTTAACACATTCCATTGATCATTGCTTAACGGTTTAGTCTTGATTTTAGTAAAATCCCGCGAAAGATTCTATTTCTCGGTTTAAATCATAGACTTGTAAAATCCCGTGCATTCTACCACATCATGTCTTACTCTACTGACCCAGTGATTTCAGAAGTGCTTAAATTGTATGATGTTGTGGATAATAATGATAATGGATGCTACACTGAACGATTAAAGATGTTTGAATTAAACAACGAGGATGTGAGATCTTCATGTTCTGAGTACAATGAGAATGAATTGCACCTGCTACAGAATGCCATGCAAATGGAATGCAGCATTGAGCCCTATCAACTACTTCATCTGCACCTCATACAGTTGTTATCCATAGCTGGGGATCGAACATGTAGTGCTCTTTTCCGCCAGGACTTACCTACATTGACAAGAAGCTTGCTGTTGAACTTAGAGCATTTAAAGCTGCAACTTACCAATGAAGAAGTTCAAAAAGATGGTTCCAGTGCAGCTCTTCAAGTAATCTACAAACAATTTTAGCCTTTCATCAGCGGGGAATATTCAGCAGATTACGATCAACACTTGACTGGAATTTCCTTCAAAAAACATACTGGAATGGAAATTCAGGAATTCATTGAGACATTTATCCAACTCATGGATAATGTGAAAAAGTACATTGAGGAAACTGCACAAAAGGATGAAAAAGTAAATGAGTGTCAGGTGCAGTTGAGAGATTGTTGTGATAAGTTGGGTAATGTATCTGTGGAAGAATCGGGTGTTGCTGAATGCAGAATGTTAGAGAAAACAAATAATGATGAGTCGGACAATGCTAAAATAGAATCTTCATGCTCATGTTCACAAGAGAGAGAGGTGCACCAGTCACAACCCGTGCAGGCTAATGCAAAGGAACGCTCCATGGAAGCTTCGGATGTACCCAAGATAGAGATGCACCGGCCACAACCTGTGCACGTTAATGCAGAGGAAAGTTGCATGAAAGTTTCTGCAGTACCTAGGTATGCATCTTCTCCTCAAAATGATGATTATGAATTGCATGAGTACACTGCATTTGTGCATGATGATTCCTTGACCACTGAACTCAATACCTATAAGGATCAAGTTGCCATATACGAACAGCGTGCTAAGTTTGAACTTACCACTCGTGAGCAGGAGATGGATATCCAAATGTGTACAATTATTAGAAAAAGTAATTTTAGAGAAGAAGTATTAAAACAAGAGTTAAACTCCTTACAAGAAAAGCTTTCCAAAACTGCTAAGCAAAAACACGAACTTCAAGAAAATGTTAAAATGCTTAAGCAAGAATTCAAGGCTAAGGAATCAAAACTTTTGAATGATTTTTCCAATCTAAAATTTTTGAAAAACAAGCTTGAAAATAAGTTGTACGTACAAGGGAATACCATTCAAACTGCTCACATGATCACTAAGCATCGAGTCTTAAGCGATAAGCATAGCATTCCCCTTGTTGAGGAACCAAATCCAGAGGTAATTAAAAAGGCTAGAAATGCTCATAAGGTGCTTTATGATGGTAATGAAATCCTTAAGCCTAGGCAGAAACCTAGTTGCGTTGAGTGCACTGAGGAAGATAAGAAATCTGATGAAGTCACTAGGGAGAAAATGAATAAGAAGTTAGAAGATCCTGAGTGTAAAAAGAATAACATAACGATTAAACCCCATAATTACACTAAAGAAAATTGGATCTCCTTGAACAAGTTTAAGCCTCAGACTCTATTAACCCCTGAACAAGTGTTCTGGAAAAAGGATTTAGATAAGCAAAAAGCAGAGAATCTTGTTGTAACGAACCATCCCCTTAGGAAAATGCCTAGAGCGACTGTGTATCCTCCGAATACACCAATGCATCTTGTTCCTAGAACAATTGTCACTAAAAGCAAGACCTTAATTAGTCAATATGTTATCTTTCAACTATTTGTTGATTTTGAGAAAACTTGCAAGAAAAGGATCACACCCACTGGTATTACTGAAGGAGAAAGGGGTTTTGAGCAAACTAAAGAATGTTATTTAACTGAAGTCATGCCTTTCTTTAAACAACTAAAAGATCATTTTGAGAGTCTTAAAAAAGGAATGAATTCAGACATTAAAGAAATGGAAAAGGAATTTGATGCAATGATTGTTGAGGTTAGTGATTATGAGAGAGAATTAAAATATAATGAGATTGAGAGGAAGAACTTGCATACACTGAATGAGAATCTGATTTCTGAATGTATTGCTCAAGATGTGTTTTTCACTGCTACAAATTGTTCCATTAATGCTTCTCAATTTCATGAATTATCTGTTGCTCTGAAAGTCTCCCATGATCGTGTCATTGAGCTTGAAACAACAAATTCAAAATTGCATGAGAAAATAGAACAGGATGATCATGATAACTTGGTCAAACATTATTCTAAATTAGAAGTTGAACATCTTGCTTTACAATTGAAACATCAACATCTCAAAGAAAATGTTAAAACCTCAAATATCAAGACATCCTCTGATGCTCCTGAGTTTGATGCAGTTTTTGAAATTAGCAAACGTGATGAACAAATTCGAGCTCATTGCCACACGATCAAAAGATTGAAAGCCCAAATTTCACAACTGAAAGGTGAAAAGAAGGATGTGACTGGTTCCCATATGGCTCCACCTTTAGATTCTCAGAATTTCCAACTTCAAAACATAATTGATAACTTGCAAAAGGAAAATGATTGTTTTAAAGCTGAAATTTCAAAGGTTAATGATCAAAACAAAGAGTTATGTGATTCATTTAAAGTTAATCATGATAAACAAATTGAAAAGATAACTTCTTTACTTAACGATATTGAGAATCTGAAGCGTGAGGTGAAAGGAAAGTTGCCAATCCCCAATTGCAAATACTCTGTTCCTAAGGTTTCTGATTGTGATAAATATGCTATCGATATGTTATATATTCCTCCGCCCATTAGGAATAATGAACTTGCACATAAAGCATATCTCTCATACCTGAAGGAAAGTTTGAAAGGTCTCCGTGAGATTGTTGAAGATGAAAGATTAGAAAAACCTTTTGATAGTACTATAGCCTATGCCTGCATGGATGCCAAACGATCTCAGGAACTCTTAGAGTATGTAATTGTCACAAGTCCGAAATCTAACAATAGGCGAGATAGAATAGTTGTGCCTTGTTCTATGCCTAAAGCCAAGCATGTGACCCTTGATATGCCTTGTTCCATGTCGAAATTCAAGCAAGCAACCTTTGATGTGCCTCCTAGAATTTCAGATCCCAGCACTTCTAGACCAGGAATGCAGAAAGTAGTGAAGCCATGTAATGTTCCCATCGTTACTTCTACAGATGTTAAGATTGACACTAAAGTTAGCGGGTCAAAACCTAGAAGCAATGCAAAGAAGGATAGGATTATGCAAACTAAAAGTGATCATGATAAGGAAGTAAAAGAACACCATAGGGACAAGAAGTTTGATTTGAACAAAAAGAATCGTGTTAGTTCTAGTATTAGCTCTAAGCTTACTGAAATTAATTCGAGGCCTTATGCTGTCTGCAAAACATGTAAAAAATGTTTATTTTCTGGTAATCATGATAAATGTGATGTGTTATTTCTGAGATCTAAGAATCATACCCCAGTTAAGAAAGTTTGGAAAGCAAAACAGATTAAGCAATCCTGGAAACCTACAGGGAAGGTTTTTACCAATGTAGGATTTCAGTGGAAGCCAACAGGTCGAATGTTCACTAATGGCAAACCTTGCTCTTTAACTAGATCCACTATGCCGAGAATAGTGCATGTTAAGGTTTGGAAGCCAACTGGTAGAATAATCCCATTAAGCACAAAATGTCATTTGACTAAGTCTGATGCCTCTACTAGTTCAGCTCCTAGGGTTAATGCCATTGCATCTAGGGTTTCTGCTGATTCAAAGACTGTTTGTGCTAACCAAAAGGAACCCATCAGCACGTGGGGATCCAATGTTTCCAATTCTCTGTCTTCGTCTGTTGTCCAAAGCAGGTCGTACAAATCGTCCCTTGGTACTTGGATTCGGGCGGCTCTAAACATATGACTGGGCTCTTAACAATGACGTATGTTCAAATCAGTTCAGGCCTCGTACTTCATCATTATGGCGTCTGCAGATAACACTTCAGGCCCCGTTCCTCATAGAAAAGAAAAGTGTACGCTCTTCTGTGCGCTTTATCTTCAGCTAATGAGAAATTCTCTCATGAATGGCCATACTCATCTACACTCTTCAACAACAAGCTTCATGTTTTTCCACGCTCATTCAGTCATCAAGTGGATCTACGTTCATTGGTGTATACTCTTATTCACTTGTTAAATCAAAAATGGCAACTTCAGATGCAATTTTTGAGGGGGAGAAGAGTGAATATACTACATGATGATGGATGTTTGAATAATGGTTATACGACTTAATTTTTGATGATGATGAGTGTATATTCTTTTTGATGAAGAGTGAAAATACTAAGGATAACTGGGATTCATTGTTTTGATTTTCGATGACTCTCCTCCAACGCCTAATGCTTCACTTATTAAGGATAAATGGGAATCAATGTTTGGGATTCATTGCTTTTCAAAGATATCTTTGATGAGTACTTTCAACCTCCGACGAATGTTGATCATCCAGCTTCTGAAGCTCATGCTCCGGTTTCTATTGACTCAACTGGTTCATCGACGTACATCCGGTTGTACGTTTATTCACGTGTTGGGCATTTGACTCAAGCTGATTACTTCGGAGTTAATCAATTATCACTTATTTGGGATTGAAGTTAAATTTCAAAGGCGTGTTCTTATTTGATAACTTGCTCGGGTCTAAGAATTTTAAGTTGAAGACTTGGTTTATCTAGTTACCAGCTGTCGGGATGGATGGTTGAAGATCTGGTTAACTATCACTTTAAGGAGTTACGTAGTTTTACTCAGTGACACACGAATATGACGTTGTGGATAATCAAGAGGTGTTAAAGTCTCATACTTTGGTTGAGTATTGAGTACTTAGAGATTTGCTTGAAGCATAAATTCTCGACACTGTTCTTGCAACATTAGTGCAAGCTTAAGATGCAAATGCAGGGAATTCTTCTTCAGTTTCAAGTTTGGTATATCTGGTTTTCTTCATCAGTGGTCACTTCAAATTGTCTACATATGGGTTGATAAAGATAGTCAGAGAGAGTTTCTATCGCAGTGGTCCTACGGCCCCTGGACAATCCAGTTCTGGACCCGCACTTCTAAACAGTCCTATTTGTTCATCCCTTGTACCATTTCCCTCCCCAGAAGCTCCATATGTACCTCCATCAGAAGATGATTTAAGAAAATTGTTTAATCCTATGTTTGATGAACAGTATGAGCCAAGTGCTAATGATCTGTCAATTCCTACAACAGAGGCTGCTTCTATCCAAGTAAATGATGTTGATCCTTCAGTCTCAATATCATTAAGCCAAGAAGCGCTTGCTGCTGATCACTCTGTTTCATCAACAAATCATCAATCATCGAGTGTACATCAGGGAATGGTATCTGGTATCAACAATGAAGAAAATCCCTTTGCTACTTCGGAAGATGCTCCATTTGAAAACATATTTGCTCCTGAATCATCATCAGAACCATCTTCTTCAGGAGACATCGACTCTGCTACCTCAGTCCCTCAACAACTGCCACATGAACACCTTAGAAAATGGACTCACGATCATTCACTAAACAACATCATTGGAAATCCCTCTCGTCCTGTATCAACACGGAAACAACTTGCAACCGATGCCTTATGGTGCTTTTTCAACTCCGTACTATCTAAGATCGAACCAAAAGATGTTAAAACCGCCATGAATGAAGATAGCTGGTCCAATGCCATGCAAGATGAAATTCATGAGTTTGATCGACTTGATGTATGGGAGTTAGTACCTGCTCCAGACTGTGCTATGATTATAGCTCTTAAATGGATCTTCAAAGTGAAACTTGATGAGCATGGTGATGTGTTGAAAAACAAGGCTCGATTAGTTGCTAAAGGATACCGTCAAGAGGAGGGGATTGATTTTGAAGAATCTTTTGCTCCTGTTGCTCGAATCGAGGCAATCAGAATCTTTCTGGCTAATGCTGCTAGTAAGAACATGGTAGTCTATCAGATGGATGTGAAGACGGCATTTCTGAACGGAGATCTTAAAGAAGTCGTCTACGTCAGCCAACCTGAAGGGTTTGTGAATCAAGAGCATCCTACTCACGTTTATCGTCTGAAGAAGGCTCTTTACGGTTTAAAGCAAGCTCCAAGGGCATGGTATGATACACTGTCAAAGTTTCTTCTATCAACCGGATTCAGCAAAGGAGTAGTTGATCCTACATTGTTCACCAGGAAGTCAGGTTGTCAAGATACACGTCGAAGTACGTCTGGAGGTGCTCAGTTTTTGGGTGATAAGCTTGTGAGCTGGTCTTCAAAGAAGCAAATGAGTACTTCTATTTCCTCTACAGAGGCTGAATACATAGCCATGTCATCCTGTTGTGCTCAAATCTTATGGATGAGATCTCAATTATCTGACTATGGCTTTGTATTCAACAAAATCCCTTTGTACTTTGATAATAAAAGTGCTATTGCTCTCTCATGCAATAATGTTCAACACTCAAGAGCAAAGCATATCGACATTCGACATCATTTCATCAGGGATCAAGTTGAAAAAGGTGTGGTGGAACACTATTTTGTGAGGTCTGAATATCAGTTAGCAGACATCTTCACCAAAGCTCTTCCAAGAGAACGTTTTGAGTTTATTCTTCCACGTCTTGGCTTGAAAAGCCTTCAACCAGAAACACTCAAACGTCTTCAGGAGGAAGACGAGGAGTAAAGGTCTATCTTCATCTATCTCTTGTATATATCTATTCGAAAAACAAAATACAAAATTATAAAACCTTCAAAAATCAAATAGAAAAATATAAAACTTTCAAAATCCATAAAAAAAAAAAAAAAAAAAAAAAAAAAAAAAAAAAAAAAAAATTGAAAAATTCGAAAAATCTTCAAAAAATATTGTCATTTTGTCATGTTTCTCTCGATTCGATAATATCTACGGTCTTGATGTTGTCATTCAAAGAATGACACGGGACTTTAGATGTTGTTCGAATTTTCATAAAAAAAAAAAAAAAAAAAAAAAAAAAAAAAAAAAAAAAAAAAAAATTCAAAAAATCAAAAAAAAAAAATTTTTTGGGAGAAAGAGAAAATGGTTTATTGTCATTTTTCAGGCAATAACCCAGTTTTAAAAGAAAGAACAGAGCCATGTTTTACCATGTTTTCAAATTCCATGCTCTGATTCTATAAACATTTTTCTGCTGAAAACCAAATGCTTTGAAAAATAACTCGGTCTCTATTTTTGATAATCATCAGGACTTATTTGTCAAAATCTCTATCTCTCAATCAACAACCTATGTCATTGATTGAGGGGGAGAATGATTTCAATTAAATTAAAAATTTATTTGGCATTAAATTGTTTTCAAAAGATATTCATGCATGTTTTATCAATGGAGTTTAAAGTCTTAAAATCCGATCCTTATCAGTTAAAACGCTTTCATAATCAAGTCACAATTCCCCTTAATCCTTCAAAATCAATTTAAATCTATAAGAGATCACAAATCTCAAATGATTTGATAATTGTGATCGGGGGAGAATGTGTGATTTAAATTGGATTTAAACTGATAATTAGGTAAATGGTTTTATAAGGATGTACATGCTATCCTGCCCACATGTGATAAACGATTTCAAATTTTCCATGCACATGTTGAGGGGGAGCATCTATCTGAAACCTATGATTTGAAATGTGATCAACTTATCTCAATGTGCAAGTTCCCTCTAGTATGTGCAAAACTCTTTTCAAACCTCGAGGCACATATTGAGGGGGAGCAAATTTATGGAAACCTCATCCTTCCCGGAAATGCTATATCTACTTGATTTGATGTGGGAAGTGATATTGATATCTTTTAGAAAATGGTAATCAAAGAAGTTAATTCTTTCTCTTGCCTCCGTGTGCAAAACATTTTCAAATACTTGATGCACATGTTGAGGGGGAGTTCTCGTTCTAAAAATATCAAAAACAATTCAGGTACAAAATGCTTTGATAATATATCACAAGTATCTGAATTGATTTTCAAATGGTTTTCAATTGGTTCCAATGGCAGATGAACAATACCAAATAGACCGACCAACTCTACTTTATGTACGGTGATATAAGGATGATAAGGTTAGGTATGTGTTCCCATGATCCGCCAGAACTGGAGGGATCTACCCAGGGATAATCCACTAGTTAGTGTAGAAGTCCTTAGGTATGATGATAAAAGGAGAAAAATGAGATATGGGAAGAGTGCGGACTATGACTGAGCTAGTACTGGAATAAACCCAACAAGGTTCTAGCTATGAAGTCTCGGTAAGCACTGAAGGGGTTGAAGAATTAAAAGGAATTGAATGAGGAAAGGGTGAAAACAAATAGCCCTCCATTTATTCAACCTTAGGGCAGAAACCGGGTTCACTTCATATGCTACTGATGGTAACAACGGTATTGAAGACAAGACGTCATGGACCCAGTGACGCACTGCACTTCAACTTTCCAAACCACTCAAGTTCCTCTTAAAAGGACTTGTTTCATTCTCACGGGGAACCGACATTATCTATCGACTTTCTCTTAGAGATTGTTGATATTGAAGAAGGAGACCCTCTCCCTAGTCTCCGGCACAAGATCCAAATATGCACAAATTGAGTCTAGAGCCACGAGATCATCAATAAATCTCATTAGGACACTTTCAATGAAAACTCTCTGTTTCACACAATGTGGAAAGAGAGATTATATCTTGAGTCCTACGCATTATCCTTGTGGTATTGCCAGAACATCTGAGTGATGTGAATACATATTCACTATGAAGATGGAAAGCCTTCTGGAGCCAACATCAAACAAGCTCCTGGTAGGTGGCATGTGAGATCTATTCTATAGACCAACCATGTGACAACTGAACAGAAACAATGGGGCGATTCAATCTCTTGAATCAATCCTGGTTCAGGTTATGGATTGACGGATACCTTTGAAAAACCGATCCTTGTGCTTAAAAACTCTTTTCTTTAGCACATCGACCGTGTACTCATTTTTCAAACCAAAAGGTGTTTTTATGATTGATAATTGATTTTCAATAAAACCTTCGTTGTATTGCAAAAACAATTTCTATTGAGCAATACACGATTGTTTTTCAAATCTCTTTTCATCAATCAGTGGACTTAAATTCGCTGGTTCACTCACTCCGTGTTGTCTTCTTTGAGATGTTCCGGTTTGAGAACAGCTAGAGCAGCTGCGAAACCCTGTCAAGGAAATTCTTCAGAATTATACCTGATCACAGGCAGTACATGTACTGTTCAACGGGGAACCATGGGCCGTGTACCTCAATTCAACGAAAGTGATCAAAGACCCTTTCGTGCGATTTATTGTTAACTGTTGTATGCAGGTACACCCGACGTTTACAGCTGATCAGAATGAAGCGGTCAATCCATAGCCGCATGCTCACTTAACACATTCATCTCAAAAGAAATCATGATTAGTGCATCAATGACTCTGATATTTTCACTCCATGCTTCTGCTACGCTGCTGCCAATATCATGAATCAACTAAAGCTTCCGCTAATCTGATGAGAAGATATCATGATCCAGAATGTGAGCATGTCGGTCCTAAAGTCACAACATCACATATTACCAACACCACAAAGGATGTGTTAGAGATTGTTGATAGCTGATGATCTCAAATGATGGCTCAAAATTTTTATCACGTGGATCAGTAAAAGACCTCCACTTGGAGTATCCAAACATGCAATGAGATGAATCTATGACTATGAGCTTAGGAGCAAAGGACTACATCAAGAATGCAAGATCAATTGTTAATGTAATATCTATTTGTATTCAATGTAATTTTGGTACATGATTGAGGTGACCTCCCTTAGGGGGAGATTGTTAGGAATTAGAAATTCCAGGTATTAAAGAGTCGGTCACCTCAAGTATTTGTAATCGTTAGAAAGCTCTTAGTCGTAGTTCTTTTAAGTTAAGTAGTATTTAGTTAAGTAACACCGTGGAGGACGGACGGGTCTTTACCCACTGTATGCCTGATCCACAGCCCGATGTGTGGCGATTTATGTAAGACTATAAATACTCTCTACCTCCCAAGGTAGAGAGTTGGAGCTCATAATAATATCTTTCACTTTCTCTCACTAAGTTCCCAAAACCTCTAACTTTCTCTCTCTAGAATTCCATTTATACGCCACTTTGTGTTATGGTTTGATGTGTATGTGAAAACTAATATCCAACATTTTCCAATTTTGACCGACTCTCGGCTTTTGAATTCTATGTTCTGCACTGTAAACTTGAGGATTTGGTTTGAATGCTCTATGTGAAAACTTAGGTTTGTAATCAGCATGATTCGGTCCATATCCGTTTGGATTTGTCTTAAAAGTAAAATTTTGAATAGTTGTGATTGACTCACCATGTTTGTAAAAAACATTTCGAAACTCTTTGATTTTGTTTTGTAAGTCAAAAATTTCTTTGAGATAGTCATCTATTTGTTTCCTTGAATGCTTTTTGTATTCACAAAACTATTTTTGACAAGTTAACAACTCAGACTTGGCTTTTTAAGTTTCCGAAGTGAGAGCGTTAAGTTTTTGTTTATGATCATATTTCAGTTGTTCTATTTGAGACCACAAAGAATTCTTGGATGCAACTAGATCACATATCTGTTTTTCCAAAGATTTTTCATTTTGGTATGATTTAGCAAATGCGACGTCAAAACCTTTTTCACGGTTTTCTTTAGTTTGAAAAATGTTGAGTTGGAATTTTAAGCATTCATTATCCTTAGTCAACAGTGCATTTTTATCTTTTAGTTTAGCATTAATCTCTGTGCACATTTGTAATTGAGATTCAAAGAAGGTGACGAGCCCGGGATCTGGATTAGACAATGACTCATTTTGTTCAACTGGAGTCTCCACATAGTTATCATTTAGTTTCTCAAATGAAACCACGGGGTCAATTTGATTGTCAGAGGTAACCGTGAGGTCATCTTGATCGTCAAATGTGACAACGGGATCCATTTGATTTTCTTCATGAGAAGATGTGAAAGGTTCATGTTGAACACTCTGAATCTTGTCAGATGCAGATGCCGGTAGAGATATCAGATCATTAATTAGAATAGTTTGATTCGGTACCTGAGACAAGCCGTCAGTGTCATACACTGGGCCTGTGTCACTCATATGAAGTTCTTGCATGTTTGCCATTAGCATCACAGCTGCATTAGCCTGCAAGTCCTCCATGTCATCATCAGAATCTGCATTTGCCATGAAGCTTTGTTCCTTGTTGGTAAGATGATGGATCTAAACATATACCTTGTGTTAGTGATATTTTGAATTATATTACTAAGTACGCAGAATATACTTAGTAATACTTAGAAGACGGATTGTATGATGTATTGTAAGTGAGAACAGTTTAACACAAAGCTCCAATATTATTAAGAAATAATACGAGTGATCTTGCTTATCACTAGGGTTACACCTTGAAGCTTACGTGAGTATTTCGTACTCTAAACAATGACCTAGGATCTCCTTTTATAGCACAAGGAGTCCTTTACAAGATAAGTATAATGCTAACAATATAGAATATACACAAGTTTCTATACTTATCAATATACGTCTACATAACAATTATCCTAATAGCAGTGGTAATATGTATACTGGCAGTGGTAATGAGTTTCCACTGCTATTGTAATCTTTAGCAGTGTCTTCCACAACTATCAGTGGTAACTGTTAGTATTATTCCCGACAATCCTCCCCTAAACTTCTGATTTCTCTGTAAATCAATAAGTTTCTTCAATTTGCATCTTCTGTAAGGATTTGGGGAATTCTTTCAAACACTTCTCTTTTTCTTTAAATCTTGAATAGCTCTTGAACCTTGATCTTGAAGCCTATGTAACAATGCTCTGACCTTCTCATTATCTTCATGAACTCTTATTGTTGAACACAACATCACAGTGAGAGTTCCAGCTCTATGTGGATATTCTTTCTCAGCAAACACGAATGCATCCACTCCATCTGTTGTAGAAACATGATGAACTTCACATGAATCATAGTAAGTCCATTTAGTACAAGGACATGAACATGCAAATTTCCAGAAATCATCATTAGCATCTGGTTCATAGAGCCTTCTTAGATTAACCCATAACTGCATATCCTTCCTGTCTTTAAGATCTTCAGCATCAAACCTTTCTTGAACGAATCTCCACAATGTGTCAAGATCATCTCTGTCACATGTTTTGATAAGTTCTTCAAACTGAATAAATGATGAAGTTTCACCACCTAACCTTGTAATCTTCCATGTTGGAGCAAAATTGCTAGCAGTGTATACTTCCCAATCAATGATAGGATGTCTGACTTGCATTGGTTCACGATAAAAATCTTCTTCTTCAATCAGGATCATTCCAGTCTTCTGTTCTTCAGTAAACTTCTTAGTTTGAACCTCTTGTTCTTCAGCAAACTTTGTCTTTTTATGTGTCTGAGATTCACTATCTTTGGCCTTTCTCTTCAGATTAGGATACCTTCTTTCTTCTTCTTCAGAGTTCATTGGAATAAACTCTTGGTCTTGTCTTTTAACTCTGTAGTAGATACCTTCAGCTTTATCATCATGCATTCCTTTGAACTGATGTCTTTTCCAGCCACCAACACTGCAACAATAATCTTTAATCATTGAAATCACCTGTGCCTTGGTTGGTTGTCTTGGTTTCTTTTGGCCCTTCTTGACTGAAACAATAGCATCTTGAAGTGCTTGATTATTCTTCATCTGAATGAAACCCTTTAACTGAGCAGTTCTTTGTTCTTTAGTTAAAGTCTTATCTGCAACTAGGTCAATTGCCTTCTTCTTGACTACTGGATCATTAGCAATCAAGAATTCAATCTCTTCTTCTGTAGGTGCATAGCTGAACTCTGGAGTCTTTTCTCTGAATATTGTAGGTGGAACAGTGGAAACTGGATTTACATCTATTGGATCAGTGGTGTCCATTTTGCCCAGCCTTTTAACCTCCATGAAGTCTGCAATCTCTATCTCCTCCAATCTTTTCTTATTAGCAACTTGATCTTCATTGATCTTTCTAGCAACCTCTGCATCATGAGCAATTTGAGCTTGTTCTTTCTTTGAAATCTTCCTTCTTGTTTGCTCTTTGCTCTACAAAACTTCTTTTCCTTTCATCTTCTTGATTTCTTCCTCTGCAGTGGTAATAGCTTGATCAGCAGTGGTAACTTCTTGTGCAGTGGGAATGAAATCAGTGGTTGCAGTACTGAAAATTTCTTGCTCTAGTTGCTGTTGAGGAACTTCTTGAGTATCAGCTTACTCAGTAACTTTACTTGAAACACCTTCATCTCCAAAGTCAATTCTCCTCCCCTTGGTTTCAGCATCTGTTTTCCTCCCCTGTTTGGGCGAATTTCCCAAATCTTTAGTGAGATCTTCTGAATCACCATCATCAGGTGAGGATGGAGATGATATCACAATCTTTGCAGTTTTTCTTAGCTTTAACCCCTGCAACTCTTCCTTCAATGTCTGAATCTCTTCTTTCAAATGTGTAACATCCTTGGCATGTTGCTCCTTTAGTTGTGTCAAGTCTTTCTCCAGAGAATCAACCTGCTTTGCTAATTTGGTACAAAGTTCCATCAAATCCATTTGTTGCCCACTGCCCTCAACACTTCCAACTGTGTGACCTGTCGGGAGAGGTGAATCATAGGGCATTGGCTCTGATTCCTCCCTAGTTGTACTAGGTTGAAGCCTGAAACCACCACTGCTTGTGCCTAAACCAAAAGGATCAGGTACATGCTGTGTTGTAATGGGAGGAGTTGGTTGTTTTTGCCTCTAATCCTATTGCCATATTTGTTCATGTTTTGAAAAACTTTAGGCTTAAGGCAACGGATCTTATAAACTCTTGTATGGGGTTGCAGTTGAAATTCATTTAACACTGCTTGCACAAACCTTGGATACATCAAAATTTTTGTTGAACTCTTTACATTGCCTTTCATACTTGAACTAACAAGATATCATTCTTGTCTTTCTTGATGAACAAAGTATGATCCACTCTGCCTCTATGAAACCCATTATCAAGAAGATAAGTAGTCAAGGTCTCATACCATTTTCTTGGTGCCTGATGCAAGCCATACAATGCCTTAACTACCCTGTATACTTTATTCGGATAGTCAGGGTCTTCAAAGCCTAGAGGTTGTGAAACATATACCTCTTCATCAATCTGCCCATATAGAAAAGCACTCTTTACATCCATTTGATAGACTTTAAAACCCATAAAGGATGCATTGGCTAAGAACAGCCTGATTGCTTCAATTCGTACAACTGGGGCAAACACTTCTTTATAGTCAATACCCTCCTCCTGAGTGTATCCTTGAGCCACAAGCCTAGCTTTGTTCCTGATAACAATTCCTCTTTCATCCTTCTTGTTTCTGAACACCCATTTAGTACCTATTACCTTCTTGCTAGAAGGTAAATCACAAAGCACCCAAACCTTTTGAAGCTTGAATTGGAGCAACTCTTCTTGCATTGCTTCCACCCAACTTTCATCTTCAAGTTCCTTGTATACATTCTTTGGCTCCATTTGTGACAGAAAACACATAAACAGACATTCATTCTTGCCTTCATGATTCTTGGATTCATAGATTTCACTAATAAACCCATGAATATCAGGCAATTTTGTTTGTTGTCTTCACTGTTGAATGGACATCCCCAATCACATTTTCAAGAGGATGTGATTTATGAATTGAAATATGGGGATTTGAGATTTCAAGAGGATGCAATTTTGTTTGTTGTCTTCACTGTTGTCTTCACTTGGCAAATTTGAGATTTCAACATCATTGGCTTCAGCTTCCTCTGTAACTGGAGTTATAATTTCCACTTCTGGTGTTGCAGTGGAAACATCTGGCCTAGCAGTGGAATCTGAATTTCCACTACTTTCAGGATTTTTAGTGTTCATGTTGATATCTCATTCCTTTCCAGAATCATTAGAAGGTTGAGCATCTCCAGTCTTTGGAATATCATCATTATCTGCATAGTCCCAAAGTGGCAAACTGAATTCATCTTGATCATATGCTTGATCCTTGCTTGGTTCATCATCATCAAGAAACTCTTCTGAACCTGCAAAATCATAAGTAGATGTACCTGTAGAGATAGGTACATAATTCATAGTATGGGTTAGAGTATCAAGATCAAACAGCCTTTCTGGACCAGTTCCTTTGACATTTACTTTGTTTTCCAGGAACTCAACATGAAGATTCTCTTCAATCTTTTGGGTTCTTAAGTTGAATACTCTGAAAGCTTTACTAACCATGGAATACCCAACAAAATACCCTTCATCAAACTTTTCTTCAAATTTGCCCAGATAATCAATGGTATTGAGAATAGATACATGACACCCAAATGGTCTCATGAAGTCTAGGATAGGAGGTCTACCTCTAAATAACTCACAAGGTGTCTTGTTCTTTGCTTTCACTACTAAAACCCTATTTTGCACATAACATGCAGTGTTAACTGCTTCTGCCCAAAAAGTGATTGGCAATTTTGAATCTGCCAACATGGTTCTAGCAGCCTCTATAAGTGTCTTGTTTCTCCTCTCAGCAACACCATTTTGTTGAGGAGTTCTAGCAACACTAAATTCTCTTTTAATACGTTTACCTCTGCAAAAATCATCCATAACTCTATTCTTAAATTTTGTCCCATTGTCACACCTAATGATTTTAACTTTCATATCATATTGGTTTTCAAATTCTGTGATGAAGATCTTAAGGATGCCAGTTGTTTCATCCTTAGTCCTTAGAAAGAAAACCCATGTAAACCTGCTAAAATCGCCAGTCACAACAAGAAAAATACTTCTTAAGATTTAAGCTGCTCACAGATGTAGGACCAAACAAGTCCATATGTAACATGTGAAGTGGGTGATCAATAGAGTTAACCAACTTTGACCTGCAAGAAGCTTTGTGTTGTTTGCCTTTGAGACAAGCCACACAGGTTTGATCATTTTCAAATCTTTTCAGAGGTAAGCCTCTTACCAAACCATCTTTGACAATCTTATTAATGGTTTTGAAATTAACATGACCAAGCCTTCTATGCCATAACATGGATTCATCCACTGTGGCCTTTGCAAGCAAGTAAGCATAATCATCTTTAGCAACAATGTTGTTCATATCAAAGCTATATAAGTTGCCTTTTCTAGGAATCTTAAGAAGAATCTGACTTTCATCAGGCATCTTAAAATCCTTAGAGAGAACAAAGCACATATCTTTAGTAAAAAGAACATTGTTTTTCTTGTCACACATTTGTGACACACTAAAAAGATTATACTTAAGCTCTTTTACATAGTACACAGGTTCAAAGTCCAAGTTACCAGTTTTGATGACCCCTTTACCTGCAACTTTACCATTAACTCTACCTCCAAAGCTGACATACTGTCCATCATAGTGTTCAAAATCTGAGAGATAGGACTTGTTGCCAGTCATGTGCCTTGAACATCCACTATATGTGTAGCCTTGATCTGATCTTTTTGTCCTTGGATGTTCCTGCACATATAAGTAAGGAGTTAGTTTCCTTTGGGGACCCAAGCCATGATTGACTTGGATCTGTCTCGTGTATCAATATAGTTAAATCTATCAAAGGTCATTGATACACCATTGAGATTGGTTGTAGAGGTAATTCCTTTAGGTTTCCATTCCCAACGTGCTGAGGCCTTCACAGCATTTCCCATGTTACCCCTGGTCTTATTTACAACCCTTGCAGTGGGAACTTTTGATTGAGCAATGGTAACTGCTGGTTTAGATTTTGGTACCCACTGTTGGTTATAGTTAACCCTTTTATCAGAAAAAGACCTTTTCCTTGTTTGTGCAGATTTTGAAAAAGTTGTTTTTAGTTTTGCACTTGTAACAGGTGATTTAGGATGAGCAATGTTAACAGTTTTAGCAGTGGCAAAAGTTTTAAGACCACTTCTTAGTTGAACTGCTCTTGGGACCATTTTGCTGAGTGAATTAGGGTGTATATTGTTGTTAGGTCACTAGTTTTACAGCACAAGCTTACAAGAAAGAGATTAAGGCGATTGAACAATATCCAAACACACACACACACGTTAATATGAGACGGTTATGCGTAGGAGTATGTGAAAGGAAATAACTTGAACAACCAACCTTCAAATGAAGGTTTACAAGAGTATTTATAGGCAAGGAGCTAGGGCAACACTCCCACTCCTTCCCTTTTCCTTATTGGACATGGGCCTAAGCTTATGGGCCTTCTACATAAGCTTGACCTTAAACAAACATAAAGGCCATAATAAGCTACCTATTACATATGAGAAACTAACACTTGAATTAAGGTTTAGGAGTGATTCCAACAATCTCCCCCTCAAGTGTTGGTGATGAAAAACGGTGAAGGCTTTGATGTAATAGTAGCTTTGACGTCTTCTGACATTCTTCTTTCTTGTGAGAAGGAATGCCTTGATTCGAACAATCTCCCCAGTGTGGAGAGATAGTTTTCTTTGAACAGTTATGCTTTGACGTCATCTTTAACTTTGTTCTTTGATCATTGTTCTTTGTGATGAAAGTGATAGTATGTTGTTGTCTAAATCAAGTCAGCTTCGCCACTACAGTGTCTCCACGTCATTCTTCATCATGCTCACACGCTTTTTGACGTTGGAATTCAGTACTGATGAAGTTCTTTAAGTCTTTAACTTTGTAGATTCTTTGATTTGACGAAGAATCATTCTGACTGTTGTGTTGCTTTTGGATAGAACTTCTGTTAGGAATTGGAAAATCCATAGTGAAGAGTCGGTCACCCCAACTCTAGTATAGCATATGTTAGCTCGTAGACGTTACGTTATTTACTAGTTATTTAGTCTAGAGTAACACCGTGGAGGACGGACGGGTCTTTACCCACTGTATGTCTGATCCACAGTCCGAAGGAGGACGTGTAGTATGTAACTATAAATACCCTCTACCTCCCAAGGTAAAGGGTTGGACCTTTCTCATTCTTAATCTAACCTTCTATGTTTTCTTTCACTTTCTCTCTCTAGAAAGGATCCCACTTTCTCTCTCTAAACCTACTCATAATTCGACCCATATTATTGTTTGTTATGTGTTTATGAAATCCAATATCTAACAATTGGTATCAAGAGCCATGGTTTGATCACTCATCTTTCATGTTCTTGGATTTCTAGTAGTTTTCATAAGGTTTTTGGGTTTGAATGAGTTTAGAGTATTTTGCACCATTTGGATCATTTCTAGTGTTAAAGTTTCAATTTTGCTTGTACTTTTATGTTTAGGATCATCATATGTGTTTAGGTTTTGAATTGGAAAGCTTAAATCATTGTGGTTTCGTCGCTTTTGATTGATAAAGTGGGTATTTGTGAAAAGTGTACAAAGCGAGTTGAGACTCGTAGTTGAGTTTCTTGGATGCGAGTTGCTTCTTCATTTGAAGCGAGTTGGTATAAGCGACTTGGCTACTTAGCGAGTTGACTATTTATGCGACTTGGTTATTAAACGACTTGTTTCTTTAAGCGAGTTGATTGTGTAGCGAGTTGATACTAAAGAGAGTTGCCTATGCGACTTGTCCAGATTCAACGTATCTAAAGAGAGTTGCCTAAGAGAGTTGCCTATGCGAGTTGCTTAAGCGAGTTGCCTATGCGAGTTGTGTTTTATGCGACTTGTCTCTTAAGCGAGTTGTCCGTTTATGCGAGTTGTGTTTCATGCGACTTGTCTATTAAGCGAGTTGTCATCTTATGCGAGTTGAGCCTTAAGCAAGTTGTCGTTTAAGCGAGTTGTCCTGGATGCGAGTTGATTGAAGCGGTTTGACCAAGAGTTGACTTTTTACGGTAAAACTTCAAACGGCCATAACTTTTGAACCGTAACTCCGTTTTCAGCGAAATACCAGTGAAAACGAGCGGAACAGGCTGAATATGGTGAGGTTTCACGACAAAGTCGTGAAACGAATTTTTTGAGACCCAAATCGCCTCCAGAAGGAAGTTATTGAGCTTTTTAAGTTTTTGGACCTAAATTTCTCCGTAAAATCGTGCATCAACCAATCCAAATCATAACCAAACAACATCTCTGCTAATCCTAAAAACAATCATAAGTCCTAACTCACAATTGTCTATCATTGTGACCATCCATCAGTCATCTTAACACATTCCATTGCTCATTGCTTAACGGTTTGGTCTTGATTTTAGTAAAATCCCGCGAAAGATTCTATTTCTCGGTTTAAATCATAGACTTGTAAAATCCCGTGGATTCAGCAACATCATGTCTTACACTCCTGATTCAGTGATTTCAGAAGTACTCAAACTGTATGATGTTGTAGACAACCATGAGAATATTAGCTATACTGAACGATTACAGATGATGGAATCAATCAATGATGATTTGAGTTCTTCATGCTCTGAGTCCAATGAGAAAGATTTGCACCTGTTTAGACTACAAAATGCCATGCAAAAGGAAAGTAGCATTGAACCTTATCAACAACTTCACTCACATCTCATGTTGCTCACAACAGGAATGGAACGAGCATGCAATGCCCTTTTTCGTCAAGATTTATCCACATTAACGGGAACATTACTATTGAACTTAGAACAATTGGAACAACAACTTGATAAAGAAAAGGTTCAAAAGGATAGTTCCAGTGCTGCACTGCAAGTGATCCACAACCAATTTCAGTCATTCATCAGGGGGAATTTACATCTGATTATGATCAAGACATGACTGAAATGTCTTTCAAGAGATACACTGGAATGGAAATTAGCGTGTTCATAGAGACACGTATCCATCTCATGGATAATGTGGAGAAGTACATTGAGGAAGTTACTCTGAAAGATGAAATTGTGGATGAGAGTCTGGTGCAGTTGAGAGATAGTTGTGATGAGACGGGTAATGTATCAGTTGAAAGATCGGGTGTTGCTGAATGCAGATTAACAGAGACAACTAAGAATGATGTAATTGGCAGTTCAGTAACTCCAGTCAGACAAGATGTGGATACAGAAATCAGAAGGGTGAATGAATGTCGAGTGCAATCAAGAGATTGTAGCGTTGAGTCGGGTGAAGCAACCGATGTTGGATCAGTTAACACTGAATACAGAGGCTCAGATACAGATAAGCTTGAAATAGCCAGTAGTTCAGTGACTCTTGTTACACATGATGTGGATGCAAATATCAGACCGACAAATGAACATGTGTCATATGATGAGGTACCCTTAACTGTTCAACATAGTGCATCTGCTAATGTACCTAAACAATCTGATCTTATTGCTGAACATGATTCTGATAAATGTTCCTTGGTTGAGGCTGAGTCTGACATTAAGTGTTTCAAAACAAAAGATATGGTTGATAAAAAGGCTTTTGATGAACTTTCAAACAAATTCTCAAATCTTGAAAAACATTGCATTTCACTTGAAATTGCAATACAGAGTCAAAAAGAAAGTTTTCAACTTAACAAACCATGTAAAAATCTGGAACTTCCTGAATTCTGTGAACTTTTTGAAATAAACGATTTAAAAGCTCAGCTTCAAGCAAAAAACTCGACTATCAACAACTTGAAGAAACATATTTCTGATATGCATGTGAAAAATAATTTGGTTACAAGTAATTCTGATGTTAATGCTATCGATGATATTCAAATGAGAAATGATGAATTAGCTATTTGTGTAGCCAAATTACTAAAAGAAAATGAGTCATTGAGAAAGCATCACATAGAACTAAGTGACTCTATCAAAAAAGCTAGAACAAAGTCAATGGAACAAACAAAATCTTTGATAGCAAAAATTGATGATCTCAATGCTCAACTTCAGAAAAGAGTTTCGCCATTGTTGCCTTAAAAAATGAGCTTAGGAAAACTGTAGGAAAGAGTGTGAACACTAAGTTTACAAAACCATCAACCTTGTGAACACTAAGAGATCTGAACTACCAAAATTTTCAAAAACGCGGTTTGCCTCCCAAGTTGATGCGAAACAAGTTTTGCCAATACCAGTCACTTCACCTTACTTGCCTAGGAAAAATGCTATGAATAACTTGTATAAGAACTCTTATCTAGAAATGGCTAGAAAGAAGGCACAAATTCAAAAAGACGGAATTTTAGGTGCAAGACCTAGGGTGATGAATTCTTCGAGATTTCAAGGCACTACTAGTAGTTCTAAACCATTACCTATGAACACTAAACTAAAGACTAGGGATTGGCATGGATCTAAGAGTAGTTGCGTTTCGAATAAAGCTATTCCCATAGCAGATCACTCTAAGAACTCTAGATCATTTTCTAAATCTAAACAAGCTGTTTGCTCGAATTGTATGAAATGCAACTTTAGGGGAAATCATGATAATTGTTTTACAAAATCCCTGAAGAAAGTAAATGCTCAGGAAAAGGTTCAACCTGTTAAGTCTAGGATTTTCACTAAGTCATCTTCTGTGAATATGAAGCAAAACAAACTAAAAACTTCGCCTAGATAGATACCAACTACAAAACCTTTGGAAACAAGGAATAAGGATAAGTCTTCCACCATGCATAAGAATATCAACAATCCTAGACCTTGCCATAAGTGGATACCATCTGGTAGAATGTTTAAGGATGCTGGACTTAGGTGGATAACTACCGGAAAGCTATTTTCCAATGGCAAAATCAAGGTTGACCGTGAAGCCCCAAAGAGTATGGATACTAATGTCACTAACCCATATATATGCAAACATGCTTGTAATGTTAGTGCAGGTATTCCTTACTCAGTTGCAGATACTTCGATCCTTCATTACATGGACTGACTTAAAGTATGGATTACAAATGGATTGATATCTCATAACTCACGGGTTCAATTAACTAAATCTTGATATTCATTCGGCGATGACGTTTGAACACAACAGTTCAAGCCTCGTTCTCTAAAGAAAAGAAAAGTGTATGCCTCAGTGCGCTTTATCTTGGAAAGAAGAGAAATCTTCTTATGACGTCTGTTCACATCAGTTCAGGCCTCGTACTTCATCATTATGGCGTCTGCAGATAACTCTTCAGGCCCCGTTCCTCATAGAAAAGAAAGGTGTATGTTTCAGTGCGCTTTATCTTCTAAAGAAGAGAAATCTTCTCATTTATGACCATTCTCATCAACATGCTTCATGCTTTTTCCATGCGCTTCAGTCATCAAGTGATCCGGACTACTGATAATTACTCTTATTCCACTTGCTCAATATAATGAAGATGGCGACATCATGTGCTAATTTTGCGGGGGAGAAGTGTGAATAGAATACATTTGGATGATAATCACCTGTTTAATCAAGAATGGCATCTCTGTATGCAATTCTTGAGGGGGAGAAGAAGTGTGAATTTTTTGCATTGTTGATTGATATTTGAGAATATATGGTCAAACGGCTCCTAACTCATGTAAGAACCGAGATTCTTTTAATCGGATCATATTCACATGTAGTTTCTTCTTAGAGCCGCTGGTTGACATCTTCACAAGCTGATATGAGTTTAACGACAAAGTGCTTCCGGCTAATGCTTCACGGGCACATCAACATGATGATTCCGAACAACCCTTTATTGTTGTTTGATGTGATTGTTTGCTTGGTGTTACCATTTTGTATGTTTGTTGCGGGCTGATTGCTGATTTCCTTGATGAACATCTTTCTGTTCTTGTTTGATTGGGAGGGATTTTAAATTAAGGGGATTTGCTATTTACAAGTTAACGGGAATTCCTTTGGTGTGAAGAAGATGTTAACTGTCTATTTCCCCATTCGGAAAATCTTGAAGAAGGTCGAGTCTTCAGTCTATTCTACATTTTCTGCTACATGTTAGAAGGCTAAAGACGAATTGCATTTGATGATCTAAAGACTTCTTCTTAATCCGGGCTGAGAAGAACACTTGAAAATCTTTGTCAGTTTAGGGGAGAGCACTAATTGGGGGAGATTGAAATGCCAAATTTAATCCCTAATTAGACTTGCTCATATTCTTTGCTATGATTCATTGTTTGATTTTTGATGACTCTCCTCCAACGCCTAATGCTTCACTTACTAAGGATAATTGGGATTCATTGTTTGGGATTCATTATTTTTCAAAGATATGTTTGATGAGTACTTCCAACCTCCGACGAATGTTGATCATCCAGCTTCTGAAGCTCATGCCCCGGTTTCTACTGACTCAACTGGTTCACCATCTAAGAAGTACTTCTCAGAATTCTCAAGAAACCTTATCTCCAGTTACATCACAAGGCGTTGATAATGACTATCATGATATTGTAGTTGCACTACTGAATAATGATCCGCTCTTTGGTATTCCTTTGCCAAATCTTCACGGATTATTGTTCCTCTCACTGTGCTCGCTATAAATCAACCATATGAACATTAAGGAAAATGACTACCTCATCCGCTAGAAGACATTTTTGGTAAATCTTCCAGATCAGTTTCTACATGTATACCTTAAGGAAGAATGCATTAATGTTGAGGAATCATTTGCTTCGGTTCATTCAGTGGGTCAATGTTCATCCGATTGTATGTTTATTCACGTGTTGGACATTTGACACAAGTTGATTACTTCGAAGTTACTCATTTTTCACCTATTTGAGGTTGAAGTTGATATTCACAAAAGGCGTGTTCTTATTTGATAACTTGCTCGGGCTTAAGAATTTAAGTTGAAGTCTTGGGTTATCTAGTTACCAGCAGTCGAGGTGGATGGTTGAAGACCTGGTTAACTATCACTATTAGGAGTTACTTTGCTTTACTCAGTGTCACACGCATATGACGGTGTGGATAATCGCAAGAGGTGTTAATGTCTCATACTTTTCTTGAGTAGTGAGTACTTAGAAATTTGCTTGAAGCATAAATTCTCGACACCGTTCTTCCATTATTTAGTGCAAGGTTAAGATACAAATGTGGGAATTTGACTTCAGTTTCAAGTTTGGTATATCGGGTATTCTTCATCAGTGGTCACTTCAAATTGTCTACATATGGGTTGATAAAGATAGTCAGAGAGAGTTTCCGTTGCAGTTGATTCTCACAGGATTCATTTGGGCTATTTGAGTTCTTCTCACAAGATTTCGAGTTTTTGGGTATATTATGTTTTGTTGAATCTAATGTATCAAAACCAGCAAGGGGGAAGGAGACATATATCTAAAAGCACGACGAGTACACATGATGAACTTAACACTTCTACCTGATTGAAGTTATCCCGGAAAGACAATGGTCATAACCGTAGAGAAACTCAGTGTTTAACTCGTAGCCTTTGGTGTATTATTCCAACTAATTGGGGGAAATGGTCTCTGGAGACTTTTTGTATGTGTTACTTCAGCGTTCAGTTAGAAGAAATGTGAAAAGAATATTTGGTTCATGAGATGATATTGAATATCGACATATTCTATATGATTTATGATAAAGTGCTTCCGGTTAGTGCTTCATGTACACAATGTAATGATGATTCTGATGTGATCGCAACGATCTCGAAGAGTAATGTGTACATCGGGGACGCACAACAGGTTCATGTGATCGGACTTCATCAGTTATTCCGGATTCGATAACCACTGAGACGATCAATGTTTCAACTTGTTACTTTGGTGTTCTCATGTTCTTCGGGGTGTTGAGCTTCATTCAATGAAACCGTTTTTGTTCATTTCTACTTCTTGGGGAAATGGTCTTTGTTCTTAGTTTGTCGGTTTGGGGGGAAGCTACCAAAGTCTCACTTTCAGAAGGCTCAAATTCTGACGACGATTCAAGAGCCTCGAAAGCTTTGGTGGTGAAACTTTAAAAGATGATGACTTCTATCTTCTACAAAGTGCTGAACGATTTCCTTATCTCGGTACTCTTATCATCATCTTCTTAAACTATTTCTCTACCTTGTATATATTTATCAGAAAAACAAAATACAAAAATACAAAACCAGCAAAACAAAATACAAAAATATAAAACCAACAAAAGAAAATAGAAAAATAGAAAATCATCAAAAATCCATAAAAATCAGAAAATCTAAAAATACCAAAAATATGTTTTCTCAAGACATGTCTTCTGGTATCGATAACATCTACCATCTTATAAATGTCATTCAATAATGGCACGGGACTTTAGATGAAGTTCGAACAGGAGGTGTATATATTTCTTTTTAATCATGTCTCAAACTATGGCTTACAGTTATTTCAGACTGTAACCCGGACTTCAAATAATGGCTTACAGTTATTTCATACTGTAACCCGGGCTTCAAATTATGGCTTGTAGTTACTTCAAACTGTGACCCGTGCTTAAACTATGGCTTGCTATTATTTTAGATAGCAACCCGTTCTTTTAAAGGAAGGAAAGTGCTGCGCTAAACCTATTTTCAAAATATTTAGTGCACTTATCCTAAAAAAAAAAACAAGGAAAGTATGTCGAAGGACTGCTGTTCCTACACAAATGTTTTTCCGTCTAAAATTCTTCAGAAAAATATTTGGTGTTTTCAAAAATGGTGGTAAATGAGTTGCTTTAAAAACAATCAGATTCAGAGTTTTTGTAAAATTGAAAACTCAATCAATGACTTTAGCGCTTTTAAACTTTTCATAAAATGAGTCATGGATTGAGGGGGATAATGTTTTTCAAATCTACGTCATCTAATGGGCTTTCTTAATTATCCTAATATGCTTAATTAAAAATGATGTTAACCTATGTTGAAGGACTAGGTGCCTAGGATATGATTGCTAGGATTAGATGATTAGAGTTTGATGAACACATTATTCCCATACATTTATATGATCTGATTGATATGTTGCATTGACTTTTATTAGTCGATTGTTGTTTGGGTGATGTCGACCACCATATATTTGTATGTGTGTTCACTAACGTATGCAGGTATATTGGTATAAAAGAATGTTCCCGATCCGGATCCCACAATTGAAGATGATTGGATGCCGAAAGGAAAGGGTAACTATATCTTGGGTTGACAAATGAAGAAACGGAGCTTAATTGGACTTCTATGGAGAGTTGGCATAAATGCAACGTAAGAGGTCTCATTGCATCGGCAGATGGTTTTCTTTTAAGTGATTGAAGAAACGGAGCTTAATTTGACCTCAGTTGGCATTCAAAATGCAACGTAAGAAGAAGTCTCACTACATCAGCAGATGGTTTTTCTTCCAAACCCTACAGCAACAACAACGGAAGCCTCTCAACCACTAATGTATCTTTGTGCAGGATACCATTTTTAAACAATTTTGAGTAAATTGAATTAAATTGTTTTGAAAATGGAAAAATGTTGTTTTGAAAATATATTGGACTAAATTTTGAAAATCATCGGACTTAATTTTATCAAAACTTAAGACACTCAATTATCGACTTCGGTCATCGATTGAGGGGGAGAGTGATTTAAAATAAATTATTTTCAATCAATATTGCTTCATAAAAGTCCGGATTGTACAATATAAGTGGTGATCTAAAGATTTAATGTTATGTCATGGTATGATTTTTTCTTTAGAATCAAGGTCTTTCAAAATGAAATTTTTTCTGTTCTTGTTTGATTGTGAAATTGTTTTGTTTTACTTAAAAGATCTCTTAAAAACTATCATACCTGACACTAACAATCTTTAATGTCTTAAAATGGTCCTTATCTGTCATCTTTCAAAATTGAATCTTGCCACGTCTTTCCCCAAACTTTTCTAAATGATTTAAATCAATTGGGATCACAAATCTCAAATGGTTTGATATTTCTGATCGGGGTAGAGATCGTGTTTTAAATCTCAAATATGTTTTTAATGGAATTGGTTCTAGTCCTTTAAAGGCACTCCTGCCTCCATGTGCCAAACGATTTCTAATACATAATGCACATGTTGAGGGGGGGCATTTATCCAAAAACAAGATGAGTATTTAAACCTGGCCACATTTTCTCCTATGTTTTCTAAACCTTATTAAATCACTTGGGATCCAAAATCTCAAAGGGGTTGATATTTTTGATCGGGGGAGAATTTGTGATTTAATAATGAATTTGATAAAAGGTGATCGTTTTGATTCAATTGTGCAGGCTGCTCTCTCATATGTGCTAAACGCTTTCGAATCTTGAAGCACATATTGAGGGGGAGCATTTTAAAAGAAAATAAACTATCGAGGTACAAAAGCTTCTATGTTTTAACATAAAGTACCTTGATTTAGTTTTCAAATGGTTTTTTTAATGGATTTTGTGATCGTGGATGTACTTCAAAAGAACTCTTGCCTCTATGTGATAAAATGTATTCAAATGCACATATTGAGGGGGAGAATTTTACCAAGAAAATCAAATGGCTTTTTCGTTTGAAAATTGTGATCAAAGAAAATATTTCAAAGTCCTCTTGCCTCCATGAGATAAACAATTTCTAAATCATATGCACATGTTGAGGGGGAGGTTTTCTAAATGATCAAAACTATTAGGGTACAAAATGCTTTGATCTCGTATCACAAGTACCTTGATTGTTTTTCCAAATGTTTTTTCAATTGGTTTCAAGGAAGAATGAACAATACCAAAAGATCGACCAATTTATTTTATGCATGGTGTTATAAGGATGGTTAGGTTAGGTATTCGTTCCCACGATCCGCCAGAGCCGGAGGGATCTACCCAGGGACAATCCACTAGATAGTGTAGTGTCCTTAGGTATGATGAAAAAAAGGAGAAAAATGAGAATTGGGAAGAGTGCGGACTGAGACAGAGCTAGTACTGGAATAAACCCAACAAGGTTCTAGTTATGAAGTCTCGGTAAGCACTGAAGGGGTTGAAGAATGAAAAAGAAATGAATATGAAAAAGGGTGAAAAGAAATAGCCCTTCAATAATTCAACCTTAGGGCAGTAACCGGGTTCAATACATATGCTACTAAGTGGTTACTAAGGTAACACTGGTATTGAAGACAAGACGTCATGGACCCAGTGACGCACTGCACTACAACTTCCCAAGCCACTCAAGTTCCTCTTAAAAGGGCTTGTTTCATTCTCACGGGGAACCGACATAATCTATCGACTTTCTCTTAGAGATTGTTGACATTGAAGAAGGAGACCCTCTCCCTAGTCTCCGGCATAGGAACCAAAATGCACGATTGAGTCTAGAGCCAAGAGATCATCCACAATATCTCGTTAGGACACTATATTAATGAAGACTTGATGTTTCACTCAATGTGGAAAGTAAGTACATTTTAAGAGTCCTATGCATTATCCTTGTGGTATTGCCAGAACATCTGAGTGATATGTAAAAGTATTCACGATGAAGATGGAAATCCTTCTAGAGCCAACATCAAACAAGCTCTTGGTAGGTGACATGTGAGATCTATCCAATAGATCAAGCTTGTGACAACTGGATAGAAACGATGGGGCGATTCATTCTTGAATCAACCTTGGTCCAGGAAATGAATTGACGAATACTTTTGGAAAAACCGTTCGATGTGCAAATCTTCTTTTCTCTAGCACATCGAATGTGTATTCATTTTCAAATTCAAAAAGTATCTCTGATTGAAAAAATGCTTTTGGAAAAACCGTTCGATGTGCGAATCTTCTTTTCTCTAGCACATCGAATGTGTATTCTTTTCAAATATAAAAAGTATTTTTGATTGAAAATTGATCTTTCTCATAAAACCTTCGTCGTATTGCAAAACTCTTTCTTCTAAGTAATACGCGATTGTTTTTCAAATCATTTTTCATCAATCAGTGAATCTCAATTCGCTGGTTCACTCACTCCGTGTTGTCTTCTTTGAGATGTTCTGGTTTGAGAACAGCTAGAACAGCTGCGAAACCCTGTCAAGGAAATTCTTAGGAATCCTACCTGATCACAGGCAGTACTTGTACTGATCAACGGGGAACCGTAGGCCGTGTACCTCAATTCAACAAAAGTGATCAAAGACACTTTCGTGTGTTTTATTGCTAACTGTTGTTTGCAGGTACATTTGGACGGTTGCAGTTGATCAGAATTGAGGAGTCAATCCAAAGTCGCATGCTCACAACATCTACACTTAATTGAAGAAATCATGACTGGTACATATCTACATAACCTGGTTCTGATGTTTCTATACTATGCTTCTGCTACGCTGCTGCAAATATCATGAACCAGTAAAGCTTCCGCTACTCTGATGGAAAGATGTCATGATTCAAAAGGTGTGAGCATGTCGGTCCAAAAGTCACAACTTCACATGATGGCAACACAAAAAGGGTGATCCAGAGATCTACTGTGGCTGATGATCTCAATGAAAGCTCAAAGATCACCAAACGTGGATCAGCACAAAGACCTCCACTAAAAGTACAAAGCACTTGGACTTTGAAGAATCACTGCTAAAGCAAAAAGATTGCGGACATTGAAGAATTGTAGTCAACGAGCTCGAGCATAAAGAAAAAGAATAGAATGCTAGGACACAAAATGTAATTCATGGGGTGACCTCCCTTAGGGGGAGATTGTTAGGAATTGGAAAATCCATAGTGAAGAGTCGGTCACCCCAACTCTAGTATAGCATATGTTAGCTCGTAGACGTTACGTTATTTACTAGTTATTTAGTCTAGAGTAACACCGTGGAGGACGGACGGGTCTTTACCCACTGTATGCCTGATCCACAGTCCGAAGGAGGACGTGTAGTATGTAACTATAAATACCCTCTACCTCCCAAGGTAGAGGGTTGGACCTTTCTCATTCTTAATCTAACCTTCTATGTTTTCTTTCACTTTCTCTCTCTAGAAAGGATCCCACTTTCTCTCTCTAAACCTACTCATAATTCGACCCATATTATTGTTTGTTATGTGTTTATGAAATCCAATATCTAACAATTTCCATTAGTGATGATGTTGGCGTGAGCATGAGAAGAATCTGCACGATCATCCCGCTCCGGAGCTTCCATAAGAAGAAAACATTTAAAACGGTTAGTAATAAGCGGATTTCGGCACTTACAAGTTTGAACTTCGAGAGTGTTAACAGCATAGTGTGAAAACACAACTCGGCCGTTCCTGAACTGGAGTCCCAAAAGTGAGATAACGCGATGTACCGAAGTACATCTACAGTTCAGATGAGTCGCTGAGGTACACCGAAGCATCACCTCACGACTGTAGACCGTTTGAGACACACTAAGCGTAATCCACGGGGAGTTACCGAAGTGACCTGCTGTCAGGGTTGTTTGATGTTGACCCTGGCAGGAGTTTCCATTCAATCACTGAGGATCACAGATGTGAACCTCTCATAAATGTTCTCGACAGATTGCTAAGATCTGTGAAGGACTCGATAATGTACCACTGATGTTCTTATTGTTGAACATCAAGTGATGAAATGTCAAGTGTACCTAAGAGATCTTTTGATGAATCTCGTGGCTCTAGACTCAATAGTGCGTTTTGGTTTTCCTGAGCGGAGACTAGGGAGAGGGTCTCCTTCTTCAATACCAGCGATCTCTAAGAGAAAGCCAATAGTTTACGTAGGGTTGCCTGTGAGAATGAAACAAGCTTCTGTAGAGAGAAACTTGAGTGGTTAAGAAGGTTTAGTGCATGCGTCATCGGGTCCATGACGACTTTTAATCTTCAATACCGGCGTCACTGAGTGACAAACAGTAGCATATGAATTGAACCCGGTGTCTGCCCTAAGTTGAATAATTTGGAGGGCTATTTCTTTTCACCCTTTTCTTTGCATTTCTTTTTAATTCTTCAACTCCTTCTTTCTCTGATTCTCAATTTCTCCTTTTTTATCATCGTACCTAAGGACTTCTAAGTACTAACTATTTGTGATGTCCTTGGGTAGATCCCTCCGGCTCTGGCGGATCATAGGACGGTTATTCCTAACCTTAGTCACCTTATCACTCCATGACTAACCTATGTTGCCATAAAACCAATTTTCAAGAAAATCTCTCAAAGGGTTTGTAAATGAAAAACATGTTTGAACCACTGTGAGAGTTTTGTCTTTTAGCAGAAATACTCCCCCTCCACATGTGCTTTAGAGTTTTGACGGAAATCTGCACTGTGTGGGAAGAGCGCGCACTTTTGAATTGATCAACTTAAGATAGACAATCCCTCGCGAGACACGGTTACGTTGCATAGTTAAAGAGTTACATTGTCAGCTTTTAGGTGACAACTAGCTCTAATAACTACCTTGAAGGTGTAGACAAACCTCGAAAGGTTGTCATACCCGTCAGAGTACATGTCTACCAAGAGTTTCTCGAATGGTACTTTCTACTTGGACAAGTCCTTTGCGAGACACGTTTACATTACTAGCGAACTAGCTTGAAATTATTACCTGTCCCGGACAAGTCTTTTCGAGTTACTAACAGTTTAGTACCGTCAATTCGTTGGTTAAGTCTATTACACAAAGATTCATTTGCATTTACACAACATATTTCTTATCACATAATTTTCTTCCCCTCAAAAATGGCATATAAAATGTTATTTTTGAAAAGTTGAGAATAGATAGGGGCTTTTGCATATGTATCCTTCCGAAAATACAAAATTGCATATATATCCAAAGCATGCATAAAAATCATTGTACTATGTGAATAAAAAACTTGTACAAAGGATATATATGCAATTATTCACTTTAGGAGGGATATATATGCATTTTTGCCGAATAGATATGACCATTTCGAGTGTTGCGGGAAGATGACCACTATGAACAATTTGTGAACAAAGTTTTAATTCAAATACTCCCCCTCAACAAGTGATATAAACAGTTGAGGTTTTGAAAATCATACGGGGAAGTACTTGACCTTTTGAGCAAAACCTTGAAAAATGAAAGGTTTGATAGGTTTTACTCAAAAGTAAGAAGCTTTCGCTCCTTTTATAAGGATTGTGGCACTGAAGCATACCACAGTCCTCTCTTGACAAGAACGGGTTGTACACTGTTATGTGTGCACAAGCCATTGACATATTTAATCACACATCCAAATTTATAATGAAAGAAGCAGTTTAAGGGGTACCAAGAAGTCCAGTGATGTCGCCAGGAGTGCGAACAGGGCGTTGATAGCCGGTGATGTTAATCCTGGGTCGACCACCAACAAAGCTTTCCAATGTTATGAACTGATCCCTTTTATACAACCTTTCATCAATCATTTTGATGATCCTCCTCACATCCCTTCGATCCTGATAATTCCATCGCTTAGGAGACCCAATCTTTTGACGTATAATCTTCTACCTATAAGACAATCCGTCCCTAACCATCTTCAAAGTGTGATCCCCAAACTTGTGAAGATCACTACACGCCATTAAGCAATTTCGTTGAAGTTCACTGCGGTAAACGACGCCGAATGGTTTGCTGATGAGTGTATATTGTGAGAGCTGGTTGATGTCGGGAAGATCAAGTTGAGGTGGAGTGAAGTTGACACGGGTCTGATAAGATTCAACAGCAAGTTGGAGATCTTCTACACGTTCTTTGATGACTATGCGTCTGATGAAGATGAGCAATGACTTGATGAATTCACGTTGTACTTCGGTTGAAAATTATCTCATGCGACCCTGTACTTTGGCAAGGTACATGTCTTCAATGTCGTTGATAGACAAATTCTCAAAGTCAGCTTCAGAGAATGCATAATCCCGTTCATCTTGCCTTTTGGCCACAATCTTCTTGAGAAAAGTGTAGTCCCATTTGGTCGACAGATCAACGTGTTTGATGGCAACGATATCCTTAGTGCTGAACACTGCATGTTGAGACTTCTGAACCTGGCAGCTTCTGTAGTAGATTCTTCGGCGTTCCAGCCAATGATGAATCCCGTACATTGCATCTCAGTCGTATGCTTCCACTTTGTTGGAGAACAAGTGAGTAGCTCTTTCCTCGATGGCTATGCAGTTTGAGTATATGGCTGCTGGGAATGGAAGTGTCAAAGATGTAGCGTATTTCCTTGATCCATCGCCACCGTGTAGAAGAAATTCCAAGTCTTTGTTGAAGAAATATCTGAATGGAATGCTAGTTCATCTGGTTGGCCGATCGTTGGTAGTGGTTTAGACCAGTCGGTGTAATATGGAGGGTTGTCCCATTTGGTGAAGTCGATGTTTGCTTCTGGGTTGAGCCAATCCATGTTGTTAGACATAGCTCTAGCAATGTTTTCAAGGTGATATTCGACCTCGATGGCACCTTCTGAGCTATCTTTCCACAGTTGAAAAGCTTCATTCTTGATTCGTCTCAACTCGTATTTCGTGATCTTCTTCACATGGAACTTTTCTTGCATAATCGTAGCATGCTCCAATGTATTACCGTCTACCAGATCTTGACCTTCTTCAGGGTAGGGAGTTGAGTTAACAAGTGTAGAGAACCATTCAAATTCCTCTGTTTTATCGTCATCTAGCCATGATACGACGTCAGCCATGGGCGCCTTCTTCTTCTTTGTTTAGGCCTAGATGAGGATTCTGGTTTCTGAACACGTTTGGGAGAGGTGGGTTGTTGTATACTCACGGACTTCCTCATCGTCACCACCCGTATACTCAAAGTGATCACCGGTTTTCTGAGTCTCGGGCGGTAACTCAGAATCCTGAGGTTTATCAGTAGAAGAACGAGGAGGTGATCTTTGTTGTGCAGGAGTCCGTTGTGGTGGAGGTTGCATCGAGTACTGAATAGAGGATGATACATCAGACTTCTTTGTGCGTTTGGGCTCTTTATCCTTATCTTGATCTTTGTCTTCATCATCTCTTGAACGTTTGGGCCTAACAGCTTCTTCTCGGAATGAGGACCTGAGTTGGTATTCCAATAGAGCTTCAAACAGTTTAGCTTCATGTGAGGCAAACGTTGCAGAGCATGTCGACATTTGCGCTACTAGCCGGTTCACCAATTCATCATCTGAGAAGATTGTAGATTCAACTGGATTGATGCTTAAATTCATCGGAGTTGATTTCATGGCTTGTTTGGCTAGATGCAATAGATTTGGATACAGTTGTCTGTTATACATCTCTTTCGTCAGTTTCGGAACGACCTCCATAAGGAACTGGTGAGTGTATCCTTTGATCATTTCGTCCATTTTCCCTTGAAGATCATCTTTCATGAGCTTCTGGATATACTCCCTTTCATCTTGCATCTTGTCAAGATCATCATGAATATACTGTATCTGATCAGCATAGAAATTCATCTTCCTTTGGAGGATGTCTTTCTTTCTGACTTGTTTGACAGCATTCCCAATTCTTTTATGAGCATGAGATATCCATGATCGAGTTGGCTTCTTCACTGATTTGGATATTGATTTGGTTGATCTTTTAGATGGTGGTGGTGAGGAGTGAGATGATGAATCTGATGAGGAAGAGACATGAGGAGGCTCAAGGTCCTTCGGAGGTGCAGAAGTATCCTCCTTGGAACGAGTTGGACTGTTGAGAAGATAATCATCATAATTCTCTTCGTTATCTTGTCCAGATTTAGCCTTTTCTTCCGTCTGAGCCTTAGCATCTTCTTCAGTCTTTTCTTTCTCAGTCTTATCCTTTTTTGGTTCCTCAATGTTATAATCAGTAGACTCCTCCACAAGCGTTTGTTGTTGCACAGGATTGGTGGCACCAGCTCCCTTATCGGGTTGATTAACCGCATCAGGAGTTGGTTTAGAGTGGGCAGCACCACTTGATCCTCCGGGGCCACCCATTTGGTCTTTTGCAAATTCTTCAGCTTTTTGAAGGTGTCTAACTAATTTAAACTTCTTCCTGTATGAAGTATCCAGTTGCTCTTCATCTTCATCTAAGCTTTCTTCATAAGGCACAAGTACAGGAGTCTTTCCTTTTCCATGTTCAGCTGGAGGACTGGGAGGTTTAGATACCGTTGTGGTTTCATCTTCAGCAGTTTCAGAGTAGAAAGTATCTTCTTCTGATGCAGTACCTTCTGAGTCCTCGTCAATTAGCTTTCTCTGCGGTTCATTTTTAGGTACGGGAATGGGAACATCTTCCTTAGATGGAACAGTCCTTTTACGAGGAGGATTCCTCTTGGGAAACTTCCTTTGACTTATAGTACTTGCATCACTTCCTGCACTGCCTCTTCTGGTTCTCCTTATAGGTGTTCCAGAAGACTTTTCATCGAGATGACCAACTTTGCCTTCTCTTACTGCTACTAGATACCTTTTGTATGTCTCGAGCTTTTTGATTTCATTAGACAGAAGGTCATCATGTAATACAGCACCCTGTTTCTTTGTTGACGATTCCTTGATTCTGACTGATAGGGTAGGTTCAGTCAACATATCGTGATTGTCTGGGTCATTGAGCCTTTGTGGAATATCGGGATGAAGTCCAAGTGCTCTCTGGATCAACAATTTTATGTATCTGACATAGGGAATCTTTGAGCCAAGTTTCTTGTGAAATGACATCATGTCTTCCCATAACAGTGCTTCAATTTCGATGTCCTTTTTGTTGATTAATGACCAGAAGATTTGTAGTTCCATGAGCTTGGGATGCTCATAGCCACTATCACGACCAGAGACCGATTTGGTGATGATGATGTAGAGGGTTCTCCACGGTTGAGGAATGTTCTTAAGCTCCACATGGGAATGCTTAGAGATAATTCCTGATGCTTCATCATAGCCAATATCAAGCAAGAATTGTAGAACTGTCCCCTCAGTAGGTGTGGCAAAGAATTCGGTTGGCTCGATTTCAGGAATGAGAAGAACAGCCCGTAAATCAGCATGAGTGATGGTGACTTGTTTGTGATTGAGAGTTACAGTCACTGCACTTTGACCCTTGATCCTTTGCATTGAATTCTAGAATTGTTGCATGTAGATCTCCGATACAGTAGCAGAGTGTGAGAGCATGTTCTGGTACGGATGATTCTTGAGAATATCCACAGCAATGAGACAAGAAGATTCTGAGCATGTGAGGGTTTCAAAGTCAACCCTAAGGTTGTTCTTTCCAATCTTTCTAGGATATCCATTAGGGAAGATGTCAGCAATAGTGGGAACTTTTGGTGCATCCACATTCATTTGAGCAGCCATGTCGTGATCTGAAATAACATTAGCCAAAAGAACCAACATATCGAAAGACATAATGTTAGTCAACAGAAGGTTTTTATTGTCTAATTATTGAATGTACAGTGTTAATGATTGTTACGAGTCCTAAGTCACTTGTTTGTCCAATCGTCCAATAACTTCGTGATAAGTTTCGTGAGTTAGTTAACTTTAAGTTTTAAAGTTTATTTTATCACTTATTTAACACAACATATTAACCGATTAAGTTTATTAGTGACATTATTGGTTTCGTGACGATATGATTTGTTTATTAACAAGTTTGTACACGTAACAATTCATAATGAAGGTCAATCATGGCTTAGGCGTAGATTTGGCAAAGTTACGCGTAAACAGAAGTGATATACGCGTAAACGAAAGCTTATGCGTAGGATCCTAACTTACGCGTAAGAAATGTTACGCGTAGGAAAAGGGGACCTTATGCGTAGAGCTTACGCGTAGGCGTATAAAGACCTTACGCGTAAGGCTTACTCGTGAGAGTAGACCTTATGCGTAGAGATCACTGTTTACGCATATCCTTCACAGGATACGCGTAGTCCCATTGTAGAACCTTACGCGTAATAGTTACGCGTAGGATTTCTCTTACGCATAACTGTCTACGCGTAAGGTAATCCTTATGCATAGAGTAACAATCAACCTTGATTCTGAATTTTATGCGTAGCAAGCCTGAAATAAGATCATCATATCATCAATCTTAACACATATATTCATTTTACAACAAATCATGGCATGAAAGCTTATTAAATGTTTTACGCGTAGAAAGTCATACGCGTAAGTCAAAACCCTAAAGTTTATGATTTACGCATAAGATTTCTAGCCATAGGAATTGCACCATAGTGTTTCTGGGAGTTATAAGAGGCATATAGAGTATGTTTATCCAAGTTTTAACATCAAAAATGTCAAGAGTCAAAAATACCCAAACCGTATGAATGTAAACCCTAAATTCCCATTGATGATTCATTTGAGTTTCTGGGTAAAATCTGGGCTAGGATATGTTCAATTCAACTTGAATACAACCTTATACAACAATATTTTTGACCCCAACCATACACATTTGCAAACACCCAAAACCACGCATAAACCCTAAATTTGAAAAACCATCAATTAGTGTTTCTGGGTGGATTTTGAGGATAAAACTAGTATCATTGATGTTAAAGACATGTTTTGACACAATCTTTTTAACCATAAACACCCTTTCATGATTTGGTGTTCTTGCGCTTACGCGTAAGACACAAAAGTGATCATATCTCAAGATTAAACCGTTGGATTTTTGAAAAATTCAAAACCATTGCTTAAAAACTTGTTATAAACACGAAATCACTTACAAATTGATGATCTGAAACACGGATTTGTTGAGCTAATCTTAGGCGTAGGATGTTTTTTAGGTGTAAGTAATAAATGTGAATGGTAAGTTAGGTGGAAGAGTTTTATTGAAAATGACTTTCATCTTTTGACAGTTTTGGTCCCTCCACCTTTTCCTTTTTCATCCAGAGTCTTTTAACTTTCATTTTGGTTACCAAATGAAGATTTTAAGAAAGAAACTTTGACGACACTCCCCCTCGACTTAATAAATGATGAAAGGTTATAAATTTTAGTCCGAGGAGTGTCAGTTTAACCAGAAAATTTTACCACCATTGATAAAAGGTACAACCGAGATAAGATAACATGCAAGTACACATATGTTTTGAAACAGTTAAGTGATAATGTTCTCCCCCTCAACACTTGATTGGAAAAATACTGAATTTTGAAAGATTAGAGTGTTGATGAAAGAAATGTACTTGCCATGTTGAAAGAAAAATAGATTAGAAGAATATTTTTGTTGTTTTATCAGGTTTTATATTTTTGTATTTTGTTTTTGAAAAATGTATTTACAAAAGAGATTTTGGTGTTTGACAGGGTTTTAAGACTGTTTTAGGAGGTCATCCAATTCCTCTTGAGTCAAACACCTCATACCAATCCGGTGGACCAACTCATTAAACCTAGCGGGAGGCAAGGCTTTGGTGAGAAGATCTGCCAATTGGTATTCTGTACCCACGAAGTATAATTCAACTGCACCCTGTTCCACGTGGTCCTTGATGAAATGATAGCGTAGATCGATGTGCGTTGATTTCGAGTGCTGAACTGAGTTGCACGAGATCGGAATGGCACTCCGATTGTCGCAGTAGATCGGGATTCTGTCAAATACGTAACCATAGTCTTTGAGTTGTGTTCTCATCCATATGACTTGAGCACAACACGCGGACATGGCTACATATTCTGCTTCAGTTGATGACAGCGATGTACAATCCTGCTTCTTTGATTGCCAGGACATCAGTTTATCACCAAGAAATTGTAGTGCTCCTGAAGTACTTTTCCTTGAGTCTAAGCATCCTGCGTGGTCAGCGTCTGAAAAAGCGATTAGTTCAAAACCAGAATCCTTCGGATACCAGATCCCCAAGTTAATGGTTCCCTTGATGTATCGGAGGATTCTTTTAGCCTCAGAGAGGTGGGTTTCAATTGGTCGCGACTGATAACGGGAGCATAGATAAACAGCAAAGACAATATCAGGTCTGCTAGCTGTTAGATACATGAGTGACCCAATAATACTGCGGTATTTGGTAGGGTCAACTAATTTCCCATGTAAATCAGCGTCTAGCTTCTTTGTATGAGTCATTGGTGTGGCATAAGTGTCACAGGTTTTCATTCCAAATTTGTTTAACAATTCAAGGGCATATTTGGACTGACTCAAGAAAATACCACGGGGTGATTGATGAACTTGCAGTCCTAGAAAGAACGTAAGTTCACCCATCATGGACATTTCAAAATTTTTCTTCATTAGTTTTGCAAAAGCGATTGAAAACTTTTTATGTGTAGACCCAAAAATGATGTCATCCACGTAAATTTGAACAATTAAGATATGTGCCCCGTGATATTGTATAAAAAGAGTTGGGTCAACCGAACCTTTGGTGAAATTATTAGCAATGAGGAAAGATGATAGCTTATCGTACCATGCCCGAGGGGCTTGTTTGAGACCATAAAGAGCTTTGTTCAGTTTGTAGATATGGTTCGGGAACTCTGGATCAACGAATCCTTCTGGTTGGCTGACATAAACCGTTTCTTTCAGTTGTCCGTTGAGAAACGCAGTTTTGACATCCATTTGAAAGACCGTCATATTCATATGAGCCGCAAAGGCGAGAAATATACGAACAGCCTCAAGACGAGCAACCGGAGCAAAAGATTCTTCAAAGTCTATTCCCTCTTCCTGACGATAACCCTTAGCAACTAGACGTGACTTGTTTCGGATGACGTTCCCTTCAGCATCCAATTTGTTTTTCCAAATCCATTTGAGACCAATGACGTTGACCCCTGTTGGTCTTTCAACCAGTTCCCATACTTCAAGACGTTTAAATTGGTTGAGTTCTTTTTGCATGGATTCAATCCAGTTGTCTTTTGTCATTGCGTCTTTAATGTTTTTAGGCTCAGATTGGCAGACAGTGAGTGCATAAATGCAATGTTCACCATCTGTGTGAAGACGTTGTCTCGTAACGACTGGTTGATTCGGGTTGCCAATAATATTTTCCAGAGGATTGTCTTTTGTCCATCGATGTGTAGAGGGTTGATGTTGGTATACATTGTGAAGATTCTGAGGATTCAAATGGTTTGTTGATGATTCTGCAACATCAGGTTCAGCAGTGTCATTAGCAAACGGGTTAAAGAACGCATTTGGATCAAAATATGCAGGTGGGGGTACTTCATTCAGAATATCATCAGCCGGTTCATCATTGTTGGAAGCGGTTTGTTCAACTGTTGTTGTGGAGTCAACTGGTGGTGCTTCTTCAACAGTAGTTGTTGTAGCAGGTGTATCAGGTATAAGAGTATTATCAGGTTGAGCAGCGGAAACAGCGGATACACCTAGAGCATGTTCATCAATATCGTCACTAAACAGCGGATCAAATAACCTTTCCATTTGTTGACGAGTAAGCTGGGGGCTTTGTTCAGCTGATGATGGGGGTTGAGGGAAGTTTAAACGGTTGTGACTGGGTTCTAAGCTGTTATACTCAGAAGCCATTTCCGTAAGTTCATCAAAATGAGCATGAATCGTTTCCATCACTTGTTTTGTACGACGATTCCAGATCCGGAAACCTTTAGAATTCTCACAATATCCAATAAAGACTCCAATGTCAGCTTTGGCTTTGAGCTTTCCAAAATCATCACGATCATTATTCGGATAGCAAAGGGATCCAAATACATGAAAGTGTTTGAGATTCGGTTTATGGTTGTGGATAAGCTCGAAAGGTGTTTTGTTGTGGCGTTTTGTGATCATAGAACAATTTTGAGTATAGCATGCAGTAGATACAGCTTCTGCCCACAAGTAATCTGGAAGTTTAGCATTGATTAACATTGTTCTTGCAGCTTCCACTAACGTTCGGTTTCGTCTTTCAACAACTTCGTTTTGTTCTGGTGTACGTGCAATAGATGTTTGATGCTGAATTCCCACTTTCTCATAAAATGCACGAAGGGTTTGGTTAACAAATTTAGTTCCTTTGTCTGTTCTTATTTGGTGGACGGTGTTCCGGAGCTGAACTTGAATTTTCGTGAGAAATGTGATGATCATTTATGGAGCTTGGTCTTTGCTTCGAAGAAAGTAGACCCAAGTCCATCGTGAGTAGTCATCAACAATTACTAAGATGTAGCGTTTGCCATTGATCGTTTGCACGCGCATCGGGACACACAAATCCATGTGAAGAAGATGAAGCACATGCTGATAGCTGTGTTCCACCATTGAAGGAAAATGAGCACGAGTGCTTTTTCCTTGTTCACAAGCTGAGCAAAGGTGATCTTTTGAATACCGGAATCATGGGAGACCTTCAACTAGTTTGTGTCGAGCAAGGTTGGTGATGGTTTGAAAGTTTAGATGTGAGAGACGACGGTGCCATAGCCATGATTTTGTTGATGTTGCCTTTGAAAGTAAGCAGATGGGAGATGAAGCAACCATGTCTTGCATAGAGATAGTGTAAAGACTAGAATTACGCGAGCCAGACATAAGGTCATTTCCTTGTAGATCACGAATGAAACAAGTTTTCTCCCTGAAAGCGACCTCCAAATCTCCATCACAAAACTGACCTACTGAAAACAGATTGTGACCGAGGCCTTCCACATAGTAAACCCTGCTAATTTCGATGTTCCCATTGATGTAGTCTCCGTAGCCCATGATAGCTGAGAAGTGATCATTCCCGAATCTGACAGTGCCAATGAACTTTGCAATAAAGTTTGATAACAGTTTAAGGTTGCCTGTCATGTGTCGGGAACATCAGCTATCAACAATCCAGAGAATGATTTGTATCACCTGCATTACACACAGACGACACAGATGGAATAGAAGTAGATGTGGAACCCGAAATGTTAGAGGGTTCCGGAGCAGTGATAGTAGACATACACACATTAATAACTTTAGGCATCCATTTAAATCCTAATGTGTTATATATCCATTTCTGCCATCTATAACTACTGTTTGCTTTAGTCTTTGTGAATGCACTAGGTGGTACTACATTCTTAGGAGGTGAAACTGGAGCTACAGGGACAACAATGCATGCCTTAGAATCTAAAGAAGGCGGTCTACCAAGCATAGACTTAGAATGATTATTGGGCCTAGAGGTATTCCGATTCTTAGGATTCCGTAAACGAGAGATTATAGCTTTAGCAACACATTTGTCATGACACTCAGAATTCATACTTTTACGACAAATAACACAAGGTGCATCAGACTAAATATCAAAAATACTTAAAGGTTTAGCATTCGTTACATCACTATTTCTATTACATTTGCCAGACGCATTATCTATAGTGGAAGCAACGTGAGTCTTATTCATAGTCCTAGGGTGTTCTTCTACTTTAGCATTCCTTATTGATCTTTTCTTAGGTCGCAACTTCCTATTCTTCGATTGAGTGCTCCTAGGCTGTGAAGTGCGGACGTTTGGAAAAGACGCAACTATTCCAGTTTCAGTAGAAGGAAGCACGTTAGCAACTTGTGATTTGGCAGTAGGAATTCTAGGTTCACGATTACTAAGTGTTACTGGTGCTAATCTCTTAATGATGGTACGTGGAAGTAGTTCATACTTTCCTAACATTTCTCTTAACTTAGAGATAGTGTGAATCAAATCTTGATTTTCAGAACGAATATTAACAGCAAAATTCATGACTTCTCTAGTGTGAGCAAGATAGTGATCAAGTTCGTTTGATGCTTCATGATGAGTCTTATTGAGTAAATCAAATATGACACCATATTCCTGTTTAACTTTTACAAGTTCTTGTTCATATTTTGAGATTTGACTTTTCAAAGACACGTTTTGATCATCCAGTTGCTCAAGTTTAGGATCAAAAGATTTGGCACGCAACTGAGCGATTTTCTTTTGAAAACCAAGTTGTTGATTGTGAATATCTTTTTCACACCAATTAAGACGACATTTTGCATTGTAAAGTTCGGTAAGTAATCGTTCATTTTCAGCTTTTAAAGACTCGATCTGAAGCACATTATCAGTATTCACAACAGTTACCACAGAGTCAACATTATCAGCAGAGATATAATCAGATGCATGTGGCAAAGAATAGAATAACACAACATTATGGATATCAGCACAGATAACATCTTTCAAGAGTCGATCAACATCTTTTCTTAACATTTTCTTTTTACGTTTAGTATTCGAAATAGATGTTTTAGTTTTCTCGAAAACGACCTTCATGACTCCAAGTTCCTTATGAAAGTCCCGTTCCCAAGACAATGCACAACTTTTCAAATTTTTTACATTTGGTAAAAGATTTTTCTGAAAAATGTCTCTTTGTTCTCACACCAGAGGCGATTGAAAGTGTTGAACTTTGATTTCAGAATGATATTCTATCTCATGTTCTAAAGTTTTGAGGTCAGCCATGAAAATATTAAAATATCTAAGAATTTTGCGATTTTCAGGTTTTGAGTTTACTTCACTGATGGAAGGTAAAGGACCATAAATTTGTGCATAATCTGGTTGGGGAATAACATTAGAAGACTCAGGTGTTTTAATGATAACCCTTGGTGTGTTAGAAGAATCCGTTGGTGTGACAAAAGTGACCGATTTTGAATAATTAAAAGGTTTGTTGTAAACAACAGTTTTTAATTTTGATCGACTCTCGTCTTCTGCATCTAATTCCTCTTGACGATGATATTCAACAACACTCATAACAGAATTATCAATTTTATATTCTGCACTGGAAACTTCAGGATTTGGTTTGAATGTTTTGGTTGAAAGCTTTGGTTTGTAATCAGCAAGATTTGGTCCATATCCTTTTGGATCGGGTTTTAAGGTAAACTTTTCAATAGCAGTTACTGACTCACCATGTTTATAAACAACAGTTTTAAACTCCTTAAGTTTACGTTGCAAGCCGATAATTTCTTCAAGATGATTATCTATTCGGTTCGTGGAATGCTTTTTGTATGCAGAGAACTGTTTTTGACAAGTTAACAACTCAACCTTAGCTTTTTGATTTTCCAAGGTGAGAGTGTTAATTTGCTTTTTATGTTCATGTTTTAGTTGTTCTATCTCAGACAATAAAGCATTCTTCGAAGGGCTAGATCACGCATCCGTCTCTCTAAATATTTTTTGTTTTGATGAGATTTAGTAAAGGCTGCTTCAAAACCTTTTTCACGTTTTTCTTGAGTTTTGAAAAAGTTGAGTTGCTTTGGTAAGCATTCAAAATCCTTGGTTAACAGTGCATTTTTACTTTTTAAGTCCTTATTTAATGCACAACATTCTTCAATTTGGGATTGCTGGTCTTTAAGTAACAGAGCAAGATCTGGATGAGGCAAAAGTTCGGTGTGTTCAACAGAAGTCACAACATGATCATTATTTAGATCCTCAAGTATAACCATGGAGTCAATTTGATTATCAAAGGAAACCATAAGGTCATCTTGATCGTCAAATGTTACTACAGGGTCTATTTGAAAATCGTCAGAATGAGATGTAAATGACTCATTTTGAACATTCTAAGCCTTGCCGGATTCAGATGTTGGCGGAGATATTAGATCAGAGATAAATATGGTTTGTTCGGGTACCTGAGACAAGCCATCAGTGTCATACACTGGGCCTGTGTCACTCATGTGTAACTAATGCATATTAGCCATCAACATAACTGCTGCATTGGCTTGCAAGTCCTCCATATCATCATTTGAGTCTGCATTTGCCATGAAACTCTGTTCTTTGTCTGTGAGAGATCCACCAGCTTCATCCTTAAGAGCCAACAGAAGAGCCTCTTTGAAATGAGCACTGCCCCTAGTCCTCGGCTTTGGGCATGCATTAGCCAGGTGTCCCTTCTCATTGCAGTTGTAGCATCGAAGACCATTCAACCCATTCTGAGCATTTCCCTGTTCCACCACTGGAGCTCTGTTGTTATTCCGACCCATAGCATTAAACCCTTGACCACCGCCCATCTGACGACCATAACCATGATTCTGAACTTCAACTCGTCCATTGTTTACAACAGCCTGATTTCATGTGTTAGATGAGGAATGAATACGATTGTTGGATTTGTTGGTATAACGGCCAAAAGCATTAGCAATCATAACAAATCCTTGTTGCAATGCATCGAACGGATCGATGTCCTCGTTAGCTTCACTAACAATTGGTTGAGCATTTATGTTGTTGTATGGAACCAGTTGATTTTGTTGAGATTGTTGCTGTGAATGATCATTTTGTGTGACAGTTGGTTGAGTTGCTTGTTGAGGAGGATAACTTTGTTGAGCATATAAGGCAAGTTGTTGATTTTCCGGATGTGTAGGTGGAGCAATTTGAGCACGGAGAATCCTTTCCCGATCAACTTCCTTTTCATGAGGCTTCAAGTAATCGTACAACAATCCATATGTAGAATGATGCATATTCTTCGCTTGATGGAGAAAAATGACATACTTCTCCCATTCAGGACCAAGACTACTCAGGAACTTAGTATTCACTGCAATTCTTGGCATGATGATGTTGTGTTTATCCAAATCATTGATGATGTCTGAAAATCGATGATGATAAGACTCGAGTGTCTCTCCAGGTTCAATCATGAAGTGTTCATAAGCCAAGTAAATTTTGGATTCCAAATCCTCCTGATTGAGTACAGATCCTTTCATAAGAAGATGAATATGTTCCCACATTTCCTTTGTAGTCTTTTGAGCATCAACACTTCGAAGAATTGGGTTAGGTAATCCTAAAAGGATATATTGCATTGCAAGTTCATCAGCTTCATAGTGTAGAAGTTCTGTTTGATTTAAATCTGCAACAGTAGCAATGTTCGTTTGTTCATCTCTTGGTGGATTTGCATTAGGATCTCCGGGTACAATGACAGTAGGCATCTCAAATGGACCTTCCAAGATAACCTTCTTTAAGAACTTTCCATGTGGCTTCTTCAGATCACAAAACCTAAAGAACCTTATCACCCATTGATCGTAGTTTCCTGGAGTGAGCATTGGAGGTCTATCAAGTGATCCAGCCTCATGAATTGATTGTTGGCTGCTTAAAGCTTCACACATCTTTTCAAACCAAGTTGGTTCCTTCATAGTGTTCCTTGATGGATGTTGATTGAAGTCATTTGTGTAGGGTTGATGATGCGTGCAAAACCGTCAAGTTCTCTCACGCAAGCGTAGGAAAACTTAAAGCAGCTTAAGCACGAATGCAATGAGGATCTGGGGAGTATAGTGTTTCCCCGGGTCGTTATGTCCCAGCGAGCTATGCAATGGATTATCAAACGTATAGTGATCGGGAGATTTGAACGGAAAAAGAGATTTGGAATTATTATAACTACGGAAAAGCCAACAAATAAAAACGGCTTAAATGCAAATTAAAGAAAGTTAAAAAGATAAAATCTATTAAATAAACGCTATCACTATTTTTAAAATGATGAACGTTTTAAAAACTTAAAACTAAAAACTTTACGTTTAAACGTAAACGTACAAAATAAAAAGTGAATCTTATACAATATAAATCCTAAAAATATGAAAAATACATTTTTACAAACCTAATGATAAAAGAAAATTAATAGAAAAAGAAAATTATTTTTATAACTAATTATCTAATTAAAAACTATTTTTAACTATTAAATAATTACCTAAAATACAAGAAAATGTGAAATTAAGCTAGAAAAATAAAATTAAGACTTAGAAAAATCTAAAATATCAAAATACAATTTTCAAAACTATTTTTGTATTTTTCTGATTATTTTCCTATTTTTTATGAATTTAATACTATTTTAATCTAATTTAAATTATGAAAAATACCAAATAAAAGGGGAAAAATAGGGAAAAATATTTTTTATGCTTTTTATATTTATCTTAACCTAAGAAAATTGAAAAATTATTTTTTTGAACTTTTTCTAATTTATTTGTATTAAAAGCTATTAAAAAGTGATTAAAAACTAATTTAAATTGAGAAAAATAGCAAAAGTTGACCAAAAATTATGAAATTCTCAGGAAAATTCTAAAATGATAATATGAATCTATAAAAAAATAAGAAACTAGTAGCTTACGTGTGAAAATTAAAAGATGTAGTGCAACTGCTTATGAAATAAGCTACTAAAGTAAGCAAATAAGCTAATTAACCAACCAAACAGTGACAGAAGCTATAATCTACTAAAATAAGCTAGTAGCAGCTAACTAAACCTACTCCTAACAAGCTACAAACTCAGAACCATGATCTAAGTAAACTGCTTATATAGCCAAACAGTTGATTCAGGCCTACTGTTGGAGCTTATGCACAAGCTTAACCAATAAGCCAAACCAAAATCTGATAGTGCAGTCCTAAAGTTCACCTGGCAAACTACAATTAAGCCAAATAACAGATCCTAACTCCTAGAAATGAAACCAATTCAACAGATGCAAAATACCTGTTTCACACTTGAGTGTGAACAGGGGAGAAAGCAGCTGAATGATTAGCTTATTTGATGCTCAAAATGACTGAACCAGTTTTGTCAAAAAGCAGTTATCAGATTAAGACCAGTTGAACTTGTAATTCCCAAAATTTGAAACACTTAAACTCAAAGATGAAGCAGTGATTGATGCACAAAGTTTGGTGCAAAACTGTTTTGAAAGGTTTTGACAGATTTTGACTTTTGAAAATCAGTTATGAAACATTGACTAAACTCAGTTTTGATCCACTATAATGAACTGATTATGATGAATTAAGACTAATTATGATTACCAAAAGTTAGATCTAGTTGTTTTTAAGCTAATATGCAACTTGTTACTCACTGATTTTAACAGATTTAGAACTTAGACCAGTTACAAGAGATTTTTGACTAATGAGTATGACTGCTATACCAAGAACCTAGAATCACTATCAAATACCTACTTAAACATGTATCAACTACTTCTATCTCTAATACTAACCTCTATCACAGTTTATTGAGCAGAACCAAACACTAGTTTAAACACAGATTTAAGAACTAAAAACAGACTACCACTATATTATGCTAAACCACCATTAAACACAGATCAATCAACACTAATGATCACTAAATAACAGATTCAATAACAGATTTAATGATTGAAAACAGATTTGATGAACTTACAATACTCCTAGCCACTATGGCTTGCCAATGATGAAATAAAGAACCTCTAACCTAATTATCCCCTAACCTAATCCAATTCCAGCTCAACTTTAACCCAATTCCAACATCTGCATCATCCCAATCCAGACTAGATCAGCAATTCAGAACCATAAAACCCATGAAACTGTTTTGTTGACTTTTGTTGACCATATTCCAAAATAGCTTAAAACTTTAATGTGGGCTTATAAAAAACTATAACAAGCTTATACAAGCTTGTTTGAGTTGAAAACTAAGCTAATTAAGGTTTTGACATAGGAGTTTGAGACTGAGAAATTCAACAGTGGAATAAAATATGGAAATGGAACTTAGGCTTGAATTGATACTGAAATTAAGTTGCAATACACTGAAATGATTAACTTGAATACACTGGAACTTAAAAATACAAGTACAAAGCTAATTTAGACTAAGAAATTGAAATTCGACATACAATTTTTAAAAAACTAAAACTAACTATCTCTTGATGCATCCTCTTGGCCTCTTTTATGCTCCAAAGTCTCTCTCACACTTTTCTGAGCAAATCCTAACATAAACCTGGGCCCTTGGATGTCTTTTGAGCAATCTAAGCCGTTAGATTGTTTTGGCGGGAAAATTTGTTTGGATATCAGGGACAGGGAAAAGCTTTGCATTTAATGTGGTTTGAGGGGTAGGTGAGGAGGGGGGAGACAAAGGGTGAGGTAGGGGTGGCTGGAGAGGTTTGAGGAGGGGGGAGGTGCAGACAACTTGGTCGGGGATAACAGGTTTTAGGGGCGGGTTAGATTATTTAAACATTGGGTTGTTGGGTTGTCGGGTCATAGGATTGGACCGGGTACAAGATTGGGCCAAGGGGGTTTGTATTTGGGCTTGGGTAATTATTTAGGTCCGTTTGGTTTGTTTAAGTATTAATACAAGGGACCAAATGTGTAAAACTGAAATTCCCAGGGACCAAACATGAAAATTATGAAGATGTAATCCAAGGACTAATGTTGCCAATCTTAAATAGACCAAGGTCTAGTTTTGACATTTTTGAAAATTTCCAAGGACTAATTTTGAACAATTTTGGATTTTCAGGGACTAAACTGTAATTTTCTCAAAACTTTTAGATTTTTCACCAAAGGACTAAATATGACAATTTATGATTTTAAAAAGACCTTTGGTGACTTTTCTTTTGAAATTATGTGCTCAGGGACTGTTTTTGACAACTTTTGAAACTTGGGGGACTAAAACTGCAATTTTTGCAAATTTGATATGTTTTTCATCTGATTTTGATATTTTTGCATTTAAAACACATAAAACACTGATTTGTAATATTTTGATCATTTTGATGTGTTTCTGAGTGTTTTCAGATGATTTTGCAGTTTATATTGTACAAAAATGATGAGTATTTACACACTCATCAATCCCCCACACTGAGATATTGCTAGTCCCTAGCAATGATTTGAGAAAACATAATGGATTTTAATCTCTTTACCAAAAGCCATTTCTTCTGGAGTAGCCAAATGTTTCAGTTCAAGTAAGAACCATGGTACACCGATAACCATGTGATTTTGAGCAAACCACCAGCTTCCAACGGATTTGATTTGTCTTTACCAGAAGCCGTTTGCTCTGGACTAGCCAGCTCTTAGATGAATTATCAATATTATCTTTGGTGAGCTGATTACCAATTATGGATTTTCCACTGCCTTTACCACAAGCCATAAACTTGCGGGCTAGCCAACTCTTCACTTTTTAGGATATGGTGAGCTGAATACCATACAATTTTGGGCAAATTGCAAGCCGTCAACGGTTTTGAGAAATCTTTACCAAGAGCCGTTTGCTCCTGGATTAGCCAATCCTTTTGTCTTACAGACATGGCGGACTGATAACCAGATGAGAAAGTGTAGAACACTTGCTCAAAAAAAAAAAATTTTGGCCAAAAACGGGGGAATTGGTATAATTATATGGTAAAATTCGTGAGAATTCCCCCCCCCCCCCACACTTAGAAATGAATATTGCCCTCAATATTCAAAGTACCGGCGGTTATGCCGAAACAAAGAACGTAAAAGGGAAATATTACGGCCATTACTTAGAATGATTTTTTTTTTTTTTTTTTTTTTTTTTTTTTTTTTTTTTGAAAGAATGAGAATATACAATAGCGTGGAGAGACTCCCCCACACTAGGGTGGAACACACGGGTGAAAACCCATGTTTAGCTACTGTTTTTGATTACCGAGTCGCTAGCTTGACTCGACCCCGAATTCATTGGTTCATGGGGAAGCAAAGTGGAATAGACAATCTCCATCGGACTTTCATTCAAGATGTTTGGACAAACATTTGAAGCACGAGAAAGTTCCACACCGATGAGATATACATAGAAAGACCCGACTCACAAATGATAAATGAAAATGCCGGGGTCAAAGATAGTGTCTTCATTCCCGAAGGAGTGAAGATGAAGAGAAATCACCAGATATTTGAGGAAAGGAAGAAAGGTCTTGATAACAATCAAGATCCATTCGTCATCCTCAAATGTAGACATATCGGGAGGAAGGGTGAGGGTATTATCATTAATAGGCAAACTCGTGTGGTAGAGTACACCTTCCTCCGAGCCAATATCATCCTCAAGATCAAAGTAGAAATGATCATGTTCCGGAGGAGATATGTCATGAGAGAGTTCACCGGAGAACTCTTCATGAAGAGAATCATTCAGTGAAATTTTGAACTCTTGTTCCATTGTGGGCTCATCACTATCCTCAATCTGAGTATCAAAGAGTGGATTCTCAGAAATTGAAGTGAATTCAGAGTCGAATTCAAATAGAGGATTGGTGAAAGTAGCTTTGAATGTTTCGGGAACAAAGTGATCAACATTCTCATTTGGATTGTTGGGATAAGAAGTGAGTGAACGATCATTATCAAGGAGACTTTCAGTCTCTCCCAGATCGGCTTCGAAATCAAAGAGTGGATTGATGTGAGTGAGTTCACCGGAGAACTCCTCAAGAAGATGATCAGCATCAGATTGTGGAAGTGATGCCTCAACGTACTCGATGTTTCCAAAGGAAGCACAATCGTCGCTAAGATCAGAGAAAGTTTCAAAATGATCTTTTGAACACTCAAGAGGGGAAGGGATATCACACACATGATCAAGAATTCCCTGTGACTCTCTTGGGATTGGGACAAGGTTCTCAACACTAGACTTTATGAATTCGTCCGATTCCTTTTCAGGAACAGTGTCGAGATGCTCGTCCCCCATAATAAGAGAGTGAGTGGGAGCTTCGGGTGTGATAGCAGTTGTTTGAGATGAAATCTCAACTGCTGGGATATCAACTGACTGAGGGAGTTGAGAACTATTATCTTTAAAAGGATAAAAACCCTCCTCGTCATCATCATATAGAGCTGCCTTAAGAAATTGGGAACGCCTTAGAGCTGCATGCTCTAGGGCTAATAATTCTTCCCTAGATTTGCGGGCCTCTCGCTCTTCGGCAAGCAATTCTCCTATGGTCTTTTCACCACTCACTTGATTCTTAAAATTACTCATCATATCCTCAAGTGTTTTCATTGCGGTTTCAAGATCCTGGGAGATTTCATGAGACAACGGCTCAGGTGGAGTTTGAGCCGTATGGTGCTGTGGAGGTTGAAAATTGTCAAACATGTGAAAGTCATGATTGTTACAAGGAACTGGGTTCCCTATTTGACAATCAGAGCTGAAATGGGGACCTCCACAGTACTCACAACAGTAAAACTGTTGAGTCTGGAATGGTGAATCATATGGATTTTGGTCATAACCAAAACTCTGAGCATCACTGGAAAACTGTTCATAGACAAACGTGTTTTCGGATTGACACTCAAATCCTTGGTGAGGACCTCCACAAAATTCACAACAGATATGTTGATTATATGAAGGTAGGTCGGGCTGTGGTGGGTAATTGGAAAAGTTTGAGGAGTCGTTAAATGAGTTTGAATTAGGATCATAATCAAATGAATTCCTCGAACCACAAAACAAACAACTCCCGTTATGAATATCATTACCACATTGTACACATGTACACCAACGACAGGGTGATCCATAAAGAGGCTCACCACAACCGACACAAGGAATAAACGATTGCATTTGAGAGTTATAAGAAGGAATCAGTTTATCCAAAGAATCAACAAAACCAACATGGTGATCAGAATGACTATCAAGTCTCAAAGAACATTCAGAAAAATCAGGAGGTGGGACAAGTGGTGTGCTCTGAGAGCTAGCAATTTCCACCACTTCCGTTATGGTCTCTGGTTCTGGTTCTTGAGAAACGTGAAGATTAGGCAAGTCATTCTTGCTAATCACCGGTGTTTGAACGGGTTCATCGTAATCAATTCTAATTCTCGACCTTTTTTCATCGGTTTGAATTTGTTCGATTAGATTACGGGCTCTATCTTCAAAGAAAGTGTCCTCGTAATCCTCGGTGGGTTCTTGGGGTAGCTCCGACGTTTGAACTGGTTTGTCAAGATTAGAATGTATTTCATGTTGTGGCGGGTGGTCGAAATAACTTTGAAAAGAATTTTTGATGGATAATTCGCACGAATTGCAAAATTCGCTTGAACTAAGCCCTCCACACCGCTCACACACATTTCTGACGATGAAGTTGACGATTGTCGACATAAGAATTAAACATATAGAGGATTAAGAAGAGAATCAAATGGTTGAGAGGATAAGAAGAATAGAATTAAACGGCAAAAGAGGGTAAGAGAAATAGAATCAACGAATAAGAGGAATGAGAAGAATATTTTTGGGGTTTTTGGATAAGAAAACATAAACATATACAGATGGATGGTATGAACAAAGAGTGAATATCCAAATCACTAATCTGCTAAACGTAAGATTATCAGCACATCTCCCCGGCAGCGGCGCCAAAAATTTGATGCGTGCAAAACCGTCAAGTTCTCTCACGCAAGCGTAGGAAAACTTAAAGCAGCTTAAGCAAGAATGCAATGAGGATCTGGGGAGTATAGTGTTTCCCCGGGTCGTTATGTCCCAGCGAGCTATGCAATGGATTATCAAACGTATAGTGATCGGGAGATTTGAACGGAAAAAGAGATTTGGAATTATTATAACTACGGAAAAGCCAACAAATAAAAACGGCTTAAATGCAAATTAAAGAAAGTTAAAAAGATAAAATCTATTAAATAAACGCTATCACTATTTTTAAAATGATGAACGTTTTAAAAACTTAAAACTAAAAACTTTACGTTTAAACGTAAACGTACAAAATAAAAAGTGAATCTTATACAATATAAATCCTAAAAATATGAAAAATACATTTTTACAAACCTAATGATAAAAGAAAATTAATAGAAAAAGAAAATTATTTTTATAACTAATTATCTAATTAAAAACTATTTTTAACTATTAAATAATTACCTAAAATACAAGAAAATGTGAAATTAAGCTAGAAAAATAAAATTAAGACTTAGAAAAATCTAAAATATCAAAATAGAATTTTCAAAACTATTTTTGTATTTTTCTGATTATTTTCCTATTTTTTATGAATTTAATACTATTTTAATCTAATTTAAATTATGAAAAATACCAAATAAAAGGGGAAAAATAGGGAAAAATAGGGAAAAATATTTTGTATGCTTTTTATATTTATCTTAACCTAAAAAAATTGAAAAATTATTTTTTTGAACTTTTTCTAATTTATTTGTATTAAAAGCTATTAAAAAGTGATTAAAAACTAATTTAAATTGAGAAAAATAGCAAAAGTTGACCAAAAATTATGAAATTCTCAGGAAAATTCTAAAATGATAATATGAATCTATAAAAAATAAGAAACTAGTAGCTTACGTGTGAAAATTAAAAGATGTAGTGCAACTGCTTATGAAATAAGCTACTAAAGTAAGCAAATAAGCTAATTAACCAACCAAACAGTGACAGAAGCTATAATCTACTAAAATAAGCTAGTAGCAGCTAACTAAACCTACTCCTAACAAGCTACAAACTCAGAACCATGATCTAAGTAAACTGCTTATATAGCCAAACAGTTGATTCAGGCCTACTGTTGGAGCTTATGCACAAGCTTAACCAATAAGCCAAACCAAAATCTGATAGTGCAGTCCTAAAGTTCACCTGGCAAACTACAATTAAGCCAAATAACAGATCCTAACTCCTAGAAATGAAACCAATTCAACAGATGCAAAATACCTGTTTCACACTTGAGTGTGAACAGGGGAGAAAGCAGCTGAATGATTAGCTTATTTGATGCTCAAAATGACTGAACCAGTTTTGTCAAAAAGCAGTTATCAGATTAAGACCAGTTGAACTTGTAATTCCCAAAATTTGAAACACTTAAACTCAAAGATGAAGCAGTGATTGATGCACAAAGTTTGGTGCAAAACTGTTTTGAAAGGTTTTGACAGATTTTGACTTTTGAAAATCAGTTATGAAACATTGACTAAACTCAGTTTTGATCCACTATAATGAACTGATTATGATGAATTAAGACTAATTATGATTACCAAAAGTTAGATCTAGTTGTTTTTAAGCTAATATGCAACTTGTTACTCACTGATTTTAACAGATTTAGAACTTAGACCAGTTACAAGAGATTTTTGACTAATGAGTATGACTGCTATACCAAGAACCTAGAATCACTATCAAATACCTACTTAAACATGTATCAACTACTTCTATCTCTAATACTAACCTCTATCACAGTTTATTGAGCAGAACCAAACACTAGTTTAAACACAGATTTAAGAACTAAAAACAGACTACCACTATATTATGCTAAACCACCATTAAACACAGATCAATCAACACTAATGATCACTAAATAACAGATTCAATAACAGATTTAATGATTGAAAACAGATTTGATGAACTTACAATACTCCTAGCCACTATGGCTTGCCAATGATGAAATAAAGAACCTCTAACCTAATTATCCCCTAACCTAATCCAATTCCAGCTCAACTTTAACCCAATTCCAACATCTGCATCATCCCAATCCAGACTAGATCAGCAATTCAGAACCATAAAACCCATGAAACTGTTTTGTTGACTTTTGTTGACCATATTCCAAAATAGCTTAAAACTTTAATGTGGGCTTATAAAAAACTATAACAAGCTTATACAAGCTTGTTTGAGTTGAAAACTAAGCTAATTAAGGTTTTGACATAGGAGTTTGAGACTGAGAAATTCAACAGTGGAATAAAATATGGAAATGGAACTTAGGCTTGAATTGATACTGAAATTAAGTTGCAATACACTGAAATGATTAACTTGAATACACTGGAACTTGAAAATACAAGTACAGAGCTAATTTAGACTAAGAAATTGAAATTCGACATACAATTTTTAAAAAACTAAAACTAACTATCTCTTGATGCATCCTCTTGGCCTCTTTTATGCTCCAAAGTCTCTCTCACACTTTTCTGAGCAAATCCCAACATAAACCTGGGCCCTTGGATGTCTTTTGAGCAATCTAAGCCGTTAGATTGTTTTGGCGGGAAAATTTGTTTGGATATCAGGGACAGGGAAAAGCTTTGCATTTAATGTGGTTTGAGGGGTAGGTGAGGAGGGGGGAGACAAAGGGTGAGGTAGGGGTGGCTGGAGAGGTTTGAGGAGGGGGGAGGTGCAGACAACTTGGTCGGGGATGACAGGTTTTAGGGGCGGGTTAGATTATTTAAACATTGGGTTGTTGGGTTGTCGGGTCATAGGATTGGACCGGGTACAAGATTGGGCCAAGGGGGTTTGTATTTGGGCTTGGGTAATTATTTAGGTCCGTTTGGTTTCTTTAAGTATTAATACAAGGGACCAAATGTGTAAAACTGAAATTCCCAGGGACCAAACATGAAAATTATGAAGATGTAATCCAAGGACTAATGTTGCCAATCTTAAATAGACCAAGGTCTAGTTTTGACATTTTTGAAAATTTCCAAGGACTAATTTTGAACAATTTTGGATTTTTAGGGACTAAACTGTAATTTTCTCAAAACTTTTAGATTTTTCACCAAAGGACTAAATATGACAATTTATGATTTTAAAAAGACCTTTGGTGACTTTTCTTTTGAAATTATGTGTTCAGGGACTGTTTTTGACAACTTTTGAAACTTGGGGGACTAAAACTGCAATTTTTGCAAATTTGATATGTTTTTCATCTGATTTTGATATTTTTGCATTTAAAACACATAAAACACTGATTTGTAATATTTTGATAATTTTGATGTGTTTCTGAGTGTTTTCAGATGATTTTGCAGTTTATATTGTACAAAAATGATGAGTATTTACACACTCATCAGTTGAACTTGAAGACTTGGCGGTGTTTGAACCATTTGTGGTGGAGGAATTGCTCTAAGTTGTGGAGTATATTGTTGATTAAATTGTTGTTGATAAATTGCTTGTTGTTGATTCCATTGTTGATGTTGTGGACTAAGTTGTTGTTGTCGTTGAGAATAAGTGTAAGGGAAATAGTTAGAGTATGGTGGTTGTGACATGTTGAAAACTTGTGTTGGTAAAAATGGATCTTTGTAGTCGAATGAACCTTTGTTGATGAAGTGTCCTTAGGCGTAGAAATCACAATTATCAAAGTAGCACTTATGCGTAAAAACACCAAAGTTACGCGTAACAATCGAGAGTTACGCGTAGATTTAACTTACGCGTAAGTAGGGAGAAGACTCTAAAGTTATGCGTAGATACAAAGTTAGGCGTAGAAAGTTAGGCGTAGGATTACCTTATGCGTAAGACTAGGCTTAGGCGTAAGATCAATCTTATGCGTAGGATTTCTACGCGTAAGCTTTATGCTTATGCTTAAGTTTAGGGTTTTATCCCAAGTGATCTTTTACACTTCACAGTGCAAAAGATATCCAAAGTCGACGTATTTTCAGGCTTATCCAAGCAAGAAAACACGGAGTAAATCATGAAACTGAAGATCAAACCACGGATAAAGTTACGCGTAAGATTAGGGTTTTGATACGCGTAATCTTACTCGTAAAAATGATTATGCCCAAATTTGTTTCTAAACCAGATTTTTGTTATGGAATAGCGTTAAAAGTACCAAAATAACACAAAAGTGTGAACCTTGATGAACCAAAACAGCTAAACGGGTTACGCGTAGAACGATACCCACGAACAAAAACAAGCATAAAAACTTAGATCCACGCGTAAAGGTTGAAACTTTTTGCCAAAAACAAGTATTTTAACACCTTAAAACGTTAAAAGTACAAGAATCTTGGATTTAAAAGTGTAAAAAACAAGTTTTTAAGCGAACCAAAGTAGTATGTTATTCTACGCGTAGGACCAAAACCCACTTCAAGAAATAATGATTGACCCAACTAGTTAGGCGATTGATACCACTGTTAGGTCACTAGTTTTACAACACAAGCTTACACGAAAGAGATTAAGGCGATTGAACAATATCCAAACACACACACACGTTAATATGAGACGGTTATGCGTAGGAGTATGTGAAAGGAAATAACTTGAACAACCAACCTTCAAATGAAGGTTTACAAGAGTATTTATAGGCAAGGAGCTAGGGCAACACTCCCACTCCTTCCCTTTTCCTTATTGGACATGGGCCTAACCTTATGGGCCTTCTACATAAGCTTGACCTTAAACAAACATAAAGGCCATAATAAGCTACCTATTACATATGAGAAACTAACACTTGAATTAAGGTTTAGGAGTGATTCCAATAATTGTTTTGAAATCTGTTTGACTTCACCCTTTTATTCCCATGGACTTCCCTTCACCCAACATGATAGTCACAATTAGCATGTAAATGATTAAAGCTACCACAGATATAACATGCTTTATTGTACATCACAAAATCACTACCTAGTTGTTGAGATTTGACATGATTCCAACTCCTCTGGTTACCCCTAGGAGCTGATGACTTGTTTCTATACATCTCAGCATACATTACAGTTGATCTAGGTTTATTAACTTGTTTCCTAGGTTCCTCTATAATAGTATTAACAAATTTTGGGATAGTAGCCTCTACATTATTTTTAACATTCTCATCAATAACAGATGAGTCACTTGCACTTTCAAAAACATCAGATTCAAGCTTAACTTCTTTCTCATTTTTCGCAAACTTAAGAGGACCATACTCACAAATAGGTTCCTGAAAATCTTCTAGGCCTGTATGAGCTAAATCTATGCCAGGAGGTGATGGAACACCCCTTAGTGGTGGAGGAACAATATTTTATCCCATACCAGACTTAACTTTACTAGTAATTTGAGCATTCCAAATTTTATCAATTGACTTAGACTGATAATAACAGGTGTCAACAGTCAAATTGACATTCTCATTTATCTTTTTAAGTTTTTCAAACTCTTCTTTTAATGCCTCATTCACTGCTGTCTTATGATCTATCTCTCTTCTAAGAATAATCATATCATCATTATATTTTGACTCATTTGCTCTATATTGCTCTAGTTGTTTTTCTAATACAGCTATGCCTCTTCTAATGTTTGACACAACATAATTAGTAGCAAACAACTTTGTTCTTTGGTTTTCAAAAGATTCATTAAGCCTTTCACATTCTATAGAAGCCCTACATGTTTTAGAACAACTTTCAAAGTTTTGTACCTCAGAGTCAGAGAAAGCCATGAGAGCATGTTCTGTAGATTCAAGAGCAACATCTGAAGGTTGTTCCTCTTGTCCATCATCCATGAAACTCCAATCATAGCTCACACCATCAATAGCCAACATTGCCTTTGGTTCTTCCACAATTGGTTCTTTCTTTTGCTTGTACCAAGTGGACCTTTTGTCCTGGTTCCTTGGTCTTCTGCATTCTCTAGAAAAATGCCCCAACTTGTGACAATTGAAGCACTCTACTTTCTTTTTATCGAACCCCGCAGTTTCACCACCATTGATGTGTATTGGTTTGCCAGTCTTCTTGTAGAATTTCCTAGCCCTCATGCTAAGAAGAGCTATCTGCCATTTTATGTCCATCTCCTCCAAGTCATCTTCATCAATTTGCTCTATGTCTTCATGAGTTAATATAGAGCCATTAACTTGAGTGGAGATAAAAGAATAAAAGGTAGAATCTCCAATACCAGCAACCTTCTTCTTTGAACTTGCAGTGATAACACTAACATTACCAGTGGAAACAGTAGAACCAGCAGTGGCAAAATCATCATCATTGTCATCTTCAGAATCATCACTGTCAACATAGGTTGACAACAATGCCAGGCTGCTAGAGCTTGTACCAAGTTTCCCTACCTTCTTCAACCTTTGTTCAATGAGTTTGAAGTTATTGTAAAGATCATTGAGCTTCATATTTTCAATCTCTGGTTTATTTTCCCAGACTGTAACATTTGTATGAAACTCAGAAGGCAAACCTTTTAGAAACTTCAAATTTAGGTCTTCCTTTTCTACCTCAATGCCAAACACAGTCAGTTGTGTTACAATCTTCTGGAGTTTGGTGAAGATGTTGTCAAGTGAGTCATTGCTTGAAACAGAGAAGTTTTCATAACTTTGCTTCAACAATGTCTTTTGTGTCTTCTTTGTAGCATCATTGCCACCAAACACTGAGCAGATCTCTTCAAAAAGTTCTTTTGTTGTCTTGTACTTGCTGAAAGAAATGATATGGTCTTTAGGAAGAGTCATTAGTAACAAACTTCTGGCCTTCAGTTCATTCTTCTTCTTTGCTCTTTCATCATTAGTCTCAGGTACATAAATTGTTACAACTTCTGTGTCACCAACTTTCTCCGTCTTCGTAACAGACTTAAAGGAATCACCAGTTAAGATGATCTCCCATAGAGTATAGTCTTGTATGAGAAAGTATTTCTCAATTATTATCCTCCACATCTCAAAGTCATTAATTTTGAGCTTAGGAAGCCTTGGAGCAGAGTTGGACTCGTTGTTTTCCATCTCCATTGAATTGAGTGAGTAGGTTAAGCTTATTCCATGGATCTTCTAAATCAAAATATCAGAACCTTCGCTCTAATACCACTTGATGGATCTAAACACACACCTTGTGTTAGTGATATTTTAAATTACATTAATAAGTACGCGGAATATACTTAGTAATACTTAGAAGACGGATTGTATGATGTATTGTAAGTGAGACCAGTTTAACACAAAGCTGCAATATTATTAAGAAATAATACGAGTGATCTTGATTATCACTAGGGTTACACCTTGAAGCTTACGTGAGTATTTCGTACTCTAAACAATGACCTAGGATCTCCTGTTATAGCACAAGGAGTCCTTTACAAGATAAGTATAATGCTAACAATATAGAATATACACAAGATCTTTTCTATACTTATCCATATACGTCTACATAACAATTATCCTAATAGCAGTGGTAATATGTATACTGGCAGTGGTAATGAGTTTCCACTGCTAGTGTAAGCTTTAGCAGTGTCTTCCACAAAACTATCAGTGGTAACTGTTAGTATTATTCCCAACATAAGAGTTCCACCAGCTTCATCCTTGAGAGCCAAGAGTAAAGCCTCTTTGTGATAAGCGCTGCCTCTTATCCTCGGCTTTGGGCATGCATTGGCCAGATGACCCTTCTCATTATAGTTATAACAACGAAGACCATTAACCCCAGTTTGAGCATTTTCCTGATCAACCAGTTGAGCCCGTTGTAGTGGAGCACCTATGTTATTCCTTCAAGGAGCATTAAACCCTTGACCACTACCCATCTGACGAACATTACCACGATTCTGAACTTCAACACAACCATTGTTAACAACAGCATGATTCCTTGTGTTTGATGAGGTACGAATGCGATTGTTGGATTTGTTGGAATATCGGCCGAAGGCTCTAGCAATCATGACAAACCGTTGTTGCAATGCATCGAAAGCTTCAGCATCCTCATTAGATTCACTGTAAAGTGCTTGATCATTGTTGTTGTATGGAACCAATTGAGTTTCTTGGGATTGTTGCTGTGACGGATCATATGGGGTAATAGTAGCAGTTGGTTGTGGAGGATTTGTGAAGACAGTTTGCAGAGTAGGAAATTGAGGATAACAAGCTTGAGCCCACAAAGTAAGAGTTTGATTATCTGGGAGTGAAGGTGAAACAGGAGCTCCACGGATGACTCTTCTCTATCAACTTCCTTTTGGTGGGGCTTCAAATAGTCGTACAACAATCCGTATGTAGCATGATGAAGATTCTTCGCTTGACGGATGAAAATGACATACTTTTCCCAATCAGGACCAAGACTACTCAGGAACTTTTTGTTGACAACAATTCTTGGCATAATGATGTTATGTTTTTCCAAGTCATTGATGATGTCTAAAAATCGATGATGGTATGACTCTAATGTTTCCCCTGGTTCAATCATGAAGTGTTCATATGCTAAGTAGATTTTTGATTCCATATCCTCTTGATTGAGTTATGTGCCTTCCATGAGAAGATGAATATGCTCCCACATTGCTTTAGCAGTCTTCTGAGCATCAACACTACGAAGTATCAGATTGGGTAATCCCAAAAGGATATATTTCATTGCAAGTTCATCAGCTTCTAAGTGTAGAAGTTGGTCAGTAGTAAGTTGATCAAGACCGACAACGTTGGTGATATCATCTCTTGGTGGATTAGCATTCGGATCTCCGGGTACAGTAATAGAAGGCATCTGAAATGGACCTTCAAGGATGACATTCTTCAAGAACTTTCCATGTGGCTTCTTTAGATCACAAAACCTAAAAAAACCTTATCACCCATTGATCGTAGTTTCCGGGAGTGAGCATTGGAGGTCTATCAAGTGATCCAGCTTCATGAATGGATTGTTGGCTACTTAAAGCTTCACACATCTTTGCAAACCAAGACGGTTCCTTCATAGCATACTTGGATGGATGCGGATTTTGAAAGTTTGTGTAAGGTGGTACTTGTAGACTAGCGGGTGGTTGAATCATTTATGGTTTAATTGTTCCTTGAGGAAATTGTTGTTGAAATTGTTGCATTTGTTGTGGTGATGGTGGAGGATATTGTTGATAGAGTGGTTGTTGTTGTTGTTGTTGTTGAGGATACATATGAGGAAAGTAGCAAGAGTATGGTGGTTGAGACATCTTGAAACTTGTGTTGATGATGGATCTTTGTAGTCGAATGAAACTTTGTTGATGAAGTAACCTTATGCATAGAAAACTAGCTTAGGCGTAGGAATTTCCTTATGCGTAAAACCAACTTACGCGTAAAAGAGAGCTTACGCGTAGGATAGCTTATGCGTAAGACTTGAGGAAAAAACTTAGCTTAAGTGTAAAAATAAAGGCTTAGTAGTAGAATGTTTATGCGTAAGATTAGCTTATACGTAAGACTATGCTTAGGCGTAAGAAAATGCTTAGGCATAAAGAATTCTACGCGTAAGTGATTAGCTTAGGCGTAAAACTAGGGTTTTGCCCAAAAATCCTTTACACTTATTCCAGTGTAAAAGATATCCAAAGTCGAAGTATTTTCAGGCTTATCCAAGCAAGAAAACACTGAGTAAACCAATAGCACTGAAGATCAAACGTTGAGAAGCTTATGCGTAGACTTTGAATTCTTACGAGTAAAACTAGGGTTTTACTATGCGTAGGTTTTGCCAATCTTAGCCAAAACTGATTTTTCAGCCCAAAAGTGTTTTGAAACCAAATTTTTATGATGAAAAAACTTCAATATCACCAAAATAACACAAAAGTGTGAAACTTAATGATCCAAAACTCGTTTTCACCTTACGCGTAGAAGTGACTACACAAATGAAACCAAGCTCAAAAACAATGAAACACACGTAAAGTATCAAAATTTATGCCAAAAACTTAAACTTTTTCACCAAATAACCTTTAAAGTATAAGAATCTTGAGTTTTAAAGTGTAAAAATTAAGTTTTTAAAGCGTATAAATGTTTTGGTACCGAAACTTACGCGTATACAATAAAACTTCAAACACAAGAAACGTTTCACCCAACTATTTAGCGAATGATATCACTGTTAGGTCACCATATTGTAACACAAGCATCAATATGTTAGAAAGATAGATAAGATGATCGGTTGAACAAGAACACACAATATACGAATAAGTATGTGAAATGTTTAGGCGTGGATATTAAATGAAAGTGAACAACCAACCATCTAAGGATGGTTTACAATGCTTTATATAGGGAAAGGAACTAGGGCAACACACAAGTTCCTTTCCTTTCCATAATGGGCTTGGGCCAAGGCTTATGGGCTTTCTACATAAGCCTTGCCATAATTACAAACATAAAAGCCTAATTAAGCTAACTATTACACATAGATTACTAACACTTGAGAAGTAGTTTAGGAGTGATTCCAACACATACGAATAGAATACATCGTCCCTGATGCTAACACTACCCATGGAAGTTACTTCTGTAATTACCTTTTGCTCCCATTTTCCTATTTTCCTCTTTTTATTTTATTTTTGGTGAGAAATGAATTTCTTCAAGTTTCTCGTTTTGATAATTTTTATTCCGATAAAGATATGAAGCTAAAACGCTAATTAGTTTTCCATCTTCCCTCAAAAACCGTTGCACACAAGAACAAGGTCAACATCAAGGTTCTAATTTAACACGATTTAGGGAGATATCCTTTTTATGGCGACCGAAACAACTCATCTACGAGTCCATAGACATAAGTTTTATTTAGATATCTTCCGGATTCAAATTTTGGGTTAACACTATTTTAGCACATTTGCATTTTTGCAATTTAGGCCCTTGGTCTTTTCAACCACTAACTCAATGGGATTACCGTTTTACCAGAAGTTTTATTATGACTTTGGATTTTCCTCAACCTTTTTGAAGTCCATGACAACGGGGGTACCATCGGACATAGAAAACTTTTGTGGCTTTGGATTTTTCACTTTAATACATTTGGGCTTTATTTCATGTTAATTTTTGCCAAACTCCGAATCCCAAGGCTTTTATAACAATAGAAACAATAGCAGCAAACTATCAAGAATCAGTTGTCTATTACACCGCAACAGTGATAGTACCTTAATGTGTACCCAACTCTCATAAGCAAGGATTCTCTAAAGAAGATAAAGAACTAACTATCGTCAAAAACTTAACATCTTTAATTTTTTATTCAAAAATATGGGGTGAGACAATTTTGTGGGAGCAAAAAGCCACAAGTACCTTCGATGAGCTCTAAAGAGAACCATCTACTCCACGCTTAGTATCTAAACTCATAAGTAACTCTATCATTCCTCGATCTCTTCAATTTAAAATCCCAAATAATGAGATCCGCGGATGCTTAGCCGATAATTAAATTATCTATGGTTAAGGGAACAAGCTAGGGCTCAACATGCCCGGTCAAGTCAAAATTCTATTCCTACTCTCACCAGCGGAAAGTCAACAAGGTGTCAAAACATATATTAACTTAGCAAATGCTTCGTCAAATAATCTCAAGTCTCGCATTTTTAAAGTCACTTATTAGAAACTAGCAAATCTCTTCAAAGCTTCGCATATTTAAAATCACTTAGGGAAGCTTGCAAATTCTTGGCCTTGTGAGCTAGAGTTGCATTTTATAGCCTCTTGTCTAAGCAATTAGCAAAGACCTTTTCAAGAAAATGCATATTTAAAGTAACTTCTAAGAGACTAGCGAAGACTTTTCAATCATAAAACTAGCAAAAGCTTACAAAAATTTCATTTTCTAAGGAAAAACGGGGTTGCGAGAGTATACGACAAAAACAAGCAAGTGCGGTCAAATCAAATCGAAGATTACCCACCCCAGACTAAAACGAAACATTGTCCTCAATGTTTAAAGGCAATGGTATCAACGAAAATCTAAAAGTTGTTTATTAAGTATGCTTAAAGCTAAACGTTAGTCGATAAGATTTCGGATATCGGATTTCCATCAGCATCGATCATGAAACTCGATTGGAGAAAAGACAAACTTTGAGCACGAGAGTCTTTATATTGGGAAAATCCTGGACAAAAACATCACAAACAACCAAACACGAGAAATTCAAAGAGGCTAACCCCTTCACATCAGTTATTAGAAAGAAAATAGAAAGAAGATAGAAACGCTTGTTTTGTTATCGAGTCGTTAGCTTGACCCACCCCGAATTCATTTGTCCTTGGGGAAGCAAGTGGAAAAGTGATGAGTGTCTAAATACTCATCATTTTTGTACAATATAAACTGCAAATTCATCTGAAAACACTCAGAAACGCATCAAAATGATAAAAATATCACAAATCAGTGTTTTATGTGTTTTAAATGCAAAAATATCAAAATCAGATGAAAAACGTATCAAATTTGCAAAATTGGCAGTTTTAGTCCCCCAAGTTTCAAAAGTTGTCAAAAACAGTCCCTGAGCACATAATTTCAAAAGTAAAATCACCAAAGGTCCTTTTTAAATCATAACTTGTCAAATTTAGTCCTTTGGTGAAAAATATCAAAAGTTTGAGAAAATTACAAGTTTGGTCCTCCAACTTTGAAAATTGGCAAAAATGGCCCCTGGAAATTTGAAAATGGCAAGTTTGGTCCTTATACTTTTTGAGATTGTCACTTTCAGCCCTTGGATCAACTTTGCAATTTGGCAGGATTGGTCCCTGAATTTTCAGAATTGGCAACTAAGGTCCTTATGAATTAAAACCCTTAAGCCCATTTTGGCCTGGTCATAACCACATTGGACCCCTGTCACTAACCATTTTGAACCCCCCTTTTATATTAACACCCTGGTCAATCTTGGTCAAACAAACACCCCACTTGGCGCCTTTTCTTCCCCTTCCTCCCAACCACTGTCTGCAATAATCAAACACATCCATCCCCCCTCCTCTCCATATCACTTTCCATGTCTCCTCCACCTCACCTAAACTACAAAAATCATTAAATGATTCCTCTACCCCTTCACTCAACCCTCCAGCTGGTATAAAACCACTTTCCCGCCAAAACCAATCCAAAGGCTAGAATGCAACCAAGCCATCCAATGGCTCCAATCATAGCTGGGAACTGTTCAGAAGATGAGAGAGAAGACAATTGATGTATAAAAAGGGAAGAGAAGCAGAGGGATGAGAGTAGTTAGTTTTTTAATTGTCTTTGTATGTCGTTTTCATAGAAATGTCTTAGTTAAACCTTAAAATGTAATTTTTCAGTTTTAATGTATTGAATTTAAGGTAATTCAGTATTTGTAATCAAGTTTAGTCCTAATTCCAAGTTTCATCCAAGTTTCAGAATTTCATATTTCACTGTTGGAAAATCAATTTTCAAAATCTTATATGCAAATCTTTAACAACTTATTTTTAAGTTCCATTAAGCTTATTTAAGCTTTTGGAAAGCTTGGAAACCAGTTCCAATCAAATATAGTTCATGGTCAATAAAAGTCCACTGTTGGTGCAAAGTGGAATTGGAGTTGAAAAAGGGTGATGCAGAGGTTGATTTGGGGGTGGATTAGACTAGGATTAGAGTAGAATTGATTTGGTTTAGCCTGCAACAAAGTTGGGCATTGGTGAGTGACTATTTCACTTTTTCAGTTTTTATCCAATATTGCATTTTATGCTTGCATGTTTATCTGTAGTCACCAGTAGTTATAACTTGTTTATTTAGTTGTATTATGGACATACAAAATTCAGTTTGATCAATGGTGCTATCTAGTTCAGTGTTTGTTTCAATTTCATATTGCAAATCAGATTGTTAAGTGGTGTTTGGATTTAGTCCTTAAACTGTGCTTAAGGTTTGTTCAGAGCTTATAACTTGTTGTTTCATGTGTGCTTAGTTCCTTAGAACTCATTTTAGTCATAATCTCACAACTGCTAGCCACAAAAGTCAAAATTACTCCTTAAGTTTCTTAGCAGCTTACTGTTGGATTTTTAACAAATCCAATTCTTGTTTTGTGTTTAAATTCCATAAACATAGCTTGCATTAGGTTTTATTCATCCTATAACATCAATTGCAGTCCTTAAATTGGATCCAAATCTCATTTAAGTCAACTTTCCACTTCTTGCTCAAAAAGTCAAATTGCAAAACTAAGTTTTGGCCAACATAGGAGTATTTTTCATTTACTCATTTCTGGGTCAATGCAAGTGAAAATTGTATGTTTAAAAACCTCAGCTGGTCTTGTTTCTTATTAGTAATTTTTCAGAATTTTAGCAAATTTTTAGAAGCTTCAAACTAGCTTATCAATATGGTGCTAAGTGCCCTGTGCAGGGCACTGTTGACTGCACAGGGCTTGGGCAGATTTTGCAGACCTTGCACAAGTCTCATTTGAGCTTGTCTAGGTCTGTGCTTTGATTTACTAAGTCTTAACCAGGTCTTCTTTAAGTTTTAGCATTTGCTTTTTCGTTGCTAGCTTATTTGAGTGCTTATTTCTTTGTCCAAAGTAGACCACCAGAAACTGCTTTTTAGCTTAAATCTTTATTCCTCAAAACTTGGTATCTTGCATTTCAGAGGTTTTAAGCAGTTGAGATTTGTTACACTCTAGTTCTTTTAGCATATTATAGTTCCTGTTAACAGTTGGTGCCTTTTGGTGAGCTTTTGGCTTATCCAAGTGCTTATTCATAAGCACTTTCCATATCAGTTTCATATTCCTCCTAACAACCCCATGTTTTTCCATTTTTCTTAGCTTCCTTAAAATATTTTAGACTTTTCTTGAAATTTTCATATTTTTCCAAGCTTGTTTGCTATTTTTCTTAATTTAAACTAGTTTTTAAGTACTTTTAAATAGCATTTAATACAAATAATTAAGAAAAAGTTCCAAAAAATAATCTTTCATTTTTCTTAAGTTAAGATATATGTATAAGTCATAAAAAGTATTTTTCCATAATTTTCTTAGTTTAAAAAGTATTTTCTAGCATTTTTATTAGTTTTAAATAATTTTAAATTAGTAATAAATATATAAATAGTCTAAAAAATATATTTTCAGTTTTAAAATTAGTTTTATAATATTTTAGATTTTCCTAAGTCTTAATTTTATTTTTCTAGTCTTATTTCATATTTTCTTTTATTTTAGAGTATTTATTAAATAGTTAAAATAGTTTTTATTTAATAATAATTAATTAAATAGTTTTAAAAATAATTTTATTTTTCCAATAATTTTCTTTTATATTTAGGATTGTAAAAATGTATTTTTCATATCCGTAGGTATTTTCCTTCTTTATTTTCACGTTTTATTTTGTACGTTACGTAGTTTTTAATTTAAACGTACGTTTTAGGTTTTAAACGTTCATCACTTTAAATATAGTGATAGCGTTTATTTAATATCTTTTATCTTTTTAATTTTCTTAATTTGTATTTAAGTCGCTGTTATTTATTAACTTTTTCAGTAGTGTAATTATCCTATCCAAATCCTTTCCGATCACTATCATTAGTGATCATTCTATCGTCTGATCTAGTGTTTACACACCATTGAGTCTCCGTGGGACTAAACGACCCGGGAATTCACTATATTCTCTGATCTTCATTGTATTTGTGTCTGAACTATTTTAAGCCTGTTACGGTTGGCCATTCACAAGTGGCCAGCTTGTGTGATTAGACTTGACGGTTCGGACCAGATCAAATTTTGGCGCCGCTGCCGGGGAGGCTTTAGCGTGTTCTAAACCTTTTTCAGATCCATTCTTGCACATATACCATCTTTTGTAAAAAGTTTTTTGTAAAGTTATCAGAAAAATCCAAAAAGTTCATTAACACTTTTCCTAAAGTGTTAAAAACGCCAAAAATATTTTCATTCTTTGTTTTTATCATCATGTTCTTCAAAAATACCAAAAATATTCCTCTTTACCCTCTTACCTTTTTGATTCTTCATTTCTTACCCTCTGTTAACCTTTGATTCTTTCTATGTCTTATCCTCACCCTCTTGGTTGTCAATGGTGTGGTGGTCCTTATAATGGTGGCAATTGCCCCAGTTGTAGCATGGTGGAATCAGGAAACGGGTCTGTCTATAACCAAGATCCCTATTCCTACCATAACACGACTGATTTATTCCATCAGCTACCACACTGTGAGACTCAGCAGTTTTACTGTTGTGAGTACTGTAGTGGTTCACATTCCAGTTCTGATTGTCAATCAGGAAACACGCTTGTCTATGAGCAGGTTCCTGATAACAATTATGACTACAACACATACCACTCACAGCCACATCAGTTTTACTGTTGTGAGTATTGTGGAGGTCCTCACTCTAGCTCGGATTGTCAAACAAGGAATCCATTTCCTTGTAACAATTACGACTCTTCATATCATGACCAACCTCTATAATACCAGCCTGACCCACTTCCTCAAAATCTTCTCCTTGATCTTTTGGATTTAGTGAAAGATTTGAAGGAATCTAAACATCCCCAAGATAATCCAAATGAGAAATCCATGGAAGTTTTGTTAGCCGAAGAGCGGGCTGCTAAATTAGATTCCCAAATTGCCTTTGAACAATCTATTAGGGAATCAATTGCAAAAGAAAAAGCAGCCAAATCTAGCTCTCGATTCCGTTTCATTCCTGATGACGATGATGATGAAGATATCCTTGATATCCTACAATTTTATAACGGTTCATCAAGTTCATCAGTTGAGATTCCTTCCATGAAAAATCAGGGAGAAAAGACTATGATGGAATTACTAGCAGAAGAACAAATGGAAAGTATTAAACATATGTATGCTAGTCCTTCTAAACTCCCTCAGTCTGTTGTTATCACACCCGAAGCTCCCACTCACTCTCTAAACATGGGGGATGAGCATCTTGACACTGTTCCTGAAAAGGAATCGGACGAATTTATAAAGTCTAGTGTTGAGGACCTTGTCCCAATCCCAAGAGAGTCACAGGGAATTCTCGAGCATCTGTGTGATATCCCTTTCCCTCTTGAGTGTTCAAATGATCAATTTGAGACTTTCTCCGATTTTAGCGATGATTGTAAATCTTATGGAGACATCGAGTATGTTGAGGCATCACTCCCACAGTCTGATCCTCTTCTTGAGGAGTTCACCGATGAACTCACTCACATCAGTCCACTTTCATCAGAAAGTGACGATGATCTCTTTGATTTTGAAGCCGATCTTGGAGAAACTAGAAATCTCCTATATAATGATCATCCACTCATTTCTTATCCCATTTCCGACTCTTCCATTCCTTCTCTCACCCCAGATGAGGAAGATGACAACTTTTGGAAGGAGGTCGATGATTTTCTTAGTGATGAGTCGATTCCAACAGGAATTGACAATACTTACTTTGATTCGGAGGGAGACATCCTCTTTCTTGAAAATCTATTGATTGAAGAACCGTTTTCAGCTCTCCCTCCCGGAAATTTTGTTACCAATCACCATAAAAGCTTCAAATTTAAGCTTAAAAATGTCAAAAATGGTGATTTGCTTCTTTCTGATGAGGAATGGACATGCATTGTGATGCACATATTTATTCCATTCTTCACAAATGGTGTGGTTGCTCTTTCCCTTTTCTCCTTCGGGAGTGAGGACACTATTTTTGATCCCGGCATTTTCATTTATTATTTATGAGCCGGTTCTCTCTATATCTTATCGGTGTGGAACTTTCACATACTTCAATGTTTATCCAAACATCTTGAATGAAAGTCCGATGGAGATTGTTTCTTCCACTTTGCTTCCCCATGAACCAATGAATTCGGGGTCGAGTCAAGCTAGCGACTCGGAAATCAAAAACAGTAGCACGCACTATATGGGTTTTTACCCATATTTCTGTCTTCTTACCCCTTTCTACCATCTAAGTGTGGGGGTGATGCCCCACATGTTATATATATATATATGTATATCTAAAAAAAAAAAAAATAATAATAAAAAAAAAAAAAAATAATAAATCTTTCTAAATAATGGCCGTAGTATTTCCCTTTTACGTTCTTTGTTTCGGCATAACCGCCGGTACTTTGAATATTGAGGGCAATATTCATTTCTAAGTGTGGGGGGGAATTCTCACGAATTTCATGTATTATCTACCCAATTCCCCCGTTTTTTGCCAAAAATTTTTTTTGGAGTAAGTGTTATACACTTACTCATCTTGGTTATCAGTCCGCCATGTCTGTAAGACAAAAGGATTGGCTAATCCAGGAGCAAACGGCTCTTGGTAAAGATATATCAAATCCGTTTACGACTTGCAATTTGCCCAAAATTGTATGGTATTCAGCTCACCATATCCTAAAAAGTGAAGAGTTGGCTAGCCCGCAAGTTTATGGCTTGTGGTAAAGGCAGTGGAAAAACCATAATTGGTAATCAGCTCACCAAAGATAATATTGATAATTTATCTAAGAGTTGGCTAGTCCAGAAGGGTACGGCTTCTGGTAAAGACAAATCAAATCCGTTTACAGCTTATGATTTGCTCAAAATCATTTGGTTATCAGTGTACCAAGGTTCTTACTTGAATCAAAACAATTGGCTACTCCAGAAGTGATGGCTTTTGGTAAAGAGATTAAAATCCATTATGTTTTCTCAAATCATTGCTAGGGACTAGCAATATCTTAGTGTGGGGGATTGATGAGTGTCTAAATACTCATCATTTTTGTACAATATAAACTGCAAATTCATCTGAAAACACTCAGAAACGCATCAAAATGATAAAAATATCACAAATCAGTGTTTTATGTGTTTTAAATGCAAAAATATCAAAATCAGATGAAAAACGTATCAAATTTGCAAAATTGGCAGTTTTAGTCCCCAAGTTTCAAAAGTTGTCAAAAACAGTCCCTGAGCACATAATTTCAAAAGTAAAATCACCAAAGGTCCTTTTTAAATCATAACTTGTCAAATTTAGTCCTTTGGTGAAAAATATCAAAAGTTTGAGAAAATTACAAGTTTGGTCCTCCAACTTTGAAAATTGGCAAAATGGCCCCTGGAAATTTGAAAATGGCAAGTTTGGTCCTTATACTTTTTGAGATTGTCACTTTCAGCCCTTGGATCAACTTTGCAATTTGGCAGGATTGGTCCCTGAATTTTCAGAATTGGCAACTAAGGTCCTTATGAATTAAAACCCTTAAGCCTATTTTGGCCTGGTTATAACCACATTGGACCCCTGTCACTAACCATTTTGAACCCCCCTTTTATATTAACACCCCGGTCAATCTTGGTCAAACAAACACCCCACTTGGCGCCTTTTCTTCCCCTTCCTCCCAACCACTGTCTGCAATAATCAAACACATCCATCCCCCCTCCTCTCCATATCACTTTCCATGTCTCCTCCACCTCACCTAAACTACAAAAATCATTAAATGATTCCTCTACCCCTTCACTCAACCCTCCAGCTGGTATAAAACCACTTTCCCGCCAAAACCAATCCAAAGGCTAGAATGCAACCAAGCCATCCAATGGCTCCAATCATAGCTGGGAACTGTTCAGAAGATGAGAGAGAAGACAATTGATGTATAAAAAGGGAAGAGAAGCAGAGGGATGAGAGTAGTTAGTTTTTTAATTGTCTTTGTATGTCGTTTTCATAGAAATGTCTTAGTTAAACCTTAAAATGTAATTTTTCAGTTTTAATGTATTGAATTTAAGGTAATTCAGTATTTGTAATCAAGTTTAGTCCTAATTCCAAGTTTCATTCAAGTTTCAGAATTTCATATTTCACTGTTGGAAAATCAATTTTCAAAATCTTATATGCAAATCTTTAACAGCTTATTTTTAAGTTCCATTAAGCTTACTTACGCTTATTTAAGCTTTTGGAAAGCTTGGAAACCAGTTCCAATCAAATATAGTTCATGGTCAATAAAAGTCCACTGTTGGTGCAAAGTGGAATTGGAGTTGAAAAAGGGTGATGCAGAGGTTGATTTGGGGGTGGATTAGACTAGGATTATAGTAGAATTGATTTGGTTTAGCCTGCAACAAAGTTGGGCATTGGTGAGTGACTATTTCACTTTTTCAGTTTTTATCCAATATTGCATTTTATGCTTGCATGTTTATCTGTAGTCACCAGTAGTTATAACTTGTTTATTTAGTTGTATTATGGACATATAAACTCAGTTTGATCAATGGTGCTATCTAGTTCAGTGTTTGTTTCAATTTCATATTGCAAATCAGATTGTTAAGTGGTGTTTGGATTTAGTCCTTAAACTGTGCTTAAGGTTTGTTCAGAGCTTATAACTTGTTGTTTCATGTGTGCTTAGTTCCTTAGAACTCATTTTAGTCATAATCTCACAACTGCTAGCCACAAAAGTCAAAATTACTCCTTAAGTTTCTTAGCAGCTTACTGTTGGATTTTTAACAAATCCAATTCTTGTTTTGTGTTTAAATTCCATAAACATAGCTTGCATTAGGTTTTATTCATCCTATAACATCAATTGCAGTCCTTAAATTGGATCCAAATCTCATTTAAGTCAACTTTCCACTTCTTGCTCAAAAAGTCAAATTGCAAAACTAAGTTTTGGCCAACATAGGAGTATTTTTCATTTACTCATTTCTGGGTCAATGCAAGTGAAAATTGTATGTTTAAAAACCTCAGCTGGTCTTGTTTCTTATTAGTAATTTTTCAGAATTTTAGCAAATTTTTAGAAGCTTCAAACTAGCTTATCAATATGGTGCTAAGTGCCCTGTGCAGGGCACTGTTGACTGCACAGGGCTTGGGCAGATTTTGCAGACCTTGCACAAGTCTCATTTGAGCTTGTCTAGGTCTGTGCTTTGATTTACTAAGTCTTAACCAGGTCTTCTTTAAGTTTTAGCATTTTCTTTTTAGTTGCTAGCTTATTTGAGTGCTTATTTCTTTGTCCAAAGTAGACCACCAGAAACTGCTTTTTAGCTTAAATCTTAATTCCTCAAAACTTGGTATCTTGCATTTCAGAGGTTTTAAGCAGTTGAGATTTGTTGCACTCTAGTTCTTTTAGCATATTATAGTTCCTGTTAACAGTTGGTGCCTTTTGGTGAGCTTTTGGCTTATCCAAGTGCTTATTCATAAGCACTTTCCATATCAGTTTCATATTCCTCCTAACAACCCCATGTTTTTCCATTTTTCTCAGCTTCCTTATAATATTTTAGACTTTTCTTGAAATTTTCATATTTTTCCAAGCTTGTTTGCTATTTTTCTTAATTTAAACTAGTTTTTAAGTACTTTTAAATAGCATTTAATACAAATAATTAAGAAAAAGTTCCAAAAAATAATCTTTCATTTTTCTTAAGTTAAAATATATATATATGAAATAAAAAGTATTTTTCCATAATTTTCTTAGTTTAAAAAGTATTTTCTAGCATTTTTATTAGTTTTAAATAATTTTAAATTAGTAATAAATATATAAATAGTCTAAAAAATATATTTTCAGTTTTAAAATTAGTTTTATAATATTTTAGATTTTCCTAAGTCTTAATTTTATTTTTCTAGTCTTATTTCATATTTTCTTTTATTTTAGAGTATTTATTAAATAGTTAAAATAGTTTTTATTTAATAATAATTAATTAAATAGTTTTAAAAATAATTTTATTTTTCCAATAATTTTATTTTATATTTAGGATTGTAAAAATGTATTTTTCATATCCGTAGGTATTTTCCTTCTTTATTTGGACGTTTTATTTTGTACGTTACGTAGTTTTTAATTTAAACGTACGTTTTAGGTTTTAAACGTTCATCACTTTAAATATAGTGATAGCGTTTATTTAATATCTTTTATCTTTTTAATTTTCTTAATTTGTATTTAAGTCGCTGTTATTTATTAACTTTTTCAGTAGTGTAATTATCCTATCCAAATCCTTTCCGATCACTATCATTAGTGATCATTCTATCGTCTGATCTAGTGTTTACACACCATTGAGTCTCCGTGGGACTAAACGACCCGGGAATTCACTATATTCTCTGATCTTCATTGTATTTGTGTCTGAACTGTTTTAAGCCTGTTACGGTTGGCCATTCACAAGTGGCCAGCTTGTGTGATTAGACTTGACGGTTCGGACCAGATCAAAAAGATAATCTCCATCGGACTTTCTTTCAAGAGGTTCGGATAAACATTGAAACATAAGAAAGTTCCACTCTGATGAGATACCCACGGTTCTTAAAAAACTCTAAACGGTGATACCGGGGTCAAAGATGGTATCATCACTCCCACAAGAGTGAAGAAGAGGAGAAATCATATTATATGGAAGAAATGGAATAAAGATTTTGATAACAATAAGGATCCATTCTTCATCGTCAAAAGCAAATTTTATATAATCTTTAATTTGAATTTGATCATTTAAGCTCGTAGGGTGATTTTGAACAACAACCTCGGGAGGAAGAGGTGGGATGATGTCATCAATAACAAAACTATTTTGAGAGAGCTGCTCTTCCCCCAAACTAAAATTTTTCTCAAGATCAAAATAGACACGATCATATTCTGGAGGAGATATGAAATGAGAGAGTTCACCGGAGAACTCCTCGAGATAATTATCATTAATCATTCGTGGCGGCTCATTTAACGGATCTTCATTCAACAAACTTTCAATCTCCCTTAAATCGGCTTCAAAATCAAAGTCATCGTCCTCACTTCCTGGTGGAAGAGGATCGATGCGAGCGAGTTCATCGACGAACTCCTCGAGAAGTAAATCAAGAAGCGAATCCTTGAGCTCGGGCTCCAGGGGATTTTCATTAGACGGCTCTACTTCTTTAATTTCTTCAATCGAGATAAGTGGAGGTGGGATTTGTGCGGTACTTTGTAGACTATGAACTTGCACCTTTTCCATTATGGTCTCCGAGTCGGACTCATCACTTTCCTCGTCAAAGATTTGATTGTCAAAATTGAGAGTATATTCTGAATCAAAGTCAAACAAAGGATTTGTGAAGGTCATTTTGAAAGTTTCTGAAATCGAATCGAAAGGTGTCTTAGATACCCTTGGGATTGGAACAAGGTCATCAATATTCTCAAGAGGAGTGCATTCGACTTCCTTATCCCCCATTGACAAGGTATCCGAAGGTTCATTAATGAGCGGATCGATCTTTACGTTCTCTTCTTCAAACGGTTCATCGTCATCACTCTCGTCAGAGTCGGAATAGTAAAAGGTGGGTGGATGACTTGGTCTTTGTTGATAATGGTGACTAATATAGCTTTCTTGCTTGCCAAAGAAGTCAATTTGTGCACTCGTAACGGAAATTTTCTCGGAATAATGATCACTTAACATAGTGGTAGAATCGTAAGGAACGTCAGCATCCCACTGAAAATGATGTTGTGTCTAATTCTCGATCAAATCGTAAGGTTCCAGAGGTGTCTTCCGCATGAGATTTCCACCAGCTGCCAACATGATTTGGTCTCGATCAATTGTAGTGATACCATGATAAAGGTTAGGATTTGATCAAGAAGCAAAATTCGATGATCGGGACATTTCTGTAATAGCGATTTAAATCTTTCCCAAGCTTCAAATACAGATTCCTTGGGTAATTGCTGGAAATTAAGAATTTCTTTCATCAGCTGCATCGTCTTCGAATATGGAAAGTATTTGGAGAGAAACTTGCGAAACATCTCTTCCCAAGTATGAATTGAATGTTGATAATGCAATAAATGAACATGTTTTTAGTAGCGTTATTGTTGGTTTTGTGTATGATAATCGGCTATATTTACTCATAACTGTTGCAAAAGTGCACAAGATGCGTATTGTGTATGTGAATGTAGCTAGGTATCACAAAAGATGAAGATATAAAGATGTCATGCATATTTGGAGAATTCCCGATGAAGGAAGTCGAGTAAGGAAGCTCTTGGACTCAAAGATCAAGTTTTGTCTTGGAAATCATCAGCGAAAACAAAGAAAAAGGCGTTAATCAAGAAAAGACAACAAAAGTCAAAACTGGGGGTACAAGAAGCGGCCAACCGTTCGGTTGGAGCCCGCAACCGATCCGGTTGGGCGAGTGAACCAAACGTAACCGATCCGGTTGCGTTGCAACCGATCCGGTTTCCTGAACTGGAGTTACACAAATTGTCATTTAATGTTGCCTTAACTCCCCATAATCATTGGAGGCCGATCATTTCCTGTTATTTACTTGTAGAGAACATTTTTAGACAAATAGTTATGCTTCTCTAGCTATATAATGAACCTAGACTTAGTATTCTAGGTGTGACACAACCCAAAGTGTAATAGTTTACACCAAAGCTATTACCAACCATTTTATTCATCCCAAAAGTTTGGTTACTGCTGTAAAACGTCCAGGAGGTTGGAGAGACTAATTCTCATCCATTGTTTGATCATTCGGAGTTGTACGGTTAAGCTAGGCGATTGGAGGCGTGTGGTTGCTATAATCAACAAATTATAGTTCTTGTAATCCAAAAGTTTAGGTATTCTATGGAACTTGTTATGAATTTCTATTCTCTTAAGTTATTTGAATTACTTTGTTATTACCTGTGTTTTGTTAAAATTATCATGGAGTAGTTCTTGAATATACTTTTATGTAAGGATGTAGGAAATCATACTAGTGTTCTCATATGTGATGCATGTATATGATCTTGTTTAAATGAGTTTGTTGCAAAACTGTTAGTCTTGTTTGATTTGTCGGTAAAACATGTTTTAAGAAAAAGGACCGAAAGGATTTCTCTTGTGTTTTATTCCAAAAAGTTAAATGACAAACTGGTATGGAGATACGGTGATTGACATCCACCATGTTTACTTATTAAAACAAGACTAGAAACATTTTCATCACGAAAGGTCGAAAGATTCGTAAGAACGAGTTTAATAAGAACATTTTACCAACAAATGGATTTTCTAAAGGATAGTCATTAGGATAAGGACCGAAAGGATTACCTATTTGTTATTGTTCTTAAAATGATTTTACAAACATAAACCATGGGTTGGAAATGATTTGCTTATGATTTGTCCATCACATGAAGAGTTTACACCAAGCCTTCATGAACACTTACTATGATTGCCTATAAACTACACACAAGTATATGTTTCTTAATATTGATTTTCACTAAAACCATAATTTTTGGAGAGAGCCTTTACAAAGCTTTCTTGTTACTAATCTTTTAAAACAAATTCAAAAGTGAAATCTCTTGGGACGATCTCGACTTACCCACCTTTGCTATCGCGAACGAGTATACTTGCTCCTATGTCTTTATAGTAATAGCCGGATAATTCGTATTTATAAATTTTAAAAACTTGCACACGGAAAGCACATCAAGTTTTTGGCGCCGTTGCCGGGAATTTTAAGAATTTTTTATTTTGTTAGATTCTGTAAAATTGGTAATATTAAAATTAGATTTCATATTGATAAAAAAAAAAAAAAAAAAAAAATAGAGGCTAACCGAATCGGTTGCGCGAGCAACCGAACCGGTTACTGCTCTCGGAAAATGTTTATTTTTGATTTTTGTAGTTTTTTAGTTTATCTATTGTTTTGTGTTATAATTTATAGTTTATTTCTTGTCATTTCTGATTTTTATAGATTGTCTTATAGATTGTTTATGCTTGTCTTAGTAATTTTTAGATTTTTGATATTTAGTCATTTTTAGTTTTATTTTCTTTTTTAGTTAATCTTGTCTTTATTGCAGTAATTAGCTTAATTAATTTTCAGTTTTATGGGTTAGTAGTTTTAATGATTAGTAAAGGAGATAAGTTAATGTAGTTTTTGATTAATTAACTTAATTAATATTTAATTAATAAGGATAATGAGTAGACACCTTTAATTAAGAGTTTAAGTATAGTTAATGGTCATTAATTAATTTATAATTAACAAGTTTAATTAATTATAGTTTAAAAAATAAATAAATAAAAAATTGGAAAATCGATCCAACCGTTCGGTTGCAACCCGCAACCGGATCGGTTGGAAGTTTTTGCTCTCGAAGTATATGTAACATATTGGATTTCACAAACACATCAAATAATATTAAAGAGGGGCGTATGGGTTGTGTTTTAGAGAGAGAAAGTAGAGAGAGAATTAGGAACTTGATGAAACAAAGAAAAATGGTATTGAAGCTCCAACCCTCTACCTTGGGAGGTAGAGGGTATTTATAGTTTCTTTCAAGACACGCCTCCTACGGGCTGTGGATCAGGCATACAGTGGGTAAAGACCCGTCCGTCCTCCACGGTGTTACTTAACTAACTACTTATTAACATAACTTGACTATGACTACGAGCTTTCTAACGAATACATATACTTGAGGTGACCGACAATTTAACTAATGTATTTGCTAAATCCTAACAATATCCCCCTAAGGGAGGTCACCTCAATTTACATTGAATACAAACAGATATTACATTTTGATTGTTCTTGGATTCTTGATTAAGTTCTTTGCTCTGTAACCCGTAGTCTTTGATTCTTCATGTTTTGCATGTTTGGTTAATCTAAGTGAGGTCTTTAACTGATCCACGTGAGGATGAGTTTTGAGCCAGCTTTGAGATCATCAGCTACCATAAATCTCTGACTCTTCCTTTGTGGTGTTGACATTATGTGATGTTGTGACATATGGACCGACATGCTCACATTCTGGACATGCTCACATTCTGAAGCTTTTGTTGATTCATGATATTTGCAGCAGCGTAGCAGAAGCATAGAGTGAAAATATCAGAGTCGTTGATGAGGATATGCACTTATCATGAATTCTTTAGATATGAATGTGATGTGAGAGCATGCGGCTATGGATTGACTTCTCAATTCTGATCAGCTGAAAACGTTGGGTGTACCTGCATACAACAGTTAGCAATAAAGTGTCTTTGATCACTTTCGTTGAATTGCGGTACACGGCCTACGGTTCCCCGTTGATCAGTACAAGTACTGCCTGTGATCCGGTATAATTTCGAAGAATCTCCTTGACATGGTTTCACAGCTGTTATAGTTGTTCTCAAACTGGAACGTCTCAAAGAAGACAACACGGAGTGAGTGAACCAGCGAATTGTGATTCACTGATTGATGAAAAGTGATTTGAAAAACAATCGTGTATTGCTTAATATAAAGTGTTTTGCCATACAACGAAGGTTTTAAGGAAAATCAATTATTATAAACACCTTTTATTTTGAAATAATAATACACAGTCGATGTGCTAGAGAAAATAATTTTTAAGCACAACGACCGGTTTTTAAAAGGTATCCTTCAATCCATTTCCTGGACCAAGGTTGATTCAATAATGAATCGCCCCATCGTTTCAATCCATTTGTCACAAGTTTGACCTATTGTATAGATCTCACATGTCACCTACCAAGAGCTTGTTTGATGTTGGCTCTAGAAGGTTTTCCATCTTCATTGTGAACATGTGAACATATCACTCAGATGTTCTGGCAATACCACAAGGATTATGCGTAGGACTCTTTAAGATATATTCTCACTTTCCACATTGTGTGAAACAGTGAGTCTTCAAGAATAACGTGTCCTAATGATATTTATTGATGATCTCGTGGCTCTAGACTCAATAGTGCATTTTGGTTTCCTGTGCCGGAGACTAGGGAGAGGGTCTCCTTCTTCAATATCAACAATCTCTAAGAGAAAGTCGATAGATAATGTAGGTTCCCCGTGAGAATGAAACAAGTCCTTTTAAGAGGAACTTGAGTAGCTTGGGAAGTTTTAGTACAGTGCGTCACTGGGTCCTTGACGTCTTGTCTTCAATACCGGTGTTACCTAGGTAACCACCAGTAGCATATGAATTGAACCCGGTTTCTGCCCTAAGGTTGAAATAAAGGAGGGCTATTTCTTTTCACCCTTTTCTCATTCATTTCTTTTTTATTCTTCAACCCCTTCAGTGCTTACTGAAATTTCATAACTAAAACCTTGTTGGGTTTGTTCTAGTTCTAGCTCTATCTCAGTTCGCACTCTTCCCATTTCTCACTTTTCTCCTTTTTCCATCATACCTAAGGACTTCTACACTATCTAGTGGATTGTCCCTGGGTAGATCCCTCCGGCTCTGGCGGGATCGTGGTAACGAATACCTAACCTAACCATCCTTATATCTTCATGCATAAAATAAATTTTGTCGGTCTTTTTGGTATTGTTCTTCTACCATTGAAACCAATTGAAAACCATTTGAATAATCAATCCAGGTACTTGTGATATATGATCAAAGCATTTTGTACCTGAATTGTTTTTTATATTTCAGAAAAAGCTCCCCCTCAACATGTGCATCGTATGTTTGAAATTGCTTTGGCACGTGGAGGCAAGAGGACTTGAAAATCTCAGATTGAGAATGAAGAATTCACTTCTTTGATCAACATTTTCTAAAAATATCGACACCACTTTCCCGATCAAAATTAGTATTTTAAATACTTTGTTAAAGATATTTTTGGGAAAGGATGTGATTTTCTAAAAGTTGCTCCTCCTCAATTTGTGCATCGAGATTCGAAAGTGTTTTGCACATATTAGAGAGAACCTGCACTTAGAGACAAATCAATCACGTTTCAATCCCTTTTGGTTTGATATAGATGCTCCTCCTTAACATGTGCATGGAAAATTTGAAATCGTTTGGCACATGTAGGGAGGAGAGCTTATTATAATATTTCTAAACCATTTATCGAATTACCAGTTTATATCCAATTTAAATCACAAATTCTCCCCCGATCACAATTTTCAAATCCTTTGAGATTTGTGATCTCTATTGATTTAAATTAAATTTTGAAAAGTTTTGAGGAGAATAGTGACTTGCTTATGAAAACCATTTTAACTGATAAGGATCAGATTTTGAGACTTTAAACTCCATTGTTCAAACATGCATAAGTATCTTATGAAAACACAACCTAGGTCTGGATCCAAATGTATAAAACAATGTAAAACGTTGTTCTTTTTGATTTATCAAAAGTAGACCTTGTTTGATTACGTGCCAATTGTTTGAAAAATAACCTTTGGATTTGATAGAAATCATTCTCCCCCTCATCCAATAACATATGTTGTTGATTGAGCGTAAGAGAATTTGTCAAATGATAAGTCCAAATGATTTACAGATATTCCGAGTTATTTTCAAAGCAATTTTGTTTTCATAAAGTGACAAATATTTTTCAGAGAAATGTATTAGAAGGAAAAATATTTGTTAAGACACAGTTGTCTTTTAGAAACAGAGCAATAGGTTTCAAATATTTATATTAAGCATGGCTCTGTTCTTTCTTTTAAAACGGGTTACTGTCTGAAATGACAACAAACCACCATTTTTCTCCATCTTATTTATTTATTTTTTTATGTACATTTGAACTTCATCTAAAGACCCGTGCCATTCTTTGAATGACAAATCAAAGTCCGTAGATGAAATCGAAACAGGAAAAACATGACAAAATGACAATATTTTTGAAATTTTTCAAGATTTTCTAATTTTGTTTTCCGAAGATATGTACAGAGATGAAAAAAAAAAAAAAAAAAAAAAAAAAAAAAAAAAAAAAAAAAAAAAAAACTTTACTCCTTCTCTTCCTCTTGAAGACATTTGAGTGTTTCTGGTCGTAGACTCTTTAGACCAAGTCATGGGAGGATAAACTCGAAACGTTCTCTAGGAAGAGCTTTGGTGAAGATGTCTGCTAATTTATATTCAGTCTTCACAAAATATAGTTCTACCACACCATTTTCCACTTGCTCCCTGATGAAGTGATGTCGAATGTCGATATGCTTTGCTCTTGAGTGTTGAACGTTGTTGCAAGAGAGAGAAATGGCACTCTTGTTATCACAATACAGAGGGATTTTGTTGAATTCAAAGCCATAGTCAGATAATTGGGATCTCATCCATAGGATTTGAGCACAACAAGATGACATGGCTATGTATTCTGCCTCTGTAGAGGATATTGAGGTACTCATTTGTTTCTTTGAAGACCAGCTCACAAGTTTATCACCCAAAAATTGAGCACCTCCTGACGTGCTTCGACGTGTATCTTGACACCCTGCATGGTCAGCATCTGCATAGGTTGTTAGTGACATACCGGTGTCCTTCGGGTACCAAAGTCCCATGTTGATGGTTCCTTGGAGATACCGAAAGACCCGTTTAACCGGTTCAAGGTGCTTTTTGGTTGGCTTAGCCTGGTATCTAGCACACATGCATACAGCGTACAGAATGTCTGGTCTACTGGCAGTAAGGTACATCAGGGACCCAATCATACTACGATATTTAGTTTGTTAAACCATGATCCCTGAGTGGTCCTCATCCAGTTTAGTACGCTCCACAATGGGAGTGTCAACAGGGTCACAAGAATCAAATCCAAATTTCTTTAAGATTTCATTAGCATATTTAGATTGATAGATAAAAATGCCTCCGGGACTTTGTGAAATTTGTAATCCCAATAAAAATGACATTTGTCCCATCATTGACATTTGAAATTTGGAGCCTATCTCCTTAGAAAAATGGTCACATTCATTGGGGTCAGTCGAGGGAAAAATAATATCATCAACATAGATTTGAACATGAATTAAGTGTTTGCCTGACTTTCTGGTGAACAATGTTGGATCAACTGCTCCTTTTCTGAATCCATTAGATACAAGAAACTTCGATAGCGTGTCGTACCATGCCCTTGGAGCTTGCTTCAAACCGTAAAGGCCCTTCTTCAAGCGATAGACATGAGTAGGATGCTCTGGATTCACAAAACCTTCAGGTTGGCTCACGTATACTACTTCTTTCAGATCTCCGTTAAGAAAATCCGTCTTTACATCCATCTAATAGACTACCATGTTCTTACTGGCAGAGTTAGCCAGGAAGATTCTTATTGCCTCGATACGTGAAACTGGTGGAAATGATTTTTCAAAGTCAACACCCTCCTCTTGATGGTATCCTTTTGCAACCAATCGAGCCTTGTTCTTTAGCACATCACCATGCTCATCAAGTTTTACTTTAAAGATCCATTTTAGAGCAATGATCATAGCACAGTCAGGAGCAGGTTCTAATTCCTATACATCTAGTCGATCGAACTCATGAATTTCATCTTGTATGGCATTGAACCAGCTGCCTTCAGTCATGGCTATTTTAACGTCTTTTGGTTCGATCTTAGATAGTACGGAGTTGAAGAAGCACCACAAGGCATCAGTTGCAAGTTGTTTACGATTGGATACTGGACGAGAAGGGTTTCCAATGATGTTGTCCAATGGATGGTCATGTGCCCATTTTCTAAGGTGTTCGTGTGGTTGTTGTTGAGGAACTGAAGTAGCAGAGTTTGGATCTCCTGATGAAGGTGGTTCTGAAGTTGGTTCAAGAGCAAATATGTTCTCAAATGGAGCATCTTCGGGAGTAGCAAAGGGGTTATCTCCATCATAGGTGCCAGAAACATTTCCATGATTTACACTCGATGATTGAGGATTTGATGATGATGATGAGTGATCTGCAGTAGGCGCTTCTTGACTCAATGACATAGAAACTGAAGGGTTATCTACGTTGACTGGGTTAGGGACAGCCTCTGTGGATGGACTAAACTGATCATTAGCAATAGGCTCATAGTGTTTATCAAACATTGGATAAAACAATTTCTTCAAATCATCTTCCAAAGGGGGTACATATGGAATTGCTGGTGAGGGATTTTGTACAAGAGAAGAACTAATGGGACTACTTAACGAATGTTGAGATGCGGTTCCAGAACTTGATTGTCCTGGCGCCATTTGCCCAGACAGCTCATCGAACGTGACGTGAATAGTTTCCATGATATCTCGAGTTCTTATGTCGTAGATTCGGTAACCCTTCTTGTTTGGTGCATAACCCACAAAAACTCCAATGTCCGCCTTAGCTCTTAATTTACCTAAATCTTGACCATCATTCGTTGGATAGCACAATGCACCGAATACACGAAGGTAGGAGAGATCTGGTTTACGTTTATGGACAAGTTCGTATGGAGTTTTTTCATGAGTGGTGTGTATGAGGGAACGATTTTGGGTGTAGCAAGCAGTGGCAATGGCTTCAGCCCAAAGAAACATTAGAACCTTTGAGTAAATTAGCATTGTTCGTGCAGCTTCCACAAGGGTTCGATTTTGTCTTTCAACTACACCATTCTGTTGAGGCGTACGTGGAACACTTCTTTGATGACTGATTTCAATGCTTTCATAAAATTGACTTAGGTCTTTGTTAACAAACTCAGTGCCATTGTTTGTTTGAATAATTCTAACGGTCTTGTTAAGTCGAACCTGCAGCTGTTTGATAAGTTTGATGATGACATATGGAGTTTCATCCTCTGTCATCAAAAACTTAACCCACGTAAATCGAGAGTAGTCATCAACAACGACTAATACATATTTCTTCCCATTTATCGTTTGCACTCTCATGGGTCCGCACAAATCCATGTGAAGGGTATGAAGAACTTCGATAACTGAGTTTGCAGGTTTGAGTTTATGGGCATATTTCTTGCTTTTTCCCAATTGGCATGCTGAACAAAGATGATCTTTTTCATACTTCAGTCTGGGTAATCCTCTTACGAGATCTTTTCTAGACAAGTCATTTATGGTTCCGAAGTTCAAGTGGTTAGGACGGCGATGCCATAGCCATGACTTTTGTTGGAATCACTCCTAAACCATAATCAAGTGTTAGTAATTAATATGTAATAGTTAGCTTTATTATGGCCTTTATGTTTGTTATTAGCCTTAAGCTTATGAAGAAGGCCCATGAGCTTAGGCCGAAGCCCATTAAAGAAAGGATGGAAACTAGGAGTGTTGCCCTAGCTTTCCTCCTATAAATACTCTTGTAAACCTTCTTTTGAAGGTTGGTTGTTCAAGTTATTCTCTCTTTCACATACCTACGCATAACCGTCCTTAATATTGTGTGTGTGTGTTTGGTTTGCTTGTTCAATCGCCTTATCTCTTTCTATATTACTTGTGTTTGTAAAACTAGTGACCTAACAGTGGTATCAGAGCTTGTGCAGCGGAAACAGCGGAAACACCTGGAGCACGTTCATCAATATCGTCATTGAACAGAGGAGCAAATAACCTTTCCATTTGTTGACGAGTTAGCTGGGGGCTTTGTTCAGCTGATGATGGGGGTTGAGGGAAGTTTAAACAGTTGTGACCGGGTTCTAAGCTGTTGTACTCAGAAGCCATATGGATGAGAACACAACTCAAAGACTATGGTTACGTATTTGACAAAATCCCGATGTACTGTGACAATCGGAGTGCCATTGCGATCTCGTGCAACTCAGTTCAGCACTCGAAATCAAAGCGCATCGATCTTCGCTATCATTTCATCAAGGACCACATGGAACAGGGTACCGTTGAATTATACTTTGTGGGTATAGAATACCAATTGGCAGATCTTCTCACCAAAGCCTTACCTCCCGCTAGGTTTAATGAGCTGATCCACCGGATTGGTATGAGGTGTTTGACTCAAGAGGAATTGGATGACCTCTTAAAACAGTCTTAAAAACCTGTCAAACACCAAAACATCTTTTGTAAATATATTTTTCAAAAACAAAATACAAAAATATAAAACCTGATAAAAACAAAAATATTCTTCTAATCTATTTTTCTTTCAACATAGCAAGTACATTTCTTCCGTCAACACTTTAATCTTTCAAAATTCAGTATTTTTCCGATCAAGTGTTGAGGGGAGAAAACAAAAATTTAACTGTTTCATAACATCTGTGTACTTGCATATTATCATATCTCGGTTGTTTCTTTTATAAATGGTGGTGAAGTTTCTGGTTCAACGACACTCCTCGAACTAAAATTTATAACTTTTCAATATTTCTTAAGTCGAGGGGGAGTGTCGTCAAGTTTCTTTCTAAAAAATCTTTGTTTGGTAACCAAAATGGAAGTTAAAAGGCTTTGTATGAATAAGGAATAGGTGGAGGGACCAAAACTGTCAAAAGATGAAAGTCATTTTCAATAAAACTCTTCCACCTAACTTATCACTTCACATTTATTACTCCTAACCTACTAATCCTACGCATAGAATTCACTCAAGAAATCCGAAGTTTTGATCATAAATCTGTAAGTGTTTTTGCGTTTGTAACACGTTTCTAAACATTGGTTTTGATTTTCAAACGAATCCAACGGTTAAAAATACTTATATGGTTGATTTTGTGTTCTTCGCATATGCGTAAGAACACATGATCATGTATTATGTGTTTGTGGTTAAAAAGATAATGTCAAAATGTTTTAATAACATCAATGATATGTTTTCTATCCTCAAAACAAACCCAGAAACTCGAATTAACTGATTTTGAGAATTAGGGTTTATGCGAAAATTAGGGTATTCTAAAATGTGAATGATTTTGGTCAAAAAGGTTATTGTGTGATGTTCATGTTGTGTTGTATTAAAGATTTCCAGGTTCTATAACTACCCAGAAACTCTGATTTACTCATAATTAGGAATTAGGGTTTAAAGTTCTAAAGTTTGGGTATTTTTGACTCACCACGATTTAGATGTTATAACTCCGTTATTAGACTCTCATAACATCAATGACCTACCAGAATTGAATTGGTGCTAATCCTATGGTTAAAACTCTTATGCATAATTCATAACCCTTAGGGTTTTGACCTACGCGTAAGTGTTTCTACGCCTAACAATTTAAATGAGTAACTATGTTTAAATCTGTAATTGAATGAATGTTAAGTGTCAAAATTGATGATATGATGTTTTATTTCAGGCTTGTTACTCGTAAAACTCAGAATCAAAGTCCTTGTTACTCTACGCATAAGGAATACCTTACGCGTAGGAAGTTATGCGTAAGAGAAATCCTACGCGTAACTACTACGCATAAGGTTCTACAATGGGACTACGCGTATCCTGTGAAGGATATGCGTAAACAGTGACTCTACGCATAAGGTCTACTCTTACGAGTAAGCCTTACGCGTAAGGTCTTTATACGCCTACGCGTAAGCCCTACGCATAAGGCCCCCTTTCCTACGCGTAACTTCTCTTACGCGTAAGTTAGGATCCTACGCGTAAGCTTTCGTCTACGCGTATATCATTTCTGTTTACGCTTAACTTTGCCAAATCTACGCCTAAGCCTTGATTGACCTTCATTATGAATTGTTACGTGTACAAACTTGTAAATAAACTAATCATAACGTCACGAATCCAATAATGTCACTAATAAACTTAATCGTTTGATATATTGTGAACAACAAGTGATAACATAAACTTTAAAACTTAAAGTTAACTAACTCACGAAACATTTCACGATGTCATTAGACTATTGGACAAACAAGTGACTTAGGACTCGTAACAATCATTGACACTGTACATTCAATAACTAGACAATAAAACCTTCTGTTGACTAACATTATGTCTTTCGATATGTTGGTTCTTTTGGCTAATGTTATTTCAGATCACGACATGGCTGCTCAAATGAATGTGGATGCACCTGAGGTTCTCACTATTGCTGATATCTTCCCAAATGGCTATCCGAGAAAGATTGGAAAGAATAACCTTAGGGTTGACTTTGAAACCCTCACATGCTCAGAATCTTCTTGTCTCATTGCTGTGGATATTCTAAGGAATCATCCCTACCAGAACATGCTTTCACACTCTGCTACTGTACCGGAAATCTACATTCAGCAATTCTGGAACTCTATGCAGAGGATCACTGGTCAAAGTGTTGTGACAGTGACACTAAACCACAAACAAGTCACCATCACTCATGCAGACTTACGGGTTGTTCTTCTCATTCCTGAAATCGAGCCAACTGACTTTTTTGCCACACCTACCGAAGAGACAGTTCTACAATTTCTTCTTGACATTGGCTATAATGAAGCTTCGGGGGTTGTTACTAAGCATTCTCACGTGGAGCTTAAGAACATTCCTCAACCGTGGAGAACCCTCTACATCGTCATTACCAAGTCTGTTTCTGGTCGTGACAGTGGTTATGAGCATCCAAAGCTCATGGAACTGCAAATCTTCTGGTCTTTGATCAATAAGAAGGACATCAAAATCGAAGCACTGATATGGGAGGACATGATGCTATTTCACAAGAAGCTTAGCTCAAAGATTCCCTATGTCAGATACACAAAGCTTTTGATCTAGAGAGCACTTGGACTCAATCCTGATATTCCACAGAGGCTCAATGACCCCGACAATCACGATTTGTTGTCCGAACCTATCCTTTCTACCAGAATCAAGGAATCGACAACTAAGAAGCAGGGTGCCGTGCTGCCTGATCACCTTCTATCTAAAGAACTCAAGAAGCTTGAAACGTACAAAAGGTATCTAGTAGCAGTTAAAGAAGGCAAAGTTGGTCATCTTGATGAAAAACCTTCAGGAACTCCTACTCGGAGAACCAGAAGAGGAAGTGCTGGAAGTGCAGTAAGTTCTGAAAGTTATAGGAAACTTCCCAAAAGGAATCCTCCTCGTAAAAGGATTGTTCCTGTAAAGGAAGCTGAACCTATTCCCTCACCTGAACCGCAAACAAAGCTTTTGGACGAAAGCTCTGAAGGTACTGACACAGATGAAGAGATTACCTACTCTGAAACTGCAAAGGATGACAATCCTTCAGTACCAAAACCTCCAAGTCCTCAAGCTGATAAATGAAAAGGGAAGACTCCTGCACTTGTGCCCTATGATGAAAGCTCTGAAGAAGAAGAAGAGCTACTGGATCAATCCTACGGGAAGAAATTTAAATTAGTTAGACACATTAAAAAAGCTAAAGAATTTTCAAAAGACCAAATGGGTGGCCCCGGAGGATCAAGTGGTGCTGCCCACTCCTCACCAGATCCTGATGCGGTTAATCGACCCGATAAGGGATCTGGTGCCACCACTCTTGTGCAACAAAAAACGCTTGTGGAGGTGTCTACTGAACATAACATTGAGGAACCAGAAAAGGATAAGACTGAGAAAGAAAAGACTGATGAAGAAGCTAAGGATCAGACGGATGAACAGGCTAAATTTGGACAAGATGACGAAGAGAATTATGATGATTTGCTTCTCAACAGTCCAACTCGTTCCAAGGAGGATACTTCTGCACCTCCTAAGGACCCCGAGCCTCCTCATTTCTCCTCCTCATCAGATTCATCATCTCATTCCTCACCACCACCATCAAAGAAATCAACCAAATCAACATCCAAATCTGTGAAGAAACCACCTCGATCTTGGATTTCTCAGAATCATGAAAGAATTGTGAAAGCTGTCCAATAAGTCAGAAAGAAGGACATGCTCTACAGAAAACTGAATTGGTTTGCTGACCAAATACAATACTTAAATGATGAGAAAGACAAGATGCAGAAAGAAAGGGAATTTGTTAAGAAGTTCATGAAAAGTCATCGTCAAGAGGAACTGAACGAAATGATCCAAGGTTACACTAACAAGTACCTTCAGGATATCGTTCCTAAAGTCACAAAGGAGATGTTTACCAGACAACTTTATCCGAATCTTATGCAGATAGCTAAGCAAACCATAAGATCCACACCTTTAACCGTCACAATCAATCCATATGATCCTGTAGTTTTCTCGGATAATGAATTGGTGTCCAAGCTTGTCACACAAATGTCTACACGATCTGGGACATTTACTTCTGAGGAAGGAAAGCTGTTTCAAGCATTGCTGGACTACCAACTCAAAGAAGCATGTAGATTCGAAGCAGAAAAGTCAAAACGTCCTAGAGACGATGAAGACAAGGATCAGGATAAGCATGATAAATCTAAACGTCAGAAGAAGTCTGGTGAATCATCTTCTATGTTACCTCCTCTCCAACGGACTTCTAATCAACAAAGGTCTCCTCCTCGTTCTTCTACAGATAAACCTCAGGACGATTCTGAGTTACCACCTTGGACTCAGAAAACCGGTGATCACTTTGAGTATACGGGTGGTGACGATGAAGAGGTCCTTGAGCCCCTACAACAGCCCACCTCACCCAAACAAGTTCAGAAAACTTGAATCATCATCTAGGCCTTCCAAAAAGAAGAAGAAGAAGGCACCCATGGTTGACGTCGTATCATGGCTAGATGACGATAAAACTGAAGGATTTGAATGGTTCTCTACTCTGGTTACCAACACTCCCTACCCTGAAGAAGGTCAGAATTTGGTAGACGGTAATACATTGGAGCATGCAAAACTTTTCCAAGAAAAGTTTCATGTGAAGAAGATGACGAAATCTGAGTTGAAATGCATCAAGAATGAAGCATTCCAACTGTTAAAAGACAGCTCCGAAAGTGCCATCGAGGTTGAATATCACCTTGAGAACATTGCTCGAGCCATGTCTAACAACATGGATTGGCTCAACCCAGAAGCAAACGTCAACTTCACTAAACGGGACAACCCTCCATATTAAACCGACTGGTCAAGACCTCTACCAACAATTGGCCACACAACTGAACCTAGGATTCCATTCAGATATTTTTTCAACAAAGACCTGGAATTTCTTCTACATGGTGGCGATGGTTCAAGGAAATACGCTACATCATTGACACTTCCATTTCCAGCAGCTATATACTCGAACTGCATAGCCATTGAGGAACGTGCCAAACACTTGTTCTCTGACAAAGTGGAAGCATACGACCGAGATGCAATGTACGGGATTCATCATTGGCCGGAACGCCGACGAATCTACTACCGAAGATGTCAGGTTCAGAATTCTCAACATGCAGTGTTCAGTACTAAGGATATCGTTGCCATCAAACATGTTGTTCTATCATCTAAGTGGGACTACACCTTCCTTAAGAATATCGTGGTCAAACGACAAGATGAAAGGGACTATGCTTTCTCTGAAGCTGACTTTGAGAATTTGTCTATCAACGACATTGAAGACATGTATCTTGTTAAAGTACAAGGTCGCATGAGGCAATTTTCAACCGAAGTACAACGTGAATTCATCAAGTCACTGCTCATCTTCATCAGACGCATAGTCATCAAGGAACGTGTAGAAGATCTTCAGCTGGCAGTTGAATCTTATTAGACGCGTGTCAACTTCACACCACCTCAGCTAGATCTTCCCGACATCAACCAGCTCTCACAATATACACTCATCAGCAAACCTTTCGGCGTTGTTTATCGTAGTGAACTACAAAGAAATTGCTTAATGGCGTGTAGTGAACTTCACAAGTTTAGAGATCACACTTTGAAGATGGTTAGGGACGGATTGGCATATAGGTTGAAGGACATCCGTCAAAAGATTGGGTCTCCTAAGCGATGGAATTCTCAGGATCGCAGGGATGTGAGGAGGATCATCAGAATGGTTGATGAAAGGTTGTTTCGAAGGGATCAGTTCAGAACATTGGAAAGCTTTGTTGGTGGTCGACCGAGGATCAACATCACCGGCTATCAACGCCCTATTCGCACTCCTGGCGACATCACTGGACTTCCTGGTACCCCTTGATTTGGTTCTTTCATTATAAATTTGGATGTGTGATTATATATGTCTATGGCTTGTGCACACATAACAGTGTACAACCCGTTCTTGTCAAGAAAGGACCCTGTGGTACGCATCAATGCCATAATCCTTACAAAAGGAGCGAAAGCTTCTTACTTTTGAGTAAAACCTATCAAACCTTTCATTTTTCAAGGTTTTGCTCAAAAGGACAAGTACTTCCCCGTATCATTTTCAAAACCTCAACCATTTTTATCACTTGTTGAGGGGGAGTACTTGAGTTAAAACTTTGTTCACAAATTGTTCATAGTGGTCATCTTCCCGCAACACTCGAAATGGTCATATTTATTCTCAACTTTTCAAAAATACCATCTTATATGCCATTTTTGAAGGGGAGAAAATTATGTGATAAGAAATATGTTGTGTAAATGCAAATGAATCTTTGTGTAATAGACTTAACCAACGAATTGACGGTACTAAACTGTTAGTAACTCGAAAAGACTTGTCCTGGACGGGTAATAATATCAAGCTAGTTCGCTAGTAATGTAAACGTGTCTCGCAAAGGACTTGTCCGAGTAGAATGTACCATTCGAGACACTCTTGGTAGACATGAACTCTGCCGGGTATGACAACCTTTCGAGGTTTGTCTACACCTTCAAGGTAGTTATTAGAGCTAGTTGTCACCTAAAAGCTGACAATGTAACTCTTTAACTATGCAACGTAACTGTGTCTCGCGGGGGTTTGTCTATCTCCAGTGGATCAATTCAAAATGTGCGCGCTCTTTCCTCACTGTGCATTTAAACCATTAAAACTCTTAAGCACATGTGGAGGGGGAGTATTTATGCAAAATCCTATCTCTCACAGTGGTTCAAAAATGATTTTCATTAACAAACCCTTTGAGAGATTCTTCACAACTGTGGTTTTAATGGCAACATAGGTTAGTCATGGAGTTATAAGGTGACTAAGGTTAGGAATAACCGTCCTATGATCCGCCAGAGCTGGAGGGATCTACCCAAGGACATCACAAATAGTTAATACTTAGAAGTCCTTAGGTACGATTATAAAAAGGAGAAAATGAGAATCGGAGAAAGAAGGAGTTGAAGAATCAAAAAGAAATGCAAAGAAAAGGGTGAAAAGAAATATCCCTCCCGATTATTCAACTTAGGGAAGACACCGAGTTCAATTCATATGCTACTGGTTGTCACTTTGTGACACCGGTATTGAAGATTAAAAGTCGTCATGGACCCAGTGACGCATGCACTAAACCTTCTTAGCCACTCAAGTTTCTCTCAACAGAAGCTTGTTTCATTCTCACAGGGAACCCTACGTAAACTACTGGCTTTCTCTTAGAGATCGCTAGTATTGAAGAAGGAGACCCTCTCCCTAGTCTCCGAGATTCATCAAAAGATCTCTTAGGAACACTTGACATTTCATCACTTGTTGATCACCAAATAAGATTATCAGTGGTTCATATCGAGTCCTTCACAGATCTTAGCAATCTGTCTAGAACATTTATGAGAGGTTCACAACTGTGATCCTCAGTGATTGAATGGAAACTCCTGCCAGGGTTAACATCAAACAGCCCTGACAGCAGGTCACTTCGGTAACTCCCCGTGGATTACGCGGAGTGTGTCTCAAACGGTCTACAGTCGTGAGGTGATGCTTCGGTGTACCTCAGCGACTCATCTGAACTGTAGATGTACTTCGGTACATCGCGTTATCTCACTTGTGGGACTCCAGTTCAGGAACGGCCTTTGTAAGAATTAGAGTTGTGTTTTCACACTATGCTATTAACACTCTCGAAATTCAAACTTGTAAGTGCCGGAACCTGCTTATTACTAACCGTTTGAAATGTTTTCTTCTTATGGAAGCTCCGGAGCGGGATGATCGTGCTGATTCTTCTCATGCTCATGCCAACATCATCACTAATGGAAGTTCTATTCAGATGCAACACAACCGTCAGAATGATTCTTCGTCAAACCAAAGAATCTACAAAGTTAAAGACTTAAAGAACTTCATCAGTATTGAATTCCAACGTCAAAGAGCGTGTGAGCATGTTGAAGAATGACCTGGAGACACTGGAGCAGCGAAGCAGACCTGAGGCAGACTTGATGCAGACTACAACATACTATCACTTTCTTCACAAAGAACAATGATCAAAGAACAAAGTTAAAGATGACGTCAAAGCATAACCGTTCAAAGAAGACAATTTCTCTACACTGGGGAGATTGTTCAAATCAAGGCAATTCTTCTCGCAAGAAAAAAGAATGTCAGAAGACGTCAAGAGCTACTATTACATCAACGCCTTCACCGTTCATCACCAACACTTGTGGGGGAGATTGTTGGAATCACTCCTAAACCATAATCAAGTGTTAGTAATTAATATGTAATAGTTAGCTTTATTATGGCCTTTATGTTTGTTATTAGCCTTAAGCTTATGAAGAAGGCCCATGAGCTTAGGCCTAAGCCCATTAAAGAAAGGATGGAAACTAGGAGTGTTGCCCTAGCTTTCCTCCTATAAATACTCTTGTAAACCTTCTTTTCAAGGTTGGTTGTTCAAGTTATTCTCTCTTTCACATACCTACGCATAACCGTCCTTAATATTGTGTGTGTGTGTTTGGTTTGCTTGTTCAATCGCCTTATCTCTTTCTATATTACTTGTGTTTGTAAAACTAGTGACCTAACAACTTTGTTTTAGAGACTTTAGATAACAAGCAGATTGGAGAAGATTTCATCATATCTTCGATAGAGATGGTGTATAAGTTTGTTCCACGTTTTCCTCTTAAAAGTTCCACACCATCAACTTCTCTAACGAAACAAGTATGTTTTCTAAAAGCCACTTCTAAATCAGAATCACATAATTGACCGACAGAAAACAAATTATGACCAAGACCTTCAACATAGTATACCCAGGAAATTACACTATCACCAACTACATAATCTCCATAACCCATAATTGCACCAAAGTGGTCGTTCCCGAATCTAACAGTCCCGATAAATTTACTCACGAAGTTCATGACCCGCGAGCGATCTGTAGTCATATGCTTGGAACAGCCTGAGTCCAGGTACCACAGAACGATTTGAATGACCTGCACCTGAACACAGACAAGTATGTATGACTGGATAGTTTGGATCCCCATGCGAGAATGGGTTCCACTTGGTTAGAAAACGATATTGGAACATCCACATAAGAAAAAGAGTCAATGAAATCATTAGAGGTAGATGTCGGGCTAGTAGTAACAGTAGATCTATTCAAAGTGTGTTCACTTCTTAAAGGTATAGTTCTACCAGTAGGCATCCATTTCCTAATGGGCATTGATCTAGATAATTTAGGGCACAACTCATTAAGATTGAATTTACGGCCAGTAGGCATCCAATGATAACCTACATAACTAAATTTCTTTCCTATTGGTTTCCAATGTTTTCTAGCCCTCTTCCACCTTGGTCTTCTGACCTTCTTAACCTGTTTTCTAGTGTTAACATTTTTCACCGGAGATATAACAGAATTGTTCACATCATCCACAACACATTCATGATTAATACCAGAAATCAAACATTCATTACATGTTTTGCAAGAAGTAGCAAAATTCGAATAAATTACAGTACGCTTATAGCTAATACTAGAATCAACACGATTCATCTTATTCAACATAAACTTATTGTTCCTAGGGTGGTCTTCTACTTTCTTCCATTGATCACTCTTAGCTTGCGAGGTCCTATCTTGCTTTGGATTTCCTGGAGGCTTAGACCCGCTTGCCTTAGTGTCACTGATTACTCCTGTAGAGGGAATGATGGGAACATTAGTTGGTCTTACTACTTTATGCATTCCTGATCTAGAAGTGCTGGGATTTGAAGTACTTGCAGGCACATCAAAGTTCACATGCTTGACTTTCGGCACAGAACAAGGCATATCATGGGTTGCATGCTTAACACTAGGCATAGAGCAAGGCATAACGACTTTATCTTTCTTACAAAAGGATTTAGGGCATGTTGCTCTTAAGCATTCTAAAAGTTCCTGAGATCGTTTGGCATATAAGCATGTAACATATTGGATTTCACAAACACATCAAATCATGCTTAAGAGGGGCGTATAACTTGATGTTTTAGAGAGAGAAAGTTTAGCGGTTTGGAAACTTAGTGAGAGAAAGTAAAAGTATTATTATGAGCTCCAACCCTCTACCTTGGGAGGTAGAGGGTATTTATAGTATCTTACATAAACGCCACCCACGGGCTGTAGATCAGGCATACAGTAGGTAAAGACCCGTCCGTCCTACACGGTGTTACTAAACTAAATACTAACTAACATTAAATAACTACGACTACGAGCTTTCTAACGATTTCATATACTTGAGGTGACCGACACTTTAATAACTGGATTAACTAAATCCTAACAATCTCCCCCTAAGGGAGGTCACCTCAAATTACATTGAATACAAACAGATATAACATCAAGATTGTTCTTGGATTCTTGTTAAGGTTCTTTGCTCTATAGCTCGTAGTCTTTGATTGTTCATGTTTTGCATGTTTGGTTAATCCAAGTGGAGGTCTTTAACTGATCCACGTGATAATGAGTTTTGAGCCAGCTTTGAGATCATCAGCTACCATAAATCTCTGACTCTTCCTTTGTAGTTTTGACATTATGTGATTTTGTGACTTTTGGACCGACATGATCACATTCTGGATCATGAAATCTTCTCATCAGAGTAACGGAAGCTTTAGTTGATTCATGATATTTGCAGCAGCGTAGCAGAAGCATGGAGTGAAAATATCAGAGTCGTTGATGCACTTATCATGATTTCTTTAGAAATGAATGTGTTGTGTAAGCATGCGGCTATGGATTGACCTCTCCATTCTGATCAGCTGCAAACGTCGGGTGTATCTGCATCCAACAGTTAGCAATAAAGCGCACGAAAGTATCTTTGATCACTTTCATTGAATTGAGGTACACGGCCCACGGTTCCCCGTTGATCAGTACAAGTACTGCCTGTGATCAGGTATAATTCTGAAGAATCTCCTTGACTGGGTTTCGCAGTTGCTCTAGCCGTTCTCAAACCGGAATGTCTCAAAGAAGACAACACGGAGTGAGTGAACCAGCGAATTTGAGATTCACTGATTGATGAAAATAGATTTAAAAAACAATCGTGTACTGCTCAATAAAGTGTTTTTGCAATACAACGAAGGTTTTTGAGAAAAATCAATTATCAATCATAAAAACCTTTTATTTTTGAAATCTTAATACACAGTCGATGTGCTAGAGAAAATAATTTTAAGCATAACGACCGGTTTTTCAAAGGAATCCGTCAATCCATAACCTGAATTAGGATTGATTCATAATTATGAATCGCCCCATTGTTTCTGTTCAGTTGTCACATGGTTGATCTATTGGATAGATCTCACATGCCACCTACCAAGAGCTTGTTTGATGTTGGCTCTAGAAGGCTTTCCATCTTCATTGTGAATATGTTTGCATATCACTCAGATGTTCTAGCAATACCACAAGGATAATGCGTAGGACTCTTAAAATATATTTTCTCTTTTCACATTGTGTGAAACAGAGAGTCTTCATTGACAGTGTCCTAATAAGATTTATTTGATGATCTCGTGGCTCTAGACTCAATAGTGCACATTTGGTTCCTATGCCGGAGACTAGGGAGAGAGTCTCCTTCTTCAATATCAACAATCTCTAAGAGAAAGTCGATAGATTATGTAGGTTCCCCGTGAGATTGAAACAAGTCCTTTTAAGAGGAACTTGAGTGGCCTGGGAGTTTGTAGTGCAGTGCGTTACTGGGTCCATGACGTCTTGTCTTCAATACCGGTGTTACCTTAGTAACAATCAGTAGCATATGTATTGAACCTGGTTTCTGCCCTAAGTTTGAAATATTAGAGGGATATTTATTTTCACCCTTTTCACATTTATTTCCTTTTCATTCTTCAACCCCTGCAATGCTTACCGAGACTTCATAACTAGAACCTTGTTGGGTTTATTCCAGTTCTAGCTCTATTCAGTTCGCACTCTTTCCATATCTCACTTTTCTCCTTTTTTCATTATACCTAAGGACTTCTACTCTATCTAGTGGATTATCTCTGGGTAGATCCCTCCGGTTCTGGCTTGATCTTGGGAATGAGTACCTAACCTAACCATCCTTATATCACCATACATAAAGTAAATTTGGTCGGTCTTCTTGGTATTGTTCATCAGCCATTGGAACCAATTGAAAACCATTTGAAAATCAATCGAGATACTTGTGATATATTATCAAAGCATTTTGTACCTGAATTGTTTTTGATTTTTTAGAAAAAGAGCTCCCCCTCAACATGTGCATCGTGTATTTGAAATCTTTTTGGCACACGGAGGCACGAGGAAGAATTCACTTCTTTGATTACCATTTTCTAAAAGATATCAACATCACTTTCCTGATCAAAATTAGTATTTTTCATACTTTGTTAAGGATATTTTTTGAAAGGATGTGGTTTTCAAAAAGTTGCTCCCCCATAATATGTGCATCAAGATTCGAAAGTGTTTTGCACATATTAGGGAAAAACTACACTTTGGAACAAATCAATCACGTTTTAATCCTTCATAGTTTGATATAGATGCTCCCCCTTAACTTGTGCATGGAAAATTTGAAATCATTTGACACATGAAGGGAGGAGATCTTGCTAAACACTTATAAAACCATTTATCGAATTATCAGTTTAAATTCAATTTAAATCACAAATTCTCCCCCGATCACAATTTTCAAATCATTTGAGATTTGTGATCTCTGTAGATTTAAATTGATTTTGAAAGCTTTTGAGGAGAATTGTGACTTGCTTATGAAAACATATAACTTATAAGGATTAAATCTGAGACTTTAAACTCAAAAGATTAAACATCCTTGAATATCTTTTGAAAACATGACATAAATTTTGGTCTGAACCAATTGTATGACAAATAACCTTTTGATTTAAGTGAAATCATTCTCCTCCTCAATCAATGACATAATTTGTTGATTGAGAGATAGATATTTTGAAAAATGTCAAGTTCAGATGATTTTCAAAAATTGAGTCCGAGTTATGTTTATTAGTTTTCATTTAGATAACAAATATTTTTCAGAATAATTTATAGAAGGAAAAGTATTTGTGAGGGAAACATTTGTCTTTTTAGTGACAAACATTTGTTTTGAGAATCAGAGCATGAGATATGAAAAGTAAGATAAAGCATGGCTCTTTTCTTTCTTTAAAAACGGGTTATAGACTGAAATGACTATAAGCCTTTGTATTACATTCTCTCATTTTTTTTATTTTTTTTAATTGATTTATGGACATTCGAACAATATCTAAAGACCCGTGTCACTCTTTGAATGACAGCACAAAGACCGTATATATTATCGAATCAAGAAAAACATGACAAAATGACAATATTTTTGATTTTTTGATTTTTTATTTTTTTTTTGAGTTTTTCAAATTTTTATGGATTTTTGAAAGTTTTATATTTTTCTATTTGCTTTTTGTTGGTTTTGTAATTTTGTATTTTGCTTTTTGAAGAAAATATTTACAAGAGATGGATGAAGAAAAACTTTTACTCCTCGTCTTCCTCTTGAATATGTTTGAGTGTTTCCGGTTGTAGACTCTTTAGACCAAGTCGTGGAAGGAGAAACTCAAAACGTTCTCTAGGAAGAGCTTTGGTGAAGATGTATGCAAACTGGTATTCAGTCCTTACAAAATAAAGTTCCACCACACCGTTCTCCACTTGCTCCCTGATGAAATGATGTCGAATGTGATTTGCTCTTGAATGTTGAACGTTGTTGCATGAGAGAGTAATGGCACTTTTGTTTTCACAATACAGAGGGATTTTATTGAATTCAAAGCCATAGTCAGATAATTGGGATCTCATCCATAGGATTTGAGCACAACAAGATGACATGGCTATGTATTCAACCTCTGTAGAGGATATAGAAGTACTCATTTGTTTCTTTGAAGACCAGCTCACAAGCTTATCACCCAAAAACTGAGCACCTCCTGACGTGATTCGACGTGTATCTTGACATCCTGCATGGTCAGCATCTGCATAGGCTGTTAGTGACATACCGGTGTCCTTCGGGTACCAAAGTCCCATATTGATGGTTCCTTGGAGATTCCGAAAGACCCATTTAAGCGCTTCAAAGTGCCTTTTGGTAGGCTTATCCTGGTATCTAGCACACATGCATACAGCGAACAGAATATCAGGTCCACTGGCTGTGAGGTACATCAGGGATCCAATCATACTACGATATTTCGTTTGATCCAAGGTTGTCAAAATCGCGATCCTGCTCGTAGGATCGTACGATCCTACGATCCTACACACAAAAAACGATCAGGATCTTAACAAGATCGTAATCCAGGTAGGATCGCAGCAGGATCGTAGGATCGCACGCAGGATCGTAGGATCGGATCGGATCGTATAGGATCGCCTATTATTAGTTTTTTTTTTTTTTTTTTTAAATTTTTTTTGTTTTGGTTTTGGTAAAGGTATATTAACTTATTAAGTATAAGCTCATGTCTTAAAGCCCAACGACTAAGAATTTTTCAAAAAAAATTATTTTGGTGCTGTTAATTAATTGTCTCTTGCAAGATTAATGAGCGTAAAATCATTATGTTTTTATGGACTATTTAGAAATAGTTTAGATGTGACTTTTTGAATTTATTATGAAAAATGATTTCGTGCTTTGTAAAATGTCAAAAGCTTGTTTTTTAAGTAAACTATCTGCATACTTGACCCAATTTTGTTCATATTTTATTTTATGTTACATATAAAAGCATGAATATTCTAATTTAATTTATTTGGTCATCAAGAAAAAAAATTCAGTAATATTATCATAATATTCTAATTTAATTTATTTGGTCGTCAAGAAAAAAAAATTGTGTTGCCCTCTATTATGAATTATGTAGTTTCATTTTCAGATGCAATCCTTTTATCTTTTTGCATTAATCTATATATTGTAACAAAAAGTTACAAAATCACGTGCTAATAAATTAACCTTATCTTTTTGCATAAATATTATCACGAAAAACCTATAATAAAAAAAAATTAAAATAAGAAGTAGGTGCACCGTGCACGTATATAGTAACTTTGTGCAAGTATGCATTGCAATATATCTAATATTCTACTACTACAGTACTTGAACATATAACTTTTTCTTTTATCATCCATTTAGATTCGTTTATTATATGAAATATTATATAGAAATAGAAAACTACAACCCCTATATAAAAATATATACATTTTCATAGGATCTTACGATCCCGATCCGATCCTACGATTACGATCTTGCAAAGCCGAAAACGATCCTAGGTAGGATCCCGATCCTGACAACCTTGGTTTGATCTACCATGATCCCTGAGTGGTCCTCATCCAATTTAGTACGCTCTATCATGGGAGTGTCAACAGAGTCACAAGAATCAAATCCAAATTTCTTTAAAATCTCATTTGCATATTCAGATTGATTGATAAAAATGCCTCCGGGACTTTGTGAAATTTGTAATCCCAAGAAAAATGACATTTGTCCCATCATTGACATTTGAAATTTGGAGCCCATCTCCTTAGAAAAACGGTCACATTCATTAACATAGATTTGAACGTGAATTAAATGTTTTCCTGACTTTCTGGTGAACAATATCGGATCAACTGCTCCTTTGCTGAATCCGGTAGATAGAAGAAACTTTGACAGCGTATCATACCATGCCCTTGGAGCTTGCTTCAAACCTTAAAGAGCCTTCTTCAAGCGATAGACATGAGTAGGATGCTCTGGATTCACAAAACCTTCAGGTTGGCTGACGTATACGACTTCTTTAAGATCTCCGTTAAGAAAAGCCGTCTTTACATCCATCTGATAGACTACCATGTTCTTACTGGCAGCGTTAGCCAGGAAGATTCTTATTGCCTCGATACGTGAAACTGGTGCAAATGATTCTTCAAAGTCAATACCCTCCTCTTGACGGTATCCTTTTGCAACCAATCGAGCCTTGTTCTTTAGCACATCACCATGCTCATCAAGTTTTACTTTGAAGATCCATTTTAGAGCAATGATCATAGCACAGTCAGGAGCAGGTACTAATTCCCACACATCTAGTCGATCAAACTCATGAATTTCTTCTTGCATAGCATTGAACCAGCTGTCTTCATTCATGGCAGTTTTAACGTCTTTTGGTTCGATCTTAGACAGTACGGAGTTGAAGAAGCACCATAAGGCATCAGTTGCAAGTTGTTTACGAGTGGATACTGGACGAGAGCGGTTTCCAATGATGTTGTCCAATGGATGGTCATGTGTCCATTTTCTAAGGTGTTCATGTGGTTGTTGTTGAGGAACTGAAGTAGCAGAGTCGTTTTCTCCTGATGAAGATGGTTCTGATGATGGTTCCGGAGCAAATATGTTCTCAAAGGGAGCATCTTTAAGAGTAGCAAAGTGATTATCTCCATCATAGGTGCCAGAAACAATTCCATGATGTACATTCGATGATTGAGGATTTGATGATGAGACAGAATGATCATCAACAGGCGCTTCTTGACTTAATGACATAGAAACTGAAGGTTTAACTTCATTGACAGGGATAGGAGCAGCCTCTGTTGATGGATTTGACAGATCATTAGCAATTGGCTCATAGTGTTCATCAAACATTGGATCAAACAATTTCTTTAAATCATCTTCTGAAGGAGGTACATAAGGAGTTGCTGGTGAGAGATTTTGTACAAGAGAAGAACTAATGGGACTACTTAATGAAGGTTGTGATGCGGGTCCAGAACTTGATTGTCCTAGAGCCATTTGCCCGGACAGCTCATCGAACGTGACGTGAATAGTTTCCATGATAACTCGAGTTCTTTTGTTGTAGATTCGGTAACCCTTCTTGTTTGATGCATAACCTACAAAAACTCCAATGTCCGCCTTAGCTCTTAATTTACCTAAATCTTGACCGTCATTTGTTGGATAGCACAAAGCACCAAACACACGAAGGTAGGCGAGATCAGGTTTTCATTTATGGACAAGTTCGTATGGAGTTTTTCCATGAGATTTGTAAATGAGAGAACGATTTTGGGTGTAGCAAGCAGTGCCAATGGCTTCAGCCCAAAGAAACATTGGAACCTTTGAATAAATTAGCATTGTTCTTGCGGCTTCCACAAGAGTTCGATTTCGTCTTTCAACTACACCATTCTGTTGAGGAGTTCGTGGAACACTTCTTTGATGACTGATTCCAACACTTTCATAAAATTGACTTAAGTCTTTGTTAACGAACTATGTGCCATTGTCTGTTCGAACAATTCTAACAGCATTCTTAAGTCGAACCTGAAGCTGCTTGATAAGTTTGATAATGACATCTGGAGTTTCATCCTTTCTCCTCAAAAACTTTACCCAAGTAAATCGAGAGTAGTCATCAACAACGATGTTGGAATCACTCCTAAACTATATTTCAAGTGTTAGTGATTCATATGTAATAGTTAGCTTAATATGGCTTTTATGTTAGTAATCAAGGCTAGGCTTATGTAGAAAGCCCGTAAGCCTAGGCCAAGCCCAATAAGTAAAAGGATGGGAACTTGGAGTGTTGCCCTAGTTCCCTCCTATAAATACTCTTGTATAACCCTCACTTGAGGGTTGGTTGTTCAATTCACATTTACATTTACGCATAACTCTTCCTTATTATCATATCGTGTGTGTGTGTTATTGTTCATCCGATCTCTTCTTCTCTATTTCTTATATTGATGCTTGTGTTACTAATATGGGAACCTAACAGTGGTATCATTCGCCAAATAGTTGGGTGAACATATTTTGTTTTTGAAGTTTTATGGTTTACGCGTAAAAACAGTTTCCTACTTTGTTACGCTTAAAAACGTCTTTTTTACACTTTTCAATCCAAGATTCTTGTACTTTCAATGTTTTAAGGTGTTAAAATATCTGTTTTTAGCAAAAAGTTTCAAACTTTTGTGTTATTTTGGTGATATTGAAGCTGTTTCATCACAAAAATCTTGTTTAGAAACATCTTTGGCCAGAAAATCAATTTTGGTTGCTTTCTACGCGTAAGAAAACCCTATTCTTACGCGTAACTCATCCTTGGATCGATCTTCAGTTTTCGTGGTTTACTCAGTGTTTTCTTGCTTGGATAAGCCTGAAAACACTTTTACTTTGGATATCCTTTGCACTGTGATAGTGTAAAAGATCTTTCGGGCAAAACCCTAATCTTACGCATAAGCTTAAACTTATGCGTAGAACTCATTACGCATAAGATTTATCTTACGCCTAAGCTCTGTTTTACGCATAAGCTAATCCTACGCCTAAGTTTTCTACGCTTAACTTTCAGTTTACGCCTAAATTTAGTGTTTCTCAACTCTTACGCGTAAGCTAATCCTACGTGTAAATATCACTTTTATGCGTAAGTATTGGTGTTTTTACGCTTAAGTTTTTTTGCCTTAACTTGGTTTCTACGCTTAAGGATACTTCATCAACAACGTTTCATTCGACTACAAAGATCCATTTAACAACACAAGTTTTCAACATGTCACAACCACCATACTCTAACTATTTTCCTTACACTTATAATCAAGAACAACAACAACAACTAAGTCCACAACATCAACAAATTTATCAACAAGAATTTAATCAACAACATACTCCACAACTTGGAGCAATTCCACCACAAATGGTTCAACCACCACCTAGTCTTCAAGTACAACTGATGTGCTACGATGGTGCAAGTTTTAAAAATTTATAAACACGATTTAACCGTCTAACCTATTAACACATACGAGCAAGTATACTCGTCCGTAATAGCAAAGTTTGGTAAGTCGAGATCGTCTCAAGGGATTTTGTGTATTAAATTGATTTGTTTGAAAAGATTCCAACAAGAAAGCTTGTCAAGGCTTCCTCAAATAATTATGTTCTAGTGAAATTCAATAAGAAATATATATATACTAGTGTGTAGTCTATAATCAATCATAAATAGTATTCATGAAGGTTTGGTGTATACTCTTATTATGATGCACAAATCATAAGCAAATGATTCCCCAACCATGGTATATGTTTGTAAAAATCATTCTAAGAACAAAAACATTTAGGTAATCCTTTCGGTCCTTATCCCAATGATTATCCTATAGAAATTCCATTTGTTTGCAACATGTTCTTATTAAATTTGTTCTTACGAATCTTTCGACCCTTTCGTGATGAAAATGTTCCTAGTCTTGTTTTAATAAGCAAACATGGTGGTTGTCAATCACCATATCCCCATACTAGTTTGTCACTACACTTTTTGGAATAAAACACAAGAGAAATCCTTTCGGTCCTTTTTCTTAAAACATGTTTTATCGACAAATCAAACCAAGACTAGTATTTTTCCAACAAACTCATTTAAACAAGATCATATGTACATGCATCACATTTTGAGAACACTAATATGATTAACTACATCCCAACACACAAGTATATCCCAAAACTACTCCATGATAATAACAATAATAACTAAACACAAATAATAACAAAGTAATTCCAACAATTCAAGAGAATAGAATTCCATAACAAAGTTCATAGAATACCTAAACTTTTGTGATTACAAGAATTAGAATTCATGGATTGTAGCAACCACGCGCCTCCAATCACCTAGATTCACCGTACAACTCCAAACTACCAAAACTATGGATGAGAATTGTTCCCTCCTTGCTCCTGGACGTTTTTCAGTAAGAACTAAGCTTTTGGGCTGAATAATATGGTTAGTATTAGTTTTGGTGTAAACTAATACAATTTTGGTTGTGTCACACCTAGTATACTAGGACTAGGTTCTTTATTTAGCCAAATGTGCTTGCTCAACTGACCAAAAACGTTCCCAACAAGTAACTAACAAGAAATGATCGGACTCCAATGATTATGGGGAGTTAAGGCAACAATAAATGCAACATTGTGTAACTGAAGCGTGAGAAACCGGATCGGTTTCTACTCCAACCGAATCAGTTGTATTTTGACCATTCGCCCAGCCGGATCCGGTTACGGGTTGTGACCGATCGGCTGGGTTTGTGCTGTTTTGACGTTTTGTTGACTTTTCTCCTATACGCTTCATTCTTTGCTCTCTCTCTGATGATTTCCAAGGCAAAACTTGATCTTTCCTTGCCGTAGATACTTAGAAATCATTGCGTTTCCCAATCATTGAATCCAAAAGCTTCCTAGCTCGACTTCCTTCCTCGAGAATCTTCCAAATGTGCATAAAAACTTCATTTCTTCATTATTCGTGATACATGGCTACATATACATACACAATACGCATCTTTGCACTTTTGCAACAGTTATGAGTAAATATAGCCGATTATTATGCACAAAACTAACAATAATGCTACTAAAAACATGTTCATTTTAGGCGTTATCGAATTCCCCCACACTTAAGCTCTACTCGCCCTCGAGTTGGTCTAATATTTGCAAAAATTGATTTCAATGGTCTTTGACACCATGGTTCCAAAAATGTAACAATCATCCCAAAAGAGATAATCATCGGTTTGCTCATAATATGTGAAAATTTTAAAAATGAACCAAACACTTTAGATAACATAACTAGAACACCTCACGAATGATTTTAAGAATTCACTCAACACTCATATATTGGTGGGTATATGTAAATCACTCAATGCCTAGCCATGATCAATGTTTTTTACCATAAGCTTGTACAAGTATCAAAACAAAGAAAATAAATTCATCAAAGAGGGCTTTAAATCGGGTTATAACGATAGGCTAAGGGTTCATAAAAGGTATGGATAAGGAATGGGATAGTGTATGAAATTGGTGTTAAAATAAAAATAAAATCAAGTCTAAACCTCCATGTTGCTAGCCATCATACAAACCACAACCCGAAAATGATTATTTCACCTCTGCACATATCGATCTCCGCAAATATGTATAACTCAATTTAGCTCATTGGCTAATCAATATCCTTCATATAGCTCATTGGCTATAACCATTTTTTTTTAATAACAAAGTTCCTCCACACTTAGTGTAAGCATCACCACAAAAATACAAATAAGAAGGTGCACCCTTCGTCTTTGTTGGAATGGCACACACAAACGGCAAAGTGCGGCTAACTCATAATCATCAAAAACGATCCAACGTTCCAAACAACTAGCAAAAAACCAATAGACATGACAAGGGTTGGCTAAAGCTTAAAAGTGTAAAATATTTTTTTGTATTTTTCTGGATTTATCAAAACGAAAAGATTGGCTCGGAAGGGTGCACTAAGGGTATCTAGCGCTAAAAATGAGCACTAACAAATGGGTCCATATGGGTGGTTAACTAACCGATGTGGTTAGCTAATATATCATTAGATGTAAACGGAAGGCCATTTGGTTTTATTCCTAAGGTGCCTCTTATCATTTGAACATATTTAGACCACTCGAAAGTGATTTTAACCGTAATGCATAACTAGTACAAGTTCTAGAATCGACATAATCACTGGCACACTCATAGCAAATATAAAACAAAAGATGTGTTTTATACAAAAAGAAACCTCACAAATGTGTGGAAAAAGGCTATTATGCATGCTACAAAATGCTATCGAATCCAAAATGAATTACTTTCGTAATTTGGTTCAAATCCAAAAATTTCAAAAACCCTCATTTTACCATTGAAATTCCAAGTTATATATTTTAAATATCAATAATGCGTAAAAACAACTAGACTATCAAGGGCGAATTTCTTCTAATCACTTGCATCCAAAAGTTATCTAATAAAAAAAATGCGCATCATTTTTCCTATTTTCTTCCCTCCCCCATACTTAAGTTTTGCATTGTCCTCAATGTAATAAAAATGAACTTCAAAGTAAAGAAAATGGGAAAAAGAAATAGTTAAAACATACCACGGGATAGAATATGCAATATGCATATTGGGTCATAAGAAAGCATGTGAGTTATCCAACTCCAAACATTTGACCATCAATAAGCTTCCGACACATCCATCCTGCAAACAAAAACTGCAACACGCAATACAAAACAAACAAATGCAACTAAAAACTAAAAAAAAACAAGCAAAACATGTTAATCATCCTAAAAAGATAAAAATAATATTGTTTAACACATCATAACCAATGTCTTTGAAACCATAATTCGCGAATGATCCGCGATCACTCATCATCCTCGCTCATGTCATCTCCTTCTTCATCATCATACTCATCATCATCACTTTCGGTTACGTAGTTTTCGTCCACAATCTCCGAACGAACTCTCCGCTTCTTCTTCTTTCCTCCAACTCCTGACGATGATCCTCCAACATCGTGGCTTGCTCCACCAACTTCAGGTAATCGACCATATGGGGGCACTGGATCAGGAAATGGTGCGTACCCAGGATATGGATATGGATAGGGTCCAGGATAAGAAGTGTAAGGGAAAGGATATGGTGGAACATTGGGTGGATTATAGGGTGGCAACTCGTAATTGGCTTCACGAGCCATGTTTTGAAAAATAGGCATGGAATAATCATTGATGTAGTTGTTTCTTAACATCATCGAGTCTCTCCATACATCCCTACATTGAATCTGATCTAAATGTTGGTTCCACTCTCCCCAACCTGAATCAAAACTACTAGACGTACCCGTTTGCATGTTCTCCATTGGTATATTCCCCTGCTGTTGTGGTGGTTGTTGTTGTTGTCTCGGTTCAATCCACAACTCCAAGGTTTTCAATCTCCTATTCAAAGCATTACCAAAACCTTGTACAGTCCACGTATCACTATACTTTGGCTCTCCACACTTAGCCAATTCCTCATCAACATAATACCCAAGAAACTTCACCAATCTTGTCATAAAATGTCCTCCACAAATGTGGCTATTTCCCTTGATTCCCGGAGCCCTCCTAGACAAATATTCGGCGATCTGCCAAACTGCATTACCGTCCTTAGTTTCCTCCATCAACATCATAACCCATAAGTCTGGTTTTTGACACTTGTCTCTGCTTCCAAATCTATTAAATGGCCCGGTCACTATCAACTTGTGAAGTATCCTCATCAACGGATTCCTGATGGTTAAGGCATTCCTCCTAGCGCAGGAAGGATCTCCCACTTGATTCCAATAAGCAGGAATACTAGGATAGTCTTTTTCAAACCTCCGAAGTCTAGAAAAGTGAGCTTCAAATAATCGATGATTAACCTCATGTGGATCATACAAACCAAGAGCCACGCCAAAAGCCGGCAAAGTGTAAGCATGATCCCTTACACAAAGCCTAAACCAAACACAAATTTCCTTCATCAAGTTCCGAACATTCACCTTTCTTTCAAAATACATGGTTGAAAAGAACTCCATACACCATTCTCGATAGACCTCTTCATTGACGCTAAATGCTCTTTCCCATGACAAATCATTGAACGAATCTCCATCCCCTGGATATACATAAGATGTTCGCATCATTCCTCTTAACTCATCTTCACAATCACATTCCTCAAATAAATCCCAATCAATCACCCTCGGAACCAAACATGTCCTATGTTGCAATTTCGACAACCTTTCCCAAAAAGCATGTTTTTCCCCGTCGGTGAGATTTTTGAACTTTAAATTAGCATTTGCCTCCGTCTTCACACTATACTTAACCTTCTTCTTCTTGTTCCTTTGACAAAACTTCGTAACAAGCGGGTTCATAGGAATTTCCTCCTCGCTCGAGCTACCTACAATTATTCTCTGTAGAAATCACAAATATAAGACCATATGAAAGTGTTAGAACAAACAAGAAGGTTCATGGAACCTCCTAAGATCCATTTCAAAATTTCAAAAATTTCTAACACAGAAACCGTAACCGGATTCGGTTCGTGAGAAACCGAATCGGTTACTCAAACGACCAAAATCCAACCGTTCGGTTGTAATGCGCAACCAAATCGGTTATGCAGCCTGCATAAGGCTTTGCCTTTTAAAACTCTTCTACACTCGAGCTTTCTAAGTCTAAACCACTCCTAAGTCGCATTCTATCATCCTCAATGATTTCCACATCCTTGAATTACTCTAAACTCGCTTTTCAAATCATCATACATTCATTATCTTAGAACTCAACTTGATAAACCTATATCCTTCAATCATCAGTCCTAATCAATAATGTGGCATCTATCACTCCTAAAAACGCATCATCTATCATAAGGAACCACCAATTGCAACTTATCTTGATTCAATAGCACAACCCAATTAAATCCGAAAATTCAATCATCTATTATTCATCCTATGTTGAATCAATCAATACAATTCTTCTTGTAATGCACTCCTATATCAATTACCCACTCAATCCTAAAATATTACAACTTAATTCGAATTATAACAAAAACCCCCAAATTGGCGACCTAATATTCAATTCGAATCAAATGCTCTAATTAAACGTTTAATTGAGTTTATTGATTGTAGATGCTTACTTGTTTAGGTGCCATGATGTTTTCCTACAACTTAAACAACCTTCAATCAGTTTCTCTTGGACGAATTTTTGCAAAACCCACTGGAGAATTAGTGTGTGTGTGTGTGTTTTTCTGGAAAAGTGAATTTTTGGTTTTTATACTCAATTGCAACCGGTTCAGTCAAGGACACAACCGTTTCGGTTTTTGCAATATTTGCCAAATTTTGCATTTTTACATGTTACTTAGGCATTTACCTTCCAAGCAACAATTTTTACTCAAAAATCCTGCTAAAGATTCACACAACATTCATCCACCATATGAAAATTTGAACAATCATCCAATCTAAAAATCTCAACTCATCATACTAATGAACTAGACCAAAATTCAACTCAAAACTCATAGTCATAATGCATTAACCAAATTACTTCAATCATAAAAAAAATGAAAAATTAAATAAGAAACAAAAATCCTAAATGCATCAAATCAAAAATAAATAGTTCATGAAATTCAAGCAAATAATTGCTTGTTTATTACGGTCTCATGTCTTCTCCTCAAAATTCCTCAAAATACTCTTGTCTTAGAATATCCTCGCTTTGAAATTTTCCGGTCAACTCACTGAACGTCTCAAAAGTTTTGAATTTTCTCATGAATCTCCGTCCGTCCGGACATAGTATATCGAACTTAACATGCCATTCTCCATCTCCGGTTTGTCTCTTGTAAGTCCCCGACCCTTCGGGTATCCACTCCAAATTCTTAAGTTGCACCGGTAAAGAACCTAAAAAGTCGATCAACTCTTTGTAAACTAGTATGTTTTTGAATGGGTTATAGAAAGCTTCTACCGCTAACGCACGTTCCATTTTGTCCTCTATATCAAAATAAGGCAGAGCTAATGGTCCGTACATTGGGTTACCTTGGACATCACGTCCCACTTCAAAACACGTTAAATCATCATCTGCTTCTATCCATTCCAAATCCTCCATAAATTCCAAAGTTGGTCCTCTTGGTTTTGGGTAGTATGTTTGCCTCGAAATCCCATCATCAATAGTCAATGTGCCTCTTCCCATGTCTATAATCGCACCACAAGTTTGTAAGAATGGTCTCCCCAATAGTAGTGGTAAACTCTTGTCCACCGAAATATCTAGGACAAGGAAATCTGCCAAATACGGTTGATATCCAATTTGTACTCTCACATTCTTTACCTCTCCCATTGCCTTCGCTTGAGAATTATCCGCCATAGTGAGCTTCGAATGATTAGGTTGCGGATTACTTAGTCCCAAAGTTTTAAACAATGGATACGGCATCACATTAACACTCGACCGCGTATCGGCTAAAGCATAAACTGGTGTAGTCCCATTCACTTTAATTGGCAACACAAAATTACCCGGATCCTTTTCCTTCCTTGGCATGCCTCTAAACAAAATTTGATCTCGCTCCTCCTCCGTGAGATTCTTTTCTTCCAACCTAGCCCTTGCTAGCATCAATGCATCCAACTTCTTACGGTAAAGCACATAATCTTGGAGTACTTCTATCACCGGTTTCTTTTCATTAAGCTCAAGAAACTTTTGTTCTAGGTTCTCTAAAATAGCTTCTTTTTGTTTGTCGGTTAATGGTTTGAAAGTAGTGGTCGGTGATGATGGTGTGGAGTCATTTTTGGTGGTGGAGGTTGTTGTTGGGGTTAGTTTGTTTGATGTCGGTTTCTTCCGATTTGCCTTTCCCGTCTTAACTACTTCCACCTCTTTCTCTTCCATGTTTGCACAAACTTCCACTAGCATCTCGTTTACTCCTTTTCCTTCTTCCAAATCAGTTACATTAATCCTCATTTCTCCCATTGCAAAATCTACTTGACACTTGGTCGTGACAAGAAAATCTCGACCAAAACACACATCAGGTTCATCCGCGTTCCCCTCTTCAAACACAACAAAATCAGTTTCAAAAATGTGTCCATGAATATTGACTTTCAGATTTTTGACCATCCTTCTTCCATATGCTTCATAGTCCAAACGTACATGACCAATTTCGTCAAGAACCTTCTCCAAAATGTAGTTTTCTCCATAAGCCATATTAAGCTGCGCGTCCCAAGCACTTATTCCTTCCACACTGCAAGGCGTTCCAAACCTCATTAGCGGCGAATCATACACCGTTAAAGGTGCTTGTGTGAACACTACGACTCTTCCCTTCTTGGGTAGTTGAACCTTATTTTCACCAGTTTCCTCCATATTACCCGTATCAATTCCCAAATCTTTCTTACTTTCTTCCAAGATACCTCCAATCTTTTCCAGTGAACTTCCGGTATCCTTGAACATTTCATCCAAAGTACGAAGGTATTCCGAGATTCCGCTCAAACTATCCATATTACTAGACAACTTGACAAAGCAAAACAAAACAAAATCCAAATATATAGCGTTAGAGTTAGTAAAAACAAGAAAAAACTATAGAAACATAGACTAAACAATGTAAGACACTTAACAAAACTAAAAACACAAGTTAAAACTCAAGACCTAAAAATGATAAATATCAACACAGAAACACCAACCGGATTCGGTTGGCTCACCAACCGAATCGATTGGTTGAAATAACTAAATCAGAAAGTCGAACCGGATCCGGTTGCGGGTTGCAACCGATCGGTTCGATCAAAAAATATATATATATATTTTTTTTTAAAAAACGGAATTTAATGCAATTAAGGAATCATTAAGATGTACTAAACTCTAGTTAATACATAAAACTCTTTATAAACCAACAATTTAATAACATAATTAAACTCATTAAACTAAAACTAAATAAAACTACCAATTAAAATCTATCATTAAAAAAATTAAACTTATAACTGAAAAATATTACTATCTAATCATTAGCCATAAAAACTATAATTAACTAAAACTTAATTAACTAATAAATAACAAATGTAAAGAAAATGAAAATAAATCTAGGAAATAATTAAACTATAAGACATAATCTGCAAATAGAATCTAAAATTACCAGAATTACTCTAAGAACCATAACACAAATAACTAAGAAGACTAGAACAATAAAATCGCAACTAAAATTACACAGAAACTTCAACCGGATTCGGTTGGGTCACCAACCGAAACGGTTTCTTTGTAACCAAAAACTCTTTTTTTTTTAAAACAAATTTAATTCCAATACTGCCAATTTTACAGAAAATCAAAGAAAATTAAAGAAAATCCCCGGCAGCGGCGCCAAAAACTTGATGGTGACGATGCCGGAATTATCATGCAAGCAAACAAATAATCTATCAATCAAGAAAACAATCAAACGAGCAAACAAGTGCAAAACAAATCCCCGGCAACGGCGCCAAAAACTTGATGTGCTACGATGGTGCAAGTTTTAAAAAATTATAAACACGATTTAACCGTCTAACCTATTAACACATACGAGCAAGTATACTCGTCCGTAATAGCAAAGTTTAGTAAGTCGAGATCGTCCCAAGGGATTTTGTGTATGAAATTGATTTGTTTGAAAAGATTCCAACAAGAAAGCTTGTCAAGGCTTCCTCAAATAATTATGTTCTAGTGAAATTCAATAAGAAATATATATATATACTTGTGTGTAGTCTATAATCAATCATAAATAGTATTCATAAAGGTTTGGTGTATACTCTTAATATGATGCACAAATCATATGCAAATGATTCCCCAACCATGGTATATGTTTGTAAAAATCATTCTAAGAACAAAAACATTTAGGTAATCCTTTTGGTCCTTATCCTAATGATTATCCTATAGAAATTCCATTTGTTTGCAACATGTTCTTATTAAATTTGTTCTTACGAATCTTTCGACCCTTTCGTGATGAAAATGTTCATAGTCTTGTTTTAATAAACAAACATGGTGGTTGTCAATCACCATATCCCCATACTAGTTTGTCACTACACTTTTTGGAATAAAACACAAGAGAAATCCTTTCGGTCCTTTTTCTTAAAACATGTTTTATCGACAAATCACACCAAGACTAGTATTTTTCCAACAAACTCATTTAAACAAGATCATATGTACATGCATCACATTTTGAGAACACTAACATGATTAACTACATCCCAACACACAAGAATATCCCAAAACTACTCCATGATAATAATAATAATAATTAACAAAAATAATAACAAAGTAATTCCAACAATTCAAGAGAATAGAATTCCATAACAAAGTTCATAGAATACCTAAACTTTTGTGATTACAAGAATTAGAATTCGTGGATTGTAGCAACCACGCGCCTCCAATCACCTAGATTCACCGTACAACTCCAAACTACCAAAACTATGGATGAGAATTGTTCCCTCCTTGCTCCTGGACGTTTTTCAGTAAGAACTAAGCTTTTGGGCTGAATAATATGGTTGGTATTAGTTTTGGTGTAAACTAATACAATTTTGGTTGTGTCACACCTAGTATACTAGGACTAGGTTCTTTATATAGCCAAATGTGCTTGCTCAACTGACCAAAAACGTTCCCAACAAGTAACTATCAAGAAATGATCGGACTCCAATGATTATGGGGAGTTAAGGCAACAATAAATGCAACATTGTGTAACTGCAGCGTGAGAAACCGGATCGGTTTCTACTCCAACCGAATCGGTTGTATTTTGACCATTTGCCCAGCCGGATCCGGTTACGGGTTGTGACCGATCGGCTGGGTTTGTGTTGTTTTGACTTTTTGTTGACTTTTCTCCTATACGCTTCATTCTTTGCTCTCGCTGATGATTTCCAAGGCAAAACTTGATCTTTCCTTGCCGTAGATACTTAGAAATCATTGCGTTTCCCAATCATTGAATCCATAAGCTTCCTAGCTCGACTTCCTTCCTCGAGAATCTTCCAAATGTGCATAAAAACTTCATTTCTTCATTATTCGTGATACCTGGCTACATATACATACACAATACGCATCTTTGCACTTTTGCAACAGTTATGAGTAAATATAGCCAATTATTATGCACAAAACTAACAATAATGCTACTAAAAACATGTTCATTTTAGGCGTTATCAACAACCTTACACAAACTTCTACAATCAACATCCATCCAGGAGTACTATGAAGGAACCGACATGGTTTGGCAAGATGTGTGAAGCCTTAAGTAGCCAACAATCAATTCATGAAGCTGGCTCACTTGATAGACCTCCAATGCTCACTCCTGGTAATTATGATCAATGGGTGATAAGGTTCTTTAGGTTTTATGATCTAAAGAAGCCACATGGAAAGTTCTTAAAGAAGGTCATTATGGAAGGTCCATTTCAGATGCCTATTGTTGTCACACCCGCAGATCCAGATGTCAATCCACCAAGAGATGCTGTCACCAACATTGCAACTATCTCAGACCTCACTGCTGATGAACTTCTACATTTTGAAGCCGATGAACTAGCAATGCAATACATCCTTTTAGGATTACCCAATCCAATCCTTCGAAGTGTTGATGCTCAAAAGACTGCAAAAGCAACGTGGGAACATATTCATCTTCTTATGGAAGGCACTACACTCAATCAGGAAGACATGGAATCCAAAATCTACTTGGCTTATGAACACTTCATGATTGAACCAGGAGAGACATTAGAGTCATATCATCATTGCTTTTCAGACATCATAAATGATTTGGACAAACACAACATCATCATGCCACGAATTGCTGTCAACACTAAGTTCCTAAGTAGTCTTGGTCCGGAATGGGAGAAGTATGTCATTTTTCTCCATCAAGCTAAGAATCTTCATCATGCTACATACGGATTGTTGTACGACTATCTGAAGCCTTACCAAAAAGAAGTTGACAAAGAAAGGGCTATCCGTGGACTCCCGGCTTCACAGTCACTTCTGGACAATCAACAACTTGCTTTGTGGGCTCAAACTAATCTTCCTCCTCAAACAGCTCTCAACCAATGGCAACTATCACACCATATGATCCGTCACAGCAACAACCTCAACAAACTCAATTGGTTCCATACAACAACAACAATGCTCAAGCACTTTACAGTGAAGCTGATGAGGACTCCGCTGCTTTCGATGAATTGCAACAATGATTTGTCATGATTGCTAAAGCCTTCGGCCGGTATACAAACAAATCCAACAATCGCATTCGTTCCTCATCAAACACAAGGAATCAGGCTGTTGTGAACAATGGACGCGTTGAAGTTTAGAATCGTGGTTATGGTCGTCAGATGAGAGGTGGTCAAGGGTTTAATGCTATGGGAAGGAATAACATGGGTGCTCCGCAACAACAAAGGGCTCAAGTGGTTGAACAGGGAAATGCTCAGAATGGGGTTAATGATCTCCGTTGTTATAACTGTAATGAGAAGGGTCATCTGGCTAATGCATGTCCTAAACTAAGGACAAGAGGCAGTGCTTATCACAAAGAGGCATTGCTCTTGGCTCTTAAGGATGAAGCTGGTGGAACTCTTACCAACAAGGAACAGAGCTTTATGGCAGATGCAGATTCTGATGATGATATGGAGGACTTGCAGGCTAATGCAGCAGTGATGTTGATGGCACAAATGCAAGCTCTACACATGAGTGACACAGGCCCAGTGTATGACACTGATGGCTTGTCTCAGGTACCGGAACAAAATATACTCATCACTGATCTGATATCTCCGCCAATTTCTCCATCCGACAAGGATCAGAGTGTTCAACATGAGCCATCCACATCTCATTCCGATGATTTTCAAATAGATCCCCGTAGTTTTATTTGATGATCAAGATAACCTTATGGTTAATATTGATAATCAAGTTGACCCAGTGGTTATATTTGAGGATCTAAATAATGATCATGTTGAGCCTCACGTTAAACAAGATGAGCTTTTGTCTAATAGAGAAATTGAGCTCCTGACCTTAATTAAAGACCAAGAATCTCATTTGGTGATGTGCAAGCAATTAAAAGATAAAAATGCACTGTTACTTAGGGATAATGAATGCTTAATTAGACAAATCAACATTTTTTAAACTCAAAAAAAACGTGAACATGGTTTTGAAGTTGCTTTTGCTAAATCTCATCAAAACAAAAAATCATTAGAACGACAGATACGTGATCTAGCCGCATCCAAGAATGCTTTGGTGTCTCAAATAGAACAACTGAAACATGAACATAAACAACAACTTAACGCTCTTACTTTGGAAACTCAAAAAGCCAAGGCTGAGTTGTTAAATTGTCAAAAACAATTCTCTGAGTACAAAAAGCATTCCATGAAATGAATAGATAACTATCTTGAAGAAATTGTCGACTTACAACACAAAATCAAGGAGTTTTGAAATGTTGTTTATAAACATGGTGAGTCAATCACAACTATTCAAAAGTTTACTTTTAAACCAAATCCAAATGGATATGGACCAATTCTTGCTGATTACAACCCTAAGTTCTCAAACAGAGCATTCAAACCAAATCTTGAAGTTACAGTGCAGAACATAGAATTGATGATTCAATTATGACTGTTGTTGAATATAATCGCATGGAAGAATTAGATGCAGATGACGAGAGTCGGTCAAAAATGGAAAATGTCATTTATAGAAAACCATTTAACTATTCAAAAGCCGTAAATTTGGTCACACAACAAGATACTTCTAACAAACCTTTGGTTATCACACCAGTTTCTGAAGTTAGTCCCCAACACAATGGTGCACAAATTAATGGTCCTTTACCTTCACTTAGTGAAGTTAAAACAAAAGATGAAAGTTGTCGAGTTATAAAATACATTGACACTTTCTTATCTGACCTTAAAATTTTGGAATATGAGATTGAATTTCATTCTGAAATAAAAGTTGAACATTTTCAATCGCCAATGGCGCAAGAACAAAGAGACATTCTTCAGAAAAGAATTTTACCCCATGTCAAAATTTTAAAAACTTGTGCACTATATTGGGAAAGGGATTTTCACAAGGAACATGGTCTCATGAAAACAGTTTTCGAGAAAACAGAAACATCAATTTCAAATACTAAACGTAAAAAGAAATTATTGAGAAAAGATGTTGATCGACTCTTGGAAGATGTTATCTGTGTTGATATCAATAATCTTGTTTTATTACAATCTGTTGCATATGCATCTGATCATATCTCTGCTGATTCTGTTGATTCTGTTGATATTGTTGAGAATACTGATAATGTGCATCAGATTGAGTCTCTAAAAGTTGAAAATGAACGACTGTTAAACGAACTTTCAAATTCAAAACGTCGTCTTCAACGGTGTCAAAAAGATTGTCAAAATCGTGAACTTCCTTTGCAAAACAAAATCCACCAGTTGCAATAAAAAACGTTTAATCCTAAAATTGAGCAACTGGATGATCAAAAAGTGTCTTTGAAATGTCAAATCTCAAAATATGAACAAGAACTTGCAAAATTTAAAAAGGAATATGGTGTCATATTTGATTTACTCAAACAGACTCGTAATGAAGCATCAAACGAACTTGATCATTATCTTGCACACACTAAAGAAGTGATGAATTTTTCTGGAAATCTTCGTTCTGAAAATCAAGATTTGGTGCACACTATCATTAAGTTAAGGGAAATGTTAGGAATGTATGAACAAGTTCAGCCTAGCATCATTAAGAAAATTGCACCTGTAACACTTAGCAAACGTGATCCCAAATTTCCTACTGACCAAACACAAGATACTAATGTGCTTCCCTCTACTGAAATAGGAATAGTTGCCTCTTTTCCAAACGTCTGCACTTCACAGCCTAGGATCAATACAAGGAAGAATAGGAAGTTGCGACCTAAGAAAAGATCAATAAAGAATGCTGAAGAAGAAGAACACCCTAGGACTTTGAATAAGACTCAAGTTGCACCCACTTTAGAAATTGCGTCTAACAAATGTAATATAAAAAGTGTTGTAACAAATGCTAAACCTTTAAGTACTTTTGATATTCAGTCTGAAGCTTCTTGTGTTATCTGTCGTAAATGTATGCTTTCTGATTGTCATGAAAAATGTGTTGCTAGAGCTATCTTGTCTCATTTACGGAATCCTAAGACCCGGAATACCTCTAGGCCCACTAATGCTTCTAAGTTTGTGCTTGGTAAACCGCCCTCTTTAGATTCTAAGAAACGCATTGATGTCCCTGTAGTTCCAGTATCACCTCCAAGGAATGTCGTACCACCTAGTGCATTCACAAAGACTAAAGCTAATACTAGTTGGAGATCGCAGAAATGGTTACATAATACACTAGGATTTAAATGGATGCCTAAAATCATTGATGTGTGTATTTCTACTATAACTGCTTCGGAACCCTCTAACACTTCGGGTTCCACATCTACTTCTATTCCATCTGTGTCGTCTGTGTGTAATGCAGGTGATACAGATCATCCTTTGGATTGTTGATAGCGGATGTTCCCGACACATGATAGGCAATCTTAACCTGTTATCAAACTTTATTGCAAAGTTCATTGGCAATGTCAGATTCGAGAATGATTACTTTGCAGCTATCATGGGCTACGGATATTATATCAATGGCGATATCGAAATTAGCAGGGTTTATTATGTGGAAGGCCTCGGTCACAATCTCTTTTCAGTCGGTCAATTATGCGATGGAGACTTGGAAGTTGCTTTTCGGGAGAAAACTTGTTTCATTCGTGATCTACAAGGAAACGATCTTATGTCTGGCTCTCGCAATTCTAGTCTGTACACAATCTCAATGCAAGACATGGTTGCTTCATCTCCCATCTGTCTACTCTTAAAGGCTACATCTACAAAATCTTGGCTATGGCACCGTCGTCTCTTACATTTACACTTTCAAACCATCACCAACCTTGCTCGACACAAACTTGTTAAAGGTCTCCCGAGATTCCGGTATTCTAAAGATCACCTTTTCTCTGCTTGTGAACAAGGGAAAAGCACTCGTTCTCATTTTCCTTCAAAGGTGGAACACAACTCTCAGCATGTGCTTCATCTTCTTCACATGGATTTGTGTGGCCCGATGCGCGTGCAAATGATTAATGGCAAACGCTACATCTTGGTAATTGTCGATGACTACTCACGATGGACTTGGGTATACTTTCTTCGAAGTAAAGATCAAGCTCCACAGATGATCATCACCTTTCTCACGAAAATTCAAGTTCAGCTTCGGAACACCGTCGGCCAAATCAGAACAAACAAAGGAACTGAATTTGTGAACCAAACTCTTCGAGAATTTTATGAGAAAGTGGGAATTGAGCATCAGACATCTATTGCACGTACACCAGAACAAAACGGAGTTGTTGAAAGACGAAACCGTACGTTAGTGGAAGCTGCAAGAACAATGTTAATCAATGCTAAACTTCCAGATTATTTGTGGGCAGAAGTTGTATCAACTGCATGCTATACTCAAAATTGTTCAATGATTACAAACTGCCACAACAAAACACCTTTTGAGCTTATCCACAACCATAAACCGAATATCAAACACTTTCATGTATTTGGATCCCTTTGTTACCCAAATAATGATCGTGATGACTTTGGAAAGCTCAAAGCCAAAGCCGACATTGGAGTCTTTATTGGATACTGTGAGAATTCTAAAGGTTACCGGATCTGGAATCGTCGTACAAAGCAGGTTATGGAAATAATTCATGCTAATTTTGATGAACTTATAGAAATGGCTTCTGAGCATAACTGCTTGGAACCGGGTCACAACCATTTAAACTTCCCCCAAACCCCATCATCAGCTGAACCAAGCCCCAAGCTTACTCATCAAGAAATGGAAAAGCTCTTTGCTTCGCTGTTTAGTGATGACATTGATGAACGTGCTCCAGGTGTATCCGCTGTTTCCGCTGCTCAACCTGATCATACTCTTATACCTAATACATTTGCTACAACAACTACTGTTGAAGAAGCACCACCAGTTGACTCTACAACAACAGTTGAACAAACTGCTTCCAACGACGCTGAACCAGCTGATGATGTTCTTAATGAAGTACCCCCACCTGCAGATTTTGATCCAAATGCGTTCTTTAACCCGTTTGCTAATGAAACTGTTGCACCTGATGTTGCAGAATCATCTACAAACCATTTGAATTCTCAAAATCTTCACAATGTATACGAACATCAACCCTCGACACATCGTTGGACAAAAGACCATCCTCTTGAGAACATTATTGGTAACCCAAATCAACCTGTCATAACAAGACAACGTCTTCACACAGATGGTGAACATTGCATTTATGCACTCATTGTCTGACAATCTGAACCTAAAAACATTAAAGATGCAATAACAAAAGACAACTGGATTGAATCCATGCAAGAAGAACTCAACCAATTCAAACGTCTTGAAGTATGGGAACTGGTTGAAAGACCAACAGAGGTCTACGTCATTGGTCTCAAATGGATTTGGAAAAACAAATTGGATGCTGAAGGGAACGTAATCAGAAAGAAGTCACGTCTGGTGGCTAAGGGTTATAGACAGGAAGAGGGTATTGACTTTGAAGAATCATTCGCTCCCGTTGCTCGTCTTGAGGCTATTCGGATATTTCTTGCGTTCGCGGCTCATATGAATATAACGGTCTTTCAGATGGACGTCAAAACTGCTTTTCTGAATGGTCAACTGAAAGAAACAGTCTATGTCAGCCAGCTAGAAGGATTCGTTGATCTAGAGTTCCCGAACCACGTTTACAAACTGAACAAAACTCTATACGGTCTCAAACAAGCTCCAAGGGCGTGGTACGATAAGTTATCATCCTTCCTCATTGCCAATAAATTCACCAAAGGTTCGGTCGATCCTACACTTTTCATACAATATCACGGGGCTCACATCTTAATTGTTCAAATTTATGTGGATGACATCATTTTTGGGTCAACACACTTAAAATACTGAAATGCTTTTGCAAAATTAATGACAAAACATTTTGAAATGTCAATGATGAGTGAACTCACATTCTTTCTTGGAATGCAAGTTCACCAATCACCCCGTGGTATTTTCTTGAGTCAGTCCAAATATGCCCTTGAACTGTTAAACAAATTTGGAATGCAAAACTGTGACACCAAATACCATAGTGTTATTGGGTCTCTCATGTATCTAACAGCTAGCAGGCCTGATATTGTGTTTGTCGTATATCTTTGCTCCCGTTATCAGTCGAGACCAACTGAAACCCACCTCTCTGAGGCTAAAAGAATCCTCTGATACATCAAGGGAACCATTAACTTGGGGATCTGGTATCCGAAGGATTCTGGTTTTGAACTAATAGCTTTTTCAGACGCTGATCACGCACGATGCTTAGACTCACGGAAAAGTACTTCAGGAGCATTACAATTTCTTGGTGATAAACTAGTGTCATGGCAATCGAAGAAGCAGGATTGTACATCGCTGTCATCAACCGAAGCTGAATATGTAGCCATGTCTGCATGTTGTGCTCAAGTCATTTGGATGAGAACACAACTCAAAGACTATGGTTACGTGTTTGACAAAATCCCAATGTACTGCGACAATCGGAGTGCTATTGCGATCTCGTGCAACTCAATACAACATTCAAAATCAAAGCACATCGATCCTCGATATCATTTCATCAAGGACCACGTGGAACAGGGTACAGTTGAATTATACTTTGTGGGTACAGAATACCAATTGGCAGATCTTCTCACCAAAGCCTTAGCTCCTGCTAGGTTTAATGAGTTGGTCCACCGGATTGGTATGCGGTGTTTGACTCAAGAGGAACTGGATGAACTCTTAAAACATTCTTAAACTAGTCAAACAACAAAACTTCTTATGCAAATATTTTTTCAAAAAAAAAATACAAAAATATTCTTCTATCTATATTTCTTTTAACATGGAAAGTACAAATCTTCTGTCAACACTCAAATCTTTCAAAATTCAGTATTTTTTTGATCATGTGTTGAGGGGGAGAAAGCAAATATTTTTCAGTTTCATAAAACCTTATACTTGCATGTTACTTTATCCCGGTTGTTTCTTTAAATGGTGGTCACTTTTCTGGTTTACTTACACTCCTCGGACTTAAATTTATAAAACTTCATTATTTCTTAAGTCGAGGGGGAGTGTCGTCAAAATTCTTTCCAAATATCCCTCGTTTGGTAACCAATATGGAAATTATGGACATTGGATGTAAATGGTAAAGGTGCAGGGACTAAATGTGTCAAATGATCAAAGTATTTTTATACAAAAATACCTCACCAACTTTCAAAAACATATTAACTCCTCACATTTAATATCTCACCAAACCTCATCCACGATCCATAATCGTTTCACAAATCCGGACTTTTGATCATCAATTTGTAAGTGAAAACATGTTATTCGTAAACATCTACGCATTGGTTTTAAATCGTTTTGAAATCCAACGGCTAGATTTTTATCTAGAAGTGATTTTGTGTTCTACGCATAAGCGTATGAACACATAATCAATGGTTTGCATTTTTGGTTAATATAATAGTGTCAAAACGTTTACTTAATCACTTTGAAACCATTTCCATGATCAAAACTCACCCAAAAACACGAATTGATTGAGTTTGAAAAATTAGGGTTTATGCGTGAAATGGGTATTTTCTTGTGTGAGTGTTTCTGGTTAATTAGTTGCTTATAAGGTGTTGTTTATGTGATGAATTGATCATATCCATGTTTAGAACTTGCCTAGAAACATCAAATGTGAAAGAATTGAATTATAGGGTTTTAGTTCATACGAATTGGGTGTTTTTGATTCACTTAGAGTTTGATGTTAAAACTTGAATAAAACAACTTAATAGGCATCCTAGACTTCCGAGAATCATTTTGGTGCATTTCCTATGGCTAATTATCTTAGGCGTAATTCTTGAACCTTAGGGTTTAGGTTCTACGCATAAGTGTTTTTCGCATAACTGATTTATGAGTAATTCATGCTTTGTTCTGATAAAGATTGAATGTATGAGTTAAGATTAGTGTTGTGATGAACTTATTTCAGGTTTTCTACACGTGAAAATTCAGAATCAAGGTTACTTGCCATCTACGCATAAGGATCACCTTACGCGTAGCATGTTATGCGTAAGAGAAATCTTACGCGTAACGTTTACGCGTAAGGTTCTACATTGAGGACTACGCGTATCCTGTGAAGGATATGCGTAAACAGTGACCTCTACGAATAAGGTTGAGTCTTACGAGTAAGCCTTACGTGTAAGGTTCCATATACGCTTACGCGTAAGCTTTACGCATAAGGCCCTATTTTCCTACGCGTAATATTTCTTACGCTTAAGTCAAGAACCTACGCATAAGCTTATGCTTACGCGTATAACACTCCTGTTTACGCATAAGCTTGCCATTTCTACGCCTAAGCCTAGTTTTAACCTTAATTATGAATTGTTACGCGTGCAAACTTGTAAATAAATAAATCATAACGCCACGAAACCAATAATGTCACCAATAAGCTTAAACGTGTAATATGTTGTAAAAAATAAGTGAAAACATGGACTTTAAAACTTAAAGTTAATCAACTCACGAAATTTATCACGACGTCATTGGACTATTGGACAAACAAGTGACATTGGACTCGTAACAATCATCGACATATCACATTCAATAATTAGACAATAAAACCATCTGTTGACTAACGTAATGTCTTTCGATATGTTGGTTCTTTTAATTAAATATCTTTCAGATCATGACATGGACGCTCAAATGCAAAATGTGGAAGCACCAAATGTTCTCACCATTGCTGATATCTTCCCTAATGGTTATCCGATGAAGATAGGAAAGAACAACCTTCATGTTGATTTTGATACTCTCACCTGCTTGGAGTCTTCTTGTTTAATTGCTGTGGATATTCTGAAGAATCATCTTTATCAGAAAATGCTCACCAATTCTGCTACAGTGCCTGAGATCTATATTCACCAGTTCTGGAATACAATGCAAAAGATCAAAGGACAAAATGCTGTGACAGTGACGCTCAATGACAAACAAGTCACCATCACACCCGCAGACTTAAGGGATATTCTTCTCATCCCTTTCATCGAACCAACTGAATACAATTCCGCACCAACTGATGAGACTGTTCTGCAATTCATGATCGACATTGGTTATGACGAAGCTACAGGAGTAATCACTAAGCATTCATACGTGGATCTTAAGAATATTCCTCAGCCATGGAGAACTCTCTACATCATCATCACCAAATCTGTTTCTGGACGTGACAGTGGCTATGAGCATCCCAAGCTCATGGAATTGCAGATCTTTTGGGCTTTGGTCAACATTAAACACATTGAAGTTGAAGCTCTGATATGGGACGACATGATGTCATTCCTTAAAAAGCTTGGCACCAAAATCTCGTATGTCAGATATACCAAACTGTTGATCCAACGAGCTCTAGGGTATAATCCTGATATTCCCTTGAGACTCGATGACCCCAAACAACACTCCATGTTGTATGAGCCTACACTCTCAGTCAGATTCAAGGACTATACAACAAAGAAACAAGGTGCAGTGCTGCCAGATCACCTTATAACCGATGATATCAAACAACTGTACTCGTACAAACGATATCTGGTAGTAGTTGAAGAAGGTAAAGTAGGTTTTCTCGATGAAAAGTCCGCTGGTACACCTACAAGGAAAACCAGAAGAGGCAGTGCAGGAAGTGTTACAAGCACTGAGAGTCAAAGAAAGTTCCCAAAGAGGAAACCTCCACTCAAAAGGACAGTTCCCTCTAAGGAAGATGTTCCTATTCCCATTCCCAAGTCTGAACCGCAAAGAAAGCTAGTGGACGAAAGCTCTGATGAAACCGAATCAGACGAGGAGGTCACCTACTCTGAAACTACAACCGATGTCACTCCAACAGTAGCTAAACCTCCGAGTCCAAAAGCTGACCAAGGCAAATGGAAGACTCCAGTACTTGAGCATGAAGAAGAAAGCTCAGATGAAGAGCCACTGGATACTGAATACAGGAAGAAGTTCAAAATCATTAGACTCCAACACGTGGCAAAAGAGTTTGAACAGCAACAAATGCGTGGCCCCGGAGGGTCAAGTGGTGGTGTCCAATCTACACCAATTCCTGATGCGGTTAATCAACCCGATAAGGGAACTGGTGCCACCACTCTTGAGCAACAACAAAAGCGCCTGGAGGATTCTATTGATTATGACTTTGAGGAACCTGAAAAAGAAAAGTCTGAGAAAGAAAAAGTTAATGAAGAGGTTGCAGCTCAAGCAAAAGCTGATGAAGGGGCCCGGATTCAGGCTGAAGTAAAGGCTAAATCTGGACAAGATGACGATGTGAAGTATGATGATTATCTTCTTGACAGTCCTACTCGCTCTAAGGAGAAAACTTCTGAACCTCCAAAGGACCCTGAATCACCTCACGACTCCTCATCATCAGATTCATCTTCTCACTCTTCACCCGCACCATCCAAAGGAACAACCAGATCCACATCCAAATCTGTGAAGAAACCAACCGACTCTTGGATATCTCGGGCAAAGACAAAGATTGTTAAAGCTATCAAGCAGGTCAGGAAGAAAGATGTGACCAATAAAAAGTTAGATATACTCGCTGACAACATCAAACATCTTCATGACAAGATAGAAAAGATGTCTAATTAAAGGGAGCATATCCAAATTTCATGCAACGTGATGTCCAAGGAGAACTGAACGAGATGATTAAAGGCTATACTCATCAGTTCTTACTCGACAAAGTTCCGGGCGTGACAAGAGAGATGTTCAACAGACAACTCTATCCAAATCTGATGCATATCGCCAAGCAAACTATAAGATCAACGCCTATGACCGTAACAATTAACCGTACTGATCCTATAGTGTTCTCAGATGCTGAATTGGTTTCCAGGCTGGTAACCCAAATGTCTAAACGATCTGCAACATTTACCTCTTACGAAGGGAAATTGTTTGAAGCATTGCTGGAATACCAACTCAAATCAGCATGCAGAGAAGAAGCTTAAAGGCCTAAACTTCCAAGAGACGATGAAGATAAGGATAAGGATAAAGATAACGAACCCAAACGTTCAAAGAAGTCTAGAGAAACATCTTCCATGCCACCTCCACTCCACAGGACTCCATCTCTACAACGATCTCCTCCACGCTCTTCTACTGACAAACCTCAGGACTCTGAGTTACCACCTCAGACAGAGAAAATCGGTGATCACTTCGAGTATACTGGTGGTGAAGCATTGCTGGAATACCCTGAGTCCCAACAACAACCCACCTCTCCCGCTTCAACAAAGAAACCATCATCCTCATCAAGGCCAAAGAAAAAGAAGAAGACGCCCAAGGCTGATATCGTCTCATGGCTAGACGAAGACGACACCGAGTATGATTGGTTCTCCATACTTGTTGATGCTACTCCCGCTCTAACTGATGATCCAGATATGGTAGAAGGTCGTACGTTGGAGCATGCTAAGCTACTGCAAGAAAAGTTCCGTGTGAAGAAGATGACGAAATCAGAGTTGAAATGAATCAAGAATGAAGCATTTCAACTACTCAAAGACATCTTGGAAAGTGCTATTGAAGTTGAATATCACCATGAAAATATAGCACGAGCCATGTCTAACAACATTGATTGGCTCAACCCTGAAGCAAACATCGACTTCACCAGAAGAGACAAGGCTCCATACTACACTGATTGGTCTAAACCTCTACCGACGATTGGCCAATCAGATCAACCTAAGATTCCATTTCGCTACTTCTTCAACAATGACTTGGAATTTCTTCTACACGGTAGCGATAGTTCAAAGAAATACGCTACATCACTTACACTTCCGTTCCCGGCAGCCATATACTCCAACTGTATAGCCATCGAGGAAAATGCTACCCACATGTTTTCCAACAGCATGGAACAGTATGACATTGATGCAATGTATGGGATTCACCATAGGCCGGAACGCCGAAGAATCTACTACAAAAGTTCCAGGTTCGAAGGTCTATACATGAAGTATACAGTGATAAAGGGATCGTTGTTGTTAAGCATATAGCTCTCTCGTCTAAATGGGACTACACTTTCCTCAAGAACATCGTGGTCAAAAGACAAGACGAAAGAGACTATGAATTTTGTGAAGCGGACTTTCAGAACTTGTCTCACAACGACATTGAAGATATGTATCTTGCCAAGGTACAGGGAAGAATGAGACAATTCTCAACTGAAATTCAACGTGAATACATCAAGTCCTTGCTCATCTTCATCAGAAGAATAGTGATCCAGGAACGTGTAGAAGATTTACAACTTGCTGTTGAATCATATCAGACTCGTGTCAACTTCACCAGACCTCAGCTAGAACTTCCTGACATCAACCATCTTCCACAATACACTCTCGCCAGCAAACCATTCGGAGTAGTTTACCGTAGTGAACTACAATGCAACTGCTTGATGGCGTGTAGAGATCTTCATAAGTTTGGGGATCACACACTGAAGAAGGTCAAGGATGGGTTAGCTTATCGGTTAAAGGAGATACATGAAGGCATCGGGTCGAAGAAGCGATGGAATTGTCAAGAAAAACGGGATGTTAAAAGGATCATCACTCGGATCGATGAAAGGTTGTACAGAAGGGACCAGTTCAGAACTCTGAAGAGCTTTGTAGGTGGTCGTCCCAGGATTAATCTGACAGGCTATCAACGCCCTGTTCGCATTCCTGGAAATATTGCTGGACTACCTGGTACCCCTTAAACTGTTTCAATTTCATATTAATTTGGATGTGTGATTATTTAATGACAATGGCTTGTGCACACATAACAGTGTACAACCCGTTATTGTAATGAAAGGACCCTGTGGTACGCTTCAGTTCCACAATCCTTATAAAAGGAGCGAAAGCTTCTTACTTTTTGAGTAAAACCTATCAAACCTTTCACTTTTAAAGGTTTTGCTCAAAAGAACAAGTACTTCCCCTTACATTTTCAAAACCTCAAAAGTTAGTATTACTTGTTGAGGGGGAGTATTTGCTAAAACTTTGTTCACAAAATTGTTCTTCGTGATAATCTTCCCACAAAACTCGAAATGGTCATATTTATTATCAAAACGTTATCAAAAATAACATTTATATATGCCATTTTTGAGGGGGAGAAAATTATTGTGATAAGAAATATGTTGATTTGCTATTGAATCGTCGTGTGAAAAGACTTAACCCATGAATTGACGGGATCTGAACAGTCATACATTGAAAAGATTTGTCTTCCAAAGACTTATCCAAGTAAATTGTACCTATTCGAGAAGCTCTTGATAGACATGAACTTTGACGGGTTTGACAACCTTTCGAGGTTTGTCCACACCTTCAAGGTAGTTATTAGAGCTAGTTGTCACCTAAAAGCTGACAATGTAACTCTTTAACTATGAAACGTAACCGTGTCCTTCGGGGAATTGTCTATCTTGAGTCGATCAATTCAAAAGTGCTCACTCTTCTCTCACCGTGCAGATTTCTGTCTAAACACTTAAGCACGTGTGGAGGGGGAGTATTTCTGTAAATGACCAAACTCTTACAGTAGTACAAAACGTTTTTCAATCATAATCGCTTTGAGAGATTTTCAAGAAAATGGTGTTATGGCAACATAGGTTAGTCATGGAGTTATAAGGTGACTAAGGTTAGGAATAACCGTCCTATGATCCGCCAGAGCCGGAGGGATCTACCCACGGACATCACAAATAGTTTGTACTTAGAAGTCCTTAGGTATGATTATAAAAAGGAGAATATGAGAATCAGAGAAAGAAGGAGTTGAAGAATTAAAAAGAAAAGCAAAGAAAATGGTGAAAAGAAATAGCCCTCCAGATTATTCAACTTAGGGCAGACACCGGGTTCAATTCATATGCTACTGGTCGTCACTAGATGACACCGGTATTGAAGATAAAAGTCGTCATGGACCCAGTGACGCATACACTAAACCTTCTTAGCCACTCAAGTTTCTCCCAACAGAAGCTTGTTTCATTCTCACAGGGAACCCTACGTAAACTATCAGCTTTCTCTTAGAGATTGCTGGTATTGAAGAAGGAGACCCTCTCCCTAGTCTCCGCTCAGGAAAACCAAAGTGCACTATTAAGTCTAGAGCCACGAGATTCATCAAAAGATCTCTTAGGTGCACTTGACAATTCATCGTTTGTTGTTCAACAATAAGAACGCAAGTGATATATTATCATGTCCTTCACAGATCTTAGCAATCTGTCGAGAACATTTATGAGAGGTTCACATATGTGATCCTCAGTGATTGAAAGGAAACTCCTGTCAGGGTCAACATCTAACAGCCCTGACAGCAGGTCACTTTGGTAACTCCCCGTGGATTACGCTTAGTGTGTCTCAAACGGTCTACAGTTGTGAGGTGATGCTTCGGTGTACCTCAGCGACTCATCTGAACTGTAGGTGTACTTTGGTACATCGTGTTATCTCACTTGTGGGACTCCAGTTCATGAACGGCCTTTTTGAGAATTAGAGATGTGTTTTCACACTATGCTGTTAACACCCTCGAAATTCAAACTTGTAAGTGCCGGAATCCGCTTATTACTAACCGTGTGTATGTTTTCCTCTTATGGAAGCTCTGGAGCGGACTGATCGTGCAGATTCTTCACATGCTCATACCAACATCATCACTAATGCAAGTTCTCTTGAAAGGCAACACAAAAGTCAGAATGATTCTTCATCAAATCAAAGAATCTACAAAGTTTAAAGACTAAGAGAACTTCATCAGTACTGTACTCCAACGTTAAAGAGCGTGTGAGCATGTTGTAGAAAGACGTGGAGACACTGGAGCAACGAAGTAGACCTGATGCAGAAAACAACAACATACTATCACTTTCACCACAAAGAACAAAGAACTAAAGAACAAAGAAAATGATGACGTCAAAGTAGAACTCTTCAAAGGAAACAATTTCTCTACACTGGGAGATTGTTCGAATCAAGACACTTCTTCTCACAAGAAAGAAGGATGTTAGAAGACGTCAAAGCTACTATTACATCAGCAGCTACATCGTTTATCACTCTATCATTCATCAATAACACTTAGGGGGAGATTGTTGGAATCACTCCTAAACTATATTTCAAGTGTTAGTGATTCATATGTAATAGTTAGCTTAATATGGCTTTTATATTAGTAATCAAGGCTAGGCTTATGTAGAAAGCCCATAAGCCTAGGCCAAGCCCAATAAGTAAAAGGATAGGAACTTGGAGTGTTGCCCTAGTTCCCTCCTATAAATACTCTTGTATAACCCTCACTTGAGGGTTGGTTGTTCAATTCACATTTACATTTACGCATAACTCTTCCTTATTATCATATTGTGTGTGTGTGTTATTGTTCATCCGATCTCTTCTTCTCTATTTCTTATATTGATACTTGTGTTACTAATATGGGAACCTAACAAACGACTAAAATATATTTCTTCCCATTTATTGTTTGCACTCTTATTGGTCCGCACAAATCCATATGAAGGGTATGCAGAACTTCCATTACTGAGTTTGTGGGTTTGGGTTTGTGGGCATATTTCTTGCTTTTTCCCAATTGGCATGCTGAACAAAGATGATCTTTTTCATACTTTAATCTAGGTAAGCCTGTTAGGTCACTAATTTTACAACACAAGCATCAATGAAAGAAATAGAGAAGAGATCGGATGAACAAATCACTCAAACAAACACTATGCGTAGATAAATAAGGACGGTTATGCATATGCAAGTGAAAGAGAGAATAAATTGAACAACCAACCCTCAAGTGAGGGTTATACAAGAGTATTTATAGGAAGGGGAGCTAGGGCAACACTCCTACTCCCTTCCTTTCCTTATAGGCTTGGGCCTAAGCTCATGGGCCTTCTACATAAGCTTAAGGCTAATAACAAACATAAAGGCCATAAATAAGCTAACTATTACATATGAATCACTAACACTTGATTTAGGTTTAGGATTGATTCCAACAATCTCCCTCAAAGTGTTGGTGATGAATGAATATTAACGGTTAAGGTGTTGAAGTAATAGTAGCTTTTGACGTCTTCTGACATTCTTCTTTCTTGTGAGAAGAATTGCCTTGATTTGAACAATCTCCCTAGTGTGGAGAAATTGTCTTCTTTGAACAGTTCTTCTTTGACGTCATCTTTAACTTTGTTCTTTCTTCATTGTTCTTTGGGATGGTAGTGATAGTATGTTGTTGTCTGCATCAAGTCTGCCTCAGGTCTGCTTCGTTGCTCCAATGTCTCCACGTCATTCTTCTACATGCTCACACGCTCTTTGACGTTGGATTTCAGTACTGATGAAGTTCTTTAACTCTTTAACTTTGTAGATTCTTTGATTTGACGAAGAATCATTCTGACTTTTGTATTGCTTTAAGATAGAACTTCCATTAGTGATGATGTTGGCGTGAGCATGAGAAGAATCTGCACGATCATTCCGCTCCAGAGCTTCCATAAGAAGAAATAATTAAAACGGTTAGTAATAAGCGGATTCCGGCACTTACAAGTTTGAACTTTGAGAGTGTTAACAGCATAGTGTGAAAACACAACTCTAATTCTCACAAAGGCCGTTCCTGAACTGGAGTCCCACAAGTGAGATAACGCGATGTATCGAAGTACATCTACAGTTCAGATGAGTCGCTGAGGTACACCGAAGCATCACCTCATGACTGTAGACCATTTGAGACACACTAAGCGTAATCCACGGGGAGTTACCGAAGTGACCTGCTGTCAGGGTTGTTTGATGTTGACCCTGGCAGGAGTTTCCATTCAATCACTGAGGATCACAGTTGTGAACCTCTCATAAATGTTCTCGACAGATTGATGAGATCTGTGAAGGACTCAATAACGTACCACTGATGTTCTTATTGTTGAACATCAAGTGATAAAATGTCAAGTGTACCTAAGAGATCTTTTGATGAATCTCGTGGCTCTAGACTCAATAGTGCGTTTTGGTTTTCCTGAGCGGAGACTAGGGAGAGGGTCTCCTTCTTCAATATCAGCAATCTCTAAGAGAAAGCCGATATATTATGTAGGGTTCCCTGTGAGAATGAAACAAGCTTCTGTTGGGAGAAACTTGAGTGGCTAAGAAGGTTTAGTGCATGCGTCACTGGGTCCATGACGACTTTTAATCTTCAATACCGGATTCACTAAGTGACAACCAGTAGCATATGAATTGAACCCGGTGTCTGCCCTAAGTTGAATAATTTGGAGGGCTATTTCTTTTCACCCTTTTCTTTGCATTTCTTTTTAATTCTTCAACTCCTTCTTTCTCCGATTCTCATTTTCTCCTTTTTATAATCGTACCTAAGGACTTCTAAGTAATAACTATTTGTGATGTCCTTGGGTAGATCCCTCTGGCTCTGGCGGATCATAGGACGGTTATTCCTAACCTTAGTCACCTTATAACTCCATGGCTAACCTATGTTTCCATAAAACCAATTTTCAAGAAAATCTCTCACAGCGGTTATGATTGTAAAACATTTTATACCACTGTAAGAGTTTGATCTTTTGCAGAAATACTCTCCCTCCACATGTGCTTAAGAGTTTTTACGGAAATCTGCACAGTGAGGAAAGAGCGCGCACTTTACGAATTGATCAACTCAAGATAGACAATCCCCCCCGAGACACGGTTACGTTGCATAGTTAAAGAGTTACATTGTCAGCTTTTAGGTGACAACTAGCTCTAATAACTACCTTGAAGGCGTAGACAAACCTCGAAAGGTTGTCAAACCCGTCAGAGTTCATGTCTACCAAGAGTTTCTCGAATGGTACATTCTATTCGGACAAGTCCTTTGCGAGACACGTTTACATCACTAGCGAACTAGCTTGAAATTATTACCCGTCCCGGACAAGTCTTTTCGAGTTACTAACAGTTAAGTATCGTCAATTCGTTGGTTAAGTCTATAGCACAAAGATTCATTTGCATTTACACAACATATTTCTTATCACATAATTTTCTCCCCCTCAAAAATGGCATATAAAATGTTATTTTTGAAGAGTTGAGAATAAATATGACCATTTCGAGTGTTGCGAGAAGATGACCACTGTGAACAATTTGTGAACAAATTTTTAATTCAAATACTCCCCCTCAACAAGTGATATAAACGGTTGAGGTTTTGAAAATCATACGGGGAAGTACTTGTTCTTTTGACAAAACCTTGAAAAATTAAAGGTTTGATAGGTTTTACTCAAAAGTAAGAAGCTTTCGCTCCTTTTATAAGGATTGTGGCACTGAAGCATACCACAAGGTCCTTTCTTGACAATTACGGGTTGTACACTGTTATGTGTGCACAAGCCATTGTCATAAATAATCACACATCCAAAATATTATGAAATAGAAGCAGTTCAAGGGGTACCAGGAAGTCCATCAATGTTTCTAGGAATGCGAACTGGGCGTTGATAGCCGGCGAGAGCAATCCTGGGACGACCGCCTACAAAGCTCTCCAGAGTTCTGAACTGGTCCCGTCGATACAACCTTTCATCAATCTTTCTGATGATCCTCCTCACATCCCGTCTTTCCTTGGAATTCCATCGCTTTTGTGACCCAATGCCTTCATGAATATCCTCAACCTATAAGCCAATCCGTCCCTAACCTTCTTCAATGTGTGATCCCCAAACTTGTGAAGATCTCTACACGCCATCAAGCAGTTACGATGTGTTTCACTAATGTAAACCACTCCGAATGGTTGGCTGATGAGTGTGTGTTGTGAAAGCTGGTTAATGTCGGGAAGATCTAGCTGAGGTGGAGTGAAGTTGACACGGGTCTGATATGATTCAACTGCAAGCTGGAGATCTTCTACACGTTCTTTGATGACTATGCTTCTGATGAAGATAAGCAAGGACTTGATGAATTCACATTGTACTTCAGTTGAAAATTGTCTCATGCGACCCTGTACTTTGGTAAGGTACATGTCTTCAATGTCGTTGATAGACACATTCTCAAAGTCCGCTTCAGAGAATGCATAATCCCTTTCGTCTTGCCTTTTGACCACAATATTCTTGAGAAAAGTGTAGTCCCATTTAGACGAAAGATCAACATGTTTAATAGCCACGATTGCTTTAGTACTGAACACTTCATGTTGAGACTTCTGAACCTGGCAGCTTCTATAGTAGATTCGTCGGCGTTCCGGCCAATGGTGAATCCCATACAATGCATCACGGTGTTATACTTCTACATTGTTGGAGAACATGTGGTTAGCCCTTTCCTCGATGGCTATGCAGTTAGAGTATATGGCTGTCGGGAATGGAAGTGTCAGAGATGTAGCATATTTCCTTGAACCATCGCCACCGTGTAGAAGAAATTCCAAGTCTTTGTTGAAGAAATATCGGAATGGAATCCTAGGCTGATCTGGTTGGCCAATTGTTGGTAGAGGTTTTGACCAGTCGGTGTAATATGGAGGGTTGTCTCGTTTGGTGAAGTCGATGTTTGCTTCTGGGTTGAGCCAATCCATGTTGTTAGACATAGCTCGTGCTATATTATCAAGGTGATACTCAACTTCAATAGCACTTTCCAAACTGTCTTTTAGAAGTTGAAATGCTTCATTCTTGATTCGCTTCAACTCGGATTTCGTCATCTTCTTCACACGGAATTTTTCTTGTAGTAGTTTCGCATGCTCCAATGTACTACATTCTGGAACCTCTTGACCTTTAGCTGGGTAGGGAGTGGAATCAACATGCTTCGAGAACCATTCAAATTCAGTATCATCCTCGTCTAGCCATGATAAGACGTCAGTCAAAGGCGCCTTCTTCTTCTTCTTCTTTGGCCTAGAGGAGGATTCTGGTTTCTTGGCTGTGTCAGGAGAGATGGGTTGTTGTTGGGGCTCATGGAATTCCTCTTCGTCACCACCCGTATACTCAAAGTGATCACCGGTTTTCTGAGTCTGGGGTGGTAACTAAGAAGAATCCTGAGGTTTTTCAGTAGAAGAGCGAGGAGGAGATCTTTGTTGAGCTGGAGTCCGTTGGGGTGGAGGTTGCATAGAAGATGATTCACCAGACTTTTTCGGGCGTTTGGGCTCGTTATCCTTATCCTTATCTTTGTCTTCGTCGTCTCTTGGACGTTTCGGCCTTTCAGCTTCTTCTCTGAATGATGACCTGAGTTGGTATTCCAGCAATGCTTCAAACAATTTACCTTCGTGGGAGGCAAATGTTGCAAAGCGTTTCGACATTTGAGCTACCAGCCGGTTCACTAATTCATCATCTGATAAGATTGTGGGTTCAACTGGATTGATGTTTACATTCATTGGAGTTGATTTCATGGTTTTCTTGGCCAAATGCAAAAGATTCGGATAAAGTTGTCTGGTGTACATCTCCTTTGTCAGTTTAGGAACTACGTCAAGAAGGAACTTTTGAGTGTATCCTTTAATCATCTCGTCCATTTTCCCTTGAAGATCATCTTTCATGAGCTTCTGGACATATTCCCTTTCAACTTGCATCTTGTTGTTCTCATCATGAAGATACTGAATCTGATCAGCGAAGAAATTCATCTTCTTGTAGAGCACGTCTTTCTTTCGAACCTGTTTGACAGCTTTAACGATTCATGTCTTAGCTTGAGAGATCCAAGATGCAATTGGATTCTTCATTGATTTGGATGTTGATTTGGTTGATCCTTTTGATGGTGGTGGTGAGGAATGAGAAGATGAATCCGATGATGATGAGATGTGAGGAGACTCCGGGTCCTTCGGTGGTTCAGAAGTTTTCTCCTTTGAACGTGTAGGACTATCCAGAAGAAAAATATCATAATCAACATCTTTATCTTTCTCGGACTTTTTAGTTTCTGGTTCTTCAATGTCATACTCAGTAGAATCTTCCACGCGCTTTTGTTGTTGCTCCAAAGTGGTGGCACCAGTTCCCTTATCGGGTCGATTAACCGCATCAGGACCTGGTGTAGGTTGAACTTCACCACTTGACCCTCCGGGGCCACCCATTTGATCTTTAACAAATTCCTTCGCAACGTGTTGGAGTCTAACGAGTTTGAACTTCCTCCTGTAATCAGTTTCCAGTGGCTCTTCTTCTGATTCTTCTTCTTCTTGTTCAACTACTGGAGTCTTTCCTTTTCCTTTATCTGCCGGTGGACTGGGAGGTTTCGGTACTGATGGAGTGTCATCCTTTGCAGTTTCAGAGTAGGTAATCTCTTCATCTGATTCAGTACCCTCAGATTCCTCGTCTGTTAGCTGTTTTTGCGGTTCAGACTTGGGAATAGGAATAGGAACAGCTTCCTTAGACGGAACTTTCCTTTTGCGTGGAGGATTTCTCTTGGGAAACTTCCTCTGACTCTCAGTGCTTGCAACACTTCCTGCACTTCCTCTTCTGGTTTTTCTTGTAGGAGTACCAGAAGATTTTTCATCAAGAAAGCCAACTTTGTTCTCTTTCACAGCTGCCATGTATCTTTTATAAGAGTAGAGCTGTTTGAGTTTATCTGAGAGAAGGAGATCTGGCAACACAGCACCTTGTTTCTTGGTAGTTGACTCCTTAAATCTGACTGTTAGAGTGGGTTCGGACAACACGTCAAGATTGTCGGGGTCATTGATTCTTTTGGGGATATCAGGTTTGTATCCAAGTGCTCTTTGGATCAACAGTTTTGTATATCTGATATAAGGAATCTTTGAGCCAAGTTTTTTGAGGAATGTCATCATGTCATCCAATATCAGAGCTTCAACTTCGATGTGTTTCATGTTGATCAGAGCCCAAAATATTTGCAGTTCTACGAGCTTGGGATGCTCATAGCCGTTGTCACGACCAGAAATAGATTTTGTGATGATGATGTAAAGGGTTCTCCAAGGCTGAGGAATGTTCTTAAGATCCACGTGAGAATGCTTATTAATAACCCCTGAAGCTTCGTCGTACCCAATATCAATCAAGAATTGCAGAACAGTCTCTTCAGTAGGTGCAGCAGAGAATTCAGTTGGTATGATGTCAGGAATGAGGAGAACAGCCCTTAAGTCTGCAGGAGTGATGGTGATTTGCTTATGATTGAGCGTCACCGTCACAGCATTTTGACCTTTGATCATCTGCATTGTATTCCAGAATTGCTGTATGTAGATCTCCGGAACAGTGGCAGAGTTGGTGAGCATGTTCTGATAGGGATGATTCTTCAGAATATCCACTGCAATGAGACAAGAAGATTCCAAGCAGGTGAGAGTTTCAAAGTCAACTCTGAGATTGTTCTTTCCAATCTTCATTGGATAGCCATGCGGGAAAATATCAGCAATGGTGAGAACGTTTGGTGCATCCACATTCATTTGAGCTTCCATGTCGTGATCTGAAACACATTTCGCCAAAAGAACCAACATATCGAAAAACATAATGTTAGTTAACAGATGGTTTTATTGTCTAATTATTGAATGTGATGTGTCATTGATTGTTACGAGTCCAAAATCACTTGTTTGTTCAATAGTCTAATGAAGTCGTGATAAGTTTCGTGAGTTAGTTAACTTTAAGTTTTAAAGTTTATGTTATCACTTATTTTTCACAACATATTAAACGTATAAGCTTATTAGTGACATTATTGGTTTTGTGACGTTATGATTTATTTATTTACAAGTTTGCACGCGTAACAATTCATAACCAAGGTTTGATCAAGGCTTAGGCATATAAATTGTAGCTTATGCGTAAACAGGAGAAATATACGCATAGGCGCAAGCTTATGCGTAGGATCCTTACTTACGCGTAAGAAATATTACGCGTAGGAAAAGGGAACCTTATCCGTAAAGCTTACGCGTAGGCGTATATGAAACCTTACGCGTAAGGCTTACTCGTAAGAGTAGAACTTATGCGTAGAGTTCATTGTTTACGCATATCCTTCACAGGATACGCGTAGTCCCTTTGTAGAACCTTACGCGTAAACGCTACGCGTAAGATTACTCTTACGCATAACATGCTACGCGTAAGGTGATCCTTATGCGTAGTTATCTAACAACATTGATTCTAATTTTTACGTGTAGCAAACCTGAAATAAAATCATCATAACATCAATATTAACACATACACTCATTCTATAACAGAACATGGCATGAAAACTTATCAAACAGTTTACGCGTAGGATAACTTATGCATAGACTTAAACCCTAGAGCTCAAAGATTGCGCATATGAAATCTAACCATAGGAATTGAACCAAAGTATTTCTGGTAGTTCTAAGATGTCGTGTGAGTGTAATGACCAAGTTTTAATATTCAATTTGCAGTGAAACAAAAATACCCAGATGTGAAGAACATTAAACCCTAAAGTTCAATTCTTAATCATTTAGTGTTTCTGGGTAATTTCTGGGTTAAAATATGATCAATTCATGTTGAAAACAACTTCATACAACAATCTTTATCACCAAAAAGGTTCACATATGAAAACACCCAAACCCACGCATAAACCCTAATTTCCAAAATCCATAAATTCGTGTATCTGGGTGCATTTTGAGGATAAAAATGATATCATTTATGTTATAGAAACGTTTTGACACTATCTTTTTAACCATAAACACACAATCTTGATCATGTGTTCATACGCATATGCGTAGAACACAATATCAATCATATACAAAGATTTGACCGTTGGATTCGTATAGAAATCAAAACCAATGTTTGTAAACATGTTAAGATTATGAAACAACTTACAAATTGATGATCCAAAACACGGATTTGTTGAACGAATTTTAAGCGTAGGATATGTTTGGTGAGTATTAAATGTGATGAAATAAATGAGGTTGGTGGAGTGGTTTTATTAAAAATAACTTTAAGCTTTTGACACTTTCAGTCCCTCCACCTTTTCCATTTTCATTCAAAGCCTTTTAACTTCCATTTTGGTTACCAAACGAAGAATATTTGGAAATAACTTTGATGACACTCCCCCTCGACTTAAGAAATAATGAAAGGTTATAAATTTTAGTCCGAGGAGTGTCAGAAACCAGAAATGTGACCACCAATATTAAAGAAAACAACCGAGATAGTATAACATGCAAGTACATGGTTATTTTGAAACAGTTAAGAATTAATTTTCTCCCCCTCAACACTTGATCGAAAAAATACTGAATTTTGAAAGATTTGAGTGTTGACGGAAGAAATGTACTTGCCATGTTTGAAGAAATATAGATAGTAGAATATTTTTGTTGTTTTATCTGATTTTCTATTTTTGTATTTTGTTTTTGAAAAAGTATTTACAAAAGAGAGTTTGGTGTTTGACTTGTTTTTAAGACTGTTTTAAAAGTTCATCCAGTTCATCTTGAGTCAAACACTGCATACCAATCCGGTGGACCAACTCATTAAACCTAGCGGGAGGCAAGGCTTTGGTGAGTAGATCTGCCAATTGGTATTCTGTACCCACGAAGTATAATTCAACTGTACCCTGTTCCACGTGGTCCTTGATGAAATGATAACGAAGATCGATCTGCTTTGATTTCAAATGTTGAACTTGTTAGGAATTAGAAATTCCAGGTATTGAAGACTCGGTCACCTCAAGTATATGTAATCGTTAGAAAGCTCGTAGTCGTAGTTATTTTAAGCTAAGTAGTATTTAGCTAAGTAACACCGTGGAGGACAGAGACGGGTCTTTACCCACTGTATGCCTGATCTACAGCCCGTTGTGTGGCGTTTTATTGTAAGACTATAAATACTCTCTACCTTCCAAGGTAGAGAGTTGGAGCTCATAATAAGAATTTTCTTTCTCTCACTAAAGTTCCCTAAACCTCTAACTTTCTCTCTCTAGAATTCCACTTATACGCCACCTTGTTGTTATGGTTTGATGTGTATGTGAAAACTAATATACTTCAATTGGTATCAAGAGCCATGGTTAGATCATATCTTGCACATCTTTGGATTTCTAGTGGTTTTTAAGTGGTTTTTGAGTTTGAAAAAGTTTAGTGGTTTGTGCATCATTTGGTTGATTTCTTGTGTTAAAGCTTGGATTTTGTTAGTACTTTTATGTTTAGAATCATCACAAGTGTTTAGGTTTTCATTTGGTAAGCTTGAATCATCTTGGTTGGGTTGTTTTTGGATTGAAAAGTGATGTTTATGTTGTTTTTCATGCTAGCGACTTGACCTACGGAGTTGTTTCTTAGTAGCGACTTGCTTTGCAATTTTGTAGCGAGTTACAGTTTTGGAGCTAGCGACTTAGGCCTAGCGAGTAACAGTACAAGTAGTGGACTCTCCACTACGGGTAGCGACTTGGTGTTAGCGACTTGGTCTGTAGCGAGTTGCTCTTTAGCGACTTGAATCTTTAGCGACTTGTCTAGCGAATTGCTGCCAAAATTTTGCTAGCGACTTGAGGCTTAGCGAGTTACTACTTAGCGACTTGCATTTGTTTAGCGACTTGGGACTTTAGCGACTTGGTGGTATAGCAAATTAGGTGTTAGCGACTTGGTGCATTATCTTCTAGCGACTTGGGTGATTTTTTTACGGTTTTCTCTTGATTTAGTAAAATCCCGTGAAAGAATCTATTTCCCGGTTTAATCATAGAGTTATAAAATCCCGTATAAACTGTTAACATGTCTACCAACGTTCCTACTATCATATCCACTGTTGCAGAGGATGTTCAAGCTGCTGGATCAGACACTCGTCCACCCATGCTTGACAGAACTGACTATGACTCTTGGGCTCAACGAATCAGATTGTAGTGTCTTGGAAAGGAAAATGGTGTCAACATTCTCAAATCCATTGATGAAGGACCGTATCGAGTTGAGATGACTAGAGATGTACTTGATACTGCTGAAGATGGAACTCTGATTTACGGAATGGACAGACCAAAGATGTATGATGAGCTTGATGATAAGGAGAAAAAGAGATTCGATGCTGTTATCAGGGCTTCTAACATTGTTCTTCAAGGTCTTCCTAAAGACATCTACAAGCTGATCAATCACAACACCGATGCAAAGGCAGTATGGGATAACGTCAAGATGCTTCTCTCAGGTTCTGAATTAACTATGGAAGACAGAGAATCACAACTCTATGACGAATTTGAACACTTCAAGATGAAACCAGATGAGAGTGTCTATGAGTACTATGTGAGATTTCATAAGCTGGTGAATGATATGAGGAACATTAGAATGACTATGCCTAACATTCAGCTGAACTCAAAATTTGTGAACAACATGAATCCCGAATGGCACAAGTTTGTTACTTCTGTGAAGCTCACTAAAGGATTGAAGAATACGAATTATGAGCAACTCTATGCCTTCCTTCTTCAGAATGAGAGACATGCCATGTTTGAAAAGATGATTATTAATCAGTTCAAAACCAACCAGGGAGAGACTAGCTCATCTAATGACTCAACTGCCTTCTACTCAAACATCGGAATCACAACCAAAGCCTCACAAGTCATACCCATGGGTAATGGTAATCACAAACTCATTCCTGATCCTATGTTCAAACAAGCTGATGATGATGCACACGTGGGTAACATCATTAATCAACTAGCTCTTCTGATTAGTCAAAACATGAATTCTCTCCCACAAACCAACAACAACCTCAGAACAGCATCTAACCCACACAATCAAGCTACTGTTAAAGATGGGAGGATTGTGGTGCAACCAGTTCAGGAAAGACAGTATGAACAGGGAAGAGGTGGTGCTGGTAGAGGTTATGTTGGTAATCAAATCGAGGAAGGAATGGTAATCAAGGTCAAACTAAGCCGATCAAATGCTACAACTGTGGTGGTGAGGGGCACATTGCAAGGAACTGCACATCTCCAAAACGTCCACAGAATGCTGATTATTTCAGAGATAAGATGCTGCTTGTACAAGCTCAGGATAATGGTGCTGCTTTGGATGAAGAGGAGTTGTTGTTTCTTGCTGAGGGCAATGCCAAGACCTATAATGCTGATGTGGATGAGCAGCCTATTCAGGAAATAGGTCACAATCATCAGAATGCCTTTCAAGTCACTGATTGTGATGCATACGACTCTGATGTGGATGATGGACCTACTGCACACACAATTTCTATGGCTAGCATTTCTCCAATGGTTTCTCCCAAGGTCTCATCTTCACCACAAGCTGGCTCATCCAAAGACAAACTCATCTCAGATGTATTAAAACTATACGATGATGCTGATGTGCAAAAGATGCATGACAAAGTACAATTAACTGAAACTATTGAATCAAATATTTAAAATATGGATAATATCAATGTTGTCCCATATGATCAATATGTGAAACAAAGTGAAAGTGAAGCTGTACCAAGTGATGCATCTTCTGCAGTCAACAATAACTATGTTTTTGATGAATACACTGCATGTGCCCCTGATGATTCTGTAATTTCTGAACTAAATGCCTATAAAGAACGTGTTGCTATCTATGAACAACGTGCAAAATTTGAGTTGACCGCTCGTGAGCAGGAAATGGATGACCAAGTGCGTACAATCATTAGAAAAAGTAATTTTCGAGAAGAAGTATTAAAACAAGAGTTAAATTCCTTGCAAGAAAAGCTTTCTAAAACTGCTAAGCAAAAACAAGAACTTCAAGAAAATGTGAAAATGCTTAAGCAAGAATTTAATGCAAAGGAATCAAAACTCTTGAAAGATTTTTCTAATCTGAAAACTTTGAAAAACAAACTTGAAAACAAGTTGTACATACAAGGGAACACCATTCAGACTGCTCACATGATCACTAAGCATAGAGTCTTAAGCGATAAGCATAGCATTCCTCTTATTGAGGAACCAAATCCAGAAGTTATTAAAAAGGCTAGAAATGCTCATAAGGTTCTTTATGATGGCAATGAAATCCTTAAACCTAGATAGAAACCTAGTTGCGTTGAGTGCACTGAGGAAGATAAGAAATCAGATGAAGTCACTAGGGAAAAGATGAACAAGAAATTAGATGATCCTAAATGTAAAGAGAAGAAAATAAAGATCACACCCCATGATTACAAGAAGGAAAACTGGATTTCCTTGAACAAGTTTAAGCCTCAGACATTGTTGACTCCCGAACAAGTTTTTTGGAAAATAGATCTAGATAAGCAGAAAGCTGAAAATATTGTTGAAACAAACCCTCCCCTTTGGAAAGTGCCTAGAGCGACTGTGTATCCTCCTAATACACCAATGCATCTTGTTCCTAGAACAATTGCCACTAAAAGCAAGACCTTAATTAGCCAATATGTTATATTTCAACTATTTGTTGATTTTGAGAAAACTTGCAAGAAAAGGATCACACCCACTGGTATAACTGAAGGAGAAAGGGGTTTTGAGCAAATGAAAGAATGTTATTTAACTGAGGTCATGCCTTTCTTTAAACTTCTAAAAGATCACTTTGAGAGTCTTAAAAAGGGGATAGAAACTGATATTAAGGGAATGGAAAAGGAATTTGATGCAATGACAGTTGAAGTTAGTGACTATGAGCGAGCACTAACATATAATGAGATTGAGAGGAAGAACTTGCATACACTAAACGAGAACCTGATTTCTGAATGTATTGCTCGAGATGTGTTTTTCACTGCTACAAATTGTTCCATTAATGCTTCCAAATTTCATGAATTATCGGTTGCCCTGAAAGTCTCCCATGATCGTGTCATTGAGCTTGAAAAAACTAATTCTGAACTAAACGAGAAAATTGAACTGGATGATCACGACAATTTGGTTAAACATTTTTCTAAACTAGAAGTTGAGCATTTTAATTTACAACTAAAATATCAACATCTTAAAGAAAATGTCAAAACTTCAAATATCAAGACATCCTCAGATGCTCCAGAGTTTGATGCTTTTTTTCAAATTAACAAACGTGATGAACAGATTCAAGCTCATTGCAACACGACCAGAAAGTTGAAAGCCCAAATCTCTCAATTAAAGGGTCAAACAAACAATATAACAGGCTCCCAAATACCTCCTTCTTTAGATTCTCAGAATTCTCAAACGTTTCATCTTCAAAACCTAGTTAATGCATTACAAAAGGAAAACGAAAGTTTTCTAGAAGAAAATGAAAAGGTTAAAAGTCATTTCAATGAGTTATTTGAATCAATAAAGGTCACTCGTAACAAAAATAACGAACAAATAGCTTCATTGCAAAAGGAAATTGAGAATCTGAAGAGTCAGGTAAAAGGGAAAATGCCTATGACCAATGGGGAGAATGGTGTATCAAAGGTTCACTCTTGTAATAAATATGTTATGTCTGTGAAATATGTCCCTCCTCATCTCAGGAACAACAAACTTGCTGTTCAAACATACTTCTCATCCCTTAAGGATTGCCTAGAATGTCTGCGTGAGATTGTCGAAGAGGATAAGTTAGAGAAACCTCATGATAATGCAATTGGACATGCATGCTTATATGCCAAACGATCTCAAGAAATCCTAGAATGCTTGATCACAATATGCCCAAAGTCCTTAGGTGAGAGAGTTAATCCTTTGATTCCATGTTCGATGCCTAATGCCAAGTATGATATTCATTTGATGCCCAATGTCTTGAATGTGAACCTTAGTGTGCCTTTAAGTAGTTCAGATTCCAGATCTGTCAATGCTATGAAAGAGAACTCAAGTGTGCCTTCTAGGTGTACAAATCCCAGCACTTCTAGTTTTAAGAAAGTGAACCTTAGTGTGCCTGCATCTAGTTCAGATCCCAGCACATCTAAACAGGTGATGCAAAGAATAGTAAAACCAACTAATGTTCCCATTCCCTCTACAGGAGTAATCAGTGACATTAAAGGGTGCAGGTCAAAGTCTCAAGACAATACAAGGAATGATAGGACCTCGCAAGCTAAGAATGTGCACTGGAAAAGAGTAGAAGAACAATCTAGGAACTTTAAGCTTGAATCGAATAAAACGAATCGTGTTGATTCTAGTATTAGCCATAGGCGTACTGTAATTAATTCGAATTCTTATACTATTTGCAAACCTTGTATTGATGTCTGCTTGAATTCTGTTTCTAATCATGAATGTGGTGTTAATGTTTTGCCTAATGATGTTAATTGTCCAGTTAATATGGTTAATGCTAAAATTCATGCTAAAAAGGTAAAAAGGCAAAAACGAAAGAAAGTTAGAAAACAGTGGAAACCCACAGGAAGAAAATTTAGTAAGATAGGCTATTATTGGATACCTGTTGGTCATAAGAATAATCAGACAATGCCCACTAGAAAATGGATGCCTACTGGTAGAACTATTCCCTTAAGAAGTGAGCACACTGTGAACAGGGCTAATACAGACACTAGTACTTCATCTATTCACAATGATTCCAGTGCCTTAATTTCTGATATGAATGCTTCTTTTTCTGATGTGGGTGTTCCAACCATTGTTACTAACCAAATGGAACCCATTCTTGCATGGGGATCCCAATTATCCAGTTATCCATTCTTGTCTGTGTTCAACTGCAGATCGTTCAAATCGTTCTGTGGTACCTGGACTCAGGCTGTTCCAAGCATATGACTGGCGACCGGTCACGGCTCATGAACTTCGTGAGCAAATTCATCGAGACAGTTAGATTCGGGAATGATCATTTCGGTGCTATCATGGGTTATGGAGACTATGTTGTTGGCAAAAGTGTTATCTCCAGGGTTTACTATGTAGAAGGTCTTGGTCACAACTTGTTCTCTGTTGGTCAATTCTGCGATTCAGATCTAGAAGTAGCCTTCAGAAAACATACATGCTTCGTTAGAGAACTTGATGGTAAGGAACTTTTAAGAGGTTCACGTGGTTCAAATCTATACACCATCTCTATCGAAGATATGATGAAGTCTTCTCCAATTTGCTTGCTGTCAAAGGCTTCTAAAACAAAGTCATGGTTATGGCATCGTCGTCTCAATCACCTGAACTTCGGCACCATCAATGATCTCACCAGAAAGGACTTAGTTGTAGGTTTACCTAGACTCAAGTACGAAAAGGATCATCTTTGTTCAGCATGTCAATTGGGAAAAAGCAAGAAGTATGCCCATAAACCCAAACCTACTAACTCTGTCACAGAACTTCTTCATATGATTCATATGGATTTATGTGGACCAATGAGGGTGCAGAATATCTTTGGGAAGAAATATGTGTTAGTTGTGGTTGATGATTACTCCAGATTCACCTGGGTCAAGTTCTTAAGGACAAAGGATGAAACTCCTGATATCATCATCAAACTCATCAAACAGCTGCAGGTTCGACTTAACAAAACCGTCAGAATTATCAGAACAGACAATGGAACTGAGTTTGTCAACAAACAACTTAGTGAATTTTATGAAAGCGTTGGAATCAGCCATCAAAGAAGTGTTCCACGAACTCCTCAACAGAACGGTGTAGTTGAAAGACGAAATCGAACTCTTGTTGAAGCCGCTAGAACAATGCTGACTTACTCAAAGGTTCCAATGTTTCTCTGGGCTGAAGCTATTGCCACTGCATGCTACACACAAAATCGTTCCCTGATTCACACTGTTCATGGAAAAACTCCATATGAACTTGTCCACAACAGAAAACCTAATCTCTCTTTCCTTCGTGTGTTTGGTGCTTTATGTTATCCAACTAATGAGGGTCAAGACTTAGGCAAACTTAGAGCTAAAGCAGACATTGGAGTATTTGTAGGATATGCACCAAACAAAAAGGGATACCGAATCTACAACAAAAGAACCCAAAATATCATGGAAACAATTCACGTTACGTTTGATGAGCTGACCGGTCAAATGGCTCCTGGACAATCCAGTTCAGGACCCGCACTTCAAAACAGTCCCATTGGTTCATCTCTTGTTCCAAACTCCTCTCATGAAACTCCATATGTACCTCCATCTGAAGATGATTTAAAGAAATTGTTTGATCCTATGTTTGATGAACTTTATGATCCAAGTACTAATGAGGTATCGATCCCTACAACAGAGGCTGCTCATATTCCTGTGAATGAAGTAAATCCCTCAGTCTCAATATCTTTAAGTCAAGAAGCGCCTACTGCTGATCCTTCAGTCTCATCAACAAATCATCATTCTTCAAATGTACATCATGGAACTGTTTCTGGCATCAATGATGAAGTTAATCCCTTTGGTACTCCTGAAGATGCTCCATTTGAAAACATATTTGCTCCTGAATCATCATCAGAACCATCTTCTTCAAGAGACATCGACTCTGCTACTTCAGTCCCTCAACTACTGCCACATGAACACCTTAGAAAATGGACTCACGATCACCTACTAGACAACATCATTGGAAATCCCTCTCGTCCTATATCAACACGGAAACAACTTGCAACCGATGCCTTATGGTGCTTCTTCAACTCCGTACTATCTAAGATCGAACCAAAAGATGTTAAAACCGCCATGAATGAAGATAGCTGGTTCAAAGCCATGCAAGATGAAATTCATGAGTTTGATCGACTTGATGTATGGGAGTTAGTACCTGCTCCAGACTGTGCTATGATTATTGCTCTTAAATGGATCTTCAAAGTGAAACTTGATGAGCATGGTGATGTGTTGAAGAACAAGGCTCGATTAGTTGCTAAAGGATACCGTCAAGAGGAGGGTATTGACTTTGAAGAATCTTTTGCTCCAGTTGCTCGAATCGAGGAAATCAGAATCTTTCTAGCTAATGCTGCTAGTAAGAACATGGTAGTCTATCAGATGGATGTAAAGACAGCATTTCTGAACGGAGATCTTAAAGAAGTCGTCTACGTCAGCCAACCTGAAGGATTTGTGAATCAAGAGCATCCTACTCACGTTTATCGTTTGAAGAAGGCTCTTTACTGTTTAAAGCAAGCTCCAAGGGCATGGTATGATACACTGTCAAAGTTTCTTCTATCTACCGGATTTAGCAAAGGAGCAGTTGATCCAACATTGTTCACCAGGAAGTCAGGCAAACATTTAATTCATGTTCAAATTTATGTTGATGATATTATTTTTGCCTCGACAGACCCAATGGAATGTGATCGTTTTTCAAATGAAACGAGTTCAAAATTTCAAATGTCAATGATGGGACAAATGTCATTTTTCTTGGGATTACAAATTTCGCAAAGTCCCGGAGGCATTTTTATAAATCAATCCAAATATGCAACTGAGACCTTAAAGAAATTTGGATTTGATTCAAGTGACCCTATTGACACTCCCATGATTGATCGAACCAAACTAGATGAGGACCACTCAGGGATCATGATTGACCAAACAAAATATCGTAGTATGATTGGATCCCTGATGTACCTCACAGTTAGTAGACCAGACATATTGTTCGCTGTTTGCATGTGTGCTAGATACCAGGCTAAGCCTACTAAAAAGCACCTTGAAGCGGTTAAACGGGTCTTTCGGTATCTCCAAGGAACCATCAATATGGGTCTTTGGTACCCGAAGGACACTGATATGTCACTAACAGCATATGCAGATGCTGATCATGCAGGGTGTCAATATACTCGTCGAAGTACATCTGGAGGTGCTCAGTTTTTGGGTGATAAACTTGTGAGCTGGTCTTCAAAGAAGCAAATGAGTACTTCTATTTCCTCTACAGAGGCTGAATACATAGCCATGTCATCCTGTTGTGCTCAAATCTTATGGATGAGATCTCAATTATCTGACTATGGCTTTGAATTCAACAAAATCCCTCTGTACTGTGACAATAAAAGTGCTATTGCTCTCTCATGCAACAACGTTCAACACTCAAGAGCAAAGCATATCGACATTCGACATCATTTCATCAGGGAACAAGTGGAAAAAGGTGTAGTAGAACTCTATTTTGTGACGTCTGAATATCAGTTAGCAGACATCTTCACCAAAGCTCTTCCAAGAGAACGTTTTGAGTTTATTCTTCCTCGTCTTGGCTTGAAAAGCCTTCAACCAGAAACACTCAAACGTCTTCAGGAGGAAGACGAGGAGTAAAGGTTTATCTTCATCTATCTCTTGTAAATACTTATTCGAAAAACAAAATACAAAATATAAAACTTTCAAAATCCATAAAAATTTGAAAAATTCGAAAAATCTTCAAAAAAAAAATATTGTCATTTTTGTCATGTTTCTCTCGATTCGATAATGTCTACGGTCTTGATGTTGTCATTCAAAGAATGACACGGGACTTTAGATGTTGTTCGAATTTTTAAAAAAAAAAAAAAAAAAAAAAAAAAAAAAAAAAAAAAAAAAAAAATTGAGAGAAAGAGAAAAATGGTTTATTGTCATTTCAGGCAGTAACCCGCTTTTCAAAGAAAGAACAGAGCCATGCTTTACCATGTTTTCAAATTCCATGCTCTGATTCTATAAACATTTATCTGCTGAAAATTAACTGCTTTGAAAAATAACTCAGTCTCTATTTTTGATAATCATCTGGACTTATTTGTCAAAATATCAATCTCTCAATCAACAACCTATGTCATTGATTGAGGGGGAGAATGATTTCAATTAAATTAAAAAGTTATTTGGCATTCAATTGTTTTCAAAAGATATTCATGCATGTTTTATCAATGGAGTTTAAAGTCTTAAAATCCGATCCTTATCAGTTAAAACGCTTTCATAATCAAGTCACAATTCTCCTTAAAAGCTTTCAAATTCAATTTAAATCTATAAGAGATCACAAATCTCAAATGATTTGATAATTGTGATCAGGGGGAGAATGTGTGATTTAAATTGGATTTAAACTGATAATTCGGTAAATGGAAAAATGATTTTATAAGGATGAACATGCTCTCCTTCCCACATGTGACAAACAATTTCAAATTTTCCATGTACATGTTGAGGGGGAGCATCTATCTTTAACCTATGATATATAACGTGATCACTTATCTCAATGTGCAGGTTCCCTCTAGTATGTGCAAAAACTCTTTTCAAATCTCGAGGCACATATTGAGGGGGAGCAAACTTATGAAAACCTCATCCTTCCCTAAAATGCTTTATCTACTTGTCTTGATTAGGGAAGTGATGTTGATATTTTTTTGAAAATAGTAATCAAAGAAGTAATTTCTTCCTCTTGCCTCCGTGTGCAAAACGATTTCAAACAATTCATGCACATGTTGAGGGGGAGCACTTATTCTAAAAAAAATATATATCAAAAACAATTCAGGTACAAAATGTTTTGATAATATATCACAAGTATCTGGATTGATTTTCAAATTGATTTCAATTGGTTCCAATGGCAGATGAACATACCAAATAGACCGACCAACTTTACTTTATGTACGGTGATATAAGGATGATAAGGTTAGGTATGTGTTCCCAAGATCCGCCAGAACCGGAGGGATCTACCCAGGGACTATCCACTAGTTAGTGTAGAGTTCTTAGGTATGATGATAAAAGGAGAAAAATGAGATATGGGAAGAGTGCGGACTGAGACTGAGCTAGTATTGGAACAAACCCAACAAGGTTCTAGCTATGAAGTCTCGGTAAGCACTGAAGGGGTTGAAGAATTAAAAAGAAATGAATGAGAAAAGGGTGAAAACAAATAGCCCTCCATTTATTCAACCTTAGGGAAGAAACCGGGTTCAATTCATATGCTACTGATGGTAACATCGGTATTGAAGACAAGACGTCATGGACCCAGTGACGCACTGCACTTCAACTTTCCAAACCACTCAAGTTTCTCTTAAAAGGACTTGTTTCATTCTCACGGGGAACCGACATTATCTATCGACTTTCTCTTAGAGATTGTTGATATTGAAGAAGGAGACCCTCTCCCTAGTCTCCGGCACAGGATCCAAATATGCACAAATTGAGTCTAGAGCCACGAGATCATCAATAAATCTCATTAGGACACTTTCAATGAAGACTCTCTGTTTCACACAATGTGGAAAGTGAGATTATATCTTGAGTCCTACGCATTATCCTTGTGGTTTTGCCAGAACATCCGAGTGATATGTGAACATATTCACAGTGAAGATGGAAAACCTTCTGGAGCCAACATCAAAGAAGCTCCTGGTAGGTGGCATGTGAGATCTATTATATAGATCAACCATGTGACAACTGAACAGAAACAATGGGGCGATTCAATCTCTTGAATCAATCCTAGTTCAGGTTATGGATTGACGGATACCTTTGAAAAACCGGTCTTTATGCTTAAAAACTCTTTTCTTTAGCACTTAAACTGTGTACAAATATTTCAAATCAAAAGGCGTTTATGATTGATACTTGATTTTCACTAAAACCTTCGTTGTATTGCAAAAACAATTTCTATTGAGCAATACACGATTGTTTTTCAAATCTCATTTCATCAATCAGTGAATCTCTATTCGCTGGTTCACTCACTCCGTGTTGTCTTCTTTGAGACGCTCCGGTTTGAGAACAGCTAGAGCAGCTGCGAAACCCTGTCAAGGAAATTCTTTGAAATTATACCTGATCACAGGCAGTACTTGTACTGATCAACGGGGAACCGTGGGCCGTGTACCTCAATTCAACTAAAGTGGTCAAAGACACTTTTGTACGCTTTATTGCTAACTGTTGTATGCAGGTACGCTCGACGTTTGCAGCTGATCAGAATGAAGCGGTCAATCCATAGCCGCATGCTCACACAATACATTCATCTCTCAAGAAATCATGATAAGTGCATCAATGACTCTGATATTTTCACTCCATGCTTCTGCTACGCTGCTGCCAATATCATGAATCAACGATAGCTTCCGTTACTCTGATGAGAAGATATCATGATCCAGAATGTGAGCATGTCGGTCCGAAAGTCACAACATCACATAATACCAACACCACAATGGATGTCTCAGAGATTTTTGATAGCTGATGATCTCAAAAGCTGGCTCAAAATTATTATCACGTGGATCAGTAAAAGACCTCCACTTGGATTAACCAAACATGCAATGAGAAGAATCAATGACTACGAGCTTCGGAGCAAAGTACTACATCAAGAATGCAAGAACAATTTTTAGTGTAATATCTGTTTGTATTCAATATAATTTTAGTACATGATTGAGGTGACCTCCCTTAGGGGGAGATTGTTAGGAATTAGAAATTCCAGGTATTGAAGAGTCGGTCACCTCAAGTATATGTAATCGTTAGAAAGCTCGTAGTCGTAGTTATTTTAAGCTAAGTAGTATTTAGTTAAGTAACACCGTGGAGGACAGACGGGTCTTTACCCACTGTTTGCCTGATCCACAAACCGTTGTGTGGCGTTTTATTGTAAGACTATAAATACTCTCTACCTTCCAAGGTAGAGAGTTGGAGCTCATAATAAGAATTTTCTTTCTCTCACTAAAGTTCCCTAAACCTCTAAATTTCTCTCTCTAGAATTCCACTTATACGCCACCTTGTTGTTATGGTTTGATGTGTATGTGAAAACTAATATACTTCAGAACATCGCAATAGCACTCCGATTGTCGCAGTACATCGGGATTCTGTCAAATACGTAACCATAGTCTTTGAGTTGTGTTCTCATCCAGATGACTTGAGCACAACACGCTGACATGGCTACATATTCTGCTTCGGTTGATGACAGCGATGTACAATCCTGCTTCTTCGATTGCTAGGACACCAGTTTATCACCAAGAAATTGTAGTGCTCCTGAAGTACTTTTTCGTGAATCTAAACATCCTGCGTGATCAGCATCTGAAAAAGAGATTAGTTCAAAACCAGAATCCTTCGGATACCAGATCCCCAAGTTAATGGTTCCCTTGATGTATTGGAGGATTCTTTTAGCCTCAGAGAGGTGGGTTTCAGTTGGTCTTGACTCATAACAGGAGCAGAGATAAACAGCAAAGACAATATCAGGTTTGTTAGCTGTTAGATACATGAGAGACCCAATAATACTATGGTATTTGGTAGGGTCCACCAATTTCCCATGTAAATCAGCGTCTAGCTTCTTGGTATGAGCCATTGGTGTGGCATAAGTGTCACAGGTTTTCATTCCAAATTTGTTTAACAATTCAAGGGCATATTTAGACTGACTCAAGAAAATACCACGGGGTGATTGATGAACTTGCAATCCTAGAAAGAACGTAAGTTCACCCATCATGGACATTTCAAAAATTTTCTTCATTAGTTTTGCAAAAGCGATTGAGTACTTTTTATGTGTAGACCCAAAAATGATGTCATCCACGTAAATTTGAACAATTAAGATATGTGCCCCGTGATATTGTATAAAAAGAGTAGGGTCGACCGAACCTTTGGTGAAATTATTGGCAATGAGGAAAGATGATAGCTTATCGTACCATGCCCGAGGAGCTTGTTTGAGACCATACAGAGCTTTGTTCAGTTTGTAGACGTGGTTTGGGAACTCGGGATCAACGAATCCTTCTGGTTGGCTGACATAAACCGTTTCTTTAAGTTGTCCGTTGAGAAACGCAGTTTTGACATCCATCTAAAAGACCGTCATATTCATATGAGCTGCGAACGCGAGAAATATCCGAACAGCCTCAAGACGAGCAACCGGAGCAAATGATTCTTCAAAGTCAATACCCTCCTCCTGTCGATAACCCTTAGCCACCAGACGTGACTTGTTTCTGATTACGTTCCCTTCAGCATCCAATTTGTTCTTCCAAATCCATTAAAGACCAATGACGTAGACCCCTGTTGGTCTTTCAACCAGTTCCCATACTTCAAGACGTTTGAATTGGTTGAGTTCTTCCTGCATGGATTATATCCAGTTGTCTTTTGTCATTGCGTCTTTAATGTTTTTAGGCTCAGATTGGCAGACAGTGAGTGCATAAATGCAATGTTCACCATCTGTGTGAAGACGTTGTCTCGTAACGATTGGTTGATTCGGGTTGCCAATAATATTTTCCAGAGGATGGTCTTTTGTCCATCGATGTGTAGAGGGTTGATGTTGGTATACATTGTGCAGATTTTGAGGATTCAAATGGCTTGTTGAAGATTCCGCGACATCTGATGCAGCAGTCTCATTTGCAAACGGGTTAAAGAACGCATTTGGATCAAAATCCGCAGGTGGGGGTACGTCATTAAGAACATCATCAGCCGGTTCATCATTGTTGGAAGCGGTTTGTTCAACTGTTGTGGTGGAGTCAACTGGTGGTGCTTCTGCAACAGTAGTTGTTGTAGCAGGTGTATCAGGTATAAGAGTAGTATCAGGTTGAGCAGCGGAAACAGCAGATACACCTGGAGCACGTTCATCAATATCGTCACTGAACAGCGGAGCAAATAGTCTTTCCATTTGTTGACGAGTGAGTTGGGGGCTTTGATCAGCTGATGATGGGGTTTGAGGGAAGTTTAAGCGGTTGTGACCGGGTTCTAAGCTGTTATACTCAGAAGCCATTTCCGTAAGTTCATCAAAATGAGCATGAATCGTTTCCATAACCTGTTTTGTATGACGATTCCAGATCCGGTAACCTTTAGAATTCTCACAATATCCAATAAAAACTCCAATGTCAGCTTTGGCTTTGAGCTTTCCAAAATCATCATGATCATTATTCGGATAGCAAAGGGAGCCAAATACATGAAAGTGTTTGAGATTCGGTTTATGGTTATGGAGAAGCTCAAACAGTGTTTTGTTGTGGCGTTTAGTAATCATAGAACGGTTTTGAGTATAGCATGCAGTAGATACAGCTTCTGCCCATAAGTAATATGGAAGTTTAGCATTGATTAACATTGTTCTTGCAGCTTCCACCAACGTTCGGTTTCGTCTTTCAACAACTCCGTTTTGTTCTGGTGTTCGTGCAATAGATGTCCGATGCTCAATTCCTACTTTCTCATAAAATTCTCGAAGAGTTTGGTTAACAAATTCAGTTCCTCTGTCTGTTCTTATTTGGCGGACGGTGTTCCGGAGCTGAACTTGAATTTTCGTGAGAAAGGTGATGATCATTTGTGGAGCTTGGTCTTTGCTTTGAAGAAAGTAGACCCAAGTCCAGCGTGAATAGTCATCAACAATTACTAAGATGTAGCGTTTGCCATTGATCGTTTTCATGCGCATCGGGCCACACAAATCCATGTGCAGAAGATGAAGCACATGCAGAGAGCTGTGTTCCACCTTTGAAGGAAAATGAGCACGAGTGCTTTTCCCTTGTTCACAGGCTGAGCAAAGGTGATCTTTAGAATACCGGAATCGTGGGAGACCTTCAACTAGTTTGTGTCGAGCAAGATTGGTTATAGTTTGAAAGTTTAAATGTGAGAGACGACGGTGCCATAGCCAGGATTTTTTTGATGTTGCCTTTGAAAGTAAGCAGATGGGAGATGAAGCAACCATGTCTTGCATAGAGATAATGTAAAGACTTGAGTTACGCGAGCCAGACATAAGGTCGTTTCCTTGTAGATCACGAATGAAACAAGATTTCTCCCTGAAAGCAACCTCCAAATCTCCATCACAGAACTGACCTACTGAAAACAGATTGTGACCGAGGCCTTCCACATAATAAACCCTGCTAATTTCGATGTTCCCATTGATATAGTCTCCGTAGCCCATGATAGTTGCGAAGTGATCATTCTCGAATCTGACAGTGCCAATGAACTTTGCAATAAAGTTTGATAACCGTTTAAGGTTGCCTGTCATGTGTCGGGATCATCCGCTATCAACAATCCAGAGAATGATCTGTATCACCTGCATTACACACAGACGACACAGATGGAATAGAAGTAGATGTGGAACCCGAAATGTTAGAGGGTTCCGGAGTAGTTATAGTAGACATACACACATCAATAACTTTAGGCATCCATTTAAATCCTAGTGTGTTATATATCCATTTCTGCCATCTCCAACTAGTATTTGCTTTAGTCTTAGTGAATGCACTAGGTGGTACTACATTCCTAGGAGGTGAAACTGGAGCTACAGGGACATCAATGCGGTTCTTAGAATCTAAAGAGGGCGGTCTACCAAGCACAGACTTAGAATGATTAGTGGGCCATGAGGTATTCCGAATCTTAGGATTCCTTAAACGAGAGATGATAGCTTTAGCAACACATTTGTCATGACAATCAGAATTCATAATTTTCTGACAAATAACACAAGGTGCATCAGACTGAATATCAAAAGTACTTAAAGGTTTAGCATTCGTTACATCACTATTTCTATTACATTTGCCAGACGCAATAGCTATAGTGGTAGCAACGTGAGTCTTATTCATAGTCCTAGGGTGTTCTTCTACTTTAGCATTCCTTATTGATCTTTTCTTAGGTGGCAACTTCCTATTCTTTGATGTAGTGCTCCTAGGCTGTGAAGTGCGGACGTTTGGAAAAGAGACAACTATTCCTGTTTCAGTAGAAGGAAGCACGTTAGCAACTTGTGTTTTGGTAGTAGGCATTCTAGGTTCACGATTACTATGTGTTACTGGTGCTATTCTCTTAATCATAGTGTGCGGAAGTTGTTCATACTTTCCTAACATTTCTCTTAACTTAAAGATAGTGTGAATCAAATCTTGATTTTCAGAACGAATATTACCAGCAAAATCATTACTTCTCTAGTGCGTGCAAGATAATGATCAAGTTTGTTTGATGCTTCATGACGAGTCTTATTGAGTAAATCAAATATGACACCATATTCCTGTTTAACTTTTACAAGTTCTTGTTGATATTTTGAGATTTGACTTTTTAAAGACACGTTTTGACCATCTAGTTGCTCAAATTTTGGATTAAAATTGTTTGATTGCAACTGGTGGATTTTGTTTTGAAAAGCAAGTTCACGATTTTGACAATATTTTTGACACCATTGAAGACGACGTTTTTCATTTGAAAGGTCGTTTAAGAGACGTTTGTTTTCAACTTTTAAAGACTCGATCTGAAGCACATTATCAGTATTCTCAACAGTTACAACATTATCAACAGTATCAGCAGAGATATAATCAGATGCATATGACAAAGAATTCAATAACACAACATTATGTATATCAGCACAGATAACATCTTTCAAGAGTCGATCAACATCTTTTTTCAACATTTTCTTTTTACGTTTAGTATTGGTAATAGATGTTTCTGTTTTCTCGAAAACGACCTTCATCACTCCAAGTTCCTTATGAAAGTCCCTTTCCCAAGACAACAGTTTCTAATTTTGATCGACTTTCGTCTTCTGCATCTAATTCCTCTTGACGATGATATTCAACAACACTCATAACAGAATTATCAATTTTATATTCTGCACTGGAAACTTCAGGATTTGGTTTGAATGCTTTGGTTGAAAGCTTAGGTTTTTAATCAGCAAGATTCGGTCCATATCCATTTGGATTGGGTTTTAAAGTAAACTTTTCAATAGCAGTTACTGACTCACCATGTTTGTAAACAACAGTTTTAAACTCTTTAAGTTTGTTTTGCAAGCCGATAATTTCTTCAAGATGATCATCTATTCGTTTCGTTGAATGCTTTTTGTATGCAGAGAACTGTTTTTGACAAGTTAACAACTCAGCCTTAGCTTTTTTATTTTCCAAGGTAAGAGCGTTAATTTGCTTTTTATGTTCATGTTTCAGTTGTTCTATTTCAGACAACAAAGCATTCTTCGAAGCGGCTAGATCACGCATCTGTCTCTCTAAATATTTTTCTTTTTGATGAGATTTAGCAAAGGCGGCTTCAAAACCTTTTTCACGTTTTTCTTGAGTTTTGAAAAAGTTGAGTTGCTTTTGTAAACATTCAAAATCCTTGGTTAACAGTGCATTTTTACTTTTCAAGTCCTGATTTACTGCACGACATTCTTCCACTATGGATTGTTGGTTTTTAAGCCACATATCAACATCTAGACGAGGCACAAGTTCGGCGTGTTCAACGTGAGTCACCACATGATCATTATTTAGATCCTCAATTATAACCACGGAGTCAATTTGATTATCAATGGAAACCATAAGGTCATCTTGATCGTCAAATGTAACTACGGGGTCTAATTGAAAATCTTCGGAATGAAATGTGGATGACTCATTTTGAACATTCTGAGCCTTGCCGGATTCAGATGTTGGCGGAGATATTAGATCAGAGATAAATATGGTTTGTTCGGGTACCTGAGACAAGCCATCAGTGTCATACACTGGGCCTGTGTCACTCATGTGTAACTCATGCATATTAGCCATCAACATAACAGCTGCATTGGCCAGCATGTCCTCCATATCATCATCTGAGTCTGCATCTGCCATAAAACTGTGTTCTTTGTCTGTGAGAGTTCCACCAGCTTCATCCTTAAGAGCCAAAAGTAAAGCCTCCTTGTGATAAGCACTGCCCCTAGTCCTCGGCTTTGGGCATGCATTAGCCAGGTGTCCCTTCTCATTGCAGTTGTAGCATCGAAGACCATTCAACCCATTTTGAGCATTTCCTTGTTCCATCACTTGAGGTCTGTTGTTATTCCTACCCATAGCATTAAACCCTTGACCACCGCCCATCTGACGACCATAACCACGATTCTGAACTTCAACTCGTCCATTGTTCACAACAGCCTGATTCCTGGTGTTTGATGAGGAATGAATGCGATTGTTGGATTTGTTTGTATAACGGCCAAAAGCATTAGAAATAATAACAAATCCTTGTTGCAATGCTTCGAATGGATCGGATTCCTCATTAGCCTGACAATAAAGTGCCTGATCATTGTTGTTGTTGTAAGGAACCAATTGATTATGTTGAGATTGCTGTTATTGATCATTGGGTGTGATAGTGGCAGTTGGTTGAGTTGCTGGTTGAGGAGGATAACTGTTTTGAGCAAACAAGGCAAGTTGTTGATTTTCCGGATGTGAAGCTGAAGCAATTTGAGCACGGAGAATCCTTTCCTTATCAACTTCCTTTTGATGAGGCTTCAAGTAATCGTACAACAATCCGTATGTAGAATGATGCATGTTCTTCGCTTGACGGAGAAAAATGACATACTTCTCCCATTCAGGACCAAGACTACTCAGGAACTTAGTATTAACTGCAATTCTTGGCATGATGATGTTGTGTTTATCCAAATCATTTATGATGTCTGAGAATCGATGATGATAAGACTCTAGTGTCTCTCCAGGTTCAATCATGAAGTGTTCATAAGCCAAGTAAATTTTGGATTCCATATCCTCCTGATTGAGTGCAGATCCTTCCATAAGTACATGAATGTGTTCCCACATTACCTTTGCAGTCTTTTGAGCATCAACACTTCGAAGAATTGGGTTTGGTAATCCTAAAAGGATATATTGCATTGCAAGCTCATCAGCTTCATAGTGTAGAACTTCTTCTGGATTCAGGTCTGCAACAGTAGCAATGTTTGATTGTTCATCCCTTGGTGGATTAGCATTAGGATCTCCGGGTACAATGACAGTAGGCATCTGAAATGGACCTTCCAAGATAACCTACTTTAAGAACTTTCCATGTGGCTTCTTTAGATCAGAAAACCTAAAGGACCTAATTACCCATTGATCGTAGTTTCCTGGAGTGAGCATTGGAGGTCTATCAAGTGATCCAGCCTCATGAATTGATTGTTGGCTGCTTAAAGCTTCACACATCTTTGCAAACCAAGTGGGTTCCTTCATAGTGTTCCTTGATGGATGTTGATTGAAATCGTTTGTGTAGGGTTGAACTTGAAGACTTGGTGGTGTTTGAACCATTTGTGGTGGAGGAATTGCTCCAAGTTGTGGAGTATGTTGTTGATTAAATTGTTGTTGATAAATTGCTTGTTGTTGATTCCATTGTTGATGTTGTGGACTTAGTTGTTGTTGTCGTTGAGAATAAGTGTAAGGAAAATAGTTAGAGTATGGTGGTTGTGACATGTTGAAAACTTGTGTTGGTAAAATGGATCTTTGTAGTCGAACGAACCTTTGTTGATGAAGTATCCTTAGGCGTAGAAATCACAACAAACCAAGTAGTACTTATGCGTAAAAACACCAAAGTTACGCGTAACAGCAAGAGTTACGCGTAGGTTTAGCTTACGCGTAAGCAGGGAAAAAACACTAAAGTTATGCGTAAACAGTAAGTTAGGCGTAGAAAACTTAGGCGTATGATTACCTTATGCGTAAGACTAGGCTTAGGCGTAAGATGAATCTTATGCGTAGGATGTTCTACGCGTAAGCTTATGCTTATGCGTAAGTTTAGGGTTTTTAGCCCAAGTGATCTTTTACACTATCACAGTGCAAAAGATATCCCAAGTCGACGTATTTTCAGGCTTATCCAACCAAGAAAACATGGAGTAAACCACGAAACTGAAGATCAAACCAAGGATAAAGTTACGCGTAAGTTTAGGGTTTTGATACGCGTAGCTTTACTCGTAAAAATGATTTTGCCCAAAGATGTTTCTAAACCAGTTTTTGTGTGATGAAATAGCTTCAATATCACCAAAAGAACACAAGAGTGTGAAAATTGATGATCCAAAGCATAAAAAACGGTTACGCGTAGGATGAAACCCACGAACAAAAACAAGCTCAAAAACGAATATCCACACGTAAAGTTTGAAACTTTTTGCCAAAAACAGTTATTTTAACACCTTAAAACATTGAAAGGACAAGAATCTTGGATTAAAAAGTGTAAAAAACGTGTTTTTAAGCGAACCAAAGTATCTCGTACGTTTTACGCGTAGGACCGAAACCCACTTCAAAAACAATACGATTCACCCAACTAGTAGGCTCTGATACCACTGTTAGGTCACTAGTTTTACAACACAAGCATCAATGAAAGAAATAGAGAAGAGATCGGATGAACAAATCACTCAAACAAACACTATGCGTAGATAAATAAGGACGGTTATGCGTATGCAAGTGAAAGAGAGAATAAATTGAACAACCAACCCTCACTTATAGGAAGGGGAGCTAGGGCAACACTCCTACTCCCTTCCTTTCCTTATGGGCTTGGGCCTAAGCTCATGGGCCTTCTACATAAGCTTAAGGCTAATAACAAACATAAAGGCCATAAATAAGCTAACTATTACATATGAATCACTAACACTTGATTTAGGTTTAGGAGTGATTCCAACAAAGCCTCTTACAAGATCCTTTCTGAAAAGATTATTAATGGTGCCGAAGTTCAAGTGATTGAGACAATGATGCCATAACCATGAATTTGTTTTCGAAGCCTTTGACAACAAGCAGATTGGAGAAGACTTCATCATGTCTTCGATAGAGATTGTGTATTGATCCGTGCCAAACCGTCAAGTTATCTCACACAAGCTAGCCACTTGTGAATGGCTAACCGTAAGAAACTTAAAACAGTTCAGACACCAATGCAATTAAGTCCAGAGGAGTGTTGTGTTATATCCCCGGGTCGTTAAGTCCCAACGAGGTGTGTAAACTGTAATACAACGACTGTATTTGCTGAAATGATATTGAATATACAAAAACAGGAATCTGATTGACTAACACTAGGAATGTGAATAGTGATAGCTCTGTCACAGCTATGTCGTTAAAAACGTGCAATCAGAAACCTAAAAACGTAAAAGATATTATTGGAAAGTAAATTTTTACACTATTAAATTAATTAAAATAAAAGATGAATTAAATATATTAAATAATGAATTAAATAATAAGAAAATCTAAAATTAACTTAAATAAATAAAATAAAGAATCTGAAAAATCTAAAATATTATAAAATAATTTTTGAGACTGAAAATGTATTTTTTTACACTAATTCTATTTATTTTGAATTATTTTCTATTATTAATTACTAAAAACTATTATTGATTTATTATAAATAATAAATGAATAAAGAAAAATCTGAAACTTTTTACATAATTCTAAAATAAATAAAAGAAGCTAGGAAAAATATAAAAACTATATGTTATTAACAGAAATAAGCTAATAAGCAATTAAGCTTCTAAAGAGAAGTTATCACTTAGCTTTAAAGTAGATCTTTTTGGCTTTTCTTTTTATGAAACTCAATATGTACTGATTATGAACAAGTATGCGTACTGGATTTTATCAAATAAACTTGTAATAAGCTAATAAGCAATTCAGCAGAATCCAGAATACTGTTGAACCATTACAAGGTACTGCTGAGGAGCTGTTGGTAATGGTGTAAGTTCACTGATTTCTCAGTTAACTGTTATGAATGGGCAAACAACAAACTCCTATAGGACTTATCAAATAAGCTCATGAGAGCTCAACCAGCACTGAAACTGAGTATGATAGATTAGCCTCACATGAAGCCAAATATCACAAGCTCAAGCTCAATGAGGAACTTTTCATGAGTTTAGGAAAACGACTCCAACTACACAGTTTGCTTCTATGTAGTGAGTAAGATGGGACAAAAAAGGAGAAAGTGATTAAGCTATCTAATAAGCTACAAATGTAAAAACAAGCACAAACATAACAAATAAACTACAAAGGCAAAAACAACTAAGAATAAACAAAGGCTAAACAAATCAGAAGAATCAAGTGAATCGGCAGAATCCAAATAAGTGAATCAGCAGAATTAAAATAAGCACATAAATAAGCTATTAAACATGACAAATAAAAATTATCAAAAATAAATCTAACAATATTAGCAATAAAACATAAAAATTCTAAAAAAAACACAGATTATGAAACTAAGTAACAAAGACATAGGAAAATAAACAATTAAATTAAAAACAGGAAAACTAGAAATTTGACTTTTTTTAGTTTATGATCAAAGTTGAATAAGGTGAACTTTGATCTGAATCTAATGACAGAATATGGAATATTAAACAACATAAACATGAATTAAACAAAGATAAACAACAATTAAACAGATATGCAAGATTATGAGTTCTAACAATCTCACAGTGCTCATAATGAGATTGTCAAGTGTCAAATTGACTTTCTACCATGCTACACCACTTGATTAAGGTTTCACTGAGGTAAAGGTCATATGAGGAATGCATCAAACAAGAACAACCACAAACATAACCCTAAACACAGATTCACTATTAGATCCAAACAATCTTTTAATGGACTGTTATGCAGTTTTTCAAAACAAAAGACTATGTAAACCAATTTCATCAAATCCAGAGGAACCAAAGTGTCAAAATGGACCTTTTTCAGCATAAACAAGTAGTCACAAATGTTCAAACCTAGGATTGTCAAAAAATAGCATATTGACAGTCAAGTGCAATATCAAACCACAATCAAATCCAAAACATAACAACCTAAGATAAAGCTATAATAACACTAACAAACAGCAAAGAAACATAGAAACATGAAAATTGAAGCATTAAAAGACTAGAACAATAAAATGCAAAAATGGTAAAAAGGGCTTACAAGTGAAATCCTGCTGAAAATGAGAACCATGGTCATAGAACACATCCTAAGGCTTTCCACAAAGCTTCTAAACCAAAGGCAATCCACAATTAACCTTGCTCCATGAAATTTCACCAAGATCACTTCATTATTTTTGGTTTTTCATTGTTTTTCTTGATTTTTATTATTTTTCTGAATTTTAAAGTCTAAACTTGTTTTAAGGTCTCTAAAAGCTTTAAAGCTTTGTCAGGAGCTTATATGAGCTTAAAGAGTCCATGAAACAACTACATAACAAGAATTTAAAGTGACTTGAAAATTAAAGGTAATTAAGTAAAAACTTGAAACTGAAAGATACTTGAAATTAAACTGAAAATAAAGTTTCATTATACTAATTTAAGAAAGATTACAACATTAAAGCATTAAAATGACTTGAATTTAAAGAAAGCAGTAAACTACATTAACTATGTGACCTAGGCTAATCCAAAGGTTTCTAAATTGTTACAATACATGACCAAGGCTAGCCCCCGATATTTTCTTCTCTTTGCCTCCTCTTCTCTTTTATAGTATTTTGAGTTCCCACTAGCATTCCAGTCAAATCCCACTTTAATTTGTGTCCATTGGATAAGCAGAAATCATCCTAGCCGTTTAAACTACTTTTGGCGCCAAAAGTAATACTAGTAGATTGAGGCAGTTCTGCAACAATTAATGCTTCTTGTTCACATGTAGAAGTAGAGGGGACATGTTTGGATAGGTTTATGGGCTGGTTGAAGAGTGGATAACAAAAACAGGGGATTGTGAGGTGAGATAAAGTAAAGATGGTGTGGATGCATTAATTGTAGTTGTGGGCTAGTATAGGTGGAAGGATGGTGGTGAGAGTTGTTAAACAACTGGGGTAGTGAGGTGGAAAGGTGGTAAAGAAAAAGGTGGTAGCAAGTGGCAAAAACCAGGCAAGGTGGAGGAGTGGTTTTGACCAGATATTATTTAGGGACCAGATATTTTAGTGGAAGTATCTGCTGAAACGTATGCCTTCAGCAGAAACCATCAGCGCATTATATCTTCGGTAGAAACCATTTATTCAGCAGAATCACAATAGGCTTCAGCAGAAACCATCATTATCAGCAGAATCAAACTGTTTCAACTCTTTTTGTACCTGATTCACATAAAAACACATTTTCATGATATTTGTAACATTTATAAAGTCATTTGTATGTTTTTGGCTGTTTTTGTGGGTTTAAACAATGTAAAATATATGTGTTTTTAGACACATATCATGTATAGTTTTGAACCATGTGTTCCTCTTAACAGTTCCGCACCATCAAGTTCTCTAACGAAACATGTATGTTTTCTAAAAGCCACCTCTAGATCGGAATCACAGAATTGACCGACAGAGAACAGATTATGACCAAGACCTTCTACATAATATACCCTAGAGATTACACTATCACCAACAACATACTCTCCATAACCCATAATTGCACCAAAATGGTCGTTCCCGAATCTAACAGTCCCAATGAATTTACTCATGAAGTTCACAAGCTGCGAGCGATCTCCATTCATATGCTTGGAACAGCCTGAGTCCAGGTACCACAGAACAACTTGAAGGCACTTTAGAGTTCACTTTCTTAACACTTGGCATAGAATGGGTTGCATACTTAGCACTAGGCATAGAACAAGGCATCACAGCTTTATCTTTCTCACATAAGGATTTAGGACATGTTGCTCTTAAACATTCTAACAGCTCCTGAGATCGTTTGGCCTGAATGCAAGCAAACCTAATTTCACTATCAAGTGGCTTATTTATGAAGTCCTCTTCTACAATCTCATGGAGACATTCTAGACTATCCTTAAGGTAAGCAAAATAGTTATGAAACACAAGTGTGTTATTTCTACGATGAGGAGGAATGTATTTAACAGTCACAGTATATTTAGAGTCTGCATATGACTTTGATGCAACATTCTCATTAAAGACTAGTGGCATTTTCCCTTTTACCTGACTCTTCAGATTCTCAATTTCCTTTTGTAAAGACGTTATTTTTTCGTTGTTCTTGTCATGAGTGACTTTCATTGAATAATATAACTCTTTACAGTGTCGTTTAACTTTTTCATTTTCTTCTAGAAAATTCTCATTTTCCTTTTGTAAAACATTAACCAAGTTTTGAAGATGAAAAGTTTGAGAACACTGAGAATCTTGTAAGATATTGGATTTCACATACACATCAAACCATAACACAAAGTAGGCGTACAAGAGGTTTTTAGAGAGAGAAAGTTAGAGGTTTGGGAACTTTAGTGAGAGAAAGAAAAATCTTATTATGAGCTCCAACTCTCTACCTTGGAAGGTAGAGAGTATTTATTGTCTTACAATAAAACGCCACACAACGGGCTGTGGATCAGGCATACAGTGGGTAAAGACCCATCCGTCCTCCACGGTGTTACTTAACTAAATACTACTTAGCTTAAAAGAACTACGACTACGAGCTTTCTAACGAATACATATACTAGAGGTGACCGACTCTTTAATACCTGGAATTTCTAATTCCTAACAATCTCCCCCTAAGGGAGGTCACCTCAAACATATACTAAAATTACATTGAATACAAACAGATATTACATTAAAAATTGTTCTTGCATTCTTGATGTAGCACTTTGCTCCGAATCTCATAGTCATTGATTCTTCTCATTGCATGTTTGGTTAATCCAAGTGGAGGTCTTTTACTGATCCACGTGATAATAATTTTGAGCCAGCTTTTGAGATCATTAGCTAACAAAAATCTCTGAGACATCCATTGTGGTGTTGGTATTATGTGATGTTGTGACTTTCGGACCGACATGCTCACATTATGGATCATGATATCTTCTAATCAGAGTAGCGGAAGCTTTCGTTGATTCATGATATTGGCAGCAGCGTAGCAGAAGCATGGAGTGAAAATATCAGAGTCATTGATGCACTTATCATGATTTCTTGAGAAATGAATGTATTGTGTGAGCATGCGGTTATGGATTGACCGCTTCATTCTGATCAGCTGCAAACGTCGGGTGTACCTGCATAAAACAGTTAGCAATAAAGCGCACGAAAGTGTCTTTGATCACTTTCGTTGAATTGAGGTACACAGCCCACGGTTCCCCGTTGATCAGTACAAGTACTGCCTATGATCAGGTATAATTCCGAAGAATTTCCTTGACAGGGTTTCACAGCTGCTCTAGCTGTTCTCAAACCGGAACGTTCTCAAAGAAGACAACACGGAGTGAGTGAACCAGCGAATAGAAATTCACTGATTGATGAAAAGAGATTTGAAAAACAATCGTGTATCGCACAATAGAAATTGTTTTTGCAATACAACGAAGGTTTTAATGAAAATCAATTATCAATCATAAATAACTTTTGATTTGAAATATTCGTACACGGTCGATGTGCTAAAGAAAAGAGTTTTTAAGCACAATGACCGGTTTTTCAAAGGTATCCGTCAATCGATAACCTGAACCAGGATTGATTCAGAAGATAGAATCACTCCATTGTTTCTGTTCAGTTGTCACATGGTTGATCTATTGAATAGATCTCACATGCCACCTACCAGGAGCTTGTTTGATGTTGGCTCCAGAAGGCTTTCCATCTTCATTGTGAATATGTATGCATATCACTCGGATGTTCTGGCAATACCACAAGGATAATGCGTAGGACTCAAGATATAATCTCTCTTTCCACATTGTGTGAAACAGAGAGTCTTCATTGAAAGTGTCCTAATGAGATTTATGGATGATCTCGTGGCTCTAGACTCAATTTGTGCATATTTGGATCCTGTATCGGAGACTAGGGAAAGGGTCTCCTTCTTCAATATCAACAATCTCTAAGAGAGAGTCGATAGATAATGTCGGTTCCCCGTGAGAATGAAACAAGTCCTTTTAAGAGGAACTTGAGTGGTTTGGGAAGTTGAAGTGCAGTGCGTCACTGGGTCCATGACGTCTTGTCTTCAATACCAGTGTTACCTTGGTAACCACCAGTAGCAAATGAATTGAACCCAGTTTCTGCCCTAAGGTTGAATAATTGGAGGGCTATTTGTTTTCACCCTTTTCTCATTCAATTCTTTTTCATTCTTCAACCCCTTCAGTGCTTACCGAGACTTCATAGCTAGAACCTTGTTGGGTTTATTCCAGTACTAGCTCGGACTCAGTCCGCACTCTTCCCATATCTCATTTTTCTCCTTTTTCAATATACGTAAGGACTTCTACACTATCTAGTGGATTGTCCCTGGGTAGATCCCTCCGGTTCTGGCGGATCATAGGAACAAATACCTAACCTTATCATCCTTATATCACCATACATAAAGTAAAGTTGGTTGGTTTATTTGGTATTGTTCATCTGCCATTGGAACCATTTGAAAATCAATCCAGATACTTGTGATATATTATCAAAGCATTTTGTACCTGAATTGTTTTTGATATTTTTAGAACAAGAGCTCCCCCTCAACATGTGCATCAAGTGTTTGAAATCGTTTTGCACACGGAGGCAAGAGAAAGAATTAACTTCTTTGATTACCATTTTCTAAAAGATATCAACATCACTTCCCTAATCAAATCAAGTAGATAAAGCATTTTGGGGAAGGATGAGGTTTTTAAAGTTTTGCTCCCCCTCAATATGTGCCTCGAGGTTTGAAAAGAGTTTTGCACATACTAGAGGGAACCTGCACATTGAGATAAATGATCACGTTTCAAATCATTGTGGTTTAAGATAGATGCTCCCCCTCAACATGTGCATGGAAAATTTGAAATCGTTTGGCACATGTGGGAAGGAGAGCTTGTACAACCTTATAAAACCATTTACCGAATTATCAGTTTAAATCCAATTTAAATCACAAATTCTCCCCCGATCACAAATATCAAATCATTGAGATTTGTGATCTCTGTAGATTTAAATTGATTTTGAAAGCTTTTAAGGAGAATTGTGACTAATTTATGACAACGTTTTAACTGAGGTGTACACGGTTTGCTAAAGTTTAAAAGGTACGTGTACAACTCCCCCTCGTAGATAGAATTTGGTGTTACTAAACTTTGCACTAGTAAATAGAGTTACACGTCCAAGGGAGATCATACACGTTTTGAGAAAAGTTTGGAGCTCCGTGTATAACTCCCCCTCGTTTTGAAATTTTTGGAGTA